>JAPNXP010000011.1:1616353-2816353 GCA_028753945.1 Hexactinellida sp. DTS-2022 | reverse complement strand
CTGCCGATACTTTCGTGACAAGTGAATTGGAATGTTTGTCGATTTGTCACTTGCAGGATTTTTATGTGTAACTAGATGGCTAGGAATTACTTCGGAAACCGTATATCGACCAATAAATTTTTGTTCGTTTTTCGTCCCAGGTAATTTCTTTGATTTCTTGATGTTCTGAACAAGAATCAAATCACCTTCCTCAAACTCCGATCTATTTCACAATTTAATATAATCAATTACTGAATAACAGAATAATTAATTAATTATTTACAATAGAGTCGAAATCGGGATTTTTTGCCCTCCTAATACATGGAAAAAGAGGCAAAAAAATCCGTATTTAACATTATACAGTGCAATGTGGTCATGAAGAAACAAGGAGAAGCAAGGAGGAAAAATAACCCGGAGAGGCAAAAAAACCCGTGGCAAAAAACCCCGATTTCGAATGTAGTAGTAGGAAGTATATTTCAATAACATCTGGGTTTAGTTCCTATTTAAGTAAGCAAATCATATAACAAATATCACTACCTATTAAGCAAGACTTTGCGATCGAAAATATTATTTTGTATTTTTTGCTCTTTCATGATGTTATTCCGCGCTGACATTCTTTCACTGGAATGATTATCTTCAATTTGATCGATCCATTCATCTTCAAAGTCAGGTAATTGAAAAGGATATAGTGTTTCCATTGGTAAATCGTTCGTCTAGAGACGTAAATAATAACTGCAATTAAACTTTCTATGGATCCAGTTTGGAATTGACGTTAAAATATTAATTTTAAAATGTGTAATAATAAGGAGAACATAAATTAGTACCTACCGTTTCTTCATCATCAAAAATATGATTTTGGTGGTCTTGAGTATCCTCATGAGCTCCAGATATCAAGTTCAGAAGGGGGAATGGATAGCACTCTCTTCCAAACAGGAGTCGAAATGCTGTGGAGCCTGTTGCTCTCTTGAACTGAGTGTTGATAGAAAATACAGCAGATTGAAGCTTGCCTGGCCACTCAGCATCCCTTTCGAATTTCATTTTATTGATTTTGCTAATGAAATACGTAGTAATAAATTCGAATTCACTAGTGAAAACTGAATTTCACTTACGTGTTGAGGATTTTGTTGTGCGCTTCTACTAGTCCATTACTTTGAGGATGGTAGGCGGTGGTCTTACGATTGTCTACGTTATATTTTGGTGGTAGCTTTGGAATTCATTTTAAATGATAGATGTTATAAGCCAAGGTATTTCGTGATATATCATGGAAAAATAACAGAGGCATTTTATTTATATCTTAATTCCTAATTAAATCTATGTTGAACTTGATTATTGTATGCAATACGTATATCTGATTGTCCAGATAGTATATTTAATTATCAATTAATTAAAGTGATAGGATACAACCAACTCCATAAGATTCAATTACTCAAATTAACAAATTGAATACCACCTTTCTGGTAAATTGTTGAATGACGTGAGGAACACCATAGGTAAGATATATTTCCTGCAGTTTGCTAAATACCTCTTTGATTGTCTTGGTCTTTAGAGCACGAGCAACCTCAAACTTAGTTAGATAACATACAATAACTAGTATGTGGCGGAATCCAAAGGAGTTTGCCGGCATGTCACATACAAGGTCGATTCCACAATGTTTCCAAGGTTCTTCAGGTGGTGAAATGGGTTGAAGTTCTCGTTGAGGTTGGGGTGGGAGTGAAGCAGTTATTTGACACTGATGACAGATTTTGATCTAGGAATAAACTCAACTAAAATACTGGCAATAGTTTTAAATAACTGATCACAATCGCTCACATAATTTTCAACTTCTTTGTATAATCCCATCCAAGTGTACTTAGAGCGAATAGCATGAAACGTGGTTCGCATTCCAGCATGGATTACATCATGGTGGTACTGAATAATAATATCCAAAAATTCAGATTGAGTTGTTACTTGGAGGAATGTTTCTCTTCCGTTAGAATCGCGAATAAACTGAAAAAATTAATATGAGATAACTAAATTATTCAGATCGTTAGAATTTCAAACCCAATTCTTGTGTTCAGATAAAAAAATACTCATTTTTAAAATAATTAACTCGTAATTAATTAATTAATTATAAGGGAACACAAACATGCATAAATGTTTATAAAGGTTCGTTAATTAACTCGTAATTCATTTATATTTTTATTAATAAGGGAACACAAACATGCATAAATGTTTGTAAAGGTTCGTTAATTAACTCGTAATTCATTTATATTTTTATTAATAAGGGAACACAAACATGCATAAATGTTTGGAAGGGTTCATTCAAAGTGACATTACGCCAACAAGTTAGGGGGTGACTAGTAAGTGTGATAACTAAGGCTTGTGCAAAAGTCGTGACAAAAGAGAGGATTTTACGCATTACGCGGAACGGTTGGAACCATAAACAACCTTACAACATAAAGAACAGCTAACCTTGAATAGTTTGTCTCCTTCTTCAACTCTATACACACTGCACTTACGAATGAAATTATTCCTCCTTTGCTTCTTCAACTCCGAAGGGATAGTTTTCTTCTTCAGATATTCACGGATTTGTTCGAATACGACTGTATCCATATTTCAAATTGGGTTTGACAGGTAATTTCCTAAAGCAAATACAAAGTCAGTTAGTTAGTAAACATTTGAAAAGTTGTTTAAATACTCATTCGAACGAATAAATGATGTTCATTGTTATGGAGTATTTACTTTGCAATAAAACACTGAAGTTAATTTTTCATAGTCAAAATACGACAGTACTCAAAATACGACGATACTCAAAATACGTCGAAACAGTCCTAATTCCAAAAGAATTCCTAAATACTACTGATAATAAATTTCCTTTCTATTTGAAGTCTGCAGATCTACTGTTTGACTTTAGTCATGATCAAATTTTAATTAAACTAATACGTATTCTTACCAAATATAATTTGAGTTGAAACATCTGAATAATTTCACTAATTGTGTACACTTTAAAGTTACAATTGCGAAATTGATCTGACCCAAAAACAATTGCGAAATTGGTGCAATTATGATTATGTCAATGACCCAGCAGCTATTGCGAAATTGATGCAATTATGATTATATGAATGCGACATTTCAGACACATTCGGCTAGTATAAATAGTGTCTATTGTATACTATAATAATCATACGAACAACTTTATACTCATTTATTATTAACTAGCGCGCTTCGCTTTCTAGGTCGCTTCGCGGCAGAACACAACCACACACCAACCGCTTCGCGGTTGGTTTGTGGTTTATACACTCCTAATATTGATTATAAAGCGTAAATAGGCCTAAATATGTAATATTTAGTGATTACGTCATCATGCGATAATGAGTAAGTATATTGGAAATCTGGTGTGACCAACATGTCTGCATCATTAATGTACATGTTCTATTATATTTTCAGATTTTATCTCTTAGAGGGCGGGAATTGTGTGCGGTTAAGTAAATTTTCAGGGTTCTCGAAATGTGACAATGACGTCATAACTTGTCGAGGTGTGATAAATTTCGAGTGGAAACCTCAATTTGTTGGCGGGTTTCGTAGATAAGAACGCTATTTGTGAAGAAATGGCAGCAACCATTACGCGAGACCATGAAAATATCAGGAACAAGGATGATGTTTTAAGAAATGGTCCAACATTCTCGTCAAGTATAACCCATAGCATTTTATACTCTAAGCCTAAGGCAATGCCGCGGTTTAATGGACTTGAACCATGGATGAATTAGTATAGTCAACTAAATATATGCAATGCAATTATTCTTCGAAATAAGTAATCCAGGATACTTCTACTTATGTAATTGTTTTATATAAAGGTGGTCATGTACAAGACACATATTTTTAGGTACCACTTTGTCGAAATGGACGTCACCGTATTGTCTAATAGACAAAATATGCCAAAACTTTGATCGCATGTAAATGTTCAATTTCGCTTTTTCAAACAAATTGCTGTGACTAACCCATCTAGGAGTTATTCTACATAAAATATCTCAGAATCAATTATGGAATGTTACCACATTCCTCGGTTTCCTTGGAAACGTGAATCCAATGATTGAGGCAATATCTCCAGTAGGAATATAGTCACAGCTTAGTCAATGGATCCAATTGATAAACCGTCCTTAACTTCCTATTCAATGATAATACATTTCGATGTTCTATCTTCGACCAATTTTCTGAGAATTGTGAATATTGTAATATACATTCAAATGATTATACACATTTTGCATAAAATTGGTGAAAGATTAGCAGGCGGTGGTCAGGCTGAAGCCGGCTTAACGGAGCTTGAAGTGAAGATCAAGTCCATTAAGGGTAAGGAAAGCTTTTGTAGGAATTATAGGCGGTATTGACCTTTCAATCGAATCACCTATCGCACATTTAAGCGAAATCGAAATGGCGATTAGTCCATACGCCATCATGAATCTTCCACAATGTATTTTAGACTCGGGAAATGAAATCAAGCCTCCAAGAAAGCGAAAGTTTTCTGAAGAAAATTTACTTACACCCGATCCATTAAGGCAGAAAATGCTGGAAAGGGAGGATGAGAAACTGTGCATCCTCAAGAGCATTGACTTTAAGTTGGATCGCTTGACAAGTCTATTAGAACAGCTAGTCTCAAATAAGCTACATCAGATGCATGGGAGTCCTGGCCAGGGGGGGGGGGCATCGGGGAACTTTCTGTGCTTTTGTACAGATAGAATAGCTTGATAAGGGCCCCAGGGGCGGATAAAGGCTTGTGAGGCCGGGCGCCCAGTAGAATTGTGAGGCTGTTATTTTTAGCCTCTATTCATGACATGCACAAACAGTCATCATTATCAGATAGAATTTAGAAAAATCACCACTGACAATGAAAGCATAAACAATTTAATGACTACATGAATAACATAATTGACTAAACCTTTACTTTACGAGATTTGCGATTAGTGAACTCTTCAATAGTTTCTCTGAAGTAAAATTTTTGGAGTAAATCGTGTTCTATTGACATCAAAGAAAGCATATTTAAGCGACTCTAGGACATAGTTGAGCGAAATTCGCTTTTTATCCGCTTAAGTTTGGAGAACGATCGCTCACCGGAACAATTGCTAACCATAAGGCATAAGTATATGCGCAGTGTTATATTTAGGTTTGGGAATGCCTCGCAAAGACCATGCTGCGATAGTATTCGAAAAATGAATAGTTCTATACTACATCAAGGATTATAACTTTATTCATTTCTGACATTAGGTAAGAACTGAATTGGATCAGCTCGTCTGTGAGGCTGTGCAGCAGAAAGTTCATTTGGTTTCATTTTGTCATGTTAGAAATAAATCCCAACTTATCAGAAACCTGGCAGTATGCTTCCATTCGCTTTTTCAACGCAGTGTCGATGTTGTCAATAATACATAGGAATTGTTCAATTTTGAACATATCATTTGCCGTCAAAACTGCATCTTTAGCAATCCCGTCATCGTAAATTGGGTTTCTTCTACGTTTTCTGCATCTTTCTTCTTTGTACACATTAACTCCAGATCGGAATCTTCCTCGCTCTTCAAATTCCTGAAATTTAGGACGCAAAGTAGCGACATACTCTGATTACTCTCGCAATGATACTAATATCTTGACAGCTGCGTTCAGATCCAACTTCTCGCTCTGAAGTATTATACTGGACTTGTTAAACCTTTCCATTAACACAGCCCAGAACCCAGCCATGAACCCGATTTCCAGAGTACGCATTTTATCTGCTAGACCCTAGGCTTCTTTACGCGCTTCCATTTTTGTGTTCTAATCCTACTAAGATGATCTAAAGCTCCGCGAATATTTGTATATCCTCTTAGTAAGGCATCTCATGCATCCGCACGTGCGGACCAACGAGTATCACTTAATCTCTTTACAACCAGTGCATTTCCTGCTTCCAATGCTTTGACTAAGGTAGCCCAGCGGTATGTGGATCGACAGAAAAAATCGTAAATCCCCTGAATTACATCAAAGAAGGAAACAGAAGCAGTACAAGTGTCAGCGGCACATTTCCCAACCAAATTTAATGAGTGGGCAAAACATGGAATATAATCCGCCTTCGAATACTTTTCGCGCACGCGAGCTTGTACACCAATGTATTTTCCACTCATGTTACAAGCGTTATCGTATGATTGACCACGACAATCATTAATGTTTATGCCAGCTTGTTCCAAAAACATGAGTAGACTGTTGACCAACTCTTCACCAGTAGTGCAGCGGCACAACCATATAATTGTTCATTTTTTTGATAAAAGCACCAAAATTTGTAAACATGTACTTTGATGTAGTGCGAACATTATTGGATATTGAGGCAATTGAAAGAGTGTCTATATCGGCCATGACAGCTCGCCAAAGTAACCACGTCCGATAGTGTTCGCCGGACGTGTTTCCCATAAAAACTTGTTCAAATTAAGTTATATCGTCTTTTTATTGTTGAATTCGGTTTCGAAGTAAAATTTCCGATAATTTGATATATCACATGACCATATTTGGAAGATTTTTTTCCATAGCAACGCTGGAATGTATCAGGAATGTGTTAAAAATTCCTTTCTCCAATTGTGTCCTTACCCAATCGAGTGACACCTCTTTCGACTCCACTCAACTACCTGAGTATACTTATGCACATACCGACCCTGTAAAACGTGATTTGATAAAATTATTCGATATTCACCGTGATTTACCATATATATCGAATAATTTTATCAAATCACGTTTTACAGGGTCGGTATGTGCATAAGTATACTCAGGTAGTTGAGTGGAGTCGAAAGAGGGGTCAATCGATTGGGTAAGGACACAATTGGAGAAAGGAATTTTTGACACATTCCTGATAGATTCCAGCGTTGCTATGGAAAAAATTCTTCCAAATATGGTCATGTGATATATCAAATTATCGGAAATTTTACTTCGAAACCGAATTCAACAATAAAAAGACGATATAACTTAATTTGCACAAGTTTTTATGGGAAACACGTCCGGCGAACACTATCGGACGTGGTTACTTTGGCGAGCTGTCATGGCCGATATAGACACTCTTTCAATTGCCTCAATATCCAAAGATGTTCGCACTACATCAAAGTACATGTGTACAAATTTTGGTGCTTTTATCAAAAAAATGAACAATCTTGTGAAATTTTATGGCTATGACGCTGGACTACAGTATGTCCACCAATTTCAATAAATTTCACAAAACGTTCAACTGGTCCATCATGCAAGACATAGCGTAATACACAAGTAACGTAGGCTGGTCAATATGAGTAATATCTGGTGTAGAATCTATGGATACTGAAAAATATTTTGCACACTTCAATTCATGAATGATCGATGGAACAATTTCTGACCCATGATCTGGATAAATTCGACGCACACAGTTGATGATAAATATGATACATGTCCTCTGCCTCGATTACCATACTTATCGATGTGGGCAGCAAGGAATGGGTCAAATTGACTAATGAGTTCAAGAATACCTAAGTTATTACCGTTAGCCTGAGATCCTATGATCTCATCGTGACCACGGAATGGCAAACCGCGCTCCGCTAGGAACTTGACAACAGCTACTATACGTTGCAGCACGTTCTTCCAGTAATTACAATCTGTTTTCAATTGTTTGGCCAAATCAGTATCAATGCGACTCAAAGAAAGGCCGCGTGAATTTAATGCGAACATTGCAGATAGGTGACTGTTACCTTTCTCGTGTCGGGATATAGACCTTTGTCCGTGACCCCAATCTCAAAATCCTTCATTAACAATTTGTAGATTATCCTTTCTGAAAAGCTTGCAAGACAAACAGTAAAGGCGACGTTTAGATGGTGAATAACATAGCCAAGATCGCCATGTTTTCTCGCCATTCAGTGGATGTACACGAGTAAACAGACTTAAGCTGCAATAACGATTGTGATGACCACCAGTGGTGCATGACTCGGAAAAAATCATAGTTTGAATGTTGATATAACCGACTGCCGCGTTCGATCAAGTAAGTACACACTTCTTCTGTAACATTAACCAATAATCCTAGATCATCTTGGAACATTGAAGGAGCAAATTGATCCTTTGACAACGCTGTCGTAAATCAGATCAGGTAATTTCATTTTGAGATACAATTTCAAGCTCAAATGTTTCACTAAGATCAGCATCAGAGGTTAAAGGCAATTCACTTGCAGAATCTATTAGTTAGAGATTAAATCCAATTCGGAGTTTTCTGAAGTAATTGCTGTAGCCGCAGTTCTTCTCGTTTTTTCTCTCTTTCTTTTTCAGCACCTCCCTTGAATTTTAGCATTGATATTTATATGCACAATGTCTTAGAATATGAGAGAAAAATAAGATAATTGCCTAAAAATTAACTATGTATACATATGTATATGTATATCATAGTGACTAGGCATAGATAAATTAAGAAATTTATAATATAAGGTTCACTAAAAAGTGTATGTGTACTGTGTGGAGTATAACTCTTTAAATCTGAAATCTAAAAACAAAAGTCCTATTAAAAACAGGCAAATTTTATCCATATATGCTAACACCGCGAGGCCGGTTAAAATTCGAGGCTGGGTTCCAAGGCTCCTTTGGCACCATGGTTAATCCGCTACTGACTTAGGGCCCCCAAGGGGTCCTTATCAAACTAGGAGCCCAAATTAGGAACCCCCAAGGGGGGCCCAGCGTGGATTCCCCGTTGGCTTGTATTGCCACGACGTCCCTGATCAGATGATCAATACTCCTGTATCCACCCACTCAAGCTTCCTATTCTGCACACTATCTACTTGGATCGCTGCCTAATTATTTTATGTACCCTGATAAAGATAGCTAACTATATTTGTACTCATAGACTTCAAAATAATTATAAAACCTTATCATTTATGCCATAATAAATAACTTTTTGTTACATATGTCAATTAAATATTCTTCAATAACTGATTGAAGCACTAGTTCTCCACTGGAAATAGGATCAATAGGTATGCCATCATGGATATCTTCGATTTCCGGAAGCATTTCGGTTTCCCATGAAATACTATGGTCAATACAAATATTATGCAATACCATCGTTGCTATAACCAGCCTGCACACTCTGTCAGGAATATAACAGTCTCCGCCAGTTCTATGCATTGTTATCCATCGGCTCTTCCACAATCCAAACGCACACTCAATTGTCTTGCGAGTCTTGAGGAAAGCGCGATTGTGTCTCCTCTCGAAAGGTGAATTTGGAGATAAGATAAGTGGGGACGCAACGGATAACCACTATCACCGAGAAACGATCCATTTACAATTGGTAAATCTCCTTTGAAAATTTTATGGTTGATTCCCGATTGTATCCATATAAATGCATCATGTGTACTCCCTGGCCATTTCGAAACAATATGAATGAACTTCAAACTATCGTCACATATTGCCTGGATATTTATCGAGTGTTCATTATTCCTGTCTACCAATATTTCTTTATTATTTTTCGGTGCAACGATTTGTACATGGGTTCCATCGATGCATCCAAGTACCAAAGGAAATCCAGCATAATCTAAAAATGACTGCTGAACTAGAGTTTGTCTCTGTTGGTAGGGAAAGGTTATATATTCCTATGCAAACGAGGAGAGTGCATCTGAGACAACACCAATGCAACTTAACACTGATTGTTGAGATATCCCGTGTGCGGTTGCAACTACAGTCTGGAACGAACCTTTCGTAAAAATTGTAGTGCAACAGCTAATTGGGTAGTAGTTGGAATGGAATGTGATCTGTGAGTGGATCGATTTAGGAAACCTACAATTTTTTCGTGTAGTTGCATGAAAAAATATTTCGAGTTAGCCTATAGCAACTGATAAACTCGAAATCGTTGTAAGCATCAAGTGGATTCAGTCGATCTCGAAAGCTTCGTCGATGGGTTAGACTCTGAGGTGTTTCAGCCTCAATTTATAAAAGAAATAGTGCCATTCAAAAATAATAGTCAAGTTGTGATTAATCGTAATAAAAAATTTTATAGATCAAAATTGTATTTCAACACTACTAAAATCTTAAATACTGTCAATGTTGAATCTTCTTGAATTTTAAATTAAATCACAATATAGTGTAAACTAAGTATTTACTTAGTAAGTAAATACTTAGTTTATACTTAGTTAAAGTTAAAGTTTAACTAGTTTAGTGAACAAGGCCCCAGGGAATTAAGACGTTAAAAGAACTACAAGTATTCCACAGTGGTTTGGGGCAAGGAATAGTTGAAAATTTCGAGGTGTGGAAATTTCTAAACTATGAAATAAATAGATTTAGAATTGTGTAATTATAAAGTACTTCAAAAATTAACTTGATTGAGTACCTATAGCTAAAACTGGCTTCTGTTAAAGATGAAAGAATGTATTTACAAATTCCTTAAATAGCGGTTCTGGTTCTCAATTTGCTAGGATTTCTTTTTGTATCTGCAATGTAGCTTACTCTTCTTTTACATTCTAAATTTAACATTCCAATCTATTCAAATTGTCAAATTGATCCAAATGTGTATTAACTTCTCAAATTTCTTCTTTGGAGCTGAGAGACAAAAATGATCATTATCAAATTATTTTCAAATTATTAACGATCCGCTAAAACACATATAGCAGTTATAGCTTAGAAATTTCCTGTGGCCATTCTATTATGGAACATATACACAAAGCTGGGCACTAATCCGTTAATCCGTTAATCGTTAATTAAAGGAAGTTAATTTTTCCGTTAACGATTAACTTTTAAGTTAACTTTGAAATCGTTAACGGACTTAATTAACTTCCGTTAACTTTACAAGTCCGTTAACGTAAAAAAAAATTTAAGTTTCAAATATTTTGAGATTATCAATACAAACACTAATGTGATTTTGCATTTTATACATTTATTAGTCAATATGGCTTCTCAAGAATTTGATTATATGGACATCTTGGAGATTGAAAGTGCATGTACAACTGGACCTCAGCTGGAGCAAAGCCCCTGGCCACACTTGAACGACTACTTCTTGTTAAAGTCAGGTGTAGGTGACAAATTGATTTTCCAATGCCAGGTGTGCCTACCCAAGACTGTGCTAATCAAGGGGCACATGACAAGCCTCAACAACCTCAAGCAGCACATCAAGAGAACACATCCAGTTAACTTCATGCAGTTTGAGGAAAAGCTCAAGGCAGGTTCTGTTCGTGGAAAAGGCAAGCGGTGCTTTTATTCTGGTTCGAGCAGCGGCAGCAGCACTTCGGTAGTATTGAGTTCGTTTTCCCCTCCCTCTGCCAAGAAAGCACGCCAGCAAACCATAGGCGAGTCCTTTAGCATCGGTACTACTGTCAGTAGTGTACCCCAAGCTGCTGTGGATCAAAGGATTGTGGACCTGTTCGTAACCAACATGCTGCCACTCCACGTTGTAGAGTCTGACACGTTCCAGAGGCTGATCAAGACGCTGAACCCCAGCAAGAGCTCCATCTCGAGGAGGACACTGGGCAGGCGAATCGTTCATTCGTTTACTAATTTGAAGCAGTACTTGATTAGGTAATTGACATACTTTTAATTATAATAATACTTGAGTTAATTAAATATTCAAATTTATACCTTGTATTTTTTAGAATTCTCGGCGATGTTCAGTGGGTGGCCACCACAGCTGACTGCTGGTCTGCTCACAGGAAAGGCTACCTGGGCATGACTGTCCACTGGTTGGACCACACCACCAGGCAGAGGCAGCAAGCTGTGCTCGCGTGCATCAGGCTGATAGGCCATCATACTTATGATGTGCTGGCGCAGGCGATGGTAAACGTCCACTATGAATTCCACATTGAGAATAAAGTTACCAGGTTACTGATTTATTTTGATAGTTAATTTTGTATTATTAATATTAAATAAACTATTATTTGATTAGTTCTGTTGCATAGAATTTTCAGACGCATAGAATTTTCAGACATTGTATTAGTGTACCATGGATGTTTCAGACGCATAGAATTTTCAGACATTGTATTAGATACTGGTATACCGTCTGATTTTAACTCGTTCTTGATAACTTAGTAATACAATTCATACAGTTCAACATTAATTCTTCTCAATAACTAATTTTTCTTCATTTTAATTTATATTTCTATACTTTTTGTCATTTAGACCTGTTTCAACTTTCATGATAATTTAAATTATTTAGATAATATTTCTTTCTGCTCCAGGCATCTTCCAATTTATCGTAATGTATTATCCCAACGGTCTGACATGTCTACTATTAATACGATCCAATTAGATTAAAATAAATGTTGATTACTAAAACCCAACCCAAACTAAATATAACTACATAGATCATATACTATATAACAAGCTTTGCAATACGAAATCATCGGAAATATCAAATATATTACAAAATACACTATAATTATGATACAATTTACAAAAGCATATACAAAATAAATGGCTAGAGGGAATAATTATTAGTTAGCCTATAAATACACAGACACAGTTTAGACAGGACACATACAATACAACAGTTACACTATACCACTACCGCTATAACCTAGCTGATATACTCTCCTATTCCTAAGCTGGTGGTGAATTCCAGATAGCAGGTACTCATATATAGCGTAACTATTGCAATTATAATACTAAACTATATAAACCAGACACATACAATACAACAGCTACACTATACCTGTACCGCTATAACCTAGCTGATAATACTCTCCTATTCCTAAGCTGGTGGTGAATTCCAGATAGCAGGTACTCATATATAGCGTAACTATTGCAATTATAATACTAAATTATATAAACCAGACACATACAATACAACAGCTACACTATACCTGTACCGCTATAACCTAGCTGATATACTCTCCTATTCCTAAGCTGGTGGTGAATTCCAGATAGCAGGTACTCATATATAGCGTAACTATTGCAATTATAATACTAAACTATATAAACCAGACACATACAATACAACAGCTACACTATACCTGTACCGCTATAACCTAGCTGATAATACTCTCCTATTCCTAAGCTGGTGGTGAATTCCAGATAGCAGGTACTCATATATAGCGTAACTATTGCAATTATAATACTAAACTATATAAACCAGACACATACAATACAATAGCTACACTATACCTGTACCGCTATAACCTAGCTGATATTACTCTCCTATTCCTAAGCTGGTGGTGAATTCCAGATAGCAGGTACTCATATATAGCGTAACTATTGCAATTATAATACTAAACTATATAAACCAGACACAGCTCAGACAAAACACATACATCAGTCGATTCTGCTGAATTGGGTCAAACTACCCTAGGAAAGTTACCCAATTTAGCGGAGTCGACTGTATTTAAACTAAGGCTGAAACGAATATACCGAATATTATAATATTCGTTCGATATGATTGAACGAATATTCGTTCGTTTCCAAACGAATATACGTTTGAAAGAATATTAGATTGAACCGGATATTCGCTAACTACTTTTCGATGACAACATGACTTGTGTTTAGATTGGAGAGATCGTCAATATACGTTCATTCCTACCTAAACTAACCTTTGTAATAAGTAATAACTAACTTGTGTCTAATACTTTATCGCTAGGATTATTAAACTATTGTAACATTTAAAAAATATTTTTTACTGTATTTAGTTAGAGTCTTGAATTTGATTTAATGCTTATTATTGCTTAGTCTTCAAAACGAATGAAGATTTGAATATTCGAATATTTGTTTCAGCCCTAATTTAAACAGACACTCTCAGCTAAAACAATGAATTAATTTCAACTCACCTGATATTATTTGTGTTTCGTCCCGGCTTGGACTCGTCAGTTGCGTTGCCTTTCCCGCAATACACTTTAGATTGAGATGTGTTGGTTGAGTGTTACTTGATAAATCGCCACTGGGGACATGCCGTTGCAGGTCGCGTTTCCATTATCTGGGCTCGCCATGATAGGGATTGCGTCGCCTGAATAACCTCGGGCAGAGGTCCCCACAAAGTTCGGTGTACCTTGCCTTTGAGCGCTTTCGAAAACTGGAATTCATTTATTAGATTGTCACGACATCGTCTGATGTAGCTCCATAAGAAGGAGTGGGGGAATTCATCATAGAAATGACAGGTTCATAATGTAAGTTGAAGTTTTGGATGTAAATAGCAACTTCGGGGTTCTTACTCGCTCTAATCAAATTCCATCTTACTTCACGAATAAGAGAGCCTTGTCGGTGGCTATCATTATTTCCGACGTAGATATCTGCGTTTAGGATCGCTGAAAAAGCCATAATTTCCACGTCACTTCCCCAAGCTCCATCTAGGTAAGTAGGGGTTTCGTCAAGTAGGTAATTACATGGAGTTGTCTGCTTTTGTTTGAAGTACCATGCCATCTTCCCTGTTGTACCCTCACTTGCGAGATAGTTAGAAATGAGGGCGCGAAGTTCAGGGTGGTAATCTTGAGATCCAGTCATGATCTTTGAGAAGCATCTATATAAACAGTTGCCATCGCCTGCAATTCTTTCTGTCTCCGATGGTTGATAGCCACTGAGAGATTTTCCTTTGTGGTTTTCGGGTTGCTGTATTAGAGATTCGAATTGAAATCCATACAATTGGCATTTTCCTTTAATCCAATCTTCCGATAGAATACTGATTTTGGGACTTTCAATTGGAATCTCTGGAGATGTCAAGTCTAGATCGTCGGGGAATGTTTGCCAGAGCATAGTGTTGAGATACTGGATAGCCTAACAACATAAATTATTTCACTAAAATTCAAAGTATTATAATAAGACTATGCTTAAAAAACTTACAATTCCATACAACACTTTTTCGGCATATTTAGCGGCTAAAGTATCCCCAAAATTCGGATATATTTCTGTAGTCCAGGAAAGTACAGTCTCCCTAATCTCTTGCTTCTGTAAATAAAACTTAAGTAAAGTCCAAGTTTGTATATAGTAAGTTATACGACTTATTTACCATTTGATTTTCGTTCGAATCTTTCATAAATTGAAAAATGAAGATATTAGGAACAAAAAGGTGAAATCTATTTAATTTTGAGTGTAGATCTTCATGCAAAGGAGTAATGAAAGTACCCTTCCTCACGTTTTCTTGAAGGATAATCTAGTGAGTAATAATTATTACAATTGCATACAAGAAAGAAAATATTAAATTTGTGCAGTATTCATCATCATTGTGATAGTTAATTAAACTTTGATATTCTAATCATGTCAACAATTGAAAAATGGCACAAGTTCGTGTTTACCTTGAATTGAGATAAGTGACGATGAATAGTTTCATTAGAAAATCCAAACTCTACTTGGGGAGTCTAAATTGGATAATAAAAGTTCAAAGCTTGCAAGTCAGTAAATTATCTAATCAAAATAAGACATACGATTGAAGCTTTGTTTCGTTTGCTCTCACATTCCGAAGTATCATCACCCTTTCTCTTCCTGGATATCGGCTTGCTGGATTTACTACAGCGCTGATGGTAAGGGCGTGCAATGTGAAGAGGTACTTTCTTGTCTTTTTTGGATCCTAACTCCTCTTTAGAAATCACTGCGTGGCTATCAGTAATCCTAGATGTTGTGAAGGGACCGAGATATTTGTCCTGTCCTTGAGTTTTCGGCATCTTTTTTAACTTTGGCATGTTGGTGAAAATGATTTTGTCACCTTCCTTGATTTCATGTCTAAATTCAATTTAATTATACTGTACTCTTATTTTATACTTATTAATTAAAATAACAAACTTCTTTTGGGTAACTTTTTTATCATATTGTCTTTTTTGCTTGAGTTGTTCAGACCTTATTGAGTTAGATGCGAAACTGCGAGTGCATTCTCTCGATTCATCGATGAGTTTTATAGATTCTATGTCGTTGCTAGGAAGAGAACAAAACACATCATCCACTTCGCCATCTTTCTCAGCAAGCAAAAATTCAGAATATATAGCTTGTTCAAGTTCAAAGTCTTCTTCATGAGACACCTGCATGTTGTTAAGAGCTGGTACTAGGTCTCCGTATCTCGATTCGCGACCCCACATCACTTGGAAAGGAGTATAAGAGTGAGACTTCTTTACTGTCGAGTTCATACACAAGACTGCAGACTTGAGTAGCACTGACCAATGATCTCCAGTTTGAGTAGCCATCTTGCTCAACTTACTAGATATTGTTAGTCAAATCAATTCATAATTAGAATATAACATCGTTAGGAAATACTTACGTTTTGAGGATTTTGTTATGAGCTTCGACTAAGCCATTGGCCATCGGGTGATACGCTCGAGTGCTGCGGTTGTCAATTGCAAATTTTTGATGACATTCTTGAAATAGCTACAAAGAAATGATTAATCATAAGCATGTTCTATTTCGCAGAATATAGTATTCTCCTTTAGCAAATTACTGCAAGTAAATATTTTCATTGATACATACTATACTGTATTGACTATTTTATTAAAATTATTTTAATTGATTAATAAAGCATAATCTTACATTGCTAGTGAACTCTTTGCCCTGGTCATGTTGGATGATATCTGGAAGACCAATATCGAGATAAATGTCTTTCAGGTTTTCAACAACATCTGAGGAAGTTTTGGACTTTAGAGGTCTGACTACCACATATTTGCTCAAATAGCAGACAGTAACCAATATGTGTTTATAACCTTCTGGGCTAAGTGGAAGATCACAAATTAGATCCATTCCAATATGTTTCCACGGTCTGTCTGGCGGGGGAATCGGTTGTAAAGCTTTCTGTGGTTGAGGTGGTAACGCGGCTGTTCGCTGACATATATCGCACGTTTTTACCTAATACATAAAATTATAGTATTGTAAAATTCAATTTTATTATAGAAATATAAGATGCTGAACTCACATAATCAGTAATCTGCGTATACATCGCTGGCCAGTAATATCGCTGTCGAATAGAAAGGATAGAGCTATTTATTCCAGGATGGGCCAAACGATCATGGAACCTTTCCATAATATCCTGAAAATCAGCCCGACATGCAACTTCGATGTCTTTCTCCTCACAATTCATCACGATTTTCTAATTAATAGTTAATTTAATTATAAAGAATTATACAATAAATTATACAAATGTAATATAATTAATCACCTTGTAAAGTTTGTCAGATTCTGAAATGAAATATTTCGACACTTTATCTTTGAAATTCCATTTAGCTTGGCGGGAAAATTCCGCTGGGAAATCGCCCTTCCTTAGTAAATTTACGATTCGTTGGTATTCAGTTTGATCCATAGAAATATACCTGTATTAGTGGTACACAGTTTTCATTATTTATATACTACTTCCATAATAATCATTAGTAAATGTCCTAAAATTCTACGCCAGTACAGCATCCATGGTACACTAATACAATGTCTGAAAATTCTATGCGTCTGAAAATTCTATGCAACAGTTCTATTAAATCATTTAATAATTGTAATTAATAAACAAGTTAGAATTTTTCTATTCTAGGACTACCACAGACAATGGCAGCAACTTTGTGAAGGCCTTTGTCCAGTTTGGGGATGAGGCTAACACGCTTCCAGAACTTCCAGTTGTTCAGGATATGGACGCCGACCTTGATGTTGATGATGATGTGGATGCTCTGTTGGCTGGATCCGTGGACGAGCGGGAGTTAGAGTATGTCTCCCTGGCAGACTACCTGACTGTACCCGTGGCTGAACCTGACGATGTCGATACCATTCTTGGCAATCCTATTAACCTGCCACCCCACATGAGGTGTGCTGCCCACAAATTTAACCTAGTGGCCAGCAAGGATGCAGATGCTGCACTGCAGAGGGGAGTGTTCAAGGGGCCCTACAAGGCAGCCATGGCCAAGGCACAAGCCCTCTGGAACCTGCAGAATCGTAGCACTGTGGCAGCAGACAGCATCTACGCTGAGGTGGGGAGGAGGCTGGTTGTCCCCAATACGACGAGGTAGAACTCTACCTATGACTCTGTGCTGGTCCTCAACACCATCCTGGAGACTAAGAGGCCCGCTCTCCACAGAGTCATGACCCAGCTGAAGGTCAACAGCTTCAATGACCAGGATGCCGAATTATTGAAAGAGTATGCCAAGGTAATAAATGAATAATACTAAATTATTAGTTACTATTGACATTTTAATTGACAATAAGTATGTTCTTTACTAGTCTGTTAGCTGTTTTCATACAAGTATATATTTCTAATATTTAGTTATTGACTAATTCTCAATTGTTTATTTCTAGGTCATGTCACCTGTGGTCAAAGCGCTCGACAAGATCCAGGGAGAGGACCAAGCCTACCTTGGGACTCTTCTACCAACAGTTGCTGCGACGATCTTAAGGCTCAATGAATTGAATTCCAAGGACCTCGTTTACTGCAGCCCCTTGGTCGAAGCACTTTTGGCAGGCATCGACAAAAGGTTTGGGTCCCTCCTGGAGGATGAGGAATGCCAGCTGGCTGCTGCATTCCATCCCAGGTTTCGCCTAATCTGGTTGGAGAAGTACAACAATGCTAAGGTAGCCAGAGTGAGAAAAAGCATGGAGTGTAAAGTAGGGAGGCCATGAGGCAGCAAGCCAACGAAGTTGACAGTAACAGTGGAATCAGCAACAACGAGGAGGATGACTTCTTCAGTGCTGTCACCGAGCAAAAAGAGAGATGTAGGAGCCACAGGTCACTCAAGGGAAAGGCCCAGAACTTGGTCAGGACCTGGATAGAGACCAGTTCCAAGGACTTGCTGACAGATGCTGCCTTCTTGGGTGAGCAAGTATTGGTGGACTTGTTCATCAAGTTCAACACAGCTATCCCCTCCAGTGCTGCAGTGGAGCGTTTGTTCTCAATGGGCAAGGACATCCTGAGGGCCAAGAGATCATCTCTGTCTGATGAGAACTTCAACATGTTGATTTTTATGAAGGGCAACATGCGTTACATGTAATTGATGTAAATTTGTCAATAAAATCATGTTTCGTTTATAAGATCACTTAAACATTGTATTTCCCTGATTATTTGCTGATTACACAAAATCAACGTTGTGCTAGGATATATTTTAGCTTAAAAGACCAACAAAGGCTCATTTTATAGTTTTAGCACCTTATAGGTGTTTTTAGAGCAATAAACCTATTTTGTTGTTGTTTATATAATATAAATTAACGTTAACGGATTAACGTTAACTTCCGTTACATTTTTAGCGAATTAACGGATTAACGGTTAACGAAGTTAACTTTTTGGTTAACGGATTAACGATTAACGAAGTTAACTTTTTGATTAACTGTGCCCACCTTTGCATATACAACATATTAAATTATTTAGATGCGCTTCGATGCGCAACATAGAATTTATATTCAAATTCAATTCTCAATATTTCGTTGCTAAGCGAGATCTCAATACATTTGCTAAGTTGCATTATGTTACAAACCACTATCTACTAAGTAGCATATTGTTGTAAATGGCAACACATCTTTAGTTAACATATATTCTTTCAGTATTCTAATTCTGTAACATACGATTACCAATTTACCAATGGATGAAGTGTCTTTTCCACGGACTCGTCGTGATTTTGGATACCTTTTGAAGAAGAATGAATTCAACATTCCTGAAGCAGTCAATGAAGTAATTACTCTTTTATATCTTGAAGAAGAATTACAGACTCTGTTACTTCATATGGGAATAATTCACTCTAATTTAAAGAAAGCTAAGAAATCCTTGGACCAATTAAATAATCAGTGGTGGACCCCGAGATTCCTTGGGAAGCAAAACCTAGCAAGCTACCCTTCAAATCTTCAGGGCCAGCCGGATTTTGAAAACATCTCAGACAAGAAAGTCTCCTTTGAGTGTTTTTTTTGCAGCAACAAAGATCCAGACTATCCTCCATTTTGGAGAAATTAAGGGAGGTTGCTGCAATTGAAGATACTAGTCCTGTAGTAATTGCAGCTTTATCATTACAACATTTGGCCAATGAAGAAGACAACCGTCAGGTTTCCAATGTTGCTAAATAAATAGTTGATAATGGTGGATTGAGCAACCTTAAAGATAAAGTTGTTCCACAAGATTAAAGCTTTATTCGTGCTCGATTTAGTTGGAGTGGGTAGAAGAATATATACACAACTTCGTCAAACATTGATCCCAGAAAATATTATCTTTCCTCCATATACGTAACAAGATAGCAGATCTAACAAATATTTTGATCTCGCGGCCTTCTATACACTTGTATCCATACCCAATCCAGCCAATTCGTGTCTACAATTCGTATTTCCTTGAAGTTCAACAAACCTTGGAGAGAATATTAAAGACTGTAAATCTTCCAGCTAGCGAAGAATTCCCGTTAACATTTAGAATTGCTGATGGCATAGTAGTCCAGCGGAATAGACATAAAATTGCAACAGATTGTTCATTTTTTTGATAAAAGCACAAAAATGTGTACACATGTACTTTGATGTAGTGCGAACATTTTGGGATATTGAGGCAATTGAAAGAGTGTCTATATCGGCCATAATAGCTCGCCAAAGTAACCACCTCCGATAGTGTTCTCCGGACTTGTTTCCCATAAAAACTTGTTCAAATTAAGTTATATCGTCTTTTTATTGTTGAATTCGGTTTCGAAGTAAATATCCGATAATTTGATATCTCACATGACCATATTTGGAAGAATTTTTTCCATAGCAACGCTGGAATGTACCAGGAATGTGTCCAAAATTCCATTCTCCAATTGTGTCCTTACCCAATCGAGTGACCCCTCTTTCGCAGGGTTGCCAATCCAATCCAATCGAGAAGATTTTCGATTGCCGATTGGATTGGTTCGATTTTTATCGATTGGATTGCAATCGATGAATTTTCATCAATTTTTTCGATTGTTTGTTTTTTCAATTTCTAAATAATGCCAAAATTTAAAATGCTCAATTGCTCGTCAATTAAACCCAATAATATATGTTTTAAGTTTGAACATATGATGAAACATAACTCTTTTTGATATGATACTGAGGAGTAATCGATCGAATAAAATCGGAGAAACATTCCAAAAAAATCGATGATATTTTGGATTGTCGATTGCGATTGGATTGTCATCCGAATAATCGATTGTCCAAATTTGGATTGCCGATTGTCCAAATTTGCTCGATTGGATTGAATTGTCGATTGAATTGGTTTGGATTGGCAACCCTGCTCTTCCTGGTACATTCCAGCGTTGCTATGGAAAAACTCTTCCAAATATGGTCATGTGATATATCAAATTATCGGAAATTTACTTGGAAACCGATTTCAACAATCAAAAGACGATATAAATTAATTAGAACAAGTTTTTATGGGAAATAAGTCCGGCGAACACTATCGGACGTGTTAACTTTGACGAGCTGTTTTTATGGCCGATATAGACATTCTTTCAATTGCCTCAATATCCAAAAATGTTCGCACTATATCAAAGTACATGTGTACAAATTTTGGTACTTTTATCAAAAAAATGAACAATCTTGTGAAATTTTATGTCTATGCCGCTGGACTAATAGTAATATAAGATATTCAAATAGCAAATTGGCTTCTACCTGAAAAACTCTTAAGATTATGTTTAACACAACCATATAATGGGGTCAAAAATTAACGTCCGTGACCAACCTCTGGCTAGTTGAGTTTTATGCCTGATTCTGATACTTTAGGATATAACTCGCGATTTAAGCTCCCATCCCGCTCTGGAAAGTTTGGGCAAACTTTTTTATAGCGACAAATTAAAAGGGCCTCCGGCAATCATTTTGAAAAATTAAGGCCCCTATCTGAACATTTCATAAATTGAGATTAGTGTGTTTTTGAACAGTATACAATAAGTAGTAGCTGCTCTGAAAATTACAACTCAATCGGGACTATACTTTTAATGTAATAAACTTTTGAAGATTCTTACGTCATTTGTCACCATGGGAGGTGCATTCTTAAAATGTTTTTTTAAGGGATTTGAAGCATATCTCATCCTATATACATGCAATAACCTTTTAACTCGCTATGTAGTATGTCCCCATGTAAATCTCGGTAATAGACCTAAATTTTGCACTTTGACTATACAATAATTAAAAAATCCAGTCAATTGACGTCAAAATTGTCATAATTATTTATGTAAAGTGGGCGAATAAAAAGATTATGGGTCAATTTCTTTTGCTTCGTCACCCCCATGTGAGATCCCCAGAAGAGTCAAAGTGCTAAATTTAGGTCTAATACCGAGATGTACATGGGGACATACTACTTAGCGAGTTAAAAGGTTATTGCATGTATATAGGGTTAGATATGCTTCAAATCCTTTAAAAAAACATTTTAAGAATGGACCTCCCATGGTGACAAATGACGTAAGAATCTTCAAAAGGTTATTACATTAAAAGTATAGTCCCGATTGAGTTGTAATTTTCAGTGCAGCTACTACTTATTGTATACTGTTCAAAAACACTCTAATCTCAATTTATCAAATGTTCAGATAGGGGCCTTAATTTTTCAAAATGATTGCCGGAGGCCCTTTGAATTTGTCGCTATAAAAAAGTTTGCCCAAACTTTCCAGAGCGGCATGGGAGCTTAAATCGCGAGTTATATCCTAAAGTATCAGAATCAGGGATAAAACTTAACTAGCCAGAGGTTGGTCACGGAACCTTAATTTTTGACCCCACTAATATGCTTTGAAAATATATGATATACAAGGTACAAACTCGTCAACCATTTAATAAAGTTTAATTGTGACTTATTTTATTAAACTCAGCCCCTTGTTCAAACCTCGACTACTTTATCTTCCATTGGTTGTTAATACGTGTACATATGTTATCGTCGATTTTGAGGATCCACGAAGTTGAAATTTCGAATATAAGAAATCTCAATTTCGACGGTTACATTTATATAATATCCGTACTATGTGTATTTCAGACTTACTGTATACAACTTTCCTAAATCTATTCTTAGATCTCATTATCTTATCCCTTTCAAATGCTCTGTCGTACATTGTCATTCAGGATTTTCCAAAGGACCGAGTAAAGTTATGTTTGCCTTTCCAAAGCAAGATGAGCTTCGACAGAAATGGGTTAAATTTTTGAATGGAGAAGCTTTCACAATTACTGTCTTTACGAATATGCATCCAACATTTTGAAGAAAAATATATCATTCCCCATCCATTAAAGACGAGGCTAAATATGAAACTCAACCCTATCCCAACAATATACCCTTCTAATATCCCTAAAAACCACCAGGCTTTTATCTCTCCACATATTCGAAAAAAACCTATTGTACGGATTTTTCAGAAAGATGAATTACCCATTTATCAATCTCGATCAAAATGCGAAAGTTTACATGATATCTTAAGCCACATAAAATCATCGATCGAGCATTGAGACTTTTTTCATTCTTCTACTCAGGGGTTTATCCAGGAGCGCGCATACGCCTAGAGGCTTATTAATTGGGCTATGTTTGCGTTTAGGAGCGCGAAAACTGCCGAAACTCCACATAGAGTAATGCAAAACTAACCTTTTAGTGGTACAAAATTCATACTCTAGTGACCTTAGGGAAATTAGGAGCGTTCTATTTGAGTCCTGTATAATACCCTGCTTCTACTGAAACAGATCTTACTATTTATCGGGTTGAAATACAATCAGGTGTAGCTATAGTTATGGAGTGTATATTTATATCGGTTCTGATTTACATGTGAAGCTTAGTTTTGAAGGATTCCCTATTCCTCTTCCAAATTATATATCGAATTCAAAAGGTTATGAAATTCGTAACTTGGATATGTTAACAAATTTACCCATCTATTATCGAAACTTCACTCACAATTATGATATTGAACCTCTTAAAGATTTGTTGCGAGTCTTGCGACTCATATACTATTGCCCGAAAGGAAAGTGTAAATACTCCACCAGTACTCTTAGAATTGGTTTCAATCGCGCTATACTTCAAATGCAGCTTAGAATCTATTACGTCAATACATACCGCTACCTAGCCAGAGATTATTACGTTGTTTAAAATCCGACTCCATTGATAGTATAAAAGCTTTATCTAAATTTCGTGAAGATGGTATATTTGGAAATGAGGTCGTAATTCTTCTTGATGAAATGCTTCTACAGCAACAAGTACAATTTGACGGACAAACTATTATTGGTTGTAATGAAGATCTCCAAATGTACAAGATCATACTTTGTTTTATGGTGATGTCTCTCACTAATACTATCTCCTTTATCATTAAAGCTATTGCATTATTCACTTTATCGTCCAAAATTGTAGGTATCCTTAATTGTCTGGAAATTTAACCTTTGAAAAGTTTCATCCTCGTGCTATTATTTCTGATAATCACCGAACCAATATTTCTTCGTTCAACTATTTGATGAATACTTATCCATTTCCTGAAAAGAAATACTGTATGATCAATCCAATTAAACTAATTGTTTACTTGCTTTTTGATACAGTTCACCTAATCAAAAACATTCAGTATAATCTTATTCGAGCTCGGTTCTTTCAAATTCCATAGCTGCAATTAAAACTTCAAGAATTAACTCTTGTACTTCCAGCAGGAAATGTATTTTGGCGTAACCTTCACAAAGTTCATGAAGCAGATCACCCTCTCAATTTCCATCTTCGAAAAGCTTCATCATTAAACTACCAAGCACTTCACCCAGGAAATAACAAACAATCGGTTCCACTAGCTCTAGCTATTTTTAAAAATAGTAAAACCACAGCTGCAATGCGTGAATATCTTAGGGATGAAGATATAGTAACTCCAGCATTTTTAGAGCTTATAAACACGTGGTGGTTGCTTGTTAATTCCAAGAACGTTTTCATCCGCTTCACTTTGGAAATGCTATTAGTCCAACTACGCTTTAAAGAAAAAAGTACCTTTCTACTGGAAATGAACAATTGGTTATCAACTTGGAAACTTTCGAAAAAACTTGGTCTCACTAAACAAACCTTTGAAGCATTAATGAATACAAATGCGCTATTGCTGATCTATCATATGATGAAGCATTAATGAATACAAATGCGCTATTGCTGATCTATCATATGATGAAGCATTAATGAATACAAATGCGCTATTGCTGATCTATCATATGATTTAATCACAGATGGCTTTCATTACGTATTACCCGGAAGATTGAATACCGATCCATTAGAAAGGAGATTTTCTCAATATAGACAAATGAGTGGCGGTCGTTTTCTATTGAGTTTAACTAAGATACTACGTTCTGAAAAGATAATAACTTACCAGCAACTTCTCAAACGCGATTTCGACTTTAGTGGCTTAATAGTGTCTTCAACTGATGAAATAAATAAGCTGACTTCGGATTTTTTAATCGCATTACCGACTGATTCTATTGACCTACTTTTTTATCTGATAACTCTAAACATATTGTTGCTTATGTGGCAGGGTATATCTCTCATTCGCTCATACAATTTTCCAACTGTAATGTTTGTTTTGAACTACTTCAGAAAGATCAGATGAATAATTCTTATATTGAGATTCTTAATAGTGGAGGGCTCCAGTTACCAACAGTAATCCTTTATCAGTATGTAGAAACTTTATTTTGTATACTCGAATCGTTTGAATCGCAGATATTGGCAACTAAACTTCCAACTAAACATGTTATGCTCCACCTACTTGCACAGGTATCAGTTGAATGGGATTCTGATTTTGTTTGCGATCTACATGCTACTGATGGTTGTAAGGGAGTTCATTCGATTATCATTTATAACTAATCTTTATCTTAAAGGACTTTCCATTGAAGTTAGTGAAACTGCTAGAAAGTCTCAAGTTGATTCATTTAAGGCCAAGAAACGTAGACTACCAGACTGATTGTTTATCTTTATTATCTTTATTATCATTATAATAAATTATGCTTCATTGAATTCTTTTGTGGATGTTACAGTGTAAACGCGTACCCGGTGTGAACGCGTACACACATGTTTCATTGGTGCGAACGCGTTCACACTGCTCATTTTGGTGTGAACGTGTTCACACCGGTGTAAACGCGTACCTATTGATTTATATTACTTGTGGGTTAATTATATTTGGTGTAATTCTTTCGTCATTAGCAATTAGTCGAAACGAATTACAGATGCGTCGTACGACTCGGAAAGTCCCTGGCCAAACAGGTAAAGTGGTCCGAACAAAACTGAACCTTCCTATATATTTAGTTACACAAATGTAAACTGTCGTCAATGGCCCGACCAGTCGGACCGCGTGCTACGCCTATGAATTGAAACTTTAATCAATACTTGTAATTTAAAAATCTTGATAAATGGATAATGTCATCTTGAATTTGTTCCATGTTTTTTGTACTGTATATGTTGTTGACAGTTATGTTAATTAAAGTCAAGTTGCTTTCATCTGGTGTATTAACAATAAAAAGTGCATAAATAGCGTTATCAGTTATAAAGGAATAATTATTGCCAGCGTAGATTAGGACCTGCATTCTAAGTTAACTTAAATGTCCAGAGTTGATTTCCATATTGCATTGGACTCTCTGATGAAGGATTCGTCCTCTGAAATTTTCAGTCCAGCTGATATCAGCAACAAAATTTCCTGCCTACTTGCCTCCAAGGCCTATCTGCCCAAAGAGAGAGATTGTTCGGTGGCAACGCGTACAGGAGAGGTCAAGATAATACTTATCATGGGGCTGAGATTCTGTACTTGTGTGGCAATCGAGACAAACCAGCGAGACTAGTTCTGTCCACAGACGAGCTGTTCGTTACACTCGAACGGTTGCATTAGGTTGAAGCTGACCATACAGGCAGGCAGTACTAGACTATATACGATATAAGAGAGCATCTCAAGAGTTTTATGGAGTGACTGAAAAGATATGTGGCTTATTCGTGAAAACTTGTTCAGTCTGCTACCTCTAAAGTCCAAGAATTAGCTCAAGTCCATTGTTGTAAAGCCGATTGTCTCCACTAATTATTACTGTCTTGGTCAAGTTGATTTGATAGACATGAGTGATATGAATTTGCAAGCAAATCTCTCCCCTGATGGCGTGACGTCGTGCAAATACATCTTAGTGTATCTGGACCACTTTACTAAGAAGGTCAAATTATCTCCACTTAACCGCAAATGTGCCTAAGAAGTTGCCGATATTTTATTAGATATCTTTTGGGATGCTGGTCCTCCTCATATTCTCCATTCGGATAATGGAAGAGAGTTCAAGAATGAACTATTGTTCTCTGCACTAACTCAGAAATGGCCGACACAAAAGATCATCTATGGAAAGCCTCGTCATCCTGAGTCACAAGGAGCAGTGGAAAGAGCGAATCGTGACATAAAGGACGCACTATTTACGACTATGCACGATAATTCCAATGATGAGTGTTGGGTCAAACACCTCAGGTGGGTTCAGTTGCACAAGAACATCTGCTATCACACTAGCAACAGGATGACTTCTTATGAGGCAGTGTATAATAAGAAACCATCGTTCGGCCTCGCACACTTTGGAATTCCTCATGAACATTGGGACCAAATAAGCTCTGAACAAGACCTCTATTGCTACAAAATGAGACTCGGGACATACTGGTAGAATATGCATAGGAATTAATTTTATGCGACATTTCCCATTCTGATAATGATCTACCTCCGTCTCCACCATCTAAGTTTCCACCTCTCGTCGATCAGTACCATGACGATATTTCCCTACCACCACCATTTGGAACTATAATTTCAGAGTATGTTCCTCAATCATCTTATGACTATCCATTAGAGAATATGATTAATCTTGATCCCAGTGATTACAACAAATTCTCTCTGAACCTTCGAGTGAGATTAGAAGTGTTGCCCCCGTTACTACTATGAACTGTGTTGCTTGTGGTCTACTTACTTCAGGAGCTCATTCGTGTCGGCGCTGTCATCATTATATCCACTAGATTTGTGGAAGACTGGAAGGCGAAAAAGGTTATGGCAGCTCTGTTGTTTGTCCAGCATGTGACCTAGCTGAAAGGAGAATACCTTTCGTTTCCATGCGTGCTGGTATCAAACGGAATCAAGAAAGGTTACACGAAAGGTGCTAAACGCCAGCTTTAAGAAGTTGAAGTCAGCAGAAGTTGGCGATACTGTTGTAATTCCCATCGCACATCCTGACAAAGTCAATTCTCTCGGCCCAAGGAATGTGTTAGGTTGCATTACCGAAAAGGGAGGGACAACCAGGGTTGGTAGGTTTTGGCCAAATGGTTAAAACCAGGTTTAAACCGCCCTGTCCTAAACCTAAAATTGGACAAAACTGGACAAAAGTGGTCAAAACATTAAATATTTTAAATACAGTGTATGGATTTTACTTTTATAGCTAATGCCATTACCGAGTATAAAGGTATTGTCTAATATAATCAACAAATACATTCGTTGAACAATCTAATATGCATGATACTAATGTTTAATAAACTTTAAACACAAATTGTTGCATTGGCTCGATACAATAGCAATTATATTCTTCCACTGAATACGTCAAGGTTTCATTGAGGTTTAGTCTGATTTTATCCGGTTTTAACCGGATTTATCCACTGTCCAGTCCAAAACTGGTTTTGGACTGGACAAAACACAACCCTGGAGACAACATATAGGGTAGGTACCTCACAAGGTACACTTTCTGTTGGTTATACCAGAAACCACCAACTAAGGTGCAACTTCAGTAATAAACACCTCCAAGATTTCGTGGAGTTAGGCTAAAACGGTGTATGCACACGTCTAGAACTCGCTAAATGATGAAGATAGACCAAAAGAAACCCAAAATCGGACAATAATTGACAAAGTTACGGCCAAAATCATTTATTAGCCAAACCCTATGGAGAAAATTGATAAGATCACAGAAGCCTTTTATACTGTAAACAATGCTATTACTACTGGAAACCTCTTCCAAACAGGTTAAAGGTACGCAAGGTAAAATGAATTAAATCAAAGGACAAAATCAATTAGGAAAAAATCAAAGCAATTAAAATCAAATTATAATCAAATTAAAGAATCGATTCAAATATTCTGCGTACCATTAACCTGTTTGGCGTACCATTAACCTGTTTGGCGTACCATTAACCTTTTCGGCGTACCATTAACCTCTTTGGCGTACCATTAACCTCTTTGGCGTACCATTAACTTTTTCAGTATACCATCTTTGGTATACTATTAACCTCTTTGGTGTACCATTAAACTGTTTGGCGTACCATTAACCTCTTCGCCGTACCATTAACCTCTTTGGTGTACCATCTTTGGCGTACCATTAACCTGTTTGGCGTACCATCTTTGGCGTACCATTAACCTGTTTCGCGTACCATCTTTGACGTACCATTAACCTGTTTGGCGTACCATCTTTAGCGTACCATCTTCGGCGTACCATTAACCTGTTTGGCGTACCATCTTCGGCGTACCATTAACCTGTTTGGCGTACCATTAACTTGTTTGGCGTACCATCTTCGGCGTACCATTAACCTCTTTGGTGTACCATCTTTGGCGTACCATTAACCTGTTTGGCGTACCATCTTTGGCGTACCATTAACCTGTTTCGCGTACCATCTTTGACGTACCATTAACCTGTTTGGCGTACCATCTTTGGCGTACCATCTTCGGCGTACCATTAACCTGTTTGGCGTACCATCTTCGGCGTACCATTAACCTGTTTGGCGTACCATTAACTTGTTTGGCGTACCATCTTCGGCGTACCATTAACCTGTTTGGCGTACCATCTTCGGCGTACCATTAACCTGTTTGGCGTACCATTAAACTCTTCGGTGTACCATTAACCTCTTTAGCGTACCATTAACCTGTTTGGCGTACCATCTTTGGTGTACCATTAACCTGTTTCGCGTACCATTAACCTCTTCGGCGTCCCATTGACCTCTTTGGAACCTCTTTGATGTACCATCTTTGGTGTACCATTAACCTCTTTGGCGTACCATTAACTTTTTCAGTGTACCATCTTTGGTATACCATTAACCTCTTTGGTGTACCATTAACCTGTTTGGCGTACCATTTGGCGTACCATTAACTTTTTCGGTGTACCATCTTTGGCGTACCATTAACCTGTTTGGCGTACCATTAACCTGTTTGGTGTACCATTAACCTGTGTGGCGTACCATTAACCTGTTTGGCGTACCATTAACCTGTTTGGCGTACCATTAACCTGTTTGGTGTACCATTAACCTGTGTGGCGTACCATTAACCTGTTTGGGGTACCATTAACCTTTTCGGTGTTCCATCTTTGGCGTACCATTAACCTCTTCGGCGTACCATTAACCTCTTCGGCGTACCATTAACCTCTTCGGCTTACCATTAACTTCTTTGGTGTATCATTAACCTTTTCGGCGTACCCTTAACTCAGCATTCAATGTAGCATTAACATCCTTGAGTTTTAATATTTAATTAAGACTACTTATTCTTGCATAATTCCTAATTTAACTAATCCATTCAAATTCTTATGCGTCCTTTAACCTGTTTGGAAGAGGTTTACAGTAGTTACTCTTGTGCATACAAGCTATTCCCAATGTCTACACAGCTTTATTCGTTACTAGTGACGAATTTGAGGGTTCATGTTGAATTCCAATTACACTGTTCATTACGCAATCACAAATTTATCAATTCTATTTTGCTACAATTTTACTGCTTGACTCTGCAAACTTGCTATTTTCCACATATATACCTTATATTCTAACAATAAATGACCGTTTGGAAGTAATAATTATATAAAAAATATGGTGATAATAATGAAACATTCCTTTTTATAGACATTAATATTAGGCGGACACTACTGTATCTACAAATAGTGAAGCAACTGCTCCTGCACTTGCTTTAATCGGTCATCAAATCTAGATGTTTATCCTATAATTTAAGATTCTTTAATGATTTAGTTATTCTCTAAATAGCTTGAAATTCTAATACAAGGACGAGACGATAGATAAGGTAATGTTTATAACAGGCGTCGCTGCCACTTATAATACTTTTATTGTCCTAGTATCCAAGTCCAAATTCTACCAGAGTATAAATTAAACATAATTATTTGAGTGGTATCATATTCTATAATTATTTATTATACTATTTAATCCGCTCCACAACTAATATCTTTCATGTAACTGTATAATTTGGTAAAGCTACACTCCATCCATATGATAAATTATGCAACAATTATTTCCAGGAGTAGAATAATCTGTTACAGTTAATTGACAACGTCTCCTTAATTCTAATAATAATCACAAAATTATACTAAGATCAATTACTTAAATGAGCAATAATACTTTTCTGAAACCGCCTGCTCAGTGTAATCTTTTAAAATTGCGTAGAGCACTATTTCTATTAAAATATTATATTAGGCAATATTAACAAAATAACTTATTTATAATTCCCGTCCGTCCCAAATTTCACCCCCGTCCGGATATTTCTTTTAGTATCTTCTGAACCTAATTGTACAAATATTAGCTATAAACTTGTGTAAAGTACTCCTAATGTATCAATTTTTAATAAGTCTTGTATTTAGGACATTACGTTTAATTATTTGGCATTGTCATGTGAATTCTAATTAAATTTAAATTAATATTGTTTAGTATAGGATAATGATATTTGCATATTACTGAAATACTAAATAAAATAAAAATCCCGCCCGCAATCGGTATTTTATGAAAAAATCTGATTGATAAACAATTAATTTATTTTACCTGGCCTTATTAATTAACACAGTCTTAGTTTAATAATGTAAAATAAAATTATATAAACAGATTATTGTCTAAATAATCGACTTTAGATACGAGTCTGTGCGTAAAGAATGTTTTTGCATTGTAATGTGCAAAATTGTCGTTACTAACTAGATCAGCGTTTCTCAACCGGGCCCCGTGGCCCCCTTGGGGGCCCACGAGCCCTTCGCCACGAGGCTTTTTATTGAAGGGTAGGGGGCCACGGGTACTGAAGGTCTCGGTAGGGGGGCCACGGAGCATTAAAAAGGTTGAGAACCACTGAACTAGATATTGTTTCTTCTAGCAACCACCAAGTAAACCACAGTGCATTCCAAACATTAAATATTGTTACTACCTTAGGAAAAAATAGTATATAAACACAGATTAATTTTATTCTAAACTTTAAATGGATTACATCCCATTACAAATCCCAACTATAATTCCCGACATCGCAACTGACTTTCTTCTCTTGACCTGTATTTTCAAACATCAAACTACCAACACACAATTAACTGGTTACGGGATTATGGCCTTTTAGCTCGTGCAATGCAATGCAAATGTGGAAGGAAATGTATGAGGGTGCCTACGGCAACTCCCAGGATGGTTACAAGTGGAAATGTCGCGCATGCAAGAGTTCCTGTTCAATCCGTTTTGGTTCCTTCTTTCATCCTTCCAAACTCTCGCTTACTTCGCTTCTCCAATTCATGTATCTCTGGTGTGAGGACATTCAGTCACACGCTATTATGGAGAAGCAGTTGCAGTGGGCACCAGCTACTGTTCTTGATTGGAAGAACTTTATGAGGGATATCTGTGTTGAAGAGATCATACAAGATGCTGAACCCTTAGGTGGTCCCGGAATTATCGTGGAGATTGATGAATCCAAGTTCGGCAAACGTAAATACAACCGCGGAAGATTTATAGTGGGTACTTGGGTTTTTGGAATAGTCGAGAGAGATTCAGGCCGAATGGTTATGTTATGTGTACCAGATAGATCTGCTGCAACTCTGCTACCCCTTATCCAGCATTACGTCCTACCTGGCTCCGTTGTATTCCTCAGATGAGTGGGCCGCATACAATATCTTGGCTCATACACCCCAGTACACGCATCACACTGTGAACCATAGTGAGAACTTCGTGAATCCAACTACTGGTGTGCATACTCAAGGAATTGAAGGTAGCTGGAACATTGTTAAGAAAAGAATGAGAAGAGGATCAACTACTAATCCTGATGAACTGTTGGAAACACATCTGGCTGAGGGTTGTTGGAGAAGGAGTCTCCTTTCTCCTTCAAGGAGAAACAAGGATAACATCTTTAACAACATCATAAAAGGGATCCGAAACTTATATCCAGTGTTTTGACTCAGTATCTAAACGATTATATATATATTATTAAAAGTCAAGTGCTGTGAGGTTGCTTGTTTGTTTGTCGGGTTGTATTAAAGTGATGGGGGAATTGAAACAGCATTTTTAATTGAAACAAACTTCCAAATCTCCTAATAGGTACATAATTATGCTGATTACGACCACCGCATTTTCAAATTTATAATATGTATACAGTGTACTTCGCTTAATTGGGACAATTGGCCTGGAACATAGGTGTCCCAATTAAGCGGAGTACACTGTATTCATGTTGTTGTTTACAAAATAGGGAAGCAAATTACGGAATATAAAATAAAAACCCAAACTTCAGCTTGCATCGGGAATACAGGTAGACAAGCCTAAACGATGGGAAATGGTGGAAAGGGATGTATATCACGTCCCTTTCTACTTACTCCATAGTAGAAATGGTGAGGAGTAAAGCAACTTCCCTATTAGCAACTATTCTTGCAACGAAACCAGAGTTCTTAAGAAGGAACTCCATTGTATCATTAGTATTAACATAGGCAAATAGAGAAGTGGACTACTATATAAAACTCACCAAAATAAAATAACGGTTCGAAATACAGAGTTTTAAATCTATATATATATATATAGTATATACAGTGGAGTTGCTTTATTAGCAACCGCTTTTAAGATCCCAAGCGTGAAAACTGTTAATTTCATTCCCCAATTAGCAACATTCGCTTATTAGCAACCAGATTTATAGACAAACACGGGTTGCTATTAAGCGATCTACCACTATACATTTATTTCTTAGTTTGTTAACAATTTTGTTGAGATTGTACTAAGGTTATATGCAAATAGAAAGAGCAATTATAATTTGGAATGTAGAATAGCTTTCAAATTGTTACAATAGGTAAGCATATTGAGATTTATTGTCTATTAAAAAAAGATAAACCGCGTAGTGGTTGTCCGTGGCGAATCGACCGAGACCGAAAGGCTCGTTGACATTATAATAATAATATTTCATCAATTTAATTTCCGGTCGCAGTACTCGTATTTAAGAATAATATATGAGAATGCTAATATAGATTAACGAACCTAAACCGATGAGATCAAACGACTGGATATAAGTTTCGGATCCCTTTTATGATGTTGTTAAAGATGTTATCCTTGTTTCTCCTTCTCCAACAACCCTCAGCCAGATGTGTTTCCAACAGTTCATCAGGATTAGTAGTTGATCCTCTTCTCATTCTTTTCTTAACAATGTTCCAGCTACCTTCAATTCCTTGAGTATGCACACCAGTAGTTGGATTCACGAAGTTCTCACTATGGTTCACAGTGTGATGCGTGTACTGGGGTGTATGAGCCAAGATATTGTATGCGGCCCACTCATCTGAGTATACAACGGAGCCAGGTAGGACGTAATGCTGGATAAGGGGTAGCAGAGTTGCAGCAGATCTATCTGGTACACATAACATAACCATTCGGCCTGAATCTCTCTCGACTATTCCAAAAACCCAAGTACCCACTATAAATCTTCCGCGGTTGTATTTACGTTTGCCGAACTTGGATTCATCAATCTCCACGATAATTCCGGGACCACCTAAGGGTTCAGCATCTTGTATGATCTCTTCAACACAGATATCCCTCATAAAGTTCTTCCAATCAAGAACAGTAGCTGGTGCCCACTGCAACTGCTTCTCCATAATAGCGTGTGACTGAATGTCCTCACACCAGAGATACATGAATTGGAGAAGCGAAGTAAGCGAGAGTTTGGAAGGATGAAAGAAGGAACCAAAACGGATTGAACAGGAACTCTTGCATGCGCGACATTTCCACTTGTAACCATCCTGGGAGTTGCCGTAGGCACCCTCATACATTTCCTTCCACATTTGCATTGCATTGCACGAGCTAAAAGGCCATAATCCCGTAACCAGTTAATTGTGTGTTGGTAGTTTGATGTTTGAAAATACAGGTCAAGAGAAGAAAGTCAGTTGGGAATCTGTAAATATGTACACGTATATATATTATGTGTTAATTTATAATAAAATATTTGTTACAACAATTGTCTAGTTATATATCAATTCAAGTGCAAACAGGGTGGGTGAGTACAGAATAGATATATTTTTTTTTTTAAATCATATTATCAGGCTTTCATCTGGGTGCAATATATATAAACTTCAAATATGTTATCGTTCCCATATCCATTCAGCTTCAGCTAGGTAAATAGGGATTTTAGTATTGTTTAGGTAAGAAATAGTTTAATTTGCGAACCCAAAGGTGAGCAGATTTGCAAAGGCTATCTGAAATACTGCGTATATCTCAACTGTCTAGAGTAGTTATTTACTTCAGTACTGTATTGTCTCTCTAATAGTCCACCAGTGGGAAAACGACACAGGTGGACTATTAGAGAACATGGACTAATAAAGAATTTAGTCTTAATTAAGTAACATCAAAGGTAATATAACTAATATATGGTATTGTCAGAGTATTAGTACATTCAAATATAATCTCGCATATACTACATACAATCACTAAATTTATATAAACACGATGAGCAAAGTAAAATTATATAAGTGGACCAGTTGAGAACTTGAGTATTAGAAAGTGGACTATTAGAGACAATTAAATGTAATGCAGTTGATTCATCTCAAAGTATTACATGAGAAATGCATTTCTATCTAATGTTTAATGTACAATTGTAGCTTACTTAACGCTTCCAAGAGGGTTGAGCACAATATGACAGCGATACCAATATATGGAATTTGTATATTTTATCCATATGTACGATAGTACGCCATTAGCAGCTCCAACAGTTATTAATTACAGACGATTAGCTTGCTTGCCTACCTCAGTTAACTTTTAATTTAATTGTTACGTTTAGGTAGCGTACCCCCATCAAATAATTGTACTAGTTATTTGTCGAAGTTACTTTGGTAAGTGATCAATATTCTTATTAATATACGGGTAGCAGGGAATGAAAGGTTCACGAACGGACTGAATTGACGCAATTCAGTTCATCTCAAATTGACGCACGTTCAGTTCGTTCAAGTTCACCTCCTAACTTCAGCTCCACTAGCGTTCGTTCAGTTCGTTCACGGGCTAATCCGCGTTCGTTCAATCCGTTCAATTAAGTTCATTCAGTTTGTTCAGTGTACAGTCAGTGGGTCGAACTATTCCGTTTATGATAGACTGTTCGATCCTCCAACCTCTTTTAAGTTCAGTCTAAGAAGCTAGAATCTAAGCTAAGAGACATGAGTCCACTAGGGATGTCCGGAATCAGCACTTTTGCAGTCACCTATTATATTTAATGAATCTATATTTGTAATTTATCTTTATTCAGTTTAGTTCGTTCAGTTCAGTTCGTTCAATCCGTTCAATTCAGTTCGTTCAGTTCGTTCAATTGCCATTCGGAAACCGTTGACGTTCGCTCAGTTCGTTCAACGTGAATCCCTTAAATGCCCTGCGTTCAGTTCGTTCAGTTCAAGTTCAATTAGTTCGTTCGTGAACCTTTCATTCCCTGACGGGTAGTCTAACTAGTGATGATGGTGCAATTAAAAATTGATTCTAAATATCTAGTAATGTTGTAGGCAATAATTAGGATATGATTGTCAACAAATTGATATCTTCAGAAATTTGAAAAGTTAAAAATAGAGAGTTGAAATTAACACATATAAAGATATGTGTTCTGTAATAGTCAATTTAGCTTGTATGCACAAGAGTAACTACTGTAATAGCATTGTTTACAGTATATAAAGCTTCTGTGATGTTATCAATTTTCTCCATAGGGTTGGCTTATAACTGATTTTGGCCGTATCTTTGTCAATTATTGTCTGATTTTGGGTTTCTTTTGGTCTATCTTCATCATTTAGCGAGTTCTAGACGTGTGCATACACCGTTTTAGCCTAACTACACGAAATCTTGGAGGTGTTTATTACTGAAGTTGCACCCAAACTAATTTGAATTGTGCCCCACCAATCTCTTAAGATGTAATTCTGTACCAGATGTTACTATCACACAAACTCAGGCAATGCAAAGTACTTCTTTGGGATATCATATCTACTGGGTCAGCATGCAGGTGTGGACATTGCAGAACTCTTAGATGTCTTTGCAAGAAGGCCTCTAGAACTCTAACTCCAAGTGTCATAAGGGTCGCACTTGTTTCAATATGAAAAGATATCCACTTAGTTAAGAAGTACTAAAAGATATCCACTTAGTTAAGAAGTACTAAAAGATATCCACTTAGTTAAGAAGTACTCAAAAGTCTAAACCCTCTAGTTCGAGAATAATAGAATTGTATAAATTTAGTTGAATATATTACCCAATCCTTGGTTCAAACCATGAGTGAATTCCATTGCCTGTGTATATGTCGCAGGCGAAATTGAGTTTCAGTCCAAATTGAATCTCAATCTCGCCTAGTCCAAATTGAGTCTCATTTTCGTCTAGGCGAGATTGAGTCATACTTATAGAAAATGTTTAACTAAATATTATGGGTTGTTAAAAATTAGTTATTTCCCAGGTCGAATCCAGTTATTTGTTCACTTCTAAATGTGTATACTGGTAAACAAGTATGCTGAATTCGAATTTGACACTCACAAATTTCTAATACAAATATTTATTGTTGTTATTGACAACATAGGTAAACAAGTTTGTAAAATATTATAATTTACATAGAGATTAGACGGTTATTTTAAGTAATTGCATATGCTAAATACCAATTTAGAATTATCTACTTACAAATAAGGGCTGCTTGTTGTTTTAAAGAACTTGGATTAACATGTCCTATTTGTCATTCACCAATTCAGAGCAGTTTTGAAATAATATCATTTAGAAGTTCCTTAATTCACACACACTGACCTTGAGTTTGAGATTTTCTTATTAATTCCCAATCCCATTCTGAATGGACTGGAATTAATCTTAAGATTGTTAAAACTCTAATTCCCTAGGGATTTGGCCCCATCTCTGGTTGCATATTATAACAATTGTTATTTTTAGACTACTTTTCCAATATTGAGAAAGTAGTCTGAAAAATGTCAACATCTTAGATTCGGAGAATTCCCACATACTGAGTTTGACGTAGTCTCGGAATGGGATTAATAGGTCCCATAGGTTAGTCCATTACGGTGACATTGGGAGGCCATTGCACATTGGTGATTATATTGGCAAATTATTGTATGTCCATGGCCCTACCAACCATACCAGAGCCTACGCCTTTGTATTGTTAATTTATAGATGCACATTTAAACACATTTACTACATAAATAGAACGTAATTACTCATTTACTCGCTACACATTCTCAACTTAGTGATATTGATAAGCTGATTTAACAGCAAAACCTGCTATTAAACCAACTAACAACACAACCAGCTTATCAATAAACTCAACATTAATTTGAGAATGTGTCGCGTAGAATTATGTTCTGTTTATGGTGAATGTATTGAAAATTATATGTATTGAAGATTAAACTGGTGGCTTGAGTGAAATGGTTTGAATTCGCGAGTAGATTAGGATAAATATTTATTACGAGCCTTAGAGCCTATAATCTCGTTCGCTTTTGCTAGGGAATACTTAACTATTCCACTTAATTCATTATCATGCATAATTTACACCTTACCAAGCAATATAATTAACTTACAAAAGGATTCGTATTCATTTTGTCAAGTCTTCAATATTAATCTATATACGTAACTATATGATACTTGTTTGCTTACTTACTTATAATTTAAAATCTCAATCTTATTCTTAGTCATTAATTCCCCAAAATTAACAACAAACAGCCCTTATTTGTAAGTAGATAATTCTAAATTGGTATTTAGCATATGCAATTACTTAAAATAACCGTCTAATCTCTATGTAAATTATAATATTTTACAAACTTGTTTACCTATGTTGTCAATAACAACAATAAATATTTGTATTAGAAATTCGTGAGTGTCAAATTCGAATTCAGCATACTTGTTTACCAGTATACACATTTAGAAATGAACAAATAACTGGATTCGACCCCTGGGAAATAATTTATTTTTAACAACCCATAATATTTAGTTAAACATTTTCAATAAGTATGACTCAATCTCGCCTAGACGAAAGTGAGACTCAATTTGGACTAGTCCAAAATGAGACTCAATTTGGACTGAAACTCATTTTCGCCTACAACATATATAATTTATGATTTGCTTATCTTAATAAAAATTTATAAACTATTTCAACTAGTGTGCACTCCCACTAACAAGTTGCTAGATTCCAACAGATTTATAAGAAAACATTAGATTGTACAAATTAGTGTAAATATATTATAATAAGTATGACAATTTTCATGAATAATGTAAAATAAATTTGTTATGAAACTCTTTAAATCTGGTTAGAAATACTTCAAAAATATCCTCCTGTGGTAATATAGTTAATCTGAAGTGCCATGTTCCATCTTCCTGCCCAAAACCAGATCCAGGAACAACTACAATCCCTGTTTCCTCCAATAATTTCATACAATAAAAGACATCGGGTGTGCGGAGGATTGGATCAGAATTTTTGAGAGCACAATTGACTGCTCCTTGAGGTAAAAAAATACGAGGAAACGCATACATTGCACCCTGTACAGGGTTCATCGAAATGTTTTTAATATCTTTAAAAGATTGATACAATTTATTAGCTCTCCGTTTGAGTGATTGCAGAATTGCATGTTTCTCTCTTGAAAATAAATCAAAAGATTCATCGCCAAGGCGAGGAGGGTTAACGTAAGATTCTAGTAATATTTGCCCAGCAATGTTAGGGCATAACATTGAAGAAAGTAATTTGGTAATATGAAATAATGTCGCCTCATCAAATCCAATTAATTCTCCATAACCACCCCTAAATCCACATTCCCCCATAAATCCTTTAGAGAGAGAATGAAAACTTGCTAGTTGGTGACCATCAAATTCATCCTATTGAAGGAACAGAGTGATCACTGTGAATACATATTTACGAGGTAATTATAGTAAATCAAAATATACTATATCATAGCCTACTATACATAAGGCCTCACAGTAACTTGTGGATTTTGGACCAGGGATGTCGGAGTCGACCTAACTATTTTGTTACAAAATATATCGATATATGGTTTTAATAGGTTAATATAGGGTATAATAACGTATTCTAGATAGTGAAGGGACAAAAATACTACTTTAATCTACTTTTTGAAATTTGAAATATTGGAATTTTAGTCAACCCATAAATGTTAATTATAGTATATACTATGTATATTTAAACACTATACATTGAAACTTTGTCATTTCTCCAATTCATTTTAAGATTTAGCATTACATTCAAGCAGTATACGTATTATTTCCTCACGATTACAATGCCCAGCCGCTGTTCAGCTCCCGGATGTAGAAGCAATTATGATGATGACGAGCGAATCCCAGTGTTCAAGATGCCACACAAACCAGACGAACTTCGACACGCTTGGATTCGAGCACTCCACAGAGATGATATTCATGAACTCAAGACTGTGCACGTTTGTTCCTTGCATTTTAAGGAAGAAGAAATTGAACGCACCACAAGGTACCGAATGGCGATGGGACATATCGAGAGATGCCACGAAAGTACCTAAAGCTTAAAGAAGGAGCTGTACCATCCATTCTACCCGGATGCCCGAATTATTATTCTACACAAACTACCAACAAACGTAGTCGACTTTCTATTGAATCTAAAGAAGAAGAACTCTTCTCACAAGCATTACATCTTAGCCTGAAATCGAATATTGATGAGAATGAGAGGTTTATATTGAACAGTTTCCAGGATTTGCAAGATAAGTTACCAATTATTTGTATTTCTAATATCTTATCATATTGGTATCCCAATCCGAATTCTTTGATTTTTATGCGCCCTCGTTTAGATAATAACAAAATTCTAGTTAATATATATTTGACAGTAGAAATTGATTTATCCGTAAGAGCATATCGTAATGGCCAAATTTTCCCGCTTTCACGAATTTTTGTGAGCGACACATGTCATCTTGAAACTTTATTAGATGAAATTGCAGTTATCTCTGATAGTTCTGAAACGTCTCTTGCCTGTACTTCTAATGATTCTCATATTGCATCTGCTGGAATTCATATACAACAAGTTATCGATAATATCAGTGATAAAAAGTAAGATGAAGAGTTCCACAATTCTCCGGAAATTTCAAAACTTCAATTTATTCATTGCCAACTTCAAAACAGTCTAATTCCGAAAAACAGGCGACGGTATGATATATTAACACAGGTGTTATCCCTCAAAACACATCTAATTTCACCTTCTTGTTATAAATATCTCCAGAGTATGTCTGGCCTATCTCTTCCTCACTTCAATACTTTAGAAAAATTGTATTCTTCTTTTGGACTTGATAGTGATTTCTTCACATTTCTTAGACAATCTACGCAATATTTTTCTCCACAGCAAAAGCATGTAATCATTCAGATGGATGAAATACATGTGAAGTCCGACATTTCTTACAAAGGAGGTCAGATACTTGCTTCCAATCTTGATGCCGATGATCCTACGAAAACTGTTTTTGCAATTATGGTGTCCAGTTTGTATAAGAAATGGTCGTGTGTTGTCCGTTTACTTCCATGTGCTTCTGTCTCAGACTCTCAGCTGAGAAGTTGTTTGACACAATTAAATCTTGTATTTGTGATGTTGAGGATTGTGGCCTATTTGTCCAAATCATTTCTACTGACAATTATCCTCATAATGTGAAACTCTTTAAATTGTTTTCCCCTACTGGTAAACTGGAAACGCGAGTACCACATCCTTGTGGTATAGACCGGAGCCTGTTTCTTACTTTTGACTTCGTGCATATTTAAAAAACTATTCGAAATAATTGGCTGAATCAGCAATCTGATGGTAAACTCTTTTCTTATCATGATTTAGATTGCATCTCCATTGAGCGATCCACCAATCCTTTAAAAATTTGTCATGCTTCTTTTCGTGATATTCGAATGCTATATAATTCAGAGAGGGATAGTTTGGCAAAACTCGCTCCACGTTTGACTATAAAGTCTTGTTATCCATCTAGCCTCGAACGTCAAAATGTTAAACTTGTTTTAAAGGTAGTTCATGAATCCACTATTGCAGCTCTGGCTATTCAAAATGAACAACGCAGCCCAGCATTCAAATCCCATACCTCCGAATTTGTTCAGATTCTATTATTTATTTGGAAAATCTTTAATGTTAATATGCCATATAAACATGTTCGTTTAAATGATTCTTTATCTCGTCCTTTGATTTCTAATGATGACCGCTTTATTTTTCTAACGCGGATTGTTTACTGGTTAGATGCCTGGCAGCCATTGCCTGAGAAAGGAGGAAAATTGAGCAAGCAGACATTTACAAGCTTGAGACATGCTTGTCTAGTATTACCTCAAATTACAAACTTCTTAACTGAAAATTGCGGCTATTCATTTCTCTTAACATAATTCCTGCAGACAGATCCATTGGAACACCATTTCGGTTTATATCGTATGATGTCAGGTTCCAACTATCATGTTTCTTATCTTCAGATCTTGGAATCGGAGCGACGTCTTAAAGTTTCCAGCATCTTAAACTTGTTTTCCAATCAGACTGTATCTAGCACATCTTCTTTACAAGAGTTCATAGAATCATTCTCTTCTGTGGACAGAGTAGAATCGGACTGCGAGATTGATTTAGAGCCATTTTTGAATGCAATATCAGACCTATCTATCATTGAGTGCAGTATCCAGGTCCTCCAGTCCTTAGCATTTATTGCGGGCTATTCAACACACCAATACTTGAAGCGTAGCAAGTCATGTCATATATGCCGAGATTTCTTAACTATTGATAAAGATCTTATAGACGATCTATCTATATCTCAATTTAAGCTTTTAGACCTCTCTGATCGCGGGGCCTTGAAATACCCTTCTGAAATCGTATTAGAATCTATTGTTATCGTTTGGAAGATTTTTATTACCATAAAGAATAATAATGAACTGATGGCGAAGTTATTGGAGGGACCATCTAGGAAAATTCTTGTCGAGCTCTCAACTAATTCTGTTTTGGATTGTAATATCTGTGATTTCTGGAATAATAGCTGTTTGTTCTGTTCAATTGATGGCTGCCACATCCTTAAGAAACTTGTATTTGTAGTTGTTAACTGTTTTCTAGCAAATATAGTTAAAAATTATAACTCAATGGATATTTCTAAGGGTATGGACAAACGAAAACTTAAAAAATTTAGTAAGTAATATTGCTATAATTTTGATATTCGTCTGTTCGTATAGTATTTCTTGCTTTGTATTGTCTTTATAGGGAATATTGTAAGATTTCATCTGGAGGACTGGCTTAATATCTGGAGGACTGGATTGTTATCTGGAGGACTGGCTTAATATCTGGAGGACTGGCTTGTTATATGAGGAGTGGCTTGTTATCTGGAGGGCTACTTTGATTTTCACTAAATAACCTTTGGACACCTGCTGCTGATTAGTACTATATATACGTATATATATATTCACACATCACTTACATGTATTTTATTGCTGTTAAGAGTCATTATTATATGTCTTAAATTTGAATTTCTATATACATTCTATGCTATTGGAGACGAAACAAATTATACTATCTAGATTACGTTATTATACCCTATATTAACCTATTAAAACCATATATCGATATATTTTGTAACAAAATAGTTAGGTCGACTCCGACATCCCTGGTCCAAAATCCACAAGTTACTGTGAGGCCTTATGTATAGTAGGCTATGACTATATCAAGCAGGGGCCTTATTCACTAACATTTCTTAAACTTAAACTTAGTTTAAACTAAGTCTAAACTAAGTCTCGACTTAGTTTATGTGGAATTCTTCGTCAAATCATAGTGTCATTTCACCAACATTCTCAGATTTGTCTGAAACTTTGTGAGTCGAGAGTACTTAGCTGTTCATTGTATTCCTGCAAGTTTCAAAAATTTCCGCAATGCTGTTCTCAAATTAATACGTCACGAAATTTGGCATTTTCATCATTTCTTAAAAACTTTCAAGAATACTATTTGACTGCCATATTTCAAACTGCTATATTTTTGTCAGTTTTAATGCTAGCAATATGATCTTTACACTACACACAGTTTATAATTCGTAGATTCCTATGAATATAATAGTTATTTGATTTATGTCATTATATCATTTATTTTTTGGACTGGAACTCACTCATGCTATGTAACCGGAACTATGACGTAACTCTAGGGGGAATGTTGGGAAGTGAAATTTATTTTTCTAACACATTCCTTATTCGACTCTTTCAATATGGTGAAAGTTTCAAAAATTTCCCATTTTTCCCCTCTTAGATATTAAACACTTTATGTCACTAACTCAATTTTACAGTTAGCAAATTGGAAATATATTTATCAAAACTTTCCAAAATTAATAATTTGATTTATCAAAACTAAATTTGCCGTTTTTTTATTCTTTGCAGTGATACAATTCTTTTGTAGTTACTAAATCTGGCAAAGGTATGTATATAATTGAATCAATTACTGAACAATTGTGTTGACGATATCTTAACTACAACCTGGTAACTATGGTATGTATTTATACTTTAAAGGAAATGATATTGTAGGTAAATATATACACGTTATATTCATATTATTGTATTCAAATATTCATTCTGCGAATCAAGATTTCTAAATACTTTATTCTCTTCAATGTCTTTAACTAATTGTTCATTTGGTGAGATTGGTGACTCTAATTGTCATAGCACAATTTACACTCATGGAAAATGTGCTCTATTGTTAATAACTGATCTTTCAACTAAGGACGTTGACTTGTTAATTTGGAGAACAGGAGTTCGTAAGCGTAACTTAAAGACAATCTGTCTTCATCATCAAAAAATATATTTGGATAAATATTCTAAATTAAATCCATATTGTTGTGACCCATTTAATAAGCACAGTACCAATAACCAGAATTGCAAAGGTGAGTTTATTATTAACTATTATGCTAATATACGTATGTAATTGTATATTATACAAAATTAGGTACAATCACTATTACTCAATGTAATGCAATGAATTTGTCAAGTTTTGATGAATCAGTTGTGCCTGGGCGGAAAGTATGCTCCCGTTGTTATTCTCAATTATCGGATATTTTGAAAGAACCTAGAGAATATAGAATGTCTAAATCATTTCATTCGCCAAATACAACAATTAGAGTACCAGGATATACAGATTCGAATATAACAGATCAGGATATTGATATTCAAACGATTGATTCAAGATTAACTCAGGTATTCCATTTAAACTGATTGATTTTATAGTCCAAAATCTATTGAGTATGGACTCTGGAGGTAGCGGATACTGCAAACTTATTAATATACTCCAAGTTTTCACAAATATTTATACTATTTGTGACAACTAGTAGTATAATAAATAACAGATAAATGAAATTATTAATTAGTGTTGAGTATACACTATACTGCAGAGGTTTTCTCGAATATTTTATTTCGCGACCCACATGTTGAGAACCACTGCTCTACTGTATAATAGTGCTTTTTTGAATCCCCAAGTTGACCATCTCAAATTTACCCATTTAATTTTCACCGTATTATGGTTATTGTAATTAATGTATTTGATTAATTTATCTAGGATATGCTAGAAATTGTTATAGATGAACTCCCTATTGCCCTTGGTATTTCACCAGTAAATAAACATGGTAAGCAATTTCACGGAAGACAAATTGAATTAAAAAAAAAATTAACAAGATTGCAAGATTGTTTAGAGGTGAGTATATACGAATTCAGGGTTGCCGTGGGAGTGGAATTTCTATTCCCATCTCAATCCCACAATAATTTTGTGGGGATCATCATATGGGTTTCCATTCGTTTTTCGAAATGGTTCGCTTTCAGAATTTGAATATCTTCTATAGATTGTAAGTTCCATATGGGGATCCCCATAGGGGATAATCTGATTCCCATTTCGATCCCATTTCTATGGGTATGGGGATCCCATGGTAATTCCCAAACCCATGGCAACCCTGTATACAATTTTCTAAATTCGATTTTAACACAATCCTGAAATTAGTCTATAGAGGAAGGTCAAGAAATTTCATTTTCAACTACGAGCAGCAATATCGGAAACTTAACAGTTGAGGAAAAAGCTGAAGAATATGATCGTCTAATGTATTTGATCAAGAATGAAATTTCTCATTCTGATACTCGTAAGCAAACGCAGTTACTTACTTTAGCCCCGCAGAATTGCTCTCGTGAAGCTGTATCTAAGTATTTTGGTACTTCACTATACTTGGTAGATCTCTCACGGGAATTATTGCAAAATAAGGGTATCCTTGGAGAAGTTGAATCTAAAAATGGTAAGATATAAGATTTTACGATACACCTACTTACTTCCATCTGGTTAAATGAAAACAATCTGTAATAGGGAGAAAGTTGCCTGAAGAAATTACCAGAGCTGTTGAATATTTTTACGAAGATGACGAATTCACACGTCAGATGCCAGGAAAGAAGGATTATGTTAGTATCGCGAAAAATGTTCACGTCCAAAAGAGATTAATTTTGTCAAATTTAAAAGAATTACATGGAGAATTTAAAAGAAGTCATCCAGATAAAAAGGTCAGGATACTTTTTCACTAATTGCTGTGAATGTGTAATATGTGTGATGTAATAAAACAATGTGTGGTCATATGTAGTTCGTTATGTTGTGCACCATTCATCAATAAATTTCGAATTAGACAATTCTACAAATAGGATGCGCTAATAGAATTTCACTGCAGTACAGAGATAATCATTCTATTGACGTTAATCCAACTTAATCTTTCTAGATTTCTTTTTCTAAGTTCTGCACTTTACGCCCAAAGTGGTGCGTACTTGCTGACTCATGTGGAACTCACTCAGTATGTGTATGCTCTATCCACCAAAACAGTATTCTTCTAATCGATGCTCTAGACATTCCCGACTCATACAAAACATTGATGTCGAAGTTGGTGTGTTCTCTTGATAATCATGAATGCATGATCCATCGATGTGAGAAATGTCCTGGAGACGGCAACCTCAGACAATATCTAACTACGATAGTGAAAGAAAAAGATGAACAGGTATTGCTATTTATTTATATAACAATTTTGGAATACTCTTTATTGAGCATGTGACATAATTTATTATATTCGGTGGAAGACAACTATACAAATACTTGTATTATATTCCTCCCATTTGAACTTAGTGTATTTTACATTCTAGGCACTAATTGACTATAAACAATGGGAGAGCACTGATAGAACGACCTTAGAGACACACACATTGCCATTAGATAAGTTTTATGATGTTCTTATTGCTTCCATCGAGAAATTGACGTCACACTCATTCTTATCCAAAGTTCAGAGTTCTTATTGTAAAGAACTGAAGAATAACCTTGAAGATGATACAGCTATTATTCTTGTTGACTTTGCTGAGAACTATTCCTTTGTTGTTCAAGATGAAGTTCAAGGATTTCATTGGAATAATTCGCAAGCCACGTTGCATCCAATTGTCATCTATTATAAACAAAATGGTAACATTTTAATATGAGTTTTTGCATTTGTAATTGAGTCGAACATTACTTCGATTAAAATAAATTATTCGAACGCAAGTTTCCTTACATTATACTGTAGATATTCTATGCAACAAATCTTTCTGCTTCATTTCTGATGATACAGAACACGATGTCATCATGGTATATAAAATCCAACAAGTATTTACAGAATTTTTGAGGGGAATATTACCATGTATCGAAAAAGTCATATATTTTAGTGATGGGTGTGCAGCACAATATAAAAATAAGAAGAATTTTTATAACCTGTGTCAACATAAAGCAGAATTTGGAATTGAAGCAGAATGGAACTTTTTTGCAACTTCTCACGGGAAATCACCTTGTGATGCTATAGGAGGTACTGTAAAGAGAGTAACTGCAAGAGCCAGTTTACAAAGACCGAGAGTTAATCAGATATTAACATCATTGGAGATGTTTGAATTTTGCTCAACTACCACTAGCCTCTCAACCATTAAATTCTTTTATATACCTCAATATCAGCTGACTGAACTAAGAAAGACATTTGAAGCCAGGTATGTTGTATGCAAATTAATTCCCAACTTATAAATTCGTTCTACTTATTTTTTACTTTCAATACAATATTCTCTTAGATATTTAGATATCAAGGCTTTGCCTGGAACACGTAGTTATCATCAATTTGTTCCATTGGATACAACACTAATTGGAGCTAAGAGGTACAGTAGACAAGTAGATTTTACCATGACTTTTGATATATCAAAACAAAGAAGAGCGAAAAACTATAATATTATAGAATATCATGAGGTTTCATACCTGAATATCGATGATTATGTCGCCTGTATATATGACCATGACTGGTATATAGGGATAGTTGAAATGGTGTGCGAGGAAGAAGGTGATCTACAGATTAAATTTATGCACCCAAAAGGACCAGGGAGACCTATGAATTGCTTTTTCTGGCCTCCAAAAGAAGATAATTGCTATATACCGAATAATGACATCCTTTGCAAGATATCGGCACCAACTCCATCATCAAAAGCAGCACGAAAATACAAGATTTCTTTAATTGATGCCAAATCTATTAGTGATTTGATGACAACACGCTTACAATCAAAGAAATAAGGTTTATATCAATCTCAACAATATTTTTCCTTGTTTCTTCATAAAAATAATAATTCCTTTGTAATTAAATATATATAATTCTTATTATTACGTATTTGCACCTGTTTTAGCTACCTTGATAGTAATATCATCAGAACTCAGTATATTAATATAAGTAAATACGTGATATGTACATTTATTTGAAAAACAACCATTCACAAAAATAAAGTTTGAGATATGGTTAGTAATTAATTCAATTATATACATACCTTTGCCAGATTTAGTAACTACAAAAGAATTGTATCACTGCCAAGAATAAAAAAACGGCAAATTTAGTTTTGATAAATCAAATTATTAATTTTGGAAAGTTTTGGAAAATATATTTCCAATTTGCTAACTGTAAAATTGAGTTAGTGACATAAAGTGTTTAATATCTAAGAGGGGAAAAATGGGAAATTTTTGAAACTTTCACCATATTGAAAGAGTCGAATAAGGAATGTGTTAGAAAAATAAATTTCACTTCCCAACATTCCCCCTAGAGTTACGTCATAGTTCCGGTTACATAGCATGAGTGAGTTCCAGTCCAAAAAATAAATGATATAATGACATAAATCAAATAACTATTATATTCATAGGAATCTACGAATTATAAACTGTGTGTAGTGTAAAGATCATATTGCTAGCATTAAAACTGACAAAAATATAGCAGTTTGAAATATGGCAGTCAAATAGTATTCTTGAAAGTTTTTAAGAAATGATGAAAATGCCAAATCTCGTGACGTCATAATTTGCGAACAGCATTGCGGAAATTTTTGAAACTTGCAGGAATACAATGAACAGCTAAGTACTCTCGACTCACAAAGTTTCAGACAAATCTGAGAATGTTGGTGAAATGACACTATGATTTGACGAAGAATTCCACTTATGCTAAGTTTATTTAACTTCTCAAAACTTATCCAAAAACTTAGTTTTTGCTTAAACTTAAACTTAAACTTAGTCTAAACTAAGTATTGACTTAGTTTTGCTTAAAATTAAAGTGAACTTTAGTCTAAATCGGATATAAGCACACCGGTTATAAGAACATATCGGATATAAGCACACTATGTTGTGAAACGGTTGCCATATACCCTGTATAATTTATGTCGGTTATAAGAACACCAAGTGCAATTTCCGACGATGTGCTTATAACCGGTATCCACTATAATTACTACTTTTTGCGAAGTTTTCTTAACTTCTCAAAACTAAACTCAGAGTGATGCAACCACTATTAGTGATACAACCACGATAAGATACGATAAATAATTCGTAAATAAATTAAATAATTGTAAAATACAAGTATATTATCGTGAAATATTTAGTTAAGTCTGGTAAGAAGTAGACTTAACTTTTTGTTTATTTTTCAACAGAAAACTAAGCAAGAACTAAGTTTTATCTCAAAACTATGCACAAACTAGGTTCAAACTAAGTTTAGACTTAGTTTGAACTTAGTTTTGCTTCGTGAATACCGACTTAGTTTCAGACTTAGTTTGTGCTTAGTTTGTGCTTAAACTTAGTTTAAACTAAGCACAAACTAAGTTTATGCTTAGTTTAAGCACAAACTAAGTTTAAGAAGTTTAGTGAATAAGGCCCCAGGACTGTATCAACTCATTTTGATTGAATGAGTTGGTGATGGAAAAATGAATGAGTTCAATTGAGTTGTTAGCATGGCAATAGAAATTGAATTGAAAAGAGTCAAATTCATTCAAACTGTGATTTGGTTGAAATCACGGTTTGAATGAATCTTCTAGATTAGGTCAGGTGGAGATTTGGCTAAGATTATACGTGTATTAGTTTATTAGTATTGAATTTAAGTAATGATTATTATCATAATAAATTAATTAACTTATACTCCTTATTTATCAATGAATAATACAATTCAATATGTACTTTTGCAAAATTGGCATAATGAGTTGGTACAAACAACTCATTTTTTCCGAATGACTCTGTAATGACTCTAAATATCTTGCTATTGTTATAAATTTGATTACATAGTGATTTTCAGTCATTTTTATCCAAAATGCATCAGGTGGCCTAAGTGTTCCAGATACGTATCACTTGTGGCACAAATGGGAATGTGGCTGAATCAGTGGAAAATAATCTTATCATTAGAAATTATGCACCTAGAGTAATTCGACCATGTGGTATTCAAATCTGAAATCAGAATTTGTATATTCTAATTACCTCATAATGTTCAGAAATAATAAATTTTATTAGCTAATTATATAGTTGATGATTTTAACACTTGCATAAGAATGTAAAACAAAAATAATGTTATTTTATTCTAGTTACATACTTTTTTTTGTCAACATCCACGAAGAAGCATTTACAAATGTTATCCGGTCTAGAAGCTTGAATGCATGAATACAAATTATTGTTGTTCAAATACTTTTTGCTGGTTAGTATATCTAAATCTATATTTATATATAACCGTAATTTATATTAGCGGTATACTATATATTATATACTGGTAGATATATTTGCCCCGTAATTTAGATCTTCCCTCTTGTAATTGAAGAAATTCTAAATTATCGCTATTAGATCCTTCTTGTTGACGCCTCGATGAAGAAATTCTTCCCAGCGCAAGCCTTCGAGCATTTTTATGGTCGACACTTTGAATGTGGACTCTTGGACCTTGCTTCCCTCTCTCTTGTCGTGTCCTTTCTTTCACGCTCGTATCTTTGTAAGTGTTGTTGATGATTCCTATGCAAGATGGTTTTGTTTCCTTTTGTGATGGCTCAGTATAAATTCTTTGAACGTTGTCCTTGGTTTCCTTGATCTTATAACAGCCATTCCATCAACAAACCATGCACAATGCTGAGGAATGCTGTTAGTACACGACTGTGATGCAGATATCAAATGATTTCTGAAATGAGCTTTGTCTGACTACCTAAGACTGAATTTAGTTGCAATTCACAGTGGAACGGTTGTGAGCGAATAATTGAATGCTTCTTGCATGTTCATAGACTTTGAGACAATCAATCCAAAGCTTGCCTATCCTCTTTTAAGACCTGTATTGCCTTGGGGTGCTTTCTTCCTTTTCTCTAATCCGGTACAAACTTTGTTTCTTACAATTGGCTCAAAATAGCCCTTACTTCCATCAACAAGGCATTCTTTCAGGAAATTTTCATACTGTTGCTTCCGAGTTTTGCAGCTCCCATCATATCATTCACTATATTCGATGTAATTTCAACGCCAGTGGCAAATGATCCTGGCTTGTCACATGAGAACGGATCTATGCTATATAGAACAAGTTGTTTCTTTAGTGTTGTCACGTGTTTACTGTGAATTTCTTACTACCATTTCACAGTTCCTTATGCTTTGAGGAAGTTTTGAATGCAACCATATTGCGAAAATTTTCACGCAGTTTACAGTGCACATGAATAGTACGCACCCATGTGTTCACAGCAGAAATGTCATTGCTAAATCCAGCACGGAAAGGAACTGCAGTATCCTTTGTTAGTTTGTTAAAAAGATCCGTAATCAAGTCTCCGTAAATATATGTAAACCTTTCCCCGGAGACTGGGATGTTTATTTCTCTGTCACTGTTGTAGAGACGTAATATCACTGAGATGTTTGTGTGAATCATTTTCAGAGTATTATGATGTTATGAGGGTAATAAAGAGTTTAGATTAAGAATAAATATGAAATATAGTGGGATAGAAGTAAACCAAAAACTACGATCTTACATTCCAGAACACCTTAGTAAATGCTTTAACAGCTTTTGGGTGATGATGACATGACGAAAAACCTGTGTAGAAAGCATTAAATTATGGAGACACTATCAATCTATCAACCTTACAAAATACAGTGCCTCCATCAGAACATGCTGTCATCACAGTTGTAATTTTAGATTTTCGAGTCCGATACACAAAAATAAGGTAATGAAAGCTTGACAAACGGACTTAATAAACCCAATTCAGTTCATCTCATAACGACGCACATTCAGTTCATTCACGTAAAATCAAATATGCGAAGAAAATGGAATTGGAAAGTATAATTGTGTCGTAAATACAGGAGACAATCGTTAATACAAACAAGGATAATACGAAATATTGGAAAAATATTCTAAAAACTAAACGGCGTATTATAAATTACCTGGTTTTCTAAATATACTTTTCTAAAAGACGTCCAATTGACGCTATCATCATATATATTATCTTGATAAACTTCATCTGCAAGTAATAGTAGATTGTTGTCTTGACAAAATCGAATAATTTCTTTCTGTTGGGAATATTCCAAACATTGTCCAGTAGGGTTCCCAGGATTTATTACGACAAGTGCTCGTGGTCGACATTTATCTTGATATGCCCTTAATGATTCAGATAATCTATCAACATCGAAACCCCAAAGAGATTCTTCCTGTAAGAAATAAGGAATTGGCTTCAGTCCGAGATAAGATAAAGATGCCGAATAGAGAGGATATTGAGGAATTGGGATCATCACACCATTAGGAAAATACTTATCATTATTTCCTAAGCATGATAACAACACTTGTATAATCTTACTTGCACCATCGCTGAGAATAATAGTAGAATCAGAACTAATATTATCACGTTCAGAAATAAAATCAGAGACACTGTCTCTGACATGTGGATAACCAATAGAATGGGCATAACCGCCAAAACTTCCTAATTTTTTAAATACTTGCCTGGCTCGTGATTTCACGTCATCAGGAAATATATGAGAATTTTCTCCAGAAAGTAACGGAGGATAAGTACATAGAGCAAGAAGTTGACGTGGAAAAGTAAGTGGAGATTGCCCTAGATTTTGTGGGTCTCCAATATTAACATAAATAAGTTTATCAAATTGATAAGAATTAGGATTCAACTTTAATTCATCTTCAATTTCCAAAGCTCTTGTAGGAATTGGTCCACGGACAGCGTACTCTACATTTTTCACATTAGTATTTAGATTATCTATAGTCAAAGGTTTGTGGTAAGTGTTATCTTGGCTAAAACTTCTCACAGCATATTTCGTTGGAAGAAAATGTAAATATCGAAAAAGAGATTTCATCTTGGATAACATTTGAAACAGAGGCTAATAGAACAAAGTACGGTGAAAGCTCATTAGTACGAACATTGTTGATACAAAATTCCAGGTACAGTACATAATGAATACAGTGATATAATGGATATAGTAGTTATAGTTTGGCCAAAAATCTCATGTCCCCACCATTATCACTATATCCATTATGTACTGAACAATATTTGACAATCTGTGGTTTTCGGATTATGGAGGTTCTACTTCTCCGCATTTACTCGAATAGTATCTACTGGAAAATTCTCACACCTAAGGTTTCAATATAAAACTATTGCATATAATTTGATACAATTGCACTATAATACAGACTTACACCCCTACTTTTTAAATGATGGTCAAATTCAATGTATGCAACGTCATAGAACCCGTCGAGACATGAAGATTGAGCTAAATTTAGGGAGACCTTGCATATCTCAAAAAGTTAAGTTGGAGAGAAAAAAACGTTTTCTCAAAAATGATCCTTATAAGTTGACCAGGTACATATGGGACGCAGGAATTTGACCTAAAAAATGCAGGAATTTGATCTAAATGTACGAAGTAAGAATCTGACCTAAAGAAATTTGTGAATTCGGAAAATGACCTAAATTCGAAGTAGGAATTTGACCTAAAGAAATTTGGGATGTAGGAAAATGACCTAAATTCGAAATAGGAATTTGACCTAAAGAAATTTGGGATGTAGGAAAATGACCTAAAATTCATTTTGTTAGGGATGACCGAATTCTGACTGTGATGTTTGTATTGATTTTGTACTTGTAGTCATTATTTCTTGTTTACATATTCAATGCATAGACTCCTTAAGTAAAGGACTGGAAGGTCGCGATCTCGGGGGTTTTAACTTGAGTCTGAGAGGCTCCAATTATAAAAATTGATAAAGCATCAAGTTTCCGGTCTCCAAATGTGATTTTTGGCATATAGGGGTAACTTTTGGCACCCGTCAACAATTTGAGGTTTTAACTCAAAATTTCTCACACCTCGACAAGTTATGACGTCATTGTCACATTTCAAGAACACTGAATAGTCACTTAATCGCACATAATTCGCGCACTCTAAGAGATAAAAATCTGAAAATTTAATAGAACATGCACATTAATGATGCGGACACTTTGGTAACACCAGATTGCCAATATGCTTACTAATTATCACATGATGACGTAATCACTAAAATTTCACATTTTTAAATTTGACATTTTAGGCCTAAACTATGAACTGCTGATAATACTGCCGTATAAAGTTCTTCATTTTTTTCGCTCATTAATATATGCAATGCTGGGATTACATGGCCTTTATACCGAATAAATACCGTTAGTAATTGATAGAATATACACGGGACAACTTTAAAAGTAGCGTCAAAGCAGGGGCGTCAGAAGGGGGGGGCACGTGCCCCCCTCAAAAGTCTCGGTGCCCCCTCGCCTGTACCCCCTTCCCCTGTCCAAATAGATGAAATAACAACACCAATGATACACATGAGTTCAAATGTCATGATACCACTGCTCTTATCCAATGTGAAACTATCAAAAAAGACATAAAATCACGTGGGGTTTTATACTACTAAGAATTAGCTTTTTGTATGTGCCCCTCTAAATTATGATTGCCCCCTCCCCGATTTCACGCTTCCGACGCCACTGCGTCAAAGTGAACAATTTCTGCTTCTTTTAGTTTAGTTATCATTTGATCACTAGCAAATAATACAGCTGTTTCATTACCTTCTCTAATTGTCAATCTGTGATTACAAGAATTCTTCCGCAGATGATGGTAATTTTGGCAACTCTATCCTACGCCTCTTTGACAAGGTACTCTCAATTGACTTAATAATTATAACACTAAATGTATTAATCATAAACAAGATAGGACTAACAAGATCATTCAATGAAATAATAACGCTTGTTTAATACAAGTCTATCAGAAGCCAATTATTATTGTGCGGCGAAGTGATAACTAATCACATTGGAGCATGCCCGCAACATACTTCCAATTTAGTTTATTTTACTACATCCCAAATTTCTTTAGATGAAATTCCTATTTCGAATTTAGGTCATTTTCCTACATCCCAAATTTATTTAGGACAAATTCCTACTTCGAATTAAGGTCATTTTCCTACATCCCAAATTTCTTTAGGTCAAATTCCTACTTCGAATTTAGGTCATTTTCCTACATCAGTTTTAGGTGAATTCCGAATTTATTTTAGGTCAAATTCCACGTTCCCGTACATATGCGGTGTCGATTTTCAACTGTAATACAAAGTTATAGACTTATTAATTATATAATACCAAAATTCTGACAAAATCGAGTGATTATTTGAAAATCTATAGAAAAAATAATTAGATCGATATCGCGAATTCTGTGTGGCATAATCCCTTGTACCAATAAACTCGCACTATAGAGTAAATAGATAGAATTTATATTGGCTAGTATGGATTCAGTATTGGGGAATTCCATGTCAAGTCAACCAGTCATTTCACCACTATCAATCGATTTGTCTGTAAATTGCAAGTCTATACTCAGGGTTGCCAACCTCTGAAAACAAAAAAGCGGGAGATTTTGCCAATTTTGGCGGGAGTTTTACCAAAAAGCGGGAGGTCGAAGATGAAAAAGCGGGAGACTCATTATATATGCTATTTTAAAAAATCTATCATGAATAGAACGATATAATATGATTATTTAGTATGTTTTGATATCTACAATTAGGAAAAAAACTTGGTACTCGAAAAAAAACTGAAAATTAAAAACGACAACTAAAAAAACTTGAAAAAAAACTAAAAAGAAAAAACTTGTTGCTCGTAGGTTGACTAATTTACTTGAAAATTTAAACAAATCCCGTTATTCTACTTAATTATCATAAAATTTAAATATATAAACAATTTCCAAAAAGCGGGAGTTTTAAAAGTTTGGCGGGAGGTCGGGAAGATGAGAGAAAAAAAGGCAAAAAGCGGGAGACTCCCGCCAAAGCGGGAGGGTTGGCAACCCTGCTATACTTTCCTCAAAACTCTGGACTAATCGGTTGATTGGTTTTTGATTTATTACGTCACAGATTTTCATTTTTTGTTGACTATCCAAACATTTTTCAAAATGTTGGAGCACCATCTCACTTCAAACTCGTCGAACTTTTGAAATAATTATCCAATTCCTTTAAAAAATGCTATTCTTATGTTTTTATATATCGAGAATTCAAAAAAGATGTATCATAGCATTCTATATCCTAAGGCAATGATAGTCCATTGAAAATATGTACCATGGAAAGCGATGTATAGCTAATTTTCAAAATATTAAATTCATAAAGCATACACTAGCTATAAATACTTTATATTATTGTTCAACTAAAGATGTGCTACACCTTAATTAAGCAAATCTGAGCTATGTTCTAGATATATATTAGTAGAGAATTGATATTTTAATGAGCATTAGCAACTAGTACATTCATAATTTAGGTATACGTGAATACATAACAAAGAAACTAAGTACGTATCGTTATCAATACTCCTGGACTGGACTTGTAGATTAACCACTTTACATTAGACTTGTAAACTAACTACTTGACTGAAGAAAAACTACAATATTAGAGACTCCGTGTATACTAGGGGTGTTACCCGGTTCTCAGACTACTTGGTTCCTCGGTTCCAAAAAATCGAATGAGATGCTCGGTTCCAAAAAATCGAATGAGATGCGATACCCGGGTAATTTAATAGGAATACCCGGGTATTGCGCATTATATAAAAGGCTTCGGAAAATTTGGAGAGTGAATTCGATACACTGAACAAATAATTCAAATTTTGTGAGCTAACCGGAACAAAATCAAAGAATATACTCCTGTTAGAGCAAGCCCTCTATAATATTCCGTGTACCAGTGTAGAAGCTGAAAGAGCTTTTTCTTCTGCTGGGCTCTTCATTACAAAATTAAGGTCAAGTTTGAGTGACTCATCCTTAGATTCCTTAGTATTTCTAAAAGGATATTTCAAAAGTTTACAGTATTAGGCCGTATAAAATAAATAACTTGTTTATCATCCCCGCCCGCCCCAATTTTTACTATCCGTCCGGATCTATTTTATTATTATCTTATGAACATAATCGTACAAAATATAAGCAATAAACTTGTGTAAAGTACCTACTATGCATAAATTTTTAATAAGTTCTATATTTTAGAGCATTACTTTAATTATTTGGGCATTGTCATGTTATTTTCTAATTAAATTAAATATTTATATTTATTTTTGGCATAGGATGATGCTATTTGCATATTAATGGAAATAAATAATAATAATAAAATCCCGTCCGCCGTCCCAATTTTCTCGAAAAATATGGATGATAAACAAGTAATTAATTTTATGTGGCCTATATAGTAAAATTTCAGATTATTTTAGAATAACATTTAGTTAGACAAGAGATACATAGAAGTTATAACATTTTCTTATCAACAACATCAATATTTCTTTGTTATTTCTCATATTTAATTTACTATACTGATAGTAAATAAAAATCATTTATGTTAATTTGCTAACGGGTCTTTCTTACATAAATTGAAAAGTCCATGATTCGATGTGTATACAATGATCTTACTATTTATTAATATTAATCTAGCGTTAATCCCTGGATAGTTTGTAAGCATGACAAGTTCATCTCAGCTCCATTTTTTCATATAAATTCTGACGGATGATAAATCTTTTCCCTCTGAAAAATTGTTTGGCCCCCGAAAGCCCCCCCCCCAGTTTAACCCGGCGCCGCGCATGCTTGGATCCCGGTACTGGTACTGAGACAGCCTAATTTATTAATTATTTATAATTATTATTTTTACATATCAACTAATTGATTCTAGATTATATGAAATGTCAACTTCTCACTTACATAATCAACAATTGATATCTCCCAGCTCTTATGCATTTGGTTCAGATAATATCACTGGAGTCTACGAAAGCAACAATACTCCTATCAATGATGCACATTCAACTGCTCGACCGCCTCCTATATATGATAATCTTTTTCCTTCTAAGACGACTATTTGTACTACGTCACAAGAGTCTTACATGGTTCGTTATAATCTCTTACAAATTGGTACATTACAGTGCAGGGTTCCCAATCCTCCCTCTTTTTTCCTTTTTTCTCCCATCCTCCGACCTCCCGCCAAACTTTTTAAGCTCCCGCTTTTTGGAAATTGTTTCTATATATAGATTTTATGATATATATGTAAAATAACTGGATCTTTTTGCTAAAATTAGTACAGTTACGAGTAGCAAGTCTTGTTCCACTCATCAACTTGTAAGTTAGTTAATTTAGATTATTTAGACCCTAATTAATACACTACTATTATGTTTTAATTCGAATTTGGATGAAATTCTTAAAAATGTCCGGGGTGGCCTCGTGCCTACATCCTCCAGAATGTTGCTTGTACTAGATACGATGCTGAATTTAACGTTAATTTATATGTCGATCTATGCAACCCAGGCTTTAATCCAAACAAAATATTCCGCGTGTCTAGAATTAGTTTGCGCTCGCTCACACGCGCCTAAATTACTCATTTTGTATTAGTCTATGGGAGCATCTCTCGATTTCGCGCACCTATAAAAATCTTCCAAGTTACGCGCCCACGCCTGGATGAATCCCTGATGTAACGAGAGGCAGGGTTGCCAAACTCTGAAATCCAAAAAGCGGGAGGTCGAAGATGAAAAAACGGGAGAAAAGCGGGAGACTCAAAATATAAGCCATTTCTTTGAATCTATCATGAATAGAACGATACCAAAATTCAATATTACATGTAGGGCTGAAACTAATATTCAAAATATAAACAACGAACCTTATATTCGAATATTTTTGAGAATGTTCGAATATTCGTTCGTTTTGATGACTAAGCATCAATTCAACTTCATGTCTCAAAATACAAAAGAAAATAGTTTTTGTACAATTATTTAATCATAGTTACAATGTGTTTATAGATAGAAATTGCTATTAATCAGCTAGTTAGGTAGGAATTATTATTACGATCTTTCCAATCTATACAAAAAGCATGTTCAAAAATATGTACATTTAGGAATATTCGTTTGTATCTTATATTCATCAAACGAATTACTCTTTTGAAAAGAAAGAATATTCGTTTAATCATTTCGAACTAATATTCGGTATATTCGTTGCACCATAATTACATTGACATTTTTGTTTGTTATTCAATGATGATTATCACTGTTTTTATGGATTCAATGTAAATGAACATTTGTGTTAGTTACATAATTAACCAATTAAGTTAATATAAGAGACACCGATGGTAACCTAATAAAAATTATGACTAATAACATCTTCTCTAAAAGAGAGTCTAGCTAATGACAACCTCCCTAAAAAGAGAGTCAAACAGATGGCAAAACTAGTGGCAAACCATTGAGATTCGAACTATTTACAACCCTCAAATTAAGAATTAATGCAACGTGCCCCCTCCATCAATTTACTTAGTTCTGATTGGAATAATTGAGGGCTTTTCATGAGTCACTGATTTACCTGATTCGTGACAAAATTCATTGTCTCGAGTCACCTGACTCGTGACAAAATTCGGTGATTCGAGTCACCGAGTTTGACTCGATGACTCGTGGTGACTCGCCAGTCATCAAGTCAATCAGATAATATCTTTTTGAGATTCATGGGTTTTCGAATTCTTAATACAATGAGATTATAAAATAATATACAGTTATTTACTCAATTTCTAATTGCTTATTCTTACCATACGTACACATCGGTAACTCGCGGATCGTCAACTCAATGGCTCGCGAGTCTTGAACTTGATGACTCGCGAGTCTTTCCTCTTGATAAAACTGAATGACTCGAGTCACCTGACTCGTGATAATATTCGGTGACTCGAGTCACCGAGTCTGATTCAATAACATGTGATTACTCGCGAGTCATTCAGTCGATCAATTGACTCGTGAAAAGCCCTGGAATACTCATTCCAACTTAACTTAGAAATGAAAGCTCCCCTGAAACTGAGTGCTCTCTACCTTGATAATTTCACTGCCATTGAATTTTGATACCAAAATGGTGATTATTGGTCAAAAATTGACTGAAATGAATCTGTGCGTACTAATTGGCCTTCTAAGTTTTGAGATTTCAATCGCTACTATTAAGGTAGCAAAATATTCGTTAAAGCAATTCTCATAATATTTTTAAAAAATATCCTTCTATCTATTTTGAGTTAATTTCTCGTAAATGAGATCTGTTGTATCGTATTTTGAGGCGCCTACGTATATTGAGGCTCTGTATGATACACTAGTATAAACCATGGATGTGCTATTACAAAGTATACTGTGGTATTTTGAGGCGCTCTGGTAGATTGAGACACTTCTATAAATGTGAATTCCTATAATTTTGCATTATATCATGAACTCTAGACTCTGTATAAGTGAACCATGGACAGGGTTTTGGCCGATTACTTTCAGATGATTACGCTTACGTTTACGATCTATATTTTTTAAACGATTATGATTATGATTACGAATACGATCTATAATTTTTAAGCGATTACGATTACGATTACGATTACTATAAACTTGTATATGATTACGATTATGAAAACAACCCAAAATGTATACTAAATGCGTTCTGATAAATTCGAATCCAAAAGTACTAACAACAAGGAAAGTGTTAATTTCAATTAACTAACTGTTACTGTATATCTTATGATGGAGTTCATATTAATTTGACTGTTATTGAATAAAAGCACTTTCGCAGGTGCAATCCTACTAATTGATAATATATCCTTAATTTCAAAGATAAATACGCTAATAAAATGGCATGATTACGATTACGATTACGATACGATTACTCTCTAGTAGAATCATCTGGTTATCATTATGATTACAGCGAAATGTGTAATCGATTACAATCAATTACGATTGTAATCGTAATCGGCCCCAACCCTGACCATGGATGCGCTATTAAACTTATACTCTAATATTTTAAGGCCCGTTGTAAATAATTTTCCATTTCGAGAATTCTATTAATTTAATATAAAATTGATTAGTTATCTTAATTATGCGTTACTATAAGTTATCTCGTTAAATGATAGGATATCATTTATAGTAGCGTGTCAATCTACCAGTGTGCCTCAAATAACCACAGTATACTTTGTAATATCATACAGCCCCTCAATATACTAGTGTGCCTCAAAATACGATGCAAGAGACCTACCTCTTTCTCTATGTTTGAATAATGCCAAATTTGAGTTGATCGGATGACGGGAAGTGGATCACACACACATTTAAATTTTGAAGTGTGCCGAAAACTAATTTATGTAAAAAATTGTTTAGAAATATTTTAGATTCAAATTTTTAATGTAATTAAACCTCTTTCGAATAATATCAAATTTGAATGGATCGGATGATTGGTTTGAATCTAACATAGATTTAAGTGTGCTCGGCTGTATACAAAGTCAACTTCACATTCTAGGAAGTTTAGGACTATGGTAATACTTTTTTAGAATAAAAATGCTTGTGTGATCTTTCTATGGTTTAAAGATATGCATAATTTGAATCCTGGGGTTGTTATATTTGTTCTATCACATTGGGCAAAAAGGGCAGATAAATTTTGATAGCAGTTAGCCATAAATGGACTATTATTGACACATAGGTTATTCATAGCTAGAAACCGAATTACATCAACAAAAATGATGTATGTAATTTCAAAACAGTAGTTTTGTACGATCAATGATAGTTTTTTGATTACCGGTGATTGTATTTTTTGTAAAACCTTTATTATTCACCCATGATTTTATCATTAATATTACACTTGAGAAAAATTATGAAAATCTTTTCATATTCTTTTTGAATTTGATCTTGCATTGTATTTTTGAGAGGGTAGATGGCGGTTGAATTAAACGATCACAAGTGCAAATCAGGGTATTATACAGCAGTATAATTGAACACTCCTAACGAGAATTGAACACTCCTAGGGCCCCGGGTGATCGACCTACTAGTCCCCTTTGTCCAGGGCCCCGGGGGGCCTGAACAAGGGACCCCCTTTGTAATCGGTTGAGGCGCACGCGGGTGAATCACCCGTGCGGGGTGCGGCCGCGCCGCCCATGCTCCTAACTGTCCTAAGGTAACTAAAGTATGAATTATGTTATTTTATGTACGCCTAAAAGGTTAGTTTCGTATTACTCTATGGGAACTTTCGGCAGTTTTCGCGCTCCTAAACGCAAACATATCCCAATTTATACGCCTCTAGGCATATGGCGCGCTCCTGGATAAACCCCTGGATAAACCCCTGGTGCAAATACTCTTAGGATTCCTGTCTGTTTCTTGGTAGCATAGTTGTCAATTTTGGAATATAGCTAGCTCCTAAATTTCTTCCGAATCTAAAAAGATTTTCTTACTGAAATTTAGAAAAGCTTGAATGAGTTCCTAACTTGAAATGCTGATTGATAGATCTGACCTTAAAAAATCATAAGCTATATCAGGGCCGGCGGAAGCAGATATAAAGTGGTCATGCCATGTCCTGACCGCCCCCTGTACATGGTTGTTTTTTTAGAAACTATTGAATATTGGAAACACCCAAAGATGTATTAAATCTAAATTCTAATTTATTCACTTTTTCCTAAATTGGAGGGATTTTTTGTAGCTTACATCGTATAGGTTAGTTTTGAACCAAATGCATTTTATTGAGAATTTTCTCTAGTTTATTATAAAGTTATTCAAATTTCTACCCAAATCTTAGCAAATAATCCGTAGACAAAATATGGGAAATAAATTTACTTAAAATTATAGAGGATTATTGATAAATGTATGCTAATCTGAAATCGTTGAGAGCCGAGTTTTAATATACATTTAGTATTCACTACGATACAATCCATTGGTATATTCTTATGAACAGCGCATATATGCTGCTCGAATAGCGGAAAATTGGTCGCCGGAAAATTGGTCGCATGGAAAATTTGTTGCACTGACAAAACTCAACACGTATTTTCAACATATGCACAAAAATACAGTTTTAATAGTATTGATTCCCGAATCTAAAGTTATACGATTTGTCCTATGATACCTTGTATATTCTTCGTATAAGAAGTGTGAATATAGTTTAATGAAAGGACAAAGCTTTTATCATTTTTCACCTTTAATTTTCATTGACATGTTTCAGAGCACTGCTAAGATGTGTTTGTTTGTTAACAAACTCATGGATAATGCATTCATGAGAACATATATACACTAACCAGCCAAATGTATTTGAACAATTGGAAATTTTAATGCAGACACATTAGTCGTCTGGTAACTTATTAACGTCTATTTAAACTACTCTGAAATTACTATAAATATCTTGCTACAGTTATAAATTAAAAAATATTTTGAATTCGCGTCATTTTATTCAAAATCTATGAAGTGGCATAAGTTTTTCTGCCACGTGCCACTTGTGGCACAAGTGGCACAAATGGGAATGTGGATGTATTTCAGTAGAAAATAAACGTATTGATTTGAAATTATGTACATAGAGTATTTCGACCATGTGGAATTCAAATCTGCAATCAGAACTTCTATATTCTCATTTAATCTTGATGATCAGATATTATATATTTAATTAGCTAATTATATAGTTAATCAGTTTAACACCTCCATATAAATGTAAATTCAAAATATTTGCAATTTTATTTTACTTTACATATCGTTTTTTGTAAATACCATTGTTGTTGCATCTACCAATGCTATTATGCTGCTAGAAACTTGAATGTCTAAATACAAATTATTGCTGTTCAAATAATTTTGGCCGGTTAGTGTATATGGGCTATTTTGGTTTAAGTTTCATCAATAATGGCGACCTCCTTTCCCGACTTAACTTTGAAAGGATCAAAAGTGAAAGAAATAAAGACAAGGCAACTACACACGGGTTTATTTACACTTTGAATAGGGTTGCGAATGGCATCGAATACTGGGTCTGTGTAAAACGAGGAAGTTGCAAAGCTAGAATACATACATCTAACAATGATATCATTAAACCACACAATTCGTCTAGGATATATTGTCAACATTCACATAGCCCTGACATGTCTAGGGTAGAAATGTTAAGAGGTTATAACAATCTCAAAGAAGTTGCAAAGAATTCAGAAACAAGTACTAGGAACCTTCTTGCCACTCAGTTCAAAACAGTCTGCAGAGAGCATAGTTAAACTTCCGAAACTTGCATCTGTTAAACGAACAATACGAAATTGCAGAAGTACAGCGGAAGAATATTTTGGCAATCCTTCTTGTTGTGCTGAAGTGATCATTCCAAATTCTCTACTGTTTTCTCACAAGGGAGATAGTTTCTTACTTTTTGATTCTGGGGAAGGCGATGTACACAGACTCATTCTTTTTGGAACTCCCAACTTTCTATCTATTCTAAAAGAAAGTCCAAACTGGTTTTGTGATGGAACTTTCAAAGTACCCGAACATTTCTTTCAGATATATACAATCCATGCCGAAAAAGATGGTTAAATATTCCCTTGTGTATATGGTTTGCTTGAGGCTAAGAATGTTACGAACTTATGATCAAATGAATCTTAAACTACTCGAACTAGAGCCCGAATTATATCCGAAATCCATTATGATAGATTTTGAGAAAGCCGCAATGAATTCTTTCGAAAATCACTTCAATGCTTCAGTATCTGGCTGCTTCTTCCACTTAGCTCAGAGTGTTTGCAGAAAAATTCAAGCCGAGGGCTTAACTACAAGGTACCAACAAGATAAAGTGTTTGCTCTGAAACTCAAGATGTTACAATTTTTGGCCTTTGTGCCTGAGAATGATGTTATTGATTCATTCAATATGATAATGGAAGAATATCCACAATCAGCTATGGGAGTAGCTAAATACTTCGAGAATACGTATATAGGAAAGAAGCCACCTAATAATTCCAGAAGAATGCCTCCATTTCCTATTGGAATATGTATATGCGAATTATCAACAGGCAAGCCCGTACCAACAACTCTGTGGAAGGCTGGCACAACGCCTCTGGATCTGGAATTTCTCATTCACACCCAAGCCTACCAAAATTACTAAAACATTTGAAGCGGGAACAATCACTTCAGGTGGCAGTTTACTCGAAATGGGAAGGGGGAGAACACAAAGAAATTTCAAAGCTGTCCCTAAAAAGAGAAGAGAGGAAGGATCTTCAGTCTTCACATTAGTTGCTGCCTACTCAAATCGCAATCTTCTAGATTACTTAAGGGGGTAGCATATAATATTAACATATAATAATTCATAGTTTTCATTTTTTAGCATTGTCCTTTCATTAAACTATATTCACACTTCTTATACGAAGAATATACAAGGTATCATAGGACAAATCGTATAACTTTAGATTCGGGAATCAATACTGTTAAAAGAGGATTTTGTGCTTATGTTGTAAATTTCTGGTTGACTTTTGTCTGTGCAACAAATTTTCCGGCGACGAATTTTCCGGCGACCAGTTTCCCCCGACAATTTTTCCGTTAACGATGCTGCTCTTATATTTTTATAAATATATAAAATTTGATAGCATAATGGAAGCTCTTTCCATCGCTTGGAATACGTGTATGATGACTACTACTCAAATTCAAACTTTTGGACAACTAATTCGTAATGTGCTAAAATAATTACATTTCTCTCACCTGTATATTAGAAATATACAATATATCAATTTCACGCATATAGTAGCGTGAAAAATACGGTCATTTACACTGGTTTACCCACTGTGATGTTTATGTAGTGGTAGTTTCAGAAATATTTAGCATTTAGTACTCATCCGCTAAAATATGAGTACTCCTCACCCAGCCTTTGTAGTGTTGAGACTCTATTTAATGGTTTGTAAATCTGGTAGTTTGTCTGGAAATTTTCTATAATTTGTGACGATGCTGTTGAGAAGTATTCTGTACTCTCGATTGGGTATAGTGGATTCTTTCAGTTAATATCGGACTCATAATTTACTATTTTATATAGAATAACTTGCTCCTGATTGTCTGTATCAGTGATGTGCTCCGTTACTAAATCTTCCGTTACTCCGTTACCATATCTACTCCGTTGCCGTTAAGTTTTTTCTCCAGTTACCGTTACTACGTTACTTTTGTTCAGTTATTCCGTTTACCTTTAATCAGTAACATTTCCCTTAATTTAACTGTAACTGATTAAAAGTAATGGAGTATTGGCAATGGAATAAGTTTAACGTTGTAACAGTAACAGTGATAAGTTAATGTAATGATAAGAGTACTGATTAATGATAACAGTAACTAGGTAAAAGTAACGGATGTCCGTTACCGTTACTTGTCGACACCCGTTACCGTTGCTTCTCAATTCCCGTTACCGTTAATTTCACCGTTACCGTTACCTTTATTATGTAACTGAGGACATCACTGGTCTATATATTCCAAAATTATGTTCTAATCGATTATTTTGAAGAAAAGTACTCATATATGGACGCTATTGTTTGTTAAATGACTATTGTATCAAAGCTAGAGCTATGCATGGTAATGTCTCAACCTATTAAGGTTATATTATTACTATTTACCCCTATGGTAACCAGTTTAAATCCTTAGAACAGAACGCTCTACAAAAGAGAACTAAAGTTCGTCTAATCAATATGTTTCGAAAAACGGATTCCCTCCCTCCGATTATTAATTTTATCCCTTCCTGCGGAAGCGATTATTCGGAATTAGCAATTATTATTATTAGCCGCCCACAGGGGGATATTATTTGGTTTGAGCCACTATATTGCTATTTGAAGAAGTACCTTAAGCACCATTAACCTGTTAACCAACTCCTCAAAAATGCTTAAGCGTTGTTGACGATCATATATAACCGTATTTTCCTAGTTACCTACTTAGATGTAGGTATATTTAGCATTTATTCGTTAATATTAGTTTTAGACCCCTTAGGGGCGATTATTAGTGTAGGGGCATGGCCTACTTAATATACGGCCGTGTATGTCACCGAGAAGGCCAGTTTATAAATTTCATTCTAGGATACACTATGCCTCTATTGTTGTTATTTGGGTTGTATATGGGTAATCAACTATTGCAAATCCATTAGGACCACTTTTGAGAATCTCAGATTTGTGGCTAAGGTGTTTAGGCGCCATTAAATGATGAAACCGCAAATATACAAAATATTCAATTCGAGTCTAAAGAACCACGAGAAAATGAAGATAATATGCTAGTATACTTAGAATACAATTTTCCGAATATATAATGAGAATGAATATATATAAACCAGCAATTATATACGTTTTATGGACGAAAATATCTGAGTTGTAACTCGGATATTACTTTATTTTAGCATGTGGTTGCTTTATACTTTTTTTAATTTTTTTAGTATTCAGCCATTTTGTGATTTAATAGCATTTGGGGTATGAAATACATCCCTATTTTAGTATTCCTGTTCTAAAATTATTATAAAGTAAGAAGAAATGAAATTTATGATATTTGAAATTTTTTTAATTTACCATAAATTGTTACCGTCACCAACGAAAAGCCGCCTAAGCAGCTTAACCACAATTCTGAGATTCTAAAAAGTCCTTCAAATGGACTCGCAATGGTTGATTACCCCATATACAACCCAAATAATAACAATAGGAGGCATAGTTTATCCTAGAATGAAATTTATAAACTGGCCTTCTATTTTTTTTGTCTTCTCGGTGACATACACGGCCGTATATCAAGTAGGCCATTGTAGGGGCTATTATTCGAGTAAATGCGGTATTCACAATATTGAAATAATTCTGCAGATTAAAGGATCCGGATCGTACGTGTAATCATGGATCTAAAATATTTAATGCCCTATTTGCATGTTTTTGCATTAATTTAAGAAATTCATATTTTCAAAACATTACTTAATAGTGGGGTCAAAATTAAGATTCCGTGACCAACCTCTGACTAGTAAAGTTTTATGCCTGATTCTGATACTTTAGGATATATCTCGCTATTTAAGCTCCCATGCCGCTCTGGAAAGTTTGGGCAAACTTTTTTATAGCGACAAATTAAAAGGGCTTCCGGCAATCATTTTGAAAAATTAAGGCCCCTATCTGAACATTTCATAAATTGAGATTAGAGTGTTTTTGAACAGTATACAATAAGTAGTAGCCAGGGGTCGATCTAGCCACTAAAATTTGGGGGGGGGGGTGTACATCCCGCCCGCACCCACCTTGATCCACCCCTGGTAGTAGCTGCAATGAAAATTTCAACTCATTCGGGACTATACTTTTAATGTAATAACCTTTTGAAGATTCCTAAGTCATTTGTCACCATGGGAGGTCCATTCTTTGACCTTTTTTTTAAGGGTTTTGAAGCATATCTTATCCTATATACATGCAATAACCTTTTAACTGGCTATGTAGTATGTCTCCATGTAAATCTCGGTATAGACCTAAATTTAGCACTGACTATACAAAAATTAATAAATCCAGTCAATTGACGTCAAAATTGTGATATTTATGTATATATATAAAGTGGCCGAATAAAACGATTATGTTTCAATTTTTTTTGCTTCCTCACCCCCATGTGAGATCCCCAGAATAGTCAAAGTGCTATAATTAGGTCTATTACCAAGATTTACATGGAGACATACTACATAGCCAGTTAAAAGGTTATTGTATGTATATAGGATAAGATATGCTTCAAATCCCTTAAAAAAATGGTTAAAGAATGGACCTCCCATGGTGACAAATGACATAGGAATCTTCAAAAGGCTGTTACATTAAAAGTATAGTCCCGATTGAGTTGAAATTTTCAGTGCAGCTACCACTTATTGTATACTGTTCAAAAACACTAATCTCAATTTATGAAATGTTCAGATAGGGGCCTTAATTTTTCAAAATGATTGCCGGAGCCCCTTTGAATTTGTCGCTATAAAAATAAGTTTGCCCAAACTTTCCAGAGCGGCATTGGAGCTTAAATCGCGAGACACGTATATCCTAAAGTATCAGAATCAGGCATGAAACTTAACTAGCCAGAGGTTGGTCCCGGAAATCTTAATTTTTGACCTCACTAAGCCGAAGGAATTAATTTGCCATTTTTAAAGCTTTGGTATCTGATTATGTTGACTTTGGTTATGATCTTGAAATTTCGATTTGTGAAATTATAAATGGATTGAATCTCACTTGTTGACCACAGTACGCAAGTTATATAGATTAATTTTAAATATTCTTAAGTAGCACCGTTAATCGCGGATTCCTAGGAATGTGAATGTTAAAAAGGGTTTTGTAATATATCTTTTACCCAAGTAATCCGCAGGTTAATCAATGTTAAACTTTTCTTGAAATCTTATACTTATAACCTGAACCGTGACCTTCGTTACATAAGGCCTTACTACTACTCCGAACCATGGATTACTTAAAGGCCATTGATTATTTGCTGACTTATCTTTATCTGAATAGCTAGTAATGACAGACCTGAGAAATGCATTATAATTATATAGGAAGTTGGGAACATAATATCAAGGCATACATAACACCCGTTATAATTGTGATATTTGTTCATTTGATTACGTAATCGCTATTTTTCGTGGGAATTATCTTGTTTTTATAGCCTGCTTTTTCCATAGTTAAACGCATTATAAATGTTCAAAATTGGAACATCAAGATGTCCATAACTACCTTATTATAGGAAATTAACGCGCCATGAAATTAACGCGAATTTCTCCAAATCGCGTTAATTTCATGGAGCGTTAATTTCCATGACCTTAATTTCCTGCTATTTAGAAAAATTATACAATGGATGGACAAACTTCCGATCTACATATTTTCAGATGTGCAACTAGTTTGAAAGGATATACCATGTCTATCAAGTAGATTGGAAGCCTATTTGGGCAGAATAATAATATTCAATCAGAAGATTAATAATCCCTGAAATTTTTTTTAAAAATTTATTCGTGTTAATTTCATGTATTTGAAAACGTTCAGCTCCAATTCGCGTTGAATTCATGGAGCGTTAATTTCCTTCGCGTTAATTACATGGCGCGGTAAAATTTCCTATAATAAGGTAAATAAATGAAAATATATCGAAATTATAAATGGAATGCTGACACATTCCTCGGTTGCCAGGGAAATGCATATTTCTTAAAATGAGCCATAACTCAAAAACTATCGATATTATGTAAACTATGCTAGTACTAATCTATTCGCAATTGGTAACTTCCTATTCATTGATAATACATTTTCTAGGCCTAACTTCTATATTTTTTGAGATAATGAGTGTATTACCATATCAATAATTAAGTGCAAATAATCTCATTATCTCAAAAATATAGAAGTTAGTAGTATATACACTACCCGTCCAAAAGTATTGAACAACAACAACAATTAGTATTCAAACATTTAAGCTTCTAGCACCATAATATCATTTGTAGATGCTTCTAAATGGTTGTTTACATAAATAAATATGTTAAGTATAATAAAATGGCAATTTTTTGAATTTACGTACTATGGAGGTGTTAAACTCATTAACTATATTAGTCACTAATTTATTCTTTAATGATCTTTATGACTCAATTAGAATATATAATTCTGATTCCAAATTTCATTACAATTTATTCGTATTACTCTCGCCACTTGATCAAGTAGAAATTTAGAAATTAATTCGAAATCAATCTTGATTTCTAATTAATTTCTAATTTACGATAAAATTCTGCGTCTGATGGGAAAGACAAATTATTATAATGGGTTTTATTTGGGATACAGACAATTCGTGACAGAGATAATTCTTGACAAATACAAATACGAATGCCTAGAAATTAACTTGTGTGAAAAAATTTTTACATTGTGTATTAATTTGTTTACTAATATCGTATCAAAGTGTTGCCATTGTGTCTATTCAAAATTGGAGGTGACAAACTGGAACAATTCTAAAGTTTCGGTACCCAGCAGAATGTACTAGTAAAGGAGATCAACAACACTTGCCTAATATAAATTCAACCATAATGCCATCTGATCATACACTACTGATTTTATAATTTATTAAAATGTTATACATGGATGTTCCTCGGCCTGGTTTTTGCGAAAACTACATTTTGCAAAGTGTTTACCAGCATATCTATAGGAAATATTGCCAGTGAAATAAGAATTTTAGAATTATTGGAAAAATTAGTGGTATGGATGCAACCAATTTCCGAGCACTAATCAAACCGATGAAGATTAGCAGACTTTTATTTGGGAAATTTATCTCCATTTTTCGGAGAAATTCAGGATATAATTTTTCTAATAATGTCTTTATTACTGATGCCTTTCACCTGAATATTACAGGCTATAAAGAAACCCTTATTATTCTTAGAGTCAGGAACGGAATTTTAGACGGAAATTCATTTATCGAACTTTTTATTATCTCAATAGACAGGATGAAACAATTGTTTGGAACAACAGCAATATATTTACAAAATTGGAATCCTTCATACTTCCCACTTTAGAAATTTATCAAGAGCACATAGCTCTAAACATTCAATCAGCAGAAGTTGGCAACCAAATTATCGAATTATTACATGCTTTACCGTCTAGTAAAACAAATACAGGTCAACAGCAATAATTCATCTTTTGAAGTTATAGATGTGAAAGAAATGATGTTAATATATCCTCTTCAGGACCACTTCATAATGCAGCAGAGGTTAAAATTACGAAGACAGAGAAAGGCAAACCATGCAATAATGGAAAATGTGTATACGTATACCATGCATCGAATCAGCGGAGATGTTTCCCAATGGCAATGCGTAGAGAGAAACTCATGCAAAGCAAGGATACACACTACAAGATCGTTAATAACAAAAAGGACGAATGAACATACACATGAATCTAATTCTCAAAGATTTCATTGTAATGAAGTTAAAGCAGGAGCTAAACGAAGAGCATCGGAAACACAAGAACCAACTCACTCAATCGTTGCCTCCCAAGTAACTAATTTGTGTGATGCTTCAGCTGTTTGTCTACCCAAATTGGATAGTTTAAAGAAAACTATATGTTTAGCACTTAGAAGGGCCCCAAATGTCCACCCGAACCTACCTCCCTGAACGACCTTGAAATTCCAGATCTCTATAAAGAAACGAATAAAGGCGAACCTTTCTTGCTCTACGATTCAGGATCAGTGGCTCAAAGCACAAGGATCTTAATATTTGGCACCAAAAATCATGTCGAAGTAATGAATACCTCTAGTGTATGGTTAGCCTATGGTACTTTTAAATCTGCTCCAAATATCTTCTATCAACTATAGTATGTTGTTCATGCCTTGATAGGGGGCCCTGAACCTTTAAAAAATGGACATCTCTTGCCAAGTCTATTTGTACTATTGCCTTGCAAATCTGAGAATATATACAGAACTATGTGGAGAAACATAAAGGAATTATGCCCAACCGCTTGCCCTTCGCACATGATTGTTGATTTTGAAAAAGCCGCAATCAATGCTTTTATGGAATATTTTCCTGACACAACAATCAAAGGGTGTTTCTTTCATTTGACCCAAAATATATTGCGGAAAGTACAAGAATTTGGTCTCCAGTCCCGTTATCAATAAGATTCTGTATTTGCGCTAAAAATCAGAATGTTACCAGCACTAGCATTTGCTACTCCAACAGATATCCCAGAATTATTCTACAGAATTATTCATGGAACTCCCACCTGAGGCATACGAGTTAGCATCATATTTTGAATCGACGTATATTGGTCGCCATATAGCAAATTCTATTGCAATTCCAAGTATGTTTACCATAGAAATGTGGAATAATCACAATCTAGTTCACCATGGAACCCCACGAACAACTAACGCAGTCGAGGCTTGGCATAGACGATTTAATAGCTTAATGTCTTGTCAACATCCTTCTATATGGAAATTTATTGAAGTTTTGAAAAAAGAGCCAGGTTTGACTGAAATTAAGCACGCCTTTTATCTTAGCGGTAGAAATCCTCCAAAAAGAAAGTGTTATACTGATAACGAAAAGTCTTTGAAAAATTTGATAGACGGCTATTTGAGTCGCCCCAAGGTAGAATTCTTGAAAGGAATTGCATACAGATTTGGATTTTGTAGTTAGTTCATGTAACCCTTTCCAAGTTCTTCAATATTATTATCTTTATACGTATATTTACGTAATTTATATTATTATCTTCCTTTCATATGTTTATTGACATTTATATTATTATCTTCCTCGCCCCCATATGTTTATTGACATTTATATTATTATCTTCATATTAGCACATCACTTATTTAGTTTTATTCGCGTTTTTACACATTATATAAATATTTAACATGATTCGAAATAATAATTCTGAATTATTTAAACAATAGATACTTTACTTCATGGGTGAACTATTTAATCACAGTTGAAAATTAATTAGATTTGTCACGAATTGTCCTCTCCTGAATTGTCTCTATCACGAATTGTCCTGTCACGAAATGTCCTGTCACGAATTGTCCGTCACGAATTGTCTGTATCCCGTTTTATTCATGTCATAAATGGGAGTTCAAATTTCTTTGTTTACTCACACTTCAGTTTCAGTATACTGTTAAATCTAATTCCATTATTTCAACTTGTAATAAATATATTGATTTACTTAGTTAAATCTTGCTCTATTGTTTCAAGTTGCGATAATTATATTGATTCAACTTTGTGAATTCGACCCGGCATCTATTTAAATATATATTACTATACAATGAATTAAAGCAAATTAAATTAAATAAATAAGGAATTTGTTGACTTAACTCCTCTCACCGATGATTACATTGCTAAATAATTAACATTTTATATAATCTATTATCATTACATAATGAATGATTGGCATCAAACTCAAGAAGGTTTAAGATAGAAAGAAGCTTGAAATTTATTATTCGTTCCTTTGTCCCGTAGTAATTTGATAAATGGGTGTAAACACCTGGAGGCGTTCATGACATGTCGAAAAAATCAAAGATTGCAGCCGGTGCTGAAAGCATTTCCCTTTGGAGGCGCTACTAGTTACCCAACCACCAAATGCACTGCCTCCAAACGGAAATGCGTCAGCACAGGCTGCAATTTGGATTTTATCTCTTAGGGGCACAAATTATGTGCGATTGAGTAAATTTCAGGGTTCTCGAAATGTGACAATGACGTCATGACTTGTCGAGGTGTGATAAATTTTGAATGGAAACCTCAACTTGTTGGCGGGTGCCAAGAGTTACCCTTATATGCCAAAAATCTCATTTTGAAACCGTCCAGTTTCTTCAACAACTCGAAACATACAAACAAATTTATATACACACACCCAGGTTTGTGATTTAATAGTTTAGATATATTTATAAGATATTAAGGTTTATTGTGTTTTAATGCTATATATACAGAACTCGGACAAAAGTATTCGACCACCCAACATTTTCCCATTGAAATTAGTACTATAGCAGGCCTAATAATATTGTTAAATGTATTAAATTTTATGACATATTGATATTTTGATTTCAAATTAGTATTCTACGCATTCGAATTACCCATTGTAGATGCTTTCAAATTCATACATATTAATTCGGTTTAAAATTATCAGCAAATTGCAACATGTGCCACCTGTTCCCATCTCTCACATTGTTGCAATTTGGGAAAAGTGGTGCATGGTACTATTTTCAATGGGAAAATATATATGTGGTCGAATACTTTTGTCAGGGTAGTGTATATATATATATATATATTCTATATAGCAATTTTATATAATTCTGCGTATTAGGATTCTATGCTGGCGAATTTCCTTCCGCCGGCTTTGGGGCCCATATATTTGAGGGCCTCGCTATTTAAATTGAATTTTGAAATCAGATCCTTTATAATGTAGTGATGTAAAATATGGGTCTGCCCATCGCCCACACTGGTATTAATAATAAATAAATAAAGTATTTATGGCAAATAAAATTTACTAATTGTGATTTCAAGTCAATTTAGCTAATATCCTGATTCCATTAAGTTGCATAAGTCTCACTGACACGCGCCTGCGCCGCTTGTGGCACTGTGGTACAAATGGTAATGTGGCTGTATCTCAGTTAATTATCGTAATAATTTGAAATTTAGCACATAAAGTAATTCAACCACGTGGAATTCAAATGTGAAATCAGAATTGTATATTCTAATTATCTCATATTGGTCAGAAATTCTATATTTAATTAGCTCCTTATATATTTAATGAGTTTAATACCTCCATTAAATTCTAAATTCAACAATTTTGCTATTTTTTATACATTACTTATCGCTCAATGTAGACCTCCATGCTAGGAAACGACCGGGATTCCGGTTTGAATCCCTGTCCCGGTCAATCCCGGCAATTTTTCGTGTCCCGGTCCCGCTATATTAGTCTTTTCACCGGATGTCCTAAGTGTGGATTGGCTATTCAAATTTCTTAATTGAATGAATGCACCCATGGCCTACTTAATATACGGCTAAATATTGCACCAAGAAGGCCAGTTTCTAATTTTCAATTTAGGATAAACTATGCCTCCTATTGCCAGAATATATTTATGTTTTAATGTCTTAAGGGTTTCACTTTCTCATTTGGTTGTTTAATTAATTGCAATTGCCAGAATATATTTATGTTCTGTGGCCATAGTGATCGCTTTTTACAAAAGGAAGAAACATGCGAACAAGTCACTACGTAAGGTAAGATCTGATGATATTTGTAACTCCAGGAAAAACAATTAGTATTTCCCTGAACGAAACTTGTCCAAAGCAATTAATCAAATGGAACCACCAGTCCACCTACACGCATCCCGTTCTAACATTAAATTCATGATTAGTCTATTCTTTCAATTCCGCACGATATTTCTGATACCTGTATTTCCGACCGATTAATTCGTTTGCAAGAGGTATCATAATCTGTGGAACAACATGAGTAACGTTATGTGGAATTAATTTGTTTTGAAGATGGCGATATAAGTTAATTAATAAAGGAAATTAAAAGAATAAATAGAGAACCATCGTTTTTGGAAGATACAGAATTATTGTTTTCCTGACATTAATCAATAACTAGATTAGTTGTCAATTTGTTAGTAATTGTCACTTCGAGGTTTTAATTATTTGTGTATTATTTGCAAAAAAGGATCGATGGTCGTGTATTCGCGAAATGAAATATTATATCATTGAATTGCACTTTGCTCAAAGACAGAAGTTAAAATACTATCCAATCACTCGACATAATTTAGGTGTCAGTTCAGATTAGCAAGCAAGTGTAGCATGTAGTGATAGCGCAATCTCAAGATTGAAGTGGTGGATTCCAATAGTCGTGAATGTGTATTACAGTAATCAAAATAACATTTCAATTACAGTTGTTATTTGGGTTATATATGGGGCAATCAACCATTGCGAGTCCATTATAACCACTTTTGAGAATCTCAGATTTGTGGTTAAGCTATTTAGGCCCCATCTTATTTTTGAAATTTAACTTAAATGATCATCCGAACAAATAACTAGTTTTGCATTAATTATTTGTTTATATGGATTAATAAATTGTTCTTATAAAGTGAATTGTATAAAATCTATATATTAAAAGCACAATTGTTGTTTGTGTGTTTGTCCAGAATTAATATGAAAGACCACAAGCTCTAGAATTCTGATATTTGCATGCAGGGGTAATTTTACACGCTGACAACGATATATTGCTTTTATAAACTAAATAACGGAATTATGACGTTATAAAGGCACATATTTGGGAATAACTTTCAGTTTTTATCCGATTCTCCCGAAATTTAGTTGGTATGACAACATTAAATGAGACACACTAAGGCCGATTTATGGGTTTATGTCGTTACGTGGGGACTAATTAGGATGTCACATTCTAAAATAGATTCCGTTGTATCTTTCTTTAAATACTACACATATTGAGGTTTGGTGATTACCTGCTGACTTCACAGTCCATGATTTAAGTTTAGTTAGTTCTATTAGTGAGTTATTTATTGCATACAGATATACATAAGTGTTCATATAAATTCCTAATTGAACTAGACAAATCTTTTCTCTATTTTGTTGTTCCACCTCACGATGGGTAAGGCCGCCAAGCGGCCGTTAATTGTATTACATAGTGTCTACCACTAATGAACAAAGGTCGCGAAGCAACTTTTGATTTGGGAGTGATTCGTCGTGAAGCGACGGATACCGAAGGGCTCGTGATCTAAGTTGTTTAATACGTCTTTTATTGGTTACGTATTACGTATAATAAGTATTATACGCAATACGCGTGTTAATCAACTTAGCTCGTAATTATAAACTTGGAAATTCATCTATACAGTATATGAAAATTAATATTTTGATCAAGTGACCAAGTCTTGAAACTATTAATTATATTCATTTTTGATTTATAATTGGTTTTTGATTTACGGACTTTATGTTTATAGATTCCTCCTCCTATTTCTCATTCTCCTGTAAGTGTTTCTGAAAATATGCATCTGAACACTCAAACTGAAGCTACCTCAAGCAAATTTACCAAAAATTGTTCAACTAGTTATAAAAACAAATTGCCTTTTGTTGATGAAGTTTCACAAATTACGAATGCTATAGCTGAGAGTTCTCCTTCTAAAACCTCCAAACCACGCAGGTATTCTGATCGTAAATAATGTAGAACTTTACCTCCTTGCAGTGGCGGCGTCACGGTTCTGCCAGATGGGGCCATGTCTCACTTTTTAGTGACCCTGCTATTTTTTCAAATTTCTTCAATATAATTGTTCAGTTTTCAAAAATAATGGTGCCAGAAGAGTCTTGAAATTGATTGTAATTTACGTGAGTCGCTATAAACTTTTATTTAGTGACCTTTTTTTACTCTTTCTCGCTTGCGCCGCCACTGCATCCTTCTGTACTTTTTTAAATTCTTATTCGAGCATCACTTTTGATTCCCTCGTATACATTTCTGAATGAGACAAACTTATATTATTGCGTAGTTTATTTGCTGATTTTTTTCGATGGATTAACGGAATGCAAAAAATTTTATTTTAAAAAATGAGATAGTTCAACTGACCAATAATGTAAATATGTACTTTTTTAGTAATCTGGACCATGGATTACCATTTTGCATGATGCTCTTCCCACCATAATCCATCATCCAACCATACTAAAAAGTCGACTCTTTACATTTTCGTTAGTTTAATAATTTCCGTCATTAATTTTTAAATCAAATTTCTGCCAATCACATTTCATTGGATGCACAATGTTTTTGAGGTTTTATTCATAGTGCCTATATACAGGGTAAAAACCCTAACCATCTAAGGAAGTGCCTAACCAAAGTTTTTAAGGTTTGAATTGATACTTTAGGTCACTAGGATTAGTTTAAGCCCAGACAACATTTTTGAAAATTGTTGGTTGTCACATAATAGGTGACGTCATCACACGACAAAAATTTCACACTATCGGCCATAACTTTGAAACTATATGCCGCCATGACATGAAATTTGTAAATTTGAATAGAACCCAAGAAGACCTTTCGATTGATGTCTAAATTATTTTAATCTGACTTAATCTGTATTTTTACTCTATGACGTCATCAAAAACCCTTTCGAGGGATTTCAACTTTATTTATCACGACAAACGTCACTTTACTCAATTTCACCTCATGCATGTCATAAAGGAATCCCGAAAATTACTTACGCACGTTTTCGCTATTTTCGTACGTACTTTACAGACTAATATTTACTGAATATACTATAATAATAAACTGATACATAGTATTCATTATTAATGATTCATAGCATCCATTCATCTCCAGAGTCCCCACTTGAAAGGAAGTCTGAAACCTCCCAGTCGCTCTCGTTTACATTGCTATCCGCGAACGAAATATCTTCTTCTTCAATCAGTAAAGGTTGTGCAGCAGCTTCTTGAATTACATCCATCTCATCGTCCGCTTGGTAAATGAGATTACTATCACTGATTTCTTCACTGTTCCTCAACGTCATCTGGCTCATTTTTCGTCTCCTCTTACGCCTCCCTCTTTGCGGTTCTAGGATATCTTCGGCATCTGCATCTCCGTCATCTACATTTTTTAAATTACTTTTCCTTTTTCTCCTCTTGCTACTCAGCGATAGTGGTAACTGACTCCCGGTGAACCATACTGGCACAACAAGTTTCTGCTTCTCGCACCATATCCATCCATAATTGCTGAAGGGTATGATTTCATTATTGATTTCAGTACACCGACGCCAGAAGTAAACTTGATAGTGGACTCGCTTGATGACTTGTACAACAGAATCAGGATCTGGTGGGAGAACCATCGACGACTTCACTCCCATTTCTTTGTACAAACGAATTCTGGTTTGGATATAGGTTTCTTTCTGCTTTCCTGTATAAAGCATCGAACGAAGAAACTCCTTTGCACTTTCCACAATTTCCTCTGTGATAGACTGGTCTTTACCAAGATTCATGAGTAAGTCTGCTTTACTTGGCGTGTTCAGGAGCTTTTTCATGACCTTTACTTTCCCCACATTAAACAAGTATGATGTTGTGTCGCAACCTGTTATAGCATGCACCGCTGGAAGAGCGAGACATATCTTTGGGCCCAGAAATGTGCAGATTGTATTAATATCAACATATTTATTGTGATCATATTTCAGATACCACTTCTTCTGAACGTTGCACTTTTCGTATGCCCATATTAATAGAATGAGAACATCGGTATCTTTTGAGACCACAACAACATCATTATCATCCAGCGAAGCATGTAGTACCAGACGCGTGTCAGCTTCTTCCTGATTGCACTTGTAAAGGATGCTAATCTCTCCATCTCTTATGGAATACGTCGTGTCTCCAGCAGTCACTATATGTGGATGATGTAATAGGCTTATTCCCTCTCTCGTTTCAAGGTACTTTACAACGAGTCGTATAAGTTCTTCCTTATTCTCCCCGCTATTCAAGAAATCTTGCCATTTGCTACCTTGCAGCATGTGTTGATCAAACCCTTCTATTATAACTCTTGGACCTGACTCGCCCCTTTCCTTTCTCGTGCCTCCTTTTATGCTGTCTTCTTTGTAGGTGTCGTTTATGAGTCCCACTTGAATTGCTTCTGACTCTTTAGGTGGAGTTATGAACTGCAACAAACTCTTTAGCCATTCGCGGTAAGTTTTCTTTGGGCGCAAAGATCGAATTGCAGCAAGGCCGTCAATATACCATGAACAATTTTTGGGTGTGTTTTCGAAAATTGAACAAGATTCGTTCATCAAATAATTTCTGAGCGATGCCTTATTTGACTGCCTTAGTGTTGATTCAGATGTAGCCACAGCTAGTGGGATTGTTGTTATTGGGTATTGAAATGCCTCTTCAAGATTGACCGATTTTGCAACGATAAGACCGAAGGCTTGGCGATCTTCTTTCATTAGATTCACTGCTTTGGGGGTTGTTTTCTTCTTCTGACATCCGTTGTTAAGCTTCACTTTCTTGATTGGAGAAAAAAAGTCTTTGACATTGCTTTCGAGTCTCTCGTTAACGAAGGTCTTGAACAAGACATTTCCAGTAGCGGAAGCATTGAGCATGTCCCTGACAACAGTTTTGTCAATTTCAACACCAGTTGGTAAACATTTTGGTGGGCTTTTGTCAAAGGGATTGACACCGTAACTTCTCAGCTGCCTCTTTAGACTCTTTACATGATCTGCATGATTTTGTTTGCCACCCTGACTCAACTCCTTATGAGTGGAGGACGTCTTAAGGATCAGTTGTTCCCTATAGGTCTCCTGAATTTTACTGTGGATATGGATGGTTCTTATCCATATATTTACAGCCTTTGTGTTGGTACTGAAACCGGAACGGAAAGGTCCAGCAGTTCCTTTCGTTTCTTTATTGAACAATTCCGTAATTAAGTCACCGTGAATTGATGAAAATGGCTTACCTCCGATGCTACCCCCCAAAACCTTTCGCCTTCAGTTCTCCAAAAGCTGGGTGGCTTTGTTCTTCCATGGAGCGTAAGTAGACATGTTGATAGCTACAATATCTTGCGTAGTTTTGGTGATTGAATGCAAAGACTTGATTCAGCATATCCCTCTCAGATTGGAGGTGTAGTTCTATGTTTCCTTCTCTAACGGCTGAAACCATTGCCAGCATGGACGAGACATCTTTGAGGTAAGAAATGGTCATGCTTGCTTCAGTGCTATCCTCAGCTCGAGTTACATCTGAAAGTAGGTTCTCAAATCCTGATGACTTCACAACATTGTCAACTGTGCTTGAACTAGGTTGTTTTCTTAGAGCAACGAGCGAAAACAGCAATTCAGGTTCTGTGATGGTATGGCCGGATGTAATTTCTTCGACTTTGAACTGAACAAGAGCGTCAAAGCATTCTTTATGAACTCTCATACTTCTATAGTAATGACGTCCTTCGAACGCTTGATCTGCAGACCCCGAGGCTATTATGCCTGAATCTACACACCACTGCTTGTATCCTCTACAATTATGGCGTTTGAAGAGCAATTTTTGTCTCACACGCAGTTGGTGAAATCCGCCCATTAGCAAGATTACATCTTTATAGAGCTCCTTATTCTTCCAGAGGATATGGCACAATTTGGAATAAACCGCTTCATCAGAATGGACGTATATGTAGGGAATCTCTAGGTCTTGCATGATGCCCTGCAGGAAATCAAGGTATTCTTTACACACCGGATTATCGGGTGCCGCTGCAGTGACTGGCAAATATTCTTGGATGCACTTCTCTGTTACGAAATTCGAGACCATTTTATTGAAGGAAGTCCAAGAGCCGAGTAAGGGTAATTCTTCTCCTTTGTATTCCAACGGCAATGACCCTGCAGCAGACCATGCTATATTTTTTTTGAAGTGGGCATCAAGTTCCTTGCACAAATTGCCATCATCTTTGTAATTTGTTATAAGCGAGGGTCCAACACGTCTTCCAATATAATAAGGCGCTGGATTTGTCTGCTCATTATCTACGCTGTCACATATATCAAGTTGTCGCTCTACTTGAGATCCGATTTCTGAGATGGATTCTTTCTCCTCTTTACTTGGCAGTTGAAATAAAGTTTTGTTGGTGTCGTGAGTTGTGCCGGCACCTGTCAATGTGTCTTGCTTTCCATCGTTGTTGTCTATGGTACTGTGTGTGCAGATTCCTTTGCGCATGTTGGACAGAAGTAGCTGCCTCGAAGACACCATTCTTGACCAGGCCAGGTTCTGAGTTCTTATATCTTGATAAGATATGGTGTGATTGCATTTGTGCAACAAATTTGCAACCTCCTTGTTACCTGTCATTCTATTAATAACAAGCCCCATTACTGCTTGCTTTGGAGATGGATCTCTTGTAATAAGACTCTCCCAGTCGTTTGCTAGAGACCAAATCTTAATAGCTGTCGTGTGAGAACTTGTCACAGCATAGCCATATCGATTAATGTTGGCAAAATTATGCATGGTGTAGTAGATGACGTTGTAAAGATCTTGCATTGGTCCACGATTCAGCATTTCTGTCAGTTCTTCAGGAGTCAAAGGCCATTGTTTTTGATGATCAGCAGATTTTTGCAACTTTCGTCTAACCATCCTACTGAATGACCTAGCTAGGTCATCATCTCTCAATCCAGAGCCATGTAGAGCAGCAATTGAGAATTCACATGGATTTACGTCTGATGCATGTACTAATAGGTATTTTCCACTCGGAAAGAAAGATATTCTATCCTCGAATTCTTGGACGAGTTTCTGCTTCAATGTAGCTGTATGTTCGACAACAGGGAATGGTAGCCCCTGTTCATCACTCAATATTTTTACATCTTCTAACAGTTCGTTGAGAAGGAATGCATTCTTGTCCCGAATAATTCTAGTTCGGACTTGGTAACAAAAAGCTTGCAATACGTCCTGTTTCCTTTCTTTATTGAGATCATCATCATCAACTTGAAGTGGTGCAAGAGCAAACTTGATATAACAGGACTGGTGATAGAAAACATCCAACGCAAAAATGTCGTGAGAGGGACCACTTAAGAGAATATCTAGTCGTTTTGCTGCTTGAAAGAAACGATGTGATGGATCTTTCATATAAATCCATTTCCTTTCTATGAGGCGTTTACTTGCGCTAAGAACAGAACATCGTCCAAGACCGCCTACATTGTACCTGCTATCATCACTGTCGCGCTTAGAGTCGCAGATAAAACAATGGCGTTTTCCTTGGAAAAGGTTTCTTGAAGTACGTGCTTCTGAAATAGAAATTTCATTCTCGGTTTCAGAACTAACGAAAATTTCTTGTCTGCTGATATCAATAGTGCCGTAGCTTTTAATGTAGCGACCACTGTTACTAGCAAATTCAGTCCGACATGTTTTATGAATTTCTCCAAACGACTCTTTCGCATCTTTAACTTTTCCAAAAACTTCTGTAAAACGATGTTTAGGCTCATGGGGTGGAATATTTATGCTCGCCCATGTTTCAGCGTCCAATTTAAATTGCATCCAGCCTCTTTGTCCTAGATTTTGTTGGTTCTCCTTTGGTCCGATTGCACCATTGCATATAAGACAGGTATTATCAGTTTTTCTAGTTTCTGAACTCAGGAATGGTATTGAAGAGTGCATCATCAGTCAAGCGTATTGGGTGCAAACTTTATAGATATACATATAAAACTTATATATCAATTCCAACGAAGTGATCAGATATCTTCAGAAACGATTAGAAAAGAAAAAAAGGGGGCCCAAAAATAAAGCGACGACTTATAATGAGTTTATGGAAAAGTTTTGGCTTATATATATACTATATATACTCAGCTCAGGAGTCATCTTAATTAGACGTTAAATACAGTTAAGGTCTAATATTAAGTCTCCCTAATCCACCACTGGACTTTTTCACTTTGCTAGTTCTCGAAAGGGTCCCCCTGATCCGGCTCTGCTGAATCTCTCGAAAGGGTTTTTGATGACGTCATAGAGTAAAAATACAGATTAAGTCAGATTAAAATAATTTAGACATCAATCGAAAGGTCTTCTTGGGTTCTATTCAAATTTACAAATTTCATGTCATGGCGGCATATAGTTTCAAAGTTATGGCCGATAGTGTGAAATTTTTGTCGTGTGATGACGTCACCTATTATGTGACAACCAACAATTTTCAAAAATGTTGTCTGGGCTTAAACTAATCCTAGTGACCTAAAGTATCAATTCAAACCTTAAAAACTTTGGTTAGGCACTTCCTTAGATGGTTAGGGTTTTTACCCTGTATACTATGGGAAAATTCTATAACCACAGTGTTATTTTAGATTTTCGTTATGTTATCAGCACCATAAACTGTTAAAGTATTTCTGCAGTTTTTTCGTAAGTTAATGATCATTTGTAGCATTGGTTCTTTCTTTACCACACTTCATTTCATTTTTAAATATAATATTGTAGCTGATGAGTCCAGATTTTTTCACTACATGTTGACCATTGTTGGATGATCTCGATACACCAACCAATACTCTCGAATGATTGAATTCACTAATTGGTGGAAACACATTTTCTTGAGATGTCATCGACCACTAATGTTATTAAACCCATTTGGACTTTTAAATTGTTACCTACCATGTTTCTATTTTCCTCAACTCTAAGTTACATAACATTCTGCTATTATTATAAATTATTATTTTACTGTGCCGACTATACTATAGTATAGTGGCCCAGTATTGAGTTCTGACATTATTTTTCTGTGCCAACTATACTATAGTATAGTGGCCCAGTATTGAAATCACTGCCTTTATTTTTATTATTATTTCTCCGTAGCAGGTGCCCTGGCCACACCTATATACATAGAGGGCTTAAACTTGGCATGTAGGTTCGGAGTCGACGTTTAATTAGCACCTTTTTTATTAACAAATTTTGGACACATCTTTAACACCTTTCAAAATTTGTCTGATCCATAACTCAAAAATGTTTTACTAAACCCCCAATTTTTATTTCACATTTGATTCACCATATATAGTCAGGTCGCTTAACATCGATTTCGCGAAACGCTGGACAAAAGCGCCAAATTTTTTATACGTAATCTTTATGACCCTGACATCAAATTTTCCGCGGCCCCACGACGAACGGGTACATTTTCGATGTAATCTTGGACTTATAAAATTGCGGCTCTCTACTAAAACGCCGGTATTACCCCGAACGGCAACTTTCCAATATCAACTCTGGTCTACTTTTGAAGACCAGATTCGTTGTCCACATGAAATTCCCCGTCGTTTAAGGGGTCACTTGCCCATAGTTTATCCCTAGCAACTAGTGCTATGCGCGGGTCATATGCGGGACCCGCACCCGCCCCGCATCTATTAGTAATTGTCCCGCACCCGCCCCGCAAATCCGACAATTTAAACAGATGAACCCGCACCTACCCGCACCAAAACTCGTTGACCAGTATTATCGCTAGGATTATATAATAGGGTGCAAACACTCGGCGCACAATGCGGGCACAAAAATATTTACATCATTAAGGAATAAAGAAGACGGCAATATGTTTTGGGCGGAAATTTGAACATAGAATACGTGTTTATTATCGGGAATACGAAATAATTCACCGTACAATTCGTTCCATCGCAAGACTTCTGCCATCTTAAGATTATATTGATTATTAATTTTGTTTAGGAACTATAGAGGGGTACATTGTTACAATTAGTGGACACTGCACCCCCAAATAATCCTTAGCGAGAACTCTTGCGCAAACCCGCGCTGACCCGCACCAACCCGCACCAACCCGCAGTAAGAATTTCTGACCCGCACCCGCCCCGCATTACGATTCCGTGACCCGCACCCGACCCGCTTCGAAAATATTCTGATTCTTTGACCCGCAAGAACCCGCTGGTTGCGGGTCCCGCAACCCACATTTATTAACCCGCCCCGCACAGTGCTCTACTTGCAACGAAATAATATCTCAGGAATGTGACAACATTCCTTTCTCAAAATTTGTCCTAAACCTATCGAGTGACCCCTTGTTCGACTCCCAACAGCTATCTGAGTCTAGTTATAAACATAGTGACACTCTAAATCGTTATCTGATGCTGTTTACGACAATTTCCTTAGTTATCATTACAGTATATTCTCTCTAATAGTCCACCAGTGGGTAAAAGGACCCAGGTGTACTATTAGAGAACATGGACCATTAAATAATTTAGCCTTAAGCAGAGGCGGAGCCAGGATTTTCTGTTAGGGGAGCTGAGGGGAGCAGGGTAATTTCAGGGGGGGCCACACTGTACAACTTTGTTACTCTAGGGGGGCCAACCTCAAAATAGGGGGGGGGCGCATGGCCCCCCTGGCCCACCCCTGGCGCCGCCACTGGCCTTAAGTAACATCAAATATACATAATATACTAACATACGTTATAGTTAAAGTATATTAGGACAAGCAAATATAATCGAGAATATATAGAGTCAATATAAACTATTAGGGAGTATGAACTGTACGTAAGTAATACGTAGTGCAATTTGGTCTTCACTAGTCCATCTGTAGTTAGGGGCCCCATGTGGGCGTTAGCTTAAATGACATCGAAACTAATTAAGGTGGGCAATTAGGTAAGTGGACATTTAGAGAGAACTGAGTGTATCTAGAAACATTCTGGACACTTAACACATAATGGTGACGAGCCCTTCGGTCTCGGTCGCTTTGTGACGGATCGGTGCTACACACCTCAAGTTAACGGCCGCTATGCGGCCTTACTCCTCACACTTTCTACCATGGAAATGTTAGTGGATGTTATAACAAGCATTTCTACCATTTTCCATAGTTTTAACTTGTTTACCAATAATACCCGTTGGAAGCTAACTTAAAGGTTGATTTTGAATTTTAATTGATTTGTTTACCTATTATAACATCTGGAAGTTAGTTTATATCTTAATTAGAAATACTGTTTCGATTCCCTAAATACAATCCGGACAAACACACAAACAAACAAATAACAATCGAGTTTTAATAATAGATATACTGGACTTAAGCTCTAAAATCTTTTAGTTAACTTAACAGAGTTTTAGAAATATTGCTGCTAGGTCCCGACAAATTACACACTCACGAAATCATCAATAGCAAATTGACTATCCCTGCAACTGCATGAAGTAGGGTTAAGAGTCTTAAGACGTACTTTCGGGGACACATACTCTATTAGCCGATTTTTCATCCTATCTGGTCCACTATAAATGATTCGGTTAATACGTACCAGTGTTTCATACTGGATTTGCATACAAGGGTGGAAATCTGGGTTATGTAAATTATCAAGGGGGCACTAAAAGGAGCAGGGGGGGGGGGAATGCCCCCCCTACAACCCCCTGTATGAAACCCTGCGTACTCAGATATGACGTACCTCTGATAAGACATACCAATTCTATTCCCAAGTAATATATACACTTTAATTTTAAATCGGTTAGACGTACTCTAGAAAACTATTAGCAGAACTCAGTAATTATTGGTTTAAGTGAGTAGGTTAAAACTAAATCGTTTAATCTCATCGTTAAGTATTAAGTATGTTAAAAACTTGAATACCCTACATCGTATTTATACCATCAAACAAGTCAGTATTTCGACTTGTGGATTATGTGTACAGATAAGACGTACCTCAGTTAGTACGTACCTTTTCTTGTTTCCCAGGGTGGTACGTCTTAACCGAGTTCTACTATAGCGTATGTTAGTATATTGTATATATTTGATGTTACTTAAGGCTAAATTCTTTAATGGTCCATGTTCTCTAATAGTCCACCTGGGTCCTTTTACCCACTGGTGGGCTATTAGAGAGAATATGTTGCAGTGTGTTAGAGATTTTCGGGTGTTCGCGTACACACGGATTAATTAACGGGTGTACGCGTACACACTAAAGTTTATAGTGTGTGCGCGTACACACGAGATAAATTTAGTGTATTAGAATTAACAATATCATATGGGTCACCAATAATATCACATTTGAGTTAGCAGCTTGTAGTAAGTTTCTAGGTCCATTTTGATATCCATTAATTTCTTTACCTATATTTGTAAACAGCAACACTCAATATTCATATTATAAATTAGAAGTTAGTCTCAAATAAAAAATTAAAAAAAAAACACAAGAATTGTGTTATGGATATTAGAACTTGGATAATGGTCGTGCACATAGCGGTAATCTATTCATAACCGTCGTTATGATCATTTTTATCCAGTACCTTGGGTGCCCTTTATGAGCAAGTTTCACTCTAATTTGTAATTAGTAGCAACTAGTAATATACCATTGGTGCCATTACGGATGGGCAGGTTGGAGCAAACAAATCTGCGACGTTTACTCAATGTAAAATCCAAAACGGCTTCAAAGATTTGGAAATGTATTCTTCAAACTCCTCAATTAGAGCGGTGGTTCTCAACATTTTCAATATTACGGACCCCTGGTAGTAGTAAAAATCTTCTGCGAACCAAAACATGTACTAATTATATGATACTATTATCGTGATAGGTTACGCGGCGGAACCCTTAAAATCATTCGTTGACTTGCGGTCGCCAGGTTGAGAACCACTGAATTATAGCATATTCAAACAAATTTAAGTGCACTGTAAATACTACCTGAATATTAATGTTGCAGGTCACTGCGTATCACCACAAAACACGTTTTACACATTGTACTAAATGCAAAATATATAGTACAGTCAACTCCCGTTATAACGAATGCTCGGGACCGTAGTTTCATTTCGTTATAATCGGAGTTTGTTGTAAGCAGGTACTTCGTTATATCCGACTTGATTATAACGGGAGTATACTGTATGTATGTATAATACTTATCGCACTAATTTGGCTTTGGGAGATTAGTTGCTTAGGGCCAAAAATTTGATATTTTTTCTGTTTGTTTAATGAATACTTTCTAATTCATCTTGTTGAACTGAATATAAAATTGTGACATGTATTTCTCAAATTATTAGATTATAATCGATTGAATGTAATTGGCAACAATTCGATACTGGTTACTACACGATATTGTCAATAGATAGTTGAAATTTCATCCTACTAAAATTAATGGCAAGTTATCCAACGACTAATCGATAATTGACTTGTTGAAGCATATTATACCTTTGTGGCATTTAGTGCCACAGCTTCTGGATGACTTCTTGCATGGACATCGTGTTGTCTTACAATGCTTACATCTGCAAAAAGAATTATTCTCAATTCCTAATGAAGCCTTTCGCATTGCAGAAGTTTGAGAAATTATGGCTTATGGGACATTCGAAGTCTGAATAAACGTATTAGAGGAGCAGACTTCGAACTGATTTCTTGTGTAATTGGTATTTAGTATACCATCTCTCGTGCCAATGGTGTAGAGTCTTCCGAAATATCTGTAACTACAGCTAGCATATTTCGTGGGCTAAGGAAATGCATTTTATCAGGCCTTTCAATAGGGACGACTACATTATCGCCGACAGCAGCTGGTTGAAACTTTTTAGCTGCAGATGAAACCATACGATCGTGTAGTTTCTCCTGTTTTCTCTTGATCTCAGCTCTCACATTATTTGAATGTTTGGTTGCATTTTCAAGGTCACATTTGGCACACCAAACAGGGGATCCGAAACCTTCTTCCCCTTCGGTCCTACCACAATAGACATGGACGAATCTATTACAACCTGGACAAGAATGGACACCGCTTGTTTCGTAATTACAAACTACGCAGTTCAATGTGCCAGGAGAGGAATTAGTTACGAAGATACGAGTTCCATCAGGAATGGGTTGTGAAATATCATGTATATATGAATCTAGCACTGGTGACTGAATAGAATCAACCTCGACTTCGCTGTTATTTGTTGAAACTTAGAACCTGTAATGGGTGATATATCACTATGAGTCGGGATTGCACTGGGAAGTAGGTTGTTTATAGGAGCATTAATTTAATCAATGAGAGCTTCTAAGTCTTCTGTACGAATGTCAGAAGCACATTCTTCAGGAAGTCCGATATCAGAAAGGCCAAAGAATGGTTTATGGTGATATAGAGCCTCGTATGGCGTCATTCCAATAGTAGAATGAAATGTTGTATTTTTTTCGAACTGTACACGCTTCAAGTATTTGACCCAGCACAAATCATTAAGACTATTCCTCATTTTTGACCCTAGAGCATTTTTAATCTCTCTATTCGCACGCTCTACGGATCCTTGGCTTTCTGGATGGCGAGGCTTGCAGTGGATGATCTTTGTAGAAGGCCATTTTCATCAATTAATGAAAATAAAGTATAATTACAGAATTCACCCCCATTATCTGACTGGAGAATATGAGGTGGGCCGATGTCGCAGAAGATTTCTTCAAGGATGTTTGCTACTTCTGCAGCAGACTTGTGTTTCAGAGGCCGAAGGAGAAGGTATTTGGTGAAATGGTCCTGGTAAACCAACAGCCACTTATAAGGGATACCAGAATCTGACATGTTGTGTTGCTCTGACATGTCTCGAAAATCAATCAAATCGACATGGCACCTGGAGAGAAATCTTGTCGATGAAATTGGCTTGACGACTAAAGATTTTACCGATTTCTTGGCTTTTCGAAGGAAAAATTCTTCACAACTGGCTAAGAATAAAACACAAGCTTTCTCTGTTATGCCGTGATACTCCTGTACCAATCGTTTATGCAAACCATCTCTCCTAACGTGGTTATGTTCCAAATGACACGTTTTATAACATCATATAGCTCTTCAATCGAGAGTACGCGCTTATCTTGGCTATGCTCACCTTCACTCCTCCTCAGATATAGAAGCCTGGCCCCTTGACATGGCACTATCTTGAATCGCAAATGCAGTCTCTGCATGCGAATTCTTCCCGATCTATCTGAAGGCCGGGTCCCGAAATTAATTCAATCTTTTGAGTTATTTCTTCCTTCGTATACAACTCGGAGCGATTTGTAGAGGGTAGATTCGATAGAGAGTTTATAAAATTATGTTTTGCCAAGTCCATTCTTTGAGAGTAGAATGTCGAAAATATGAAGAATGCTTTACAACTTCAACATTTAAATATTTGAGGAGGATCAGAAGAGTCTACCGTCATCCCAACAGACGTATCCTGGAAACGTTTCGCGAACTTTGAAAGATCAAAAACACCAACAGCTGACATGATGATGATGATTACGTATTTATCGTATTAGGAATGAATATTAATTAATTAATTACTCAAATGTGATATTATTGGTGACCCATATGATATTGTTAATTCTAATACACTAAATTTATCTCGTGTGTACGCGTACACACTATAAACTTTAGTGTGTACGCGAACACCCGAAAATCTCTAACACACTGCAACACATAGTATACTGTAATGATAACTAAGGAAATTGTCGTAAACAGCATCAGATAACGATTTAGAGTGTCACTATGTTTATAACTAGACTCAGATAGCTGTTGGGAGTCGAACAAGGGGTCACTCGATAGGTTTAGGACAAATTTTGAGAAAGGAATGTTGTCACATTCCTGAGATATTATTGCGTTACTAGGGATAAACTATGGGCAAGTGACCCCTTAATCTACGGGGAATTTCATGTGGACAACGAATCTGGTCTTTAAAAGTAAACCAAAGTTGATTTTGGAAAGTTGCTGTTCGGGGTAATACCGGCGATTTAGTAGAGAGCCGCAATTTTAAAGGTCCAAGATAACAACGAAAATGTACCCGTTCGTCGAGGGGCCGCGGAAAAATTTGATGCCAGGGTCATAAAGATTAAGTATAAAAAATTTGGTGCTTTTGTCCAGCGTTTCGCGAAATCGATGTTAAGCGACCTGACTAATAATTCTGCGTCTGATGGCTGAAGAAAATTTTCAATAAAGGGTTTAATTTCTGCCATTAATGGGGGTTAAAATTTCTTTGTTTACTCACACTTCAATTTCTGTAAAAGTGTTAAATCAATTTCCATTGTTTTAACTTGTAATAATTATATTGATTTAATAGTGGGGTCAAAAATTAAGGTTCCGTGACCAACCTCTGGCTAGTTTAGTTTTATCCCTGATTCTGATACTTTAGGATATAACTCGCGATTTAAGCTCCCATGCCGCTCTGGAAAGTTTGGGCAAACTTTTTTATAGCGACAAATTCAAAGGGCCTCCGGCTATCATTTTGAAAAATTAAGGCCCCTCTCTGAACATTTGATAAATTGAGATTAGAGTATTTTTGAACAGTATGCAATAAGTAGTAGCTGCACTGAAAATTTCAACTCAATCGAGACTACTTTTAATGTAATAACCTTTTGAAGATTCTTACGTCATTTGTCACCATGGGAGGTCCCTTCTTTATACTATTTTTTTACATCATTTGAAGCATATCTCATCCTATATACATACAATAACCTTTTAACTCGCTATGTAGTATGTCTCCATGTAAATCTCGGTAATAGACCTAAATTTACCACTTCGACTATACAAAAATTAAAAAATCCAGTCATATGACGTCAAAATTGTGATAATTATATATATAAAGTGGCCGAATAAAACGATTATGGGTCAATTTCTTTGCTTCGTCACCCCCATGTGAGTGATCTCCAGAAGAGTCAAAGTGGTCTTGCTCTATTGATTCAACTCGCGAAAATTATATTGATTTAACTTATAAATTCCAGCTGGCTTCTATTTAATTCTAGTATTACTATACAATGGATTGACAAAATAATATAATATAAGGAATTTGTTGACTCAACTCAACCAACCGTGGATCACATTGCTAAAATAAATCACTAATAATATAATTTATTATCAATACATAATGAATGAATGGCATTAAACTCAAGATCGTTTATAATAGAAACAAACTTCAAATTTATCTACCATTCCTTGTGACTCGGACCAATTAACAAATTGTTCTTGATACCTTGATGCGTTGATGACTTGTTTGCATTATTTTTTTCATCTATTTCGATGTGAAGTTTTTTTTAAATTACTATTTAGAATTCTTAAATTCTTTTAAAATCCATTCGAGCACAATGTTTGAATTCAGTGGACTCAACAACCCCTATAAATTATTCAAAGCGTTTCTGAGTGAATCACTATATTTCTATAATTATATAAATATCACTAGTTAATGCAGTAGTATTCGATTACACACTTTCAGTTGAAACAAAGGAAATTATCTGCTCAATTATGACTCAAACTAAGCCCTATTTGAATTCTTTTTCCTTGGAAAGTGTAAACTTCGATCCTCTATTATACATTGACCATTTTTCACTTTACTCTACATTATTCCTGTTATGAAATTACATATGCGTATAAACTTGTCAAAATACATTTATCAATGAGACATAAGACATCCATCCTGATTTTTTTCTTATGTTCTTTGGAGAGAATAGGGATTAAAAAAGCAACAAACCAAACCAATTATTTATGTGCTATCCCACTGTTAGTAGTCGGCTCAGTAACAATTCTACACTGACCTGTCATTGCACTTGTGCTTCCATGCTCTTGAAGGGGTACCCCAGACTTACTACAGTGGATGCCGGTTATAAACACATCGTCGGGAACTGCACTTGATGTGCTTATAACCGACATAAATTATACAGGGTATATGACAACCGTTTCCCAACCTAGTGTGCTTATATCCGATATGTTCTTATAACCGGTGTGCTTATATCCGACATCTACTGTATTAAACTGATCACAGTATTTCTTCGCTTTTTTATTATTTGCAATATTTATTTTGAATAAATTTAATTAATACTGTATTTTTATTTTTTTATACTAATACTTGAAATGACATATTTGTTCAGAGGCACATCCACTGGTGTGCTTCAGGTCCATGGCCATCTCTGGGATATTTGGCGATTTGAGAGTTCAGGTTTTCCATTTTGCTCAGATTCATATGACAGCTGTAGTTATGCTATTTAGAGAGAGACTGTTAAATTTGTTAATGTAATAATTATTTATTATTATACAGTACATCGACAATAGTCGTTACATTTTGTACTGGAGTACTATAATTTTATTTACTGCGTGTCATTCTAATAGCTATCTTGATTTTTTTTGTTTGTCTCAAAATGAATGTATATATGACTAATTTCAACAACGTATTAAGTTAAATTGACACGTATATGTTGTAATAGGCTGCTGCCAGCACAAAATTTGGGACCCACTGCTTTATATACTTTCCCTGATTTATCTGAGAGCCCAATTAACTGAATAATATTAACTTATGATTCTGTTTCTGAATAAAATGATAATATTAAGCAGTTGACCCAAATAACCTGCGATTCCAGCAGGGTTGGGTTCAAGTACATTTGAAAGTACTTAAGTACAAGTACTACTACTTTTCAGATATTCAAGTACAATACAAGTACAAGTACAGGTAAACTTAAAGTACTTAAGTACAAGTACAATTAAAAAATTACGAAAATACTTAAGTACAAGTACAAGTACTTCCCAAGCTCTTATGATAAATCTCTCGTACTAATAATAGAAATTGATAAATACATAGTTTATATAGTATCATCCAAATCTAATTACAGTCAGGTTCTTTTATTATGAACATTCAAGGGACCAAAAATTGTGTTCATAATAGAGAGACTTCATAATAAGCGAACTCAACTTAATACAAACCCTATGTAAGTTGTTAAATTGGTACCGTAGGGTTTGTTCATAATAATAAATCTTCATATTAAGCAGACGGAATCTTGTTCATAATAAGCAGACCTGACTGTAATTGAAAGTAGCAGTAGTCCTTGACATGAACACAATTCCTAATATACTAATAGTTAGGGAATTTTACCTCAAATTATAGGTAAACCTTGAAAAAAATTGTTACCAAACAATTTCTACACTAGAGTCTTCTTCTGGACCCAAATAAACATAGAAAAAAAGTTGCAAGCCCAAACCCGTGAGAAAAATTTTTTCTATGTTTATTTGGGTCCAGATGAAGACTCTAGTGTAGAAATTGTTTGGTAACATTTTTTTCAAGGTTTTGAGTTAAAATTCCCTAACTATAAGTATTAAGTAACACTACTTTATTTGAGATGGGATTTGAGGAACATCAATGATGTGTGTTAGAAATATATTGAATGATAAAAAAGTCACGAGTAACAAGTACTCAAGTACAAGTGCAAGTACTTTAGAAAAATGAGGAAAGTAATTAAATACAAGTACAAGTACAACGGAAAAATGGTGAAAGTACTTAAGTACAAGTACAATTACTCAAAAAATGTACTTAATTACAGAAGCACTTAAGTAAATTGTACTTGAACCCAACCCTGGATTCCAGTTACGCGAAGTCTATTGTATTCCTTTTATTTGTTGAGCTATTCATGGATCATGAAGATATTAGTTTAAAATAATAATTGTTGTAACATTTGAATTAGGTGTTAGAATCTTTTGAATTGTGAGATTTTAGAAGGACTACTATGGACCTATATGATGAATTTTGAAGGTAAAGCTTACCTATTTTTGCGGATGATGTTCATTTCTAAGATATAATTATTGGTACCATTCTTTGTAAAATTCATTAGATCCTTTTTTCAATTTGCATAAAATATTGGTGTTATGTTAATTATTAACTAACAAAATTCTGTATTTAAATTTAAAAGAATCGTGTCAATTTATTAATTTATGAAAATTCTTTAGGCAGTACTTATTCGGTTAAGAAAGAATTGCTGCGGTAAACTATCTTAAAAAATCTTTAGTTAAAAAGAAATTTCGACTCGCCTCAAAAATTTTCCACCACTTTCCTGCCCAAATTATTTTATGTTTACCTATGAAAATGATATACCCATATTAAATGCAAAACCTCCCTCAACTTGAGGAATTTACTTTATTTACATTCCGACCTTTCTGTTGCTATGAGACTTGAGTCGTATAAATTCATTAAATTACAATACATTGGTATATTCAGCGTGTCTTCTTTTATCTTCTGAAAACGGCTACAAAGTTATTTATTCTCAAAACACGTTTAACTTGGCTAAAATATTGAATGTCAGCAGTGAATATGGACCGATTAAATTTCATAGTTTTATCGTGTCATCCCTTCAGATATTAAATCGTTTCGTAAATGTTCTATTATATAATGGTCATCCTTTTTCAAATCAGCCCTTTGTACTTATTTGTCAAAGGAGACTATTGACTCGGTTATAGAAATAAGCAAGTTGATCAACCCTGAAATTGTATCACTCAATGAAATGGTATTGACTACTTCCTATAAAAATTATTTTAATTTTATGCTTTATCTACCGTTTGCAGCAAGAAAATTCAAATGGACAGAAGACCAATCGATGCGAGATTATCAATCTTTGGCCTGTAACCGTTTTGATGAACTAGCAAACTTACAATTCGACCAACCTGATGAAGTGGGAACACAACCACAGGTAATATGGCGAGAATTTTTATCTCTTACAATAAGCTGTCTACAAATATGTTCATACCGAGATTCATATGAAACTATCTGCATTGCTCAGGGTTGCAAATCTTTGTGAGGCTGTTAAAAAAGATTTCGTGCATTGAGTCGAGAAACATTCTTCCTGATTTCGAAATTCTTTCCTTGGGTTTCTTAGTAATATTACACTCAAAAAGATTCGTTTCATAACCACCAATTCATTGTGAGAAATAATAGCCGTGGATTATTTATTCTCTCTCAAGAGGGATTAGATTAGGGTTTTGCAATCCCACGATCCCAGGAGCTCTACATTTCTCCCGAGATTGTATCCCGGGATTCGAAGACCAACCCCGGGATTCAATAAAGTACTAGGAATCCTGATCAATTTGTTGTTGTTAAGTGCTAACCACGTTCCATTAATGCGAATCCTTTGATTTCATAATTAGATGTGTGAACTTAAATACGATGCTCAACAAGAATTATCATATATAATTTCAGGTGTTTTCTATTAATTAATCACAGTAGAATCCGAAGTGATGTATTATAACCAATATATATATATTTGTTGTACTGTAATAATAATATGCTAATATATATTACAAATTATAACTACATTATCTGATTTACATTGAACTAGCGCGCTTCGCTTGCTAGGTCGCTTCGCGGCAGAACACAACCATACACCAATCGATTCGCGGTTGGTGTTTGGTTTTATATACTCCTAATATTGATTATAAAGCGTAAATAGGCCTAAATAGTCAAATTTAACAATATGAAATTTTAATGATTACGTCATCATGCGATAATGAGTAAGCATATTGGCAATCTGGTGTGACCAACGTGTCCGCATCATTAATGTCCATGTTCTATTAAATTTTGAGATTTTATCTCTTAAAGGGAAGGAGTTATGTGCAACTGAGTGAATTTTCACAGTTCTCGAAATGTGACAATGACGTCATAACTTGTCGAAGTGTGAGAAATTTTGAGTGGAAACCTCAACTTGTTGGCGGGTGCCAAAAGTTACCCCTATATGCCAAAAATCCCATTTGGAAACCGTCCACTTTCTTCAATCAACTCGTAACATACAAACAAATATATATATACACACACATATACACCCAGGCTTGTGTTTTAATAGTATAGATACGTATATCTATACTATTAAAACACAAGCCTGGATGTGTGTATATATATATATATATATTGTGTTCTGCCGCGAAGCGACCTAGCAAGCGAAGCGCGCTAGTTATTACATAATGGCAGAAAACATTTTTCAAGAATTTGAAGGAGCTGAGATTTGGCAGCATTTCAAACGATCAGAATGCGGCAAACTCTCTGAATGCAAAATCTGTATGAAAGTAATCAAGTGTGATGGTGGATCAACTAAAGGATTACATATCCATTTGAAAACGATCCATCAAATTTAGTTAATAAAAAGGAATCGATCGGAGAGTAATTCTGACCATACTCTAACAAAACCTAAACCTGATACTGTTACTGGAAATCTTGACCGTTATTTTAATGATGCTAGTCTTCCAGCAGTTTTAGCCCAAATGACAGCTTGTGATGCCCTCTCATTTTGTATTTTTTGACCTCATCGGACGCAAGAAAATCTCTTTCTGCTCTTGGCCATTCTCTACCGAAATCTGCAAATGGAATAAAAGAACAAGTAATGAAATACTCTGATAATTACGTCAAAAGGTTGCCAGATGTTTGCTAACTCGTAAATCGAAAAATAAAAATAAAAAGTTTACTCTTACATTTGATGAATGAACATCTTTACAAAAACAAAAGATATATTAATATTAATATCCATAGCAAAGAATCCTTTTCGAACCTTGGATTGATCAGAATCAGAGGAATATTTTCAGCGGAAAATGTCCCGAAGTGATATCAATGAAAATCAATGAATTTGGAGTGGATTTAGACTCTGATATTATAGCAATAACAACAGACGGCTGTGCTATGATGAGAAAACTTGGACGGATAATATCGCCATTTCAGCAGTTATGTTACGCCCATGGTCTACAACTTGTAATTAAGGATGTATTATATGCACAATCTCTTATTTCAAAGGAACTTTCATATCATTCAAGTACGAGTGAAACAGATGAAGAAGATGATTTAGAAATAATGGATGAGGATGATGAAATTGATGGATTAATTGTCCTAGGTGATGCTGCTCAAGAAAATACGAATTGTCTACGCTATGATATTCTAGATTTAGTAAATATAATACGTAAGATTGTCGAGATCTTTAAACGTTCTCCTAAGAAAAATGAAATATTACAACGATATGTAACGGAAAATATCCGAACAGTCTCAATTTGATACTTGATTGCGAGACTAGATGGAGTTCATTAATAAATATGCTTGAGCGAATAGTCAAGGTTAAGTTGCCTTCAGAAAGCGTTGTTAGACCTTCACGAAATGATTCACCTTAGCGATCAAGAATTCACGGAGATCTCAAGAATTAAACAATCTCTGAGCCCAATCAAAGAGGCAGCTGAGGCATTATGCAGACGTGACGCAAAAATTGATTACCTCAGACGCAACTATCAAATTTTTTTTAGATGAACTACAGAGTTCTCATTCCAGTTTCAATGATAAAATCCGAGAAGCTATTATACAATGCATAGTGCAGGAGCGGTATACAGAAGCTTCTGTGATTTACAATGCTTACATAATCCCCAAGCACAACTAGAAAAAATAAGGTGTAATAATAATATAATTTTGTAACGACTTGCTCTCCAGAATACTACCGAAAGATAAAGATACTTTGTTGGGGGATATTGAAAATGAAGTGAATTCACAAAGTTCAGATCCAGGTGACTTACCTATCGCAAAGAAGCTGCAAGTAGCAATTGACGCATCTCTAAGGGTATCGGACAAACAGATTCACCCTAAGAAAACGTTGTCATCTATCCTGAAATTTGAACTCACTATCGCTGAGCAGCCCGGAAAAAGAGGACATTTTTGGAAATGATTTACCAGATGTTACTCACTGTTCCTCCAACTTCTTTCGAGGCAGAACTGGTATTTTCCTCTTCACATACCTATCTAACAAATTCAGGACTAGACTTGGTGATGGTGCGCTTGACTACCATACCTTCGTACGAAATAATCAATCTTCAATAAATACTACTTAAACTAATTATTCTCATTTATTATTTACTCTTTTATCAGTATTAAACTCATTATACAGCATTAAAGTAACATTTAGATTTATTAAGTTATGGTCCTTCAAAGTTGATTTCATTTATACTAGCTTTTCCATACTATATAACATGAAACGTTTAATCCCTGGATTCCCGGGATCCCGGGATTGAGTATCGGGTCAATCCCATTCCCGGGATTGGAAAATATGCCCACGGGATTGCAAGCACTAGATTAGATAAAGGACATACGTAAGTTAATCCGAGGATTCTCAATACATCCATGTAGAGAATATAATTTCTCCCACGGGTTGTTGCAATGCGGTACATCTATGATTGCCCACTTTTGATGACAAATTCATAAGAAAAAACAATTTGTTCATTTTACGGCGTAGCAAGTCAAAATAATTGTAAAAAAATAGGATGGAAAATAAAACTTGACTGCTAATGCAAATGAGAATTCAAAATCCATTGATGGTATTAAATTTATTTACAGTAATTATTCAATCGCTTAAAATATTCATTTTGACCAGCAAATTAGCAATTCAAAAGACTCAAAACTGTTAACATCCCACCCCACCCTTGACCCATTCCTAGAGGAATTTCCCATAAAATAATAATGGTAATATTTATTATCATATACGTATGGTAAATATGATTATTCATCATTTAATGCAGTGGTTCCCAACCTGGGAGGAATTCCTCCCTGGGGAGGAATTTGGCCATCCTCGGGGAGGAATTCCGCATAGGTATACTTAGATATATTAATGAAATTCTATGGATTACTTTGTCTCACTGAATGATTTAATCACTAAGTAATTAAAAATTCCTTGCATTGATTATATTGACAGTTCTCATTGACAGTATTATTTATATTTCACTTAGTTTTTCACTTATTTCCATAACAAAATTCTACATTGTAATTTTAGCAAAAATATTGCATCGGGGAGTAATATCCTGACTTTTTTTGGAAAAGGTTGGGAACCACTGATTTAATGGAAACCTGATGCGATGTAGAAATCCATGTGGTGGCATGAAGCGCAAAGGTTAGTTCCTATCTCTTATGATTAATGCGTAAATCCCCTATTTAAGAGGCGTAGTTAGGCCTGTATAAAGGTATGGCACTGGGAAATTACGGGTGCGGCATTTCCGAACTTTTGTATTTGTGCCCACAGTGCCGATTCCTACGCCTCTGCTTAATACTAGAATTGTAAATAATAGCCTTCTTTGAGATTATAGAAAATCTTCAATTAACCAAACACACTTGGCTGAATTGAAATAAATTCTAGAAATTACAAGGTTTGTTAAATATATAATATGACAGTTTGTATTTTTTTCAAACAAGAAATAACAGTTACTAAATAAATTCATTATCAAACCGCTCGATATATTCGCCCTTTAACCTAAACTGGTAAGCCACAAATCTGATGTTCTCAAAACTGTTTCCATTGGACTCGCAATGATTTATTACAATGCAAATTATGCCAACATAAAGCATAGTTTAGCTTACAATCAAATAAAAAAACTGGACTCTTATATTTTCTTAGTACCGTATATACTCTAATAGTAGCCCCTATTCGAATAATCGCCTACCTCCAATAATAGCCCCCCCCCTGAGGTAGCTAAAAATTAATAATCGCCTACCCCTAATAATCGCGTCCATCAATTACTAATAGTAGGTAGGTATATATTATATATAAGTAAAGTTACTTATGCACAAACAAAGCAATTATTTATCTAACACAATCAACGGCTCTTCCTCTAAGTCCACATCTTCCACAGGAGTATCCATTTTGAGACAGGTCAAATCTCCATTCTTCTCGTTGAGCTCAGCACACTGAGCAATCAGCTTCCCAAGTGAAGAGTGAAGGACCTCACCTTCCTTCAGGCAGTGATCTCAGAGATAGCAGCCGGATTATCCAAGGGGTTATTGAGAGCACAAATGATGAAACTTTTCTTCAAGAGCTCTTCATTGAGGCTGCACCATACTTCCTTAACCCAGGTGAGTTGGTCAAGCCTGGTGGGTGCGCGCATGTTGCCTCCCTTGGTGAATGTCTTCTCACCGAGAGCCATCCAAGTATCCCACTTCTCCCTAATCCTTGCCTTGAAAGTAGCGTTCCAACTCACGTCAGGAGCCTGGATGATGCCGGTACACCCACTTGGGATGACTGCCATGTCAATACTCAACTTCTTTATTGTAGACTCGGTCGCGTCGCTGATATGGCACCGAAAGCTATCCCTTACGAGGAAACGATGCCTGAAGGAGAGAGTTCCCAGGACATCGTTCAACCACACCTTGGTAAGGTCCTGGTTCATCCACCCGTTAACCGACATCACCACCTTCACTCCCTTGAATGATTCTAAATGAGGTTCCAGGCGTTTTTCTATAGTAAAAATAACTTCATACGTCGTGAACGTATTATTACAATCTAATATGACACAAAGCACTTACCCTTAAAGACAACCGTCTGTTGCAGTTTTTCCCCAGTTGCTTTAGCTGCCAAGCAGACAGTAATACGATTTTTTCCTGGCCTGTGGTACGTATTGGTACCGACTTCACTCCCACAAAGTCGACCGTATTATCACCTGGCATGTCGAGCCAGACTGCCGTCTCGTCCATGGCGATAATATCATCAGGTAGGTAGTTTTTCTGGATGCGCATAGAGCGGACGTATAGAATATATTTCTCCAACTTAGGGATGAGTAACTCTGGTAGTTTCTGAGCCAATGTCGTTCTTCTCCTCAGTGCGATATGGTGTCGGATGAAGAATTTTTGTAACCAGCCATTCGAAGCCTCAAAACGGTCACATTCAGCCTCTAACGCCACGTCCGAGTTGTTATTGAACAGCTCCGTAACCTTCATTTGTAACATTTTCCTGATCACACGTAGAGATTTCCCCCGTATCTCTGCAATCCACTCGACGAGCATATCTTCCATTGTCTCGCTGACAAGCTTCCGACCTCCACCACTTAGACGTTTCTTCTTGCAGGATTTTGCTGCTTCGTGGGAAATCATTTCCTCTAGTTTTCTCTTGTTGTCCGTCCACTCCCGGATTCGTTTTGGATCAACGTTATATTTCCGAGCAGCATCAGACTTATTATTTAACACACCATACTTGACTGCCTCAAGTTTCATTTCTACTGGGTAGGACTTGTACTTAGGACGGCTTGCCTGAGTTGTGATTATGGAATTTATGGTACAGTGAGAGCTAGTGGGAGGGGTGGTACTAAGGGATTTCGCATCCATGCTAAAATCTGGGAATAAGTCATAATACAACGCTACAAAAGCACGTGAGGATAGTTTATACTAGGTTATTTATTAAAGTAAGTTATGAATTTTTTTAATAGCGAATACGAGTAGCTCAACTGAAATAAAATTAAGTTGTGGGCGGATAAAATAAATAATCCTTACCTTGAAGAATCGCCCCCACCTGAGGGATAAAAAATTAATAATCGCCTACCTCCAATAATCGCCTACCTCCAATATTCGCCCCCCCCCTGAGGGGCTAAAAATTAATAATCGCCTAGGCTACTATTCGAAAAAATACGGTATTCGGTAGCATGAGTAGCCGTATATATAGTAGGCCATGTGGCAACTTTTATCTACTGTTTTATCTGTTAATCAGGAAATCATTTCCCTCGAGAGGGCCTTTGCATTTCTCCAAACAGCGAGTAATTGCTGGGAGTCAAATCTGGACTACGGAGGATGATGTATGCATTTAAAGCCTTATTCTCGAATTGCTGTCACTGTCTTAGAGCTTACATGGAGCCTTGTATTATCTTGTTCCACAACACGCCACCACCCAACTTCCCTCTCCTTTCTCGTTTAATCGCTGATACAATTCTTTCAATTATTCAATATATTAATGGCTATTGATTGTGATTTTCTCGTAACCAGTCATGGAATAGACTGCCTTATATCTTCCAAAATACTGTGACCATTATATTACTACCTGAGGGCGGCCTTTACCTTAATGGGTACTGGTTCATCCAGTATTTTCCACTGTTTCTATTGGCTTTTACTCTCTGTTTATAATAATGAAACCAAGATTCATCACCCGTAATTAGGCTATCCAAAAATCCCTTGTTGGCATTGTACATTGTCAGTATTCCTTGCTGATCTTGACCCTATTCCGCTTTTGTTCTTCTGAAAGTTGTTTGGGTCCAACGTGCAGAAACTATTTCCCGCAGCGTTATTCGTCTGTCTTCGTTAATAATTATCTGAACATCTTCGATGTTCGTCCCAATTTTTGAAGAAACTGGACAGCCTAGGTGGTGGGGCGTTATGTATATCCTCATCACCATTCTCAAATCGCTCAACCTATCTATAGATGGTGGCTTATGAAGGGCATGTATGACCGAACATTTTTATCATTTCACGAAGAAACTTCGACCCAGTCATTCCTTTCTCCACAGTTACCAATTACCTTACTTTGTATTCCTTACTAGCTTCCATTGAATGAAAAACCAGCCATTACAAGAAAATCACTTTTCTAAACAATAGGCCTATTGTATCGTATTTTGAGTTGCTATCGAAAAATAAGGCGCTTGTATGATACACTTGTATACAGGGGCGCCGGAACTCATTTGTATCAGGGTGGATATACTTCCCGATATACATAAATTAAATATTTTTTCAGTAAGACTAATATCGAGAATACACGTTTTTTGTTTATAAGGAATACCTTTATGAGGAAATCCTGGCTGAGATATAATTCATTATTACATTTACGTAAAAATAATATATTTCTAATTTTACTAATATTATTTCTATAAGATTAATTCAATATTGTCAAATAGAAACGTTACAATGTTAATTAAGCCCAAGAAATTAAGGAACCGATAAAGGAACTTTGAAGCTCAAATTGACAAGATAAAAAAGGAACTTCAGCCTGAAATTTGAATTAGTTCTCTTTATAAAAAAACGTTTAACTAAAGAAATTATATATAATCATTAATAAGAATCTTCTAGAGTGCCTAGGGGTCATAGATAACAGATACTTGTTATACATTCTGATTGTCTATGAACTTACAAAAATTTGGTGACAAATTGTGAAAAAATCTAAAACAAAATTGTTTCTTGGATAACAGCAATTACTTTGGTCAATTGAATAAAAACCTATGGATTGGAATATTGAGCATTAACAGGGTGGGTTAAGCCCACTCTAAATACTTTTAGGATGGGTCTACACCCACCCTTCCACCCCAGTTTCGGCGCCCCTGCTTGTATACACCATGGATGCAGGATGTGCTATTGCAATTTATACTATGTTATTATGAGGCGCTATCGTAAATTGAGGCGATTGTATGATACACTTGTATAAACCATGGATGTGCCATTGCAAGTTATACTATGGTATTATGAGGCGCTCTGATAGACTGAGACGTTACTATAGATGCAATTTTCCTAATCATTTTCCATTTTATCTTAAATTGTTTAGATAATATTTATTTCTGCTCCAGGTATCTTTAATTTATAGTAATGTACTATTCCAACGATCTGAACATGTCTACTGTTAATTCGAGCCGATTAGATTAAATAAATGTTGATCACTAAACCCAAACTCCAAACTAAACATAACTACATAACTACATCTATCATACAAGGTTTGCAATGCGAAATCAGTGGAAAAATAGACTATACGTATTTATGATACAAATTACAAAAACATATACAAAATTAATGGCTAAAGGGAATAATTTTTAGTTAGCCTGTAAATATACACAGCTTAGATAGGACACATGCAATTCAATTGATACACTATACCAGTACCGCTATATCCTAGTGGATAATAGCAGGGTTGGGGCCAATTACAATTATAATTGTGTAATTGGTAATTAATTACAATTACACTGTAATTGTAATGTAATTATAATTAAAAAATTTCAGGATTCTCATAATCGTAATTAATCGTAATTCAGTTTTCCATTTGGTGTAATTGTTCAATTACGTTTCAATTACGTTTTAGTTTTTCATGGTGTGAATACTAAAAATACATGTAACTGTGAAATAACAAATGAAACAATTAATTCTTCGTTAACAAGGAAGCCAAACATACTAGTATACTAGTCAAAATAATTATATGATTAGAACTTTCGATTGTTATAATAAAGTAGTATATTCAATATTCATTTACAACGTTTCCTCCTATATTTGATCACTTTGATCCTCCTACAAATCCCACTACCTGCCAATTGAAATTGAAATGTAAACATTGCAATAAATTGGTATCTGGCTCATATACAGCAACCTCCTACTTCCATACTCACATGAAGGTAAGTTAAATTATTACTTTTTTCACCATTAAAAGCTCCAAAGAACTTCTCGAATTAAAGACCCTTCCGGTATATAATAATTATTGCGCCGATGTAGATATCTGCATCCAGAATAGCTGAAGCACACAAAATTTATACGTCACTTCCCCATATCCCTTTAAGATAGATAGTGTTTTCAAAATGCAAGTAATTGAATGGTGTGTTTGTTTGGATTTAAATATCGATCAAGTTTTGTTATTCCCTAACTTGCGATATACCGTGATATAATCGAGCGAACTTAAGGTGGTTGATTTGGTTTCCAGTTAGTATTTGGGAGAGACAGCGGAATAGACAGTTAACATCGCGACCAATACTTTCTGTTTGTCATGGCTCGAAATTTCTAAGTTGTTGTCCAACGATATTGTATGGCTGATTGATTACTGCTCAAAGGTTAGTCCCAACATATCGCATGTACTGCGCTTCCAACTTTCTGTAATAATTGTAACCTTTGGATCTTGTGGATACGTGTCTATAACATGCATCGAGATGTTAGCTGGAAAGGTTTCTCATAGCATTGTATTTAAGTATTCCATCGCTTATTTTGATAGAATACATCATTAAATTTACTACTATACTATAATAATGGATACTACTTACCACAAAATACAATACTTTGAATGTGTATCTAGCAGAATGGATAGTCGTAAATTCAGGGAAAAAATCTGGTGTCCAACTCAACACAGTCGCTATTATATCTCTCTTCTAAAAATTTTCATTAGTCAATTTATAAGCACAAATTCAATATACTGTAGAACCTAGTTAGTACGAACACGATTAATACGAACTCTATTACAGTTCCCTTAAAAGCCTTTTCAATACAAATAACATTGGTAAAGACAAATTCCAGCTAAAGGCGAACGTATTTTGATTGTTGTTCGTACTAATGAGGTTCTACTGTATTTCGCAATTAAAATCAGCATATGAATAATTAAGCTCAACCAGGGACTTCTTTAATATAGGTTAGGAAACTGCGTTTTATGGTAAAATTAGCGTAGGCCGAAAAACAGTATTGTGTACTTATTGATATCCCGTAATCCGCTAATGCTAGCACAGGAAATGTATTATTGTCGTATAGGAAGTCATATTTTGGGAATCCAACGGTCATATTGGTTTATCGAAATATTTGTCGAATGTTAGTTATGCGAAGTTGACACCTTTACATATATGGTAATATTGTTAAAATCTCGAGATTAGTTAGCTTTATATATATGAAATGTATTGTTGTCGTATAGGAAGTAATATTTTGGGAGTCCAACGGTCATATTGGTTTATCGGAACCAATATGACCGTTGGACGCTTTGTGTTGGGCAACTTTTTTTGTTTAGAAATTTTGGTATATAAGATTATGTCACCCTTGTTCAGAGGAGAACTATAGACAATAATTATATTAAGTAAAATGGTGTTCGCTGCTAGCTTGGGGAGTGAAAATAACTTGCCATTAGGCGCACACTGTACTTACAGTTAAATTCGCCTTATTAGCAAGCAAAAAATTTGAATCGATTTTCTATTTGCTATTAGGTAAACACAAATACATTAATCAACAAAGCTAAACTTACCGCCTTTCGTTGGCTTTTTATCATACTTTATTTTCTGTTTGAGTTGCTCAAATCAGATGGAATCAATCGCTTGTCAAAAGTACTAACTTCTTCCAGCGGTTGTTCCAAAGGAGGAGAAAAAACTTCGTCTATGTCTTCTAACTCATCTTGTGATGGAGATACTTGAGCAAATATTTCTTCCTCAGCCTCAAAATCTCCCTGACTGTCAACTTTCAGGTTATTGATGACTTATGCAGATCTTCATGTCCGGATTGTCGTCCCCACATTACTTTAAAATCAGTTTGATCATGGGATCTCTTCTTCGTTAGTTGATCGCTAAAACTGCTGATTTGAGTAACTCCAACCACTGATCGCCACTCTCTGCCTCCATTTTAACCAATTTTCTAAATTAAAGCATTTGGATAAACGAAGTACTATTAATAATTCCTATTTGCACCATATTGATAAATATTCATCACTCTTTTACTTTTTGAGGATCTTGTTAAGTTGTTATGTGCTTCTACTAAGCCGTTAGCCATTGGATGATAATCACGTGTCTTACGGATTTCAACTAGTAGCTTCTGATGAAACTCTTGAAACATCTAGAAATATATCTATACAGGTAAACTTCCCAAAGCGGCGCCCATCGGGAGAATGATTTTGTGCCGCTTCTCGGAGGTTGCCGCTTTGGGAGGTTGCTCGTAAGGTAAAACTCCCAAAGCGGCACCCATCGGGAGAATGATTTTGTGCCGCTTCTCGGAGGTTGCCGCTACTCGGAGGTGCCGCTTTGGGAGGTTTACCTGTACTAGTATTAAAACACAAACCTGTATAACGTATATATATATATATATATTTGTTTGTATGTTCCGAGTTGATTGAAGAAAGTGGAGGGTTCCCAAATGTGATTTTTGGCATATAGGGGTAACTTTTGGCACCCGCCAACAAGTTTAGGTTTCCAATCAAAATTTCTCAAAATTTCTCACTCGACAAGTTATGACGTCATTGTCACATTTCGAGAACCCTGGAAATTCACTCAATCGCACATAATTCGCGCCCTCTAAGAGATAAAAATCTGAAAATTTAATAGAACATGTACATTAATGATGCGGACACGTTGGTTGCACCAGATTGCCAATATGCATACTCATTATCGCACGATGACGTAATCACAAAGTGTGTCTGGGGGCTGAGGGCTGATCTTACCAGCAAATGAGAATCTAGACTCTTCCCAAGTTTCGTTTTGTTACTTCCTGGAATAGTTTGGATGGAGGTAAGTCGAAGCTTCAGAGGCATACTGGAGCTGATTCTGGTTCAAGGCACAATTTGCATCACCACTTCGTCAGTGTCAGGGCTGCACACGAGTACCAACTCATGATCATTGCACAGGTCAGCTGTCTGAAGAAGCAGGATGTTGAAAATACCTTGGTTGATTTTGATCCAGTTATTTCTAGTATAAAACTATTGGCAAGACAAGGCATCCCGCTACGCGGCCACGATGTAGAAAAAATACCTCTATCATATGGCACGAAGTTAAACTTCTCTCTTTCCATTGAGGAAGTAAATCTTCATTTGATTTCTCTCGGTTCTAATTCATATTTGTACCAATACAGAATGAATTTCTCAGTATGTTGGGTGACGGTGTCCTGGATATAATTGTAAAGAAGCTCAAAAGTCCGCTTGGCTACTTGTATCTTGGATGAGACTCAAGACGTCGCAACTCTCGAGCAAGTTTGCATACGTCTGAGGTACTTCGACGATGCTAATCTTCGTGTAAGGCAATATTCAGGGATGGAAACAGCCAAGATGTTAACAGCAAATGAAAATCGAAGCTGTTAACAGCTAGATGCTGACCAATGCAAAAATTTAAATATTATTATATAATCATTTAGTTTCAAATTTCACTGTTATGTAAATACGATATACAATTCGAATTTAAATATTTTTTAGTATAACTTTCTATGCTTGTCCCTTTTCCTTATTTTTTACTGATATAATTATCGAATTTGAACAGCTCTCATTGGCTGTTAACAGCTTAAAAGCGACTTAAATTCGTTAAGGAATTGGGGACGAATTCTTAGCTGTTAACAGCAAATGTTAGCTGTTAACAGCAAACAGCCAAAATGGCTGTAACAGCAGATTCACCACCCCTGGCAATATTTCAGATGTTTTCATGACATAAATGGTTCCACAGCTGTAGAACTCTTCGAGCTATTTATAAAGTCAATCAACAATCTTGGTTTTGTAAAAAAACTGCCGAGTTCAGGCTTACGATGCAGCATCAATTGTTTCTGTGGTAAATCAGGATTGCAGACATTTGTTGGGAGTCATTTTCCAAAAGCTCTGTATTCCCATTGCGCTGGTTATAATCTAATTAGTGCCGAACGATGCTGCAAAGAATGTTCGCGCGTGATTGCATGGTGACTATCGTTGTTAAAATCGGTGTATACAACGTAATGATTCGGGAAAAAATATAAGTTTACTTTGTATAATCAATCTAGTTTGTCCAACTAGATTGATTATACGGTATCTGGCAGTAAGTGCTATTTTGGTGATATTGGCTTCCTATGCATCTCTAAAGACAATGAAAACAATGCTCAATTATATCTACAATAACTTCAGCCATTTGAAGTTTCTTTTGGGTTATGTATTCTAATCGCATCTTTGGCCAAGTTTACCAAGTCCATAAATTCCATAATGCAATCTAATCTGAATCAATGCCACTGAAATAGTATTCAAATATGATCGCTGCATTGATTGCTGCATAGAAAACAGACGGAGACTCTATGGATACATTTACTGTTTCTTGACTGACTTCAAGAAGACAGCTTTAACTATGGTTATCTATTTGCATGAATTTCCTAGAGGAATCGCTAAAAGCGTGAAAAGAGGAAACTGGGTTGACTGGGAAATTTATGATTGAAAACTATCACCATAGTATTTGAAAAATACATGTATAACTGTCTCGAAATGTCGATGACAAAGCTTTTGTCTATATCAAACTTTGCCCAAGACACGACTTGGTATCTTGGAGAGAATTAATATAATCGTGTCAAGTGGCCCAATTTGGTGTAATTCCTCATGTTCTACCTTGTACCTTGCACATCATTTTTGCCTAACGGGGATTTATTTGCTTATCACGTATCAAGACACTCCCATGGCCCATCACATTGGGTGCAGACAGAATAAATACATCCCCGTTGTGCAACATACACAATGAAATTCGGGACCATCTTGACATCGGTGCAATCACTGACGAATTGATTGGAAGGAGTAGGCCGGGATGGAAAGATTTGTATTGAGTAAGGATAGTCTGAAAGATATTAAAACCTAAACAGGAACACATACTATGTGATAGCATTTATTACTCACTGCAAATTATGAATGAAAATTTTAAAATAAATTAGATTCTCGAATTTCAATCCCTGAATAAACGATTACTTTACCGCACGAAATTGATATAACGATAACTTGGGTAAAAATACTTTGCCAAAGGTTTAAACTTTACTAAAAAACTTGGGGGCAGGGCCCCTGATTTCAGGATTCTTTTAAAAGCGTGGGGGGAGAGGCGAGTCTCCCCCCCCCCCCCCCCCCCCCCCCCCCTTAACCTGAAGCCCCTCCTGCCTGCATATTGTAGAACCATTCAGAATTTGTATAGCAAAAACATACTTTTCTTGTGTAGAAAATATATATTCATATATATTACGTATTTAATGATATGTGTTATTATTGCATAATTTGACTTGCCATTATGTTTTAGATTTTCTTCTTCGCGTAATGATTCTGTTCATCAATTACTTGAAGAATCTATACTTTATCGGCCCAGTTACTCACCTGAAGCCTTCAAATTTTTCATGGAGCTTCACATTGAAAACGTGTTATCATTACACCATGAACGAGAAAAAAGACGAAGAAGGCTAGAAATTGAAATGGAAAAGATTTCCCTATCTGAAGAAAAAAAGATAAAAATGCGTTCAATTCTTTGCCAAAAAGAGTCAGAATACCTTCGACTCAAGCGTGCTAAAATGAAGCGAGATATGTTCAAAAAAATTGCTCGATTGGGTGTAGGAGCTTTTGGTGAAGTATCTTTAGTAAGGAAACGAGACACTAATGCGATGTATGCCATGAAAACGCTTAGGAAAGTAGACGTTATTCGTAGAAATCAAGTTAGTTTAATCTTATTTAGTGTACTCATTTACTCGTCTTTCAGTTGTCTATTGTAATTTCTTAATTATCTAGATTACTATAGTACATGTGTTTTCAACCTTGGGGGGGCGCGATCCCCAAGGGGGTCGCGAAGGTTTTAAGGGTGTCGCGAAGGTTTTAAGGGGGGTCGCGTAAAGTTCCGAGAAATTTACATAAAATCGTTAAAATTTACCTAGATATAAGTCAAAACTTATTTAAATTTTCTACATTGAAATGCGTATATTGTTTGAACATTGTGCATGTACTTAAAGTGCAGTGCACATCTGTAATGTACACGCAATATTTACGCAACGAGATGTCAGGGCATTCGCGACAATTTTTAATTATATCGCTTTGTAGTTATCTCTTAATTGTCAGAATATGCTTGAAACTTGAGGTGCATCGATTTAATTAAACAATAGAAATACTTATTGCACATGAATAGTGACTTTTACATTAACATTGTGGGGGCAGTGGCGGACACTAGGAGGGGCGGTCGCCCCCCAATAATTTCGAAATAATAAATTGATTAGTGGCACTGACGAAGAATACTGAAAGTGTGATGAGTCCCAACTAATTTCGCCCCCCCCCCCCCCCCCAATATTTCGTCAAGTGTCCGCCACTGTGTGGGGGTCGCGAGCATTTCCACATCTGTAAAAGGGGTCACATGGTACAAAAGGTTGAAAATCCCTGCTATAGTATAATACAGTCTACTCCGCTTATTTGGTACACGTTTGTTCCAGGTCTCTTGTCCCAATTAAGCGTAGATCCCAATTAACCGAAAGAGTTATGTAAAGTAGTGATCTACCTGAGATTTACAATAATTTAGTTTTTAACCTGTTATAAGAATTCCTCCAATGCCTGCGGACTCTTGATTCTACTCACATTTAAATTAAAAGCCTTAATATTCTGTGAACGGTAAGAAACTATCCCTGAACCACAAGGTCATAATCTCTTCTAATTTCGATTTCACGGATTTCAAAAAGAAAATAGACCCTTTCTAGTTATTTTGTAATACCTTTATCTGAATTGACCAAGATTATTAGATTTTGTTCTGATCAATTTGAATTTCTATTGAGCGAGCACCAATTTTGAAACAAATTTGTTGAGTTTGTCCCAATTAAGCGGATTTTGCCCCGATTGACCGAAATTTTAGTATTAGCTTCTATGGAAAGGGTTTTGTTCTTGGAGAGTTATCCCAATTAAGGTTCAGGTATCCTCTAGAGTACTTCTACCATAAGTATTTACCCGAATGAATTAATTTTTCTACTGCGAATTTACTTCATCCTCAGGATGCCAAAAATACAATAATATAGGCAAATTTACTAATAGAGGAAAAAACTTTTTTTAAATTTTACCATTTTTGCGGATTAGATCAATCAGAAAAGATAAACAATACCAAGAATATTATTGATAAAATGTGTTTAGCTGGATGTAATATTACTTTTGAGTACAGGAATTGTGAATATTTACATTTTTCTGGATTTCAAATTCTTTTATGTGATGTCGATTTTCAAATGAAGATTTTCCTTATCCAAAATTAAAAAAACAGATGAACTATTCATATTAGGGTAAATCGCAGCACTGAAAAGTTGTTTCTTTACGAGATCTCTCCGAAACCGTTGAGTTTTTGATTCTACGACCAAAATTGACAAAATGACTGCTTCCGCAATTCTGAAAATGTTGATTATGAGATAGCGGCTTTTGAAAAAATAATTTACAGCAATTATTCCTAAATTGAGGTGACCAAAGTGTATCAAACTGGAAAAATAATAGGAATCTTTCTTAGAAATCTCTTGAGAGTACTCATTGGTATCAATACAATCCCAAAATGCAATAAAAGAGAAATAGACAATGATTTGGATTTTATCTAAATATTCGAAATTTGTAGAGTATACCTGAACCTTAAGCTGTTTTCCCGATTAAGCGGAGTACACTGTATACTATACAGTGCAGTTGACTCCGCTTAATTCTGGCAGATTGTTCCAGGTAGTTTCACCCAATACTCGGATGATTATATAATTTTTGAGTTAAACTGAAATTCCGTTTTATTATCCTGTGAAATTTTCCCCTCTGTATTTATTTTCCGAAAATGAGATTTTGTGCTGTATACCATAGGTAGTATAGCACTGAAATTTTCTGCTCATTTGGAACTAGCCCTTGAAGATTGAAAATGTACAGGGCACCATGGAAGGTCAATTCAGTGCCCCATGATGGCAGAAAATTAGGGTTATTTTGTTTGATCCATTTTTTATATTGAAATTCTAAAAATCCTTCCAAACTCTACTATTTTGCATTGGCCGAGAAGATTCAGTGGAATTTTCCTGACATATTGGGTAAAAATAATTTTTTCGTTATGTCTGGTGGCCTCCATATAGAGATGGTATCAATGAAGATACTTGGTGATTGACTACAAGGTAGTAGATGGAATTGCTTCAAGTAGAATTTGTGATTCATTTCTGAAAGCAATACATGTGACTAGGACAAGACATGCTCACCAGGTGACATTTTGCAACATAGGGCACACCAGGAATTTGCAGCGACAGCGGTAGCAGACTACATAGAGTTTGAACCTTGGTGTATCAAAAAGAAAGAGGAACAGCCTCAATTTCTCTATTGGTCAAAGGTGATGCAACTAGAATTGTGTTTACTTAACCTGGTTGGTTCCATTAGAAAAGGTCATTTTGCTAATTTCTGTGAAGCAATAGCACATCTTATTCCATGGACATTTTCACTTGACCACACAAACTATGCTAGGTGGCTGTCTGTTCACATAAGAGATATGTGTTCCTTAGTGGAGGAGCATCCCTCTCTATATCAAGAGTCCACTGCTGGTAGATTTGTATCTCACAAGACTTCTAAGCCCTTTTCTGGTATGGCTTTGGAGCAGGCCCATGAGCAAGTCAACTCAATAGTTAAAGGGGATGGTGGGGCAGTTGGACTGACAGAAAAGGCAACTCACTTCATCCGTGGGTTGGTTCCTGGTCCTGAAATTTCACGAATGATTCAACAGTTTGTGGGTCTGTCAACGACAATGTCTTCTAAGCATCATGAGCAGATACCAAGTGTTCAGGCTAAATTTATTCATGAAGTTGAAGCTGTTGCTAATTAACAGGATTCTGGACTTTGGCAATCCATTTATTGAAGATAGTGGGGATCTTCTCACCTTAGATACAAAAAATATTCTAGCTTCTGACGTTGTTAAATCTGTTCAAATGGTTCCAAAGGTTGGAGATAATCAATATCAGTCTTTTGTGAAGAAAGATTCATTGACAGAGCAAAATCAATAAATGAGCCCATTAAAAGAAACAACCTACCACTATTATCAGTGAAAAAGACTTCACAGAAGCAAAAATCTCAAGTAAATCTTTGAAGGATAATTGCAGTTTATTCTCCAGATTATACAGTCCCCTACCAAGAGTATTCGTACTCCAAAAAATTCCCATAGGAATTAGCAATAAAGTGTGTCTAGAAAAATGTGCATTGTATTCGTAATATATGGGATGTTGCAATTTTGATGCCAGATTCTTATTCTATTCATTCGATATTTCCATTTCGGATGCCTTCACTTCTGAAAGCTACTGATTAGGTTGAAAATTACCATCCTTTGCCACTATGTGCCACTTATTCCCACCTTATACCATGTTGGCAATTGGAAGAATGGTACATGGTGCCACCGCATGATAATTTCCAAACAAATCAATATGTTATTCAGATGAAAGCTTCTACGAAGGTTAATTAGGATTCGTTGAATACCATTCTGCAATTAAAATGACCACATCTCATATGATTTGAATGCATTAGCTCATAATATTAGACTTGTATAGTACTATTTCCAATGGGAATTTTTGGGTGTACGAATACTTTTGCTAGGGGACGGTATATTGCGTGCCAGTCTAAAGATTTGGACCTCGAGGATTTTTTTAAGCATGAAAATCAACCTTGGCCACCGTCTTTAGCTAAACTGGAGGAGTCAGGTCTGGTACCAAGGCAGATCTCCTTCCCTGTTTGGAGAAACTCAAGCGAGCTCCAGAACACTGTCCACCAGTGGATGCATTGATACTGGATTGTGCTGTTATTGTACAGATGTTAGTTCCAAAGCTGGTAAACACAATTGGAGAATATTTTGAGAATAACTTCAAGCCATAGATATTGAAGCAACTTCAGACTGTTGTTAGACTGGATGTATTATGGGATGTTTATAGACAGGACAGCCTGAAAGGAGCTACAAGAGAAAACAGAGGCACTGGGATCCGATGAAGAGTGAAACTTACTACCCACATTCCAGGAAACTGGCAAAGTTTCCTATGTGTAAATGAAAACAAAACTGAGTTGTTCCATTTATTGGCTACGCAAATAACCTCTATTAAAATGGATGGAAAATAAATTTATTGTACTTTGGAAGATCATGTTCTATCCTCACCAAACCTCGCACAAGATGACGAGGTCCGAATAAAGCCATGCACACATGAGGAGGGTGATACAAGAATCATGCTTCATGTTGCAGATGCTGCAGAACATGGTTTCAAAAAAATTATGGTCAGAACAGTGGACACTGATGTTGTTGTCATACTCATTTCCCACATACAAGACATTTTGGCTCAAGAGGTTTGTATAGCATTTGGTATAGGTAAGAATTACCGTTTTATTTCTGCCCATGAAATCGCTACCAAACTGGGAACAAGCAAGTCTAAAGCACTTTTGATGTTCCATGCCATCACAGGATGTGATATGGTTTCTTTCTTTTCTGGTATAGGTAAGAAGACAGCTTGGTATACCTGGGATGCATTTCCACAAGTTACAGATGCTTTTGTAATTCTGTCATAAACACCATTTGAAATTTCCACAGCTATCATGGATGTGGTGCAAAGATTCGTTGTAATTTGGTATGACCAAAAAGTGAACTGTCTAAAGTGAATGAGTCACGCCAACAATTATTCTCAAAAGGAAAACCAATTGAAAATATCCCACCCACGGAGTAAGCTTTGAAACAGCATGTTAAGCGAGCAGCATACATCGCAGGATATGGATGGGGACAATCACTGGTAAAATACCCGAAAATCCCAAGCCCAGCTGATTGGGGATGGATAATGTCAGATTGTAATTGGAAACCATTTTGGACAGAACTACCACAGGCACAATAAATGTGCTATGAACTAATCAGCTGCAACTAAGAAGGCATTGCAGAGGTCTGTGCAAGTGTGCCAAGGCCAGCCTTAACTGTATACTGCACTCTGCAGCTGTGGAGGAAAATGCTTTGACGAAAGCTAGATGGCGGAAAAACACATTACACTAAGCTATAGACACATTACACTAACACATTACACTAATCTATAATCGTAGACTTCAGCCACCAGGAGATACTGGTAACTTGGGTCAACATAAAATTATATTTAGTGGTTCCTCTAGCCACATACCGGATTTGATGCTCATCCAATACATATATAGGCTATAACCATGTAGAAAATGTTATAATTTGGAAAAAACTTGGATAAATTTTTTTGGCCACCCGAGGACACTGCAGAGTGGGGTCCACATTAAAAAATAATCTCTAGGGGTTGCTCTACAAGCATGCCAAATTTCATGCTTTTAGGAAAAAGTGCACGATTGCTGCTTATATTCTGATTAACCGCCCCACTATAAGGCCTTATAAGTTCTAAGTCCTTAAAGATTGATGTCTTCCAGCATATTTTGCAAAATATTTGTTTCGTCACAGCTGTGGGACGTCAGCAGAGTAGAGCCGAGCGACAAGACACGAACACGACACGAACACGAACAGGACACGACACGAATTCGTGTTCGTGTCGTGTTAGACCAAAGTTTTCGTTTTCGTGTTCGTGTCGTGTTCGTGTTCAAGGTTTATGTCTCGTGTCGTGTTGTGCCAAAACTTTCGTGTTCGTGTCGTTTTCGTTTTCAAAGTTCATGTATCTTGATCGTCTTCGTGTGGTGTTGGGTTAAAATTCATCGAGGTTTTGTTATTAAAATTATACAATACTTGTGGTATTCAAGTTATTGTATTGTATTCCTATTTCACTTTTGTGTTCCCGTTAAATTGTTGTTCAACCACAATTGCTTTCTTATATTGTCACTAGTATTTGTGACAATTCTTCCATATTGCGTTCATAACTTAGACCGTGGTCCACGCTTCGACTTAATCACATTCAAATATAATTATGAATGTTATGATTTCTTAATTTATATATATTAATTTGATTTTTCAAAACTATGTATTCGGTGTCCGTGTTTCGAGTTTTTTATTGATATTCGTGTTTCGTGTTTCGTGTTTCGTGTTTCGTGTTTCGTGTTTCGTGTTTCGTGTTCCGTGTACGTGTTTCGTGTTTCGTGTTCGTGTTTCGTGTTTCGTGTTTCGTGTTCGTGTTCGTGTTCGTGTCGTGTTCTGTTTGTGTGGCGAATTTCGTGTTCGTGTCGTGTTCGTGTCATATGTTTCGTGTTCGTGTTAGTGTAAAAGACAAATTTCAACACGACGCTCACCTCTACACCAGAGCAGTTAGATGAAAAATAGGTCCATTTCCTGTATTAACATTTATATTAGTTCTGTTTCAAGCTTCAACTGATTCTGATTATTACTCATCATCCTAGAGCATTTTGAATGACGCCAGGTTAATCGAAAGTACCTTTCAGTTTAGATCACCCACTATTATAACGGAATTTCAAGGTCATTGATCTAAATAGATTCGTGTAAACAATATAAGTGATGCAATCATTCTGATATTTCAGTCTTCTTAGCTATGGACATACTAACTATTCAAAGTGATTACAGTCCATTTCTAGTGCATTTGCGTTTTGGCTAGGATAGATAATTTTGGATATTATATGAATTGATTGGGGGAAATTTTGGAAATTTATGAAATTGCTTTTCCTCCCCCTCCTAAACTGTATGTCCGATTGACTTGAAACTTTAATTGATTAAGGATATACTACACTAGTCTTAGAAAAAGCATTAAACTCAGCTTTTTTCATCAACTTGAGTATTGAGCTGACTTGTTCATTTCACAGGGACCTTGAGTGAATAAATATCTTAACCGATGGCCTTATTAAGCGGAGAATACTGTATTATATTTAAATTATAAAATATTATATATTCTTATTATAGTGGGCAGCTATAATAAAATGCTTGTACCATTGTATATTTGTAAAAATAGCACCAAATTTCAACATACATACTATCAATAACGTAAAACAATCATTTTCAGATATCTGGTCCACTTCAAATCACTCTTCCGTCTTTCATTGGGGTGGTTTCGGTGCGTAAAATCTAAAATCTCGGCTGTGCAAACAACATTTTCGTTTTAAAGGTATATTTGGGTAGTTGATTTATAGTGTCCTTCAAAAACAATACTGTTTGCACAGCTGTAATACCATATATTATTCCCTTGGGTTTAATGTCATTTATTTATTGGAATTTTATAGTTTTATATATTATATTATATTTGAAATATTCATGCTAATTCATTATCCACTAATAATTCAGAATATTTTAAACTAGCTCTTTCAATAACTCTTATAAATAAATTGTGATTTCATTATCTTGAGTACAAACTCAATTAATTGTTATTAAATGTTTATATCGAATCCATTTATCAATGAAATTCCAATTCCATAAACATGTTTTATTTGGTTTTCAGGAGGTACACTCTCCCATTTAATATGGTGTATATTACTTAGCATAGATAAATTTTCTACTATTCTCGTTGTGATTGGGTTCATATTAATCTAAGAGGGCAACAAATGTTCGAATGGGAGGAATAAATTTGGGGGGCTTAGGAAAAACTTTGGTGTGTTAAGTGGCCTTCACCCCAAGTACCAAAGGCAGTTGTCAAGATGTGGGTGAATATTGGCTTCATCACGAGAAATATGCTGATTTTTTGCATTTGATTTAGTTGCTTGGAAACTGATTGATATTATAGGCCTTGCTTATTCTTAAATAGGCTACTGATTTAGTCCATATTTAAGATTCTACTCTCCTTTCTATTTTAAGTAATACAATAAGTTACATTGCCGGCGCCACGTATTATGAGGTGTGGGTGTAGTGGGTATCACTGTATAGTCTAGTGGGTGTCACTGTCCAAGCACCGCTTCATTTCCTTGAGGCAGTGAGTGTCCGGACTCCCAGGACACCCCCGGTGGCGCCGGCCCTGAGTTAACAGCTATTTTTGTATTATATAATCTTCATATATTAATGCCTACACAAAACATGATATTATAATTGACATAGCTAAGTAAATTTAGATAACTGTCACTTACATTATTCATTTAGTTTTATCACAGTATTCAGACTGCGAAAAATAATAATGTCTCTCTGTGTCGTATTATCTCATCGATTTTTTTTAAATCGGATATATTTTCAATATATTTAGCATTTTAATAGCCCCTCCCAAACCGCCCAACTTACTTTTTATTTGTTTATCCCAAAAGTTCGGACAAAATTATACTTTGAAGATAATTTAGACTATATTTTTACTTTCTCGACTTATGCTGAGGGGATTCATATTGAAAGCGAAGCCATCTTTCAACCTAAAAGTTCTTGTACATGCGATAATTACACTCAGTAACCATCTACCGTCTTTATATTCAATGCAATATTATAGTTCCCAAGTAATATCTTGCCTCTTTAGTTATTTTTTTTCCATCAGGGTTTCATTTAGGGTGGGGCGGGGGGGCATTTGTCCCTTCTTGGATCCTAAGTGCCCCCCTTGGGACTAAAAATATACATTGATTAATTCTGAACTCGCCCCCCCCCCCCTTGCCTAAATGTCTGGATGAAACACTGACCATGTTTAAAATTTATTACCAATGTTCATGGGTGATTAATAATGGACTGTTAACATACCAAAGTATAATACTTAATGAAATTGTTATAGATTGTCCGGGATTCCAGACTTGTGCATCTTTTTACTGATGCTATTCAATTTGTATCTATTTATAACGTATAGGTCAATAATACTTCACGTGTAGGTATATGCTACCAAATGCCTATTTCCACTAAAATTTCATTTATTTAACTGTGGAATACCCTTCAAGATCGAAATGGAATATTAAATTTAAGTTAATTTATAAGGAGCCCGTCTCGGAAGTCGGGCTCCTTATAAATTAATATTCAATAAATTAATATTGAATAACATGCAGAGTGATGACACTGAGTTTTGGAACTTTACGTGGTTTATTATTAACATTATTATTTTGACAACTAAATTATCTTAGCGAATAAATCAGGAAATTAATTCATTTAGAAGAAGATTAAGTAATTTCATTTTGCTAATTGTAGTAATGTACCTAGCTGTTTCAGAAACTTGATAATATTTCGAAGAATGTACAGTTTTGAATCGTCAAAGACAATTGACATCTTGTCTTTCAAGACTAGATGTCCAGCAAGATTATCTGTTACAGTGTGCTGTTTTAGTGGCAGAATTGTCTTAAACATAAAAAGACATCAGTTTAAGATTTTAAAACAGAGATTAGAATAAATTTGAGCAATCCAATTATTTATCATTGTGTGATTCTTTTGATCAAAGTACAAGTTTAGAAAAGTGGTGTCGAAGATTGTAATGCGTTTACACAGGTTCCAGAATAGAGGTTGGTGATATTAACTTAAACAGGTTTACGTGTGTTGGTAATGTCTGTACAAATGACTTGGATTTGATGATTACATTTATTTACATCTTTGACCAGTTCGTGAAATTATCAATATTTGAGGAGCAGATTTCACAACTGAATACCACTCTACATATACATGAATCTGATATCATTAATAATATAAGTACAGTATTGGCTTCTACTGTATGGGTAATTGACGAGACGAGTATTACACCCCCAAAGTAAGCGAACTCTGATTTTACACGTATCTCATTCATGTAGTGTAATATTTCATTCATGGTTCATGAATTTTGCAGTATAACTAGAGGTTTTCAACTCTCACTCCAAACATAAGGTACCATTAAGACGTCGAAAATTTGATCGATAGATTGGGAAGTAATATTATACATTTTAACGACTGTAATTAAGTGTAGCAGGTAGAAGAAATCAAGTGATGTGTAGAGCCACACCATTTTAACTACATTACAGTGCAGTGGAATCTCGAATAACGGTCACGTTGGCGACATAGTTTTGTCCGTTGTAGAGATATATCCGCTTCTCTGGTACTAGTCCTTATATTTTATGAGCCAATATGCATGATTTTGAATGCAGTTTTAGGTGTACAAAGGCTTATTAGTTACTAGGGAATGTTGCAAGTCAATATTTTTCTGATCCTGATTTAGAAATGTATTTATTGTCTTGTTTGAAAATACATAATTGCATACTCAGTTTTTTTGGAATAAATAATTATTATTGGATTTACCGGATTTTGTAAAGTAAGACACATCAAGAAAAGGATCGGGATTGAATATTTTTATACTTTTCATTACGGATCGGCTACCCGCTTCCGATCCTAGAAAAAGGATCGCGAGCCGAATAGTAAGATCTTGGATCGAAAGATCCTAATGCTCTACATATTAAGATGTTAAATTTTTTATATGATTACGTTCATCAGGCCATCAATACCCTCCCTGTTAAGAGCCGTAGCCATTTTTCTAATGTGTTGAGGCTTTGTTAGTTATAAGCTTACTAAAATAATTATTCCAGCAACCAAGTTCCGAGCAAGTACTAGGCATCTAATAATTTATTTATTACTTCTGTATTAATTCAATTGTGCCAGATTATGCAAAGGAAACCCTTAAGCGGTATGAAGTGTGTACAGATAATTTTCATCCAAATTATAAAAAATCAAAGCTTTTTGTCAACCCAGTCTGGGAAGTACAGTCAACTCCGCTTAATAGAGCCACAGGTTAATCGGTTTCTCCATTTATCGGAAAATTTCACAGGATTTATCTGACACAATTACAGTTTTGCATTACAATATTTTCGAAAATTATCAAAATAAAATTCTGATTAACTTAATTAAGCAAACAAAAAAATCGTATTAAAATTTTTTTAATGAATTTTTTTTTTGAAAACAATTATTTTTATCTACCCTTTTGAGTATAAAGGATATACCATGACGACGTAGAGTAGTATACTTTAGAAATTCTGAATATTATTGAACAGTATAATCTTTTTAGACAGGTAGAGGTATAAATTTGATTATTGAGATTCGTTCCATAAACGGATCTTTATCCGTTTATGAACATAATCTTTCCTATTATGCAAACCAATACAACGTAACCCTGACATCTGTTTACGCAATCCAAAATTGTGTTCAATAAGATTAAATTGTTTTAAATGATGACAATACCTAGGAAAATTCACATTCGCCGGTCAATATTCTACAAGTTTAGGCTGTGAATAATTTGAATGGTGAAGACTAGTGAAATTTTGAGCTGTTATTTCCCCATGAACTGGAAAACTTCCCCAGACTCTAACCAACGATCTAGACTTTAGAGTATATAATAAATTAAATCTGGGATCATTATGTATAAGTTCCTAATAATCTCGGTCTTTGAGACACGACTTCCTTCCAAGAGTGTTTATTAATCATTCAATATCCATATCTGACCTTTTTCACATATACTGTACAGTTGATTGAGAAATTCGCTGGGGTTTCACGATTATTAACACTTTAACTTGAAGAAACTTGTCAAGATTAATAATGTTTTGGACTGAAATGTCTACTGTATTTGATGTCATATTGACAATATACATGTGGTATCAAAGTGCCAAAATAATCCATCCTTGGGGATCTTTAGAATTATCTATTATTTGATCAAATGTGGAGATTCGAGAATTTTAGCTGTTTATCTTCGTAGTATTCAGCGCTTTGATTTATTTCCGCCGCTGATGTTGAATAATGAGGTCCTCAAATTTCTACTGACGAACTACCATTTATTTGCAGCACTCGTTTCCCTTTCTGAACTATCGCTAACGGTCCTGAAAGATTATGAAATATGGGAATAGTACCACTATGAACATTGTGATATCCAGTCAGGGGCGCCGGAACTCATCTGTATCAGGGTGGGTATACTTCCCGATATACATAAAATTAAATATTTTTTCATTAAGACTAATAACGAGAATACACGTTTATTGTTTATAAGGAATACCTTTATAAGGAACTCCAGGCTGAGATAGAATTCATTATTACATTCACGTGCATATAATTATTTCTAAATTTACTAAAATTATTTCTATAGGATAAATTCAATATTGTCAAATAGAAACTTTGCAATGTTAATTAAGCCCAAAAATTAAGGAACTTTGAGGCTGAAATTGACAAAATAAAAAAGGAACTTCAACATGAATTTGAATTAGTGTTCGTTATTTAAAAAAACTTGTGACTAAAAAGATTATATATAATCATTAATTAGAAACCTCCAGAGGGGTTATGGATAACATTTACTTGTTATACATTCCGATTGTCTATGAACTTACAAAAATTTGGTGCAAATTGTAAACAAATCTAAAACAAAATTGGATCTTGGATAACAGCAATTACTTTGGTCATTTGAATAATAATATTGATTGGAATATTGAGTATTATAATAGGGTGGGTTAAACCCACACTAAAAATTTTAGGGTGGGTCTACACCCACCCTTCCACCCCAGTTTCGGCACCCCTGTATCCAGTAGTGTAACTAGGAGCAGTTAAAGGCTAGTTAGGCATCCATGAAGAAAATGAATAAGAAGCTAACATCAAAAAAGTAAAGGAAAGTGTGAAATAATTAATTAAGATGTAATTTGTGAATTCATTTACTAGTATTTTATATATACAAACCCCATTTTGTAAATATTTCAACGGATTAGTCATTTGAGTTTCAATAAAAATTAATATATTGACATTATGGGTAGATAATAAAATCACCTTTCTCTTATCCCTGGTACACTGAAAATTTGCTCAGTGCAGCGGCCTTTATGTAGTAGGCTATGACCAAGTTTAATTGAACAGTAAGATTCTCAGGTAGGCTGCTCAGCCTCCGCCTCAAGTTCCGCCCTGTTTCGAATCTTATGATTCTAGATATTAAAGCCATTTAGTTTGAGCTCCGCATAATTATCCGCTTCCGTTTCCTAATTCGCGTAATCTAAAGTTTCGCAATCCACATTCACGCGATCTGGATCGGACAATCAGGGATCGAAATATCTTTATGCTATATTGGTACTTTTGATTGCTCTTTTTACAATTAATCGGCTAAAACATTATTTAGTTAAACAGTATACCCTCGCTATCCGAAAGTGTTCTATTCAAAAATTTGTGTTCCGATTAGTCAAGTTTATACATTTACTATAGGCATCTATAAAATGAAACCTCGATAATCCGAACCAAACTTGTCCAAATCTTTTTAATCCAACAATATATTTATTATACGTACTTAATACTAAAAATACTTGTCGGAGACTTATTATTATATAATTCCAATTTAATATGTGAAATTTAGGATTTTTCCCACTTTACTAAAAATATTTTGGGTTCTCCTGTTCGTGCTAGCGGGGGTTCGGATTACGAAGGTGTACTGTACTATCTAATATAATCTCCAGCTTATTATTGGGAGAAAACAATTTAAAGAGATTAACTTTCAACGGGTAGTTATCAGTTGCTATAATTTGAACGCTCAGACCACAATGCTCAATATCGACAATGCAATATTTTTTTGATAGGAAATAAATTTCGGCAAATTTAGATGCGCATGGTAGCAAACGAGAGATACAAGACCACACTTTATGTAGACTGGCTGCCATTACTGAGAAGATTTTTCTCGTTGAATCTTCATGATTTAAGTTTTGGCCATATACCTATCCGATTTGACATGTATCTCATCCATTTGATTAATTACATTCCATTCCTGAGGAGTAAAGGACGATGTAGCCTGTCTAAGATATGCTCATAATTAATTCTCGAGACCAAAGAAGAATACAGCTCCTCCAATGTATGAACGTGTGGTAGGATAGCTGTCTGAACCTTGAAGTTATCTATAGCTGGTAGGAGATATGAGATGTGTATTAATAACCTTTATTTATGTAATTAAATTATAACGTCATCTGTTTTTTTCTGATAAATCATAAATTCAAGTTTTTTCGGAATAATGTATTTTAATCCCTTCATTTTGTTTTATATGAGATATTGCCTCAATGATGTATTCTATGGCTCTATCTATATGATATTGATGACTATTTTTAATATACTTAGAAGTGTTTTTCGAGGATATTTCGAAAATAATTCATTAAATTTCTCGGATACCAGTTATTGAGTTGGCAGTATTAGAAATAATTGTCCATTCACAAAATCATTTGCGGATAGAAAACAATTAATTTCAAGATAAAGTCAATTTATATATTCCGTTTAAACAGACTGGGGAGAATATATGTGTTCACGGTACCATACTAACCAATTATTTAGGTAAATAAATGAGAGTTAACTTATCTTTTAGATAATGTAGAGTATTGTTCTTTACTCTCAATCCTCTGCAGGGGGGGCACGTCCGTTCGACAAGTGGCACGGCGGAGAATTTTATAGTATTTGAATGTGGTCCGGCGACCCCGCACCAGGTAATTGAATTCGGTCCTGCGGATCAACACCAGGTATTTGAGTTAGGTGCGGCGATCATTAAATCATTAATTAGATAAATTTTCAATTAATTTTTCAATTTCGATCAGATAGAGGTGGTAAAGCAAAGCTGCCCATTCTGAAAAGTGGTACGGCGACGCCGAACCATTTTTAAAGTGCTACGACGCTCGCCGTATCGGGTATGCCGCCCTTGCTCGGTCTCAGTATTATCGCTCATCTGTATGGTTTATTCAGCAATTCCTCTTCTTTTGAGTCATAAGACAAGCGAGTCCGCTCATTTTTCGATGTTGTTGAATAATAAGATGGGCATCCATGCTACAAACATGAAACAGCTTCCCCCCCCGTATCAGTTGGGTAGTTTATGCCTCGCTTCTAGTATGTCTTCTTACCTGTAATGTTTACTACACACTTGCACTACCATTGAACACGGGAACTCTGTCGTCTTGACTAGTAGTAATTACTCTGGGATTCGGAGCGGAACAACTTGTCGGCATCTTGAACTTAAGAACTAGTATCAATGATTATGAACCCAAAGCAGGGGGGGGTCAATGTTAAGAATACTAACCCATAGGTGACTTCATGGAAAAATATATTTTTTGGGCATACCCACCCACCCCCCCTCACGAAGTACCAAGTACTTAACGAATTTATTGCTTTTGGACCCCTACACCCATTCAGTATTTGCCAAAAGTGACACTCTGGAGTTGTCACCTGTGTCAGATTAGCATGGATTGATACAAAGTTAATTACATCTGGTCCCCGAAGTCCTCCTATGAGCATTTTTACCCCAAAACACACTTTTTAATTTTTTTACAATTTTAATTAGTCAGCAATTCTCACCTTTAGGTGTGATAAGATTTAAAAAAATTACCCTTAGTGTAAATTCTTGATAATTTGCTGCAAAATTTCGCAATAATATTGATTCGTACGCTCCATGAAGTACCAGGTACTTCATAGATGTACCTTTCAAAATGGGACCCACCACCTGGCTATGGGTCAAGTATCTGCCGATTGACCCCCCCCTGCCCAAAGACTAATAAAGTAGGAAACAAGATAAAAATATGTATTATACGCGTATATAGCAGTATAATTATATTATAGATAAGCACGTGAACAATTTTTCAAACAAATATTGCTAAAAGTTATTGTTGGTTATAAATGCCCACTTACAACTGCATCTCTTATACTATATTTCAACTTTACTGTCTGGCCTTTATAGTGTAGGCTATGCTTGAGGTTAGATTGTATTCTAACAAGGTCACATAAGTTAGACGAGCCCTTCGGTCTCGGTCGCTTTGCGATAGATCGGTACCACGCACTTCAAGATAACGGTTGCTACGCGGCCTTACTCCTCACTAAACAATTGATATCTAGTTAGTAATATTTGTCATAGTTATATACTTATAATACCCGTTTACTTATAATGCCCGTTGAAAGCCAACTTCTAGGTTGATTTTGAATTTTCATTAATTTGTTTACCTATTTTTATAAACAACAACAATAACAAATATTCTTATTATAATACCTTTGTTTCTTGGGCCTCCAACATTGAACATTTAATGTTATCACTTATTTAAATGAATGTAATTCAAGATGTACTTTTTTCTCCTCAAAAGTTCCGTCATCCATTGTACGGTTGGTTTAAATCAAAAATCGCATTCATTTTGGTTTGCAACGACGGCTCAATTAATACTATAGCTCCTTCTAGCTTATCGTCTATTGTAGAGCCTATTTCATCAATAAGTTTGATAAGCGCTGTTTCAGTATAATGGTTTTTGCGATAGGCAGATTGTAGATTAGGATAAAGGTTGTTATCAAAAAGATAATTTTAATTCGAAATAACTCAACTCTTTCAATAATTTTGGAAATGAATGATCAATTTGAATTAGGCCGATAGTTGAATTATATATCAGGAGTAAGCGAAACCTTCTTAAGGAGCGGCAAGACCAATGACTTTTGATTTCTTCAGGAAATATACCTTAAATTAGCGATTTATTAATGAATCGAGATATATTGATAGCTAAAGGTGACGAGATAGATTTTAACAATGAGGGCCTAGATCACATTTTTTTTGTAGGTGATTCTCAAATAAATTTAAGTGCTTCAGTAGTATCAATATGCCTAAACATAGTTAAGGCTGTTGATCAAATCTCTGAAAGTAAGACAAATAGATTTGGAAAGGAGGCTTTTTCAAATTGAATACGGATACTTATAATCTTAGATTCTAAAAATTTTGAAAAACTGTCAACCAAGTCAGAGAGTGATAAATAGGTCCTATGTATGCATGGATATATGTGTTGCTCCTTCATTATGTAGTTCTACACTAAAGCTTGCCAATATCGCCATGAAACTTCTGGTAATTGGATCGGAAGGTACATCTACGTGTAAATGAAAATTAATATCTCCCACAAGGACCAGTTTATTAGGACAAATGAGTAACAATTCCAGTAGGTCCGAGTATTCTTCAAAGAATGACCCTATTGTTAGCTTGTTTTTTAGTAGAAGGTGGAGGACGATAAATTTCTATCAGTCTAACACCTTGCCACGTAATCTTAATGTGAGATCAAGGTGTTCGTATGATGCATTACTTGATTGATTTTTAAGTTTGATATCAAATCCCCTCCTTAAGATCACAGCAATACCGCCACCCGGTGATAACACGGGAGGTGAATAAATTGACAATCCTGAAGGGTGTCTAATATTATGTGAAAATAATGACTCTCATCTTCCGCCTACCAAGTTTACGTTATGGTGAATATATCAATCTTCTTTTTGAGAATGAGTTCACAGATTGAAGCTTTTTTAGATTTCATAGAGTAGACTTTCCAAACTCCAAATCGGACAGTATCCGAATGACATTGCGTCTTCAATGGAATGCGAATAAGATTAGTAGTATTACGTGATATGAGGGTCAAGAGACATAGACGGAAGGATGATTACGTGCCATGTTGAAAAGAATCTGTTTTATTAATAATTCTTCCTCACAAAAATGAATAATTCATCAAACGATATTTATTAATTCATAGACATATTGCATATAGTATTCATCTTTCTACTACCATGAAAGTATTATAATGCGAGAATTAGAGTTAGTAAAGTTACAATCATCAGATCATTATTTATAGTCGTGAAAGTTTGTGTAATGGTAATTTATTTTTATTCAAACACAGTGGCTTCGTAGCCTGAAGTATCGAAAATATCACGTATGATATTTTAGCCGAATTAATTTATCATTTCATGTTTGAATATAATAGAAACACTAGGATAAAATTGCTGAGAGATTGAAAGCCTACAAGCTATAGATAACTATTATTAAAGTCAAATAAATTGCTCGTTCCATTTAGTGGTTAGGAAATTTCAAAAATAACATCATATGATTTTGTAAATACTTCTAACAGGATTTATATAGCTAAATTTAGTCTCTATAGTACAATTCAAGTATGCTGAATCTAAATTTGAATTCGCATTGGTTGTAGCTCACATATTTAACAAGAAATTTCGAATTAAAATTCATAAGTTAAAAATCCAAAATATTTTCTAGTAATATATCAGAGTGAGGGATAAAAAAATGTCACCAATGTCAAGCCGATATTAATTTATTTTATTGATTAGTATATTTAGAGTCATTAAAAAATTACAGCTTCCGAATTCCATTGTCACTTTGTCTTCTATGAAAATGCAAAAAATAATTTTAGTTCCTATTCTGTTGTACGTATATCTTAGTGATTTCGCAAATGCATTGCAGATATTGTATAATTTGAACAACAGAAAATTTAATCAATCAGAGCAACGAATTTTGAACTCATATTTGGCTTTGAAATTGAAGGAAGTAATTTTTGCAAATTCTGAAAGGTTATTTAGTGTGATGCGCCAGAGACAGCTATGTTTGAAAAAGTGATCTAAGGTTTCTATGAATTTAATACACAGTAAGCATCTACCCCCTTTACATGACTTTAAATCCTTATACACCTTGGGAACTTGGCTTTTCACATGTTCACAATATTTTAACATTAACCTTGGGTGAATATTAAAAGATTGTAAATAAACAAACAAATTATATTTCATTATTACTCCAAATCACCCATAACTAAACTTTAGAGACTGCATACATAATTTTGATGATACTATCAGAATCCCAGCTTTCTATAAACTATATGCCAGTAATACTTCACATTTAAGTATTTGCAACTAAAATTCAAACTGTGCACTAGTTTGCTTGTGGTTAGTCATCTATATATATTGAATTATAGGATATTTTCTTATTTGTGTATGGAAGATGAAACAGTAGCCCAGCAATATTTGTGTTCTCTTCACTTACTACTTATTCCCAACTACCAGTTGATGTACTTTGTTTCCTATTTTTTTAATAATTTCTATACACTTACAATTCAACATTTCGAGTATTCCACCAGTGGCGGACACTAGGGGAAGGGGGGCGAGGGGGGAGGTCGTCCCCCCAATAATTTCGAAAGAATGAAGTTTAAAGAAATTTGAGTAAAAAGTCGAAAAACAAGGAATCTTATACTTTAAAAGTGGAAGGAGTGCATACAAATTGTAATAGAAACAACAACACCAAAATAGCATAATTATATAGCGAAATTGAGAAAAGACACTACTAATAATACTGAAAGTGTGATGATTTGGTCAAGTGTCCGCCACTGTTTTCCACCAGTCCCATCCCTTTTGCTGAAATGATAAACTGTGTTCATAGCATAACTCAAATTTCACATTTCTGAAATTGTATCTGAATGTAAATTTTTTAACATTATGGATTTAATATTTAAAATTTAATACTTTCAGTTGTGCTATAATAACACCACATGTTTAGCATTTAACAAGTATTCTCTATTTAATTTTATGCAATAATCCTTGTAAATTTAAGCTGATATTATAGTTCACATCATGCACATAATTATAATTAGTTCTAATTTAACTACAAATTTATGCACTACAAACCTCTACTGACCATTTATTTTCAGGTAAGAATTGTTTAAATAAACCGGAAGCTAGATTACCCTGGTAACTGAAAAACTCGGTTTCAACTGTATTGTGAACTCTATTTCAGTCTCCTTCAAAGCAACGCATTTTGACATCACTCTCTTGGTGTTCGTATTAACGAGATTTACTGTATACCGTTCTACCTTGATTATCCGAATTCGTTGGACTAGTGAAACATTTTCGGATAATTAAGGTTTGACAAATTTATGAAATAACTTTGTGACCAACCATTTGTGTTTGGATTTTCAAAAATTTCCTTTATTCTAATTTCGGATAATCGGGGTTGCACTCTATTTTTATTTATTTGTTGATAAACATAATGAATCTAAATATACACATTGTCTTGCGACTCTATTATGTTCATGATCTGGAAAATTAATTATTTTGTTAATTTATTGGATTGAGTTAGTCAATAGCAATTGATTGACTTGATTGATCTGCGAACAAATTTAAATTATCTGGTCTGAAAATTTAATTTTGAACTGAGATGATCTTTTTTTATTTGACAATACTTCTTATTTGATTTCATTTGATTCCAATATATATATATATATTTACCTATTTGTATATGCCTTATACAGTTGATCCGACGTCGAGTTTTTGATCTGAAAATATTCTTTTTACTCAAATTGAGTTTTAAGTTTAAACTGTTGTAATTCATCGCAAAAGTCAATTGATCTTATTGATCGTCCCTTTTCATTTATGGTTGATTTTTGATTATAATGAAGTAAATAAACTCAATAAATGTTATGTAATCGTTAACCGATTGATATACAACTTATATATCGGGATTTGATTCCATCTACACTCTGTGAATTCTTAGACATGATTTTTTCAATAAGTATGTTGTTAATAATCTCTGAGCTAGTTAGCTAAAAATCTTTGAACCTTATATAATTGAAATTTAGGATTACTTCAGAATCAAATCATAAAAATATAACAAATCCTTCGTAATCTAAGATAGCTAGATGTTGCCCTGCAAATCTCCCCCGCCTATGGTGGGCCGACAGTGTAGGGATTGTAAATTGATTATTTATTGAATTTTTCGAGAATATTAGTCATTGATTTGAATGAACCTAGCTCAAAATTTATATAAGCCTAACCTTCGTTATATAAGGCCTTACTACTGAGTAAATTTTGCTGGACCATGGATTACTTAAAGGCCATTGATTATTAGCTAACATATCTTTTTCTCAATACCTCGTATTGACAGACCTGAGAATGCTTTATAATTATATAGAAAGTTAGGAACATGATATCAAGGCATACATAACACCCTTTAGAATTGTAATATATCACCATTTGATTACGTCATCGCTATTTTTCGTGGGAATTATTGTGTATTTATAGCCTGCTTTTAACATAGTTAAACGCGTTACAAATGTTCAAAATTGAAACATGAGGATGTCCATAACTAGTTGAATGGAATATATCGAAATTATAAATGGAATGTTGACAGATTCCTCGTTTGCCAAGGAAATATATATTTCTTCCAATGAGCCATAACTCCGAAACTATCTATTTTATGTAAACTATGCTAGTACTGATCTATCCGCAATTGGTAATTTCCTATTCATTGATAATACATTTTCTACGCCTAACTTCAATAATATTTGAGATAATAAGTGTATTACCATATAAAGAATTAAGTGCTAATAATCTCATTATCTCAAAGTATGCCTTGATATCATGTGCCTAACTTCCTATATAATTATAATCCATTTCTCAGGTCTGTAAATACGAGGTATTGAGATAAAGATGTGTCAGCTAATAATCATTGGCCTTTATGTAATCCATGGTTCGGAGTAGTAGTAAGGCCTTATATAACGAAGGTCACGATATAAGCTATTCAATTACTAGGGCTGCAACGAATATTCGAAATGTAACGAACGAACCTTTTTCTAAACGAACGAATATTCGAATATTCGTTCGTTTGGATGAATATACATTAAATCATTTTTAAGACACAAACACATTGAAAAATTGGTTTTTGTTAATTAACAATGGTTTAATAATAGTTTCAAAGTGTATTGGACACAAGTTAGCTAATAATCAGCTAGTTAGGTAGAAATTTATATTTGCGATCACTCCAAGCTAAACAAAAGTCATGTTATTGTCCAATGGTAGCCAATTAATATCCGTTTCATTCTAATATTCCTTCAAACGAATATTCGTTTTGAAAAGAACGAATATTCGTTCAATCATTTCGAACGAATATTCGAATATTCTGTATATTCGTTTCAGCCCTATCAATTCTATTTTAATATTTAAATACGTACTTTGTGATATTACTTCTAAATTAATACGATTGGATTAGACTTCTCCCTATTCACATGAAAAAAACCCGACATCATTTTTAAATCAATTTATTTTTATTTTTATTTATTTCAAAAAATCATTCTTTTCTCCATCCCTTGTCGCGATCCCCACATCAGATCTTGCATCTGCTTGTAGACAAGTCCACAGTTCACCGTATACAGCTACTTTATCCATTCCAATCTCTATTATTATATTTATGTAGTTTATGTTATTTAATTCGTATAATCTATATAATGAAGGTTTCAACATTTATTTTAATTAGATTGCTCATGTTAAAGCCGAGAGAGATATTCTTGCGGAAGCCGATAATGAATGGGTCGTTAAACTTTATTATTCCTTTCAAGATAAAGAATTTTTATATTTTGTAATGGACTATATCCCTGGCGGTGATATGATGTCATTATTAATAAAGTTTGGAACATTTCCTGAACATCTTTCGATGTTTTATATAGCCGAACTCGTAATGGCTATTGAATCAGTGCATAAAATGGGATTTATTCATCGGGATATCAAGCCTGACAACATTCTTATTGATATTGATGGTCATATAAAGTTGACTGACTTTGGTCTTTGTACTGGTTTTAGGTGAGCACTTCCTTTACATTTCACTATCCTAAAATAACTGCATTTTATATTATTTTTTTATCGTTATTATTATTATTATTATTATTACTGTGCCGACTATACTATAATAGTATAGTGGCCCAGTATTGGTCTTAGTGCTTTGGTTACCGATTATTAGTCCGTAAATCGTCCACAGAACAGAGTTTTATTAAACTAAGAGCCCAAATTTTCAGGAAAAATTTTCCTGGGGTCACGATTTTTGAATAAAAATTTTTGGACACATTTTTGCACCTGTTTAATATTCAAACAGGAACAATAAATTGTGCGCGAATATTTAAATTATATGCATTCGATAGAGAATTAAATTCTACACCTTTTCACAGTGCACGAATTTTTAAATTGGGTTTCGTTTGTGCCACAATTGAGTTGCAAGTTTCCTTTGTTTACTAACACTTCAGTTCTATTGAAAGTGTTAATTCTAATTCTATTGTTTCAACTCGTTATTATAATATTGATTCAACTTGTGAGATCGAGTAGGCTTCTATTTTCCAATTGAAAAAAAAGATTATATTTTTCACAACAACGACAGATTATGTGATTATATTTATTTCTGCGAGAATATTATTGCACTGTTAATATACTGACGTATTAATTATACTTAATTCAGTCAGTATATTACTTATATAGATGCTTATAATTTGTTTATTAGGGGTTATCGAGAGTGCGGAATTGAAATTTGATAACCAAATTAATTAATTAATTATTCATGACAAAATAATTTAACTTAATAATTGTAAGTTGACATTGAAATTGGTGTTAAATTATAAATAATATTTATTATTATTAATACTAATTAATTAAATATCATAAATCTCAGAAATCAAATAAGAAACAAACTTCCAATTTATCAATTGATTCTCATGCCACGTAACACCTCTACAAATGGGTCTTGACACCTTGAGGTGGTGATGACATCATCAAAAAAATGTGTTTTTACAATTTTGTTAATTCAAAATTTAAAATGGGTTAGTTGATGTTGGGTGATGACCCAACACTCACATAAAAAATGCTGAGTCATCAGCTATTATATTCTACTCAAACTTGAATATCTCTAAAATTAAGTGAACTAAATGGAAGCTTCCACCACCCTAAGGGTCGATGCCTTCTGTAACACCTTTTTGAAATAATTTAACACCTTCATAAAGATGATGACATGGCGAAAAAAAATCCAAAATTGCAGCTGTGCCGACAGCATGTTCCATTGGAGGCACTATCAATAAGCCACCACCAAAATATAGTGCCACCAAAGGAACATGCGTCGGCACAGGCTGCAATTTTGGATTTTTTTATTATTATTACTACTACCGCGCTTCGCTTACCAGGTCGCTTCGCGCCAAAACACAACCACACACACCAACCGCTTTGCGTTTGGTGTGTGTGGTTTATATACTCCTAATATTGATTATCAAGTGTAAATAGGCCTAAATAGTCAAATTTTACAATGTGTAATTTTAGTGATAACGTCATCATGCGACAATGAGTAAGCTCAGATTTTTATCTCTAAGAGGGCGGGAATTATGTCATATTAAGTGAATATTCATGCTTCTCGAAATGTGACAATGACGTCATAACTTGTCGTGGTATGAGAAATTTTGATTGGCAACCTCAACTTGTTGTCGGGTGCCAAAAGTTAACCCTATATACCAAAAATCAGATTTGGAAACGGTTCACTTTCTTCAATCAACTCGGATTATAAATACAAATATATATATATACATATTTTCTCCCCCCAGCAGGTTTGTGTTTTAATAGTATAGATTAATATTTTTATTATTATTATTATTATTACGTATTATTATTATCATTATTATTATTATCTTTTTTTTTAAATAATAATAATTATTATTATTAATATTATTATTATTATTATTACAGTACATAATAGATATAGTGATAGTGGATATAGTGATGTATTGGATATAGTGATAATTTTGCAGCTTTAGGTGGTCCCCGAGCAAATCCCATACAAATTTTATTGGTTATAGTGATATCATTATTGGATATTGTGATAATTTGTGTACAGATTACACAATAATATTGGATTTTTGACTTTCCTTGGACCCCATAATTTCATATTTTACAGTATAAATATCGTTACCACTTGAATTTGATTGTAAGGAATTTGATTATTCTTTTCAGATTATAAGTATTGACAATGTGTATACAGTCATATATTAGATGCGGTGATACAGTGGATATTATATAGTGATATAATGGATATATTGATATATTGGATATAGTGATAATTTGGCCACAAATCAGATGTCCCCACCATTATCACTATATCCAATATGTACTGTATTATTATTATTATTTTTATTTATATTTTTATTTTTCTTATTATTTTCATATTATTATTATTGTTATTGTTATTAATTATTTAGTAATTATTCAACATGTCCGCATCATTGATGTACATTTTCTATTTAATTTCAGATTTTATCTCGTAGAGTGGACATTGGATTGTCACGGGAAATAGGCTTGATTTTCAAGTAGTTCAAATCTTTTCAAATAAGTTAATCATAATATGCACTCTCGAAACCTAGAATCATATAAATTGGCTTTATAATCGTGTTACAACCACACCCCTAGGGCCTCGGCTATAATTGAGTAACGTTTAATGTTGATTCATTGTTATACGTATATGTGGTTAAAATCACTTACCTAATGTTTCTTATAAATATTTTTGTATTAGGCGCATAATTTCCTAATTTTCAGTAATAAAATGAAGAGTGTAGTACATCTTGAATTACATCAATTAGCTAAACTACTTGCTAAAGATTCGTTGGAGTACATTTAACTTTAATGGGCTCACTACTAATTCTGACATCATATCCCCTCAATATATTGCGTTGAAACCAGTGATGTGCTCTGTTACTCAGTAACGGGTTTATATGTAACCGTAACTGTACCGGTAACAGAAAAAAGTAACGGTAGCTGGCCTTGTCGAGTAACGGTAACGGAAAAATGTAACGGTAACGGACATCAGTTACCTTCCGTATCTTTAATCAATTACTCTCACCATTACATTATCGTAACACTATACCGTTATTATTTAAAACCTATTGCATTGCAATTACTCTGTTACTTTTCATAAGTCACCGTTACATTAAAGTAACGGTAACTGATTAAAGGTAAAAGGATTAACTGAACAATGGTAACGGAGTAACTGTTACTGAACAAATAAAGTTGCGGTAACGTAGTAACGGTAACAGGTGATATAAAGTTGCGGTTGCGGAAGATTAGTAACGGACTACACAACTGACTCTGACCCAAAATACCATTTTATGCCAAAATTCCGCTCTCTGTCTATTGAAGTTTCTTCTAGCAATTCTGGACTTACAAACAAATGTACATATATATATATATTAATAACCTACTAGAACATAAGGCCTTTTCACTGATCAAAATACACCTGTAACAGTAAAGGGGATTTTTTTATGCACCCATTGTTATACTTTTCAAATTTACAACAAGAAGTTTATCTTTTTCTAAATTAGCTTTACCATAGCTATGATATTAGCTTTATTCATACCATATCATATCAACTCAATGAACTACATTTTGTTTAATTAAGTATATTTGTTAACTCTTCTCGTTCTAAACATAAGTATTTTCTTTTTAATACATATTAGACTATTATTTGTTAACTTCTAACTTTGGTTCACATATGCCGAATTCTTGTTCTGCGCTACCAGGTGTCAAACTGGGTATTACAATGACCATAGCGGTATACCACTGTTTCAAATGCCTTCCACGCCTCAAGATCTTCAACATTGGTGGCTGTGCTTTTGCACAGAGATGGTAAGCTAATTATTCATACTTTTTATATCGCTTTTAATTTTGAACATGGTAAATTTTATACGCGGACAAATTTAAAAAGGTTTACTTGTGTGCTAAGCATTTTGATGTTCATGATAGAATCGACACACAGAAGTTTCTAGATATTGATGCATGATGGCACGTATAAAACACGACGTATCCAGGCTAGATTGAAGAATGGAGCAATTCCTAAATTTATTCCAAATTGCCCTAATTACTTGAATGACAACTCGATCAAACCGTTGCGCTTGATAGGGACTAAAAGGAAACCGAATTACATTTTAGGTAATTATACTGATTCCTGTGGGCTAGTGTTTAATTCTTATTTATTTTATATTTATACATTTCTAGGTCATCGATCTAAGTAACGAGTTCTTTGAAGCAGGACAAAATATGTTTTCAATAAACAATTCTTATGATTTAGTTACTAATTCACGTGAGATACAAATTCTACCTGGATTGATAATTTGCCATCCGAATTCTACTACATTAAAAGTTATTAACCTTACACTATCACATCCGATTACAGTCCAAAATTATTTATCTATTGACGAATCTCTACCTCATATCTTATCATAATGAAACACCAGTTAGTCTTTGAATTTCAAACAATAAATGTTATTCGTCAGATTGGTAGTTTGATAGATGAATTGACAGATTACAGTGCTGATAGAGTTGTTATCGGTTAGTGTTTATGAATTTGTTTTGGGAAATTTCGAACACTTGGTAAACACTTCGTATTTTAGATGTCAATCGTAGTATTTCATGTATAGGACGGTCAATTGCACTGCTTGAAGAATCGTTAGCAGATTCAGGTACGAGCACAATCTTTTATCTTATTATAGATACCTTGATTACCTCTTTATTAGATACAACATGTTTCTATAATTTTTATAACAACTTTACTTTATATTTGGGTCAACAGGAGAATTCTATTGTTAAGAAGACTAGGCGACGTTATATTATGACTACGATTATTTATCTTTTAAATCACATTTGTTATCACATACTTGTTATAAACTACTCCGTAATATGGAGTGTATATGAGTCATCTTTACGACAATTATACTCTAGTTTTGGATTGGTTACAGAATTTCTAACTTTTCTGAAAGCTGAGACAAGCGGATTTAATACGTTTGAGCGTCATCTCTGTCTAAACTTCGATGAAGTGACGTAAATCTAACATTACGAGAATTCACCCTTCGTCCTCCCGGTCAATGAAATCTTGGGCCGTGCCAACTGAATGAGGGTCGTAGTTCGATCCACCTCTTGCAAGTGCATACCTGCCGACCTATTTGAGTCACATACCTGTACAGGGCTCCAAAGAATCCCTGGACACGCCATAATTTTTCTTCTCGCTTGGTGGGCTGGCTCGACTAGGAGTCAAAGGAATTACACTGACCATGGCCTACTAAATAATACGGCTAGATAAGTCAAGTATTTGCCATTATATTTCCAGGCCAGTGTTTACTTTCTAATTGCTCGTAAAATACATCACCTATTGTCATGGAATACACTAAACTTAGGTTTTCAAATATGCCGGAAACATCTAAAATACTTTTGAGAATGATTTCTCATCGTATTTAACCACAATGACGTAATCAAATATACATACCCATATATGGCAATCATGTTAAATAAATGTTAATTTTTTAGATAATTTGGGAATCTAACTTTGCCGTTTTTATCCTAATGCATTTTTCTTCTAAAAAAACTAACTACATTAACAAATTATGTCATTCCTTTCACTCAAATTCTTTTCAACGTCGATGTAAGTAAATAATTATGCTATTGTTATCAAACCATATGTTTTGTATTTTTTTGAAATGTATAGTTAGATTTTAATCTAAGTCTTAAAAGTGCTGTTTGACGATTTACATGTTGCCCAGTCAGTTTAATGACCGTTCTTGGGACTTATTTAGCTAATGTTCACAAAATCTCTACTTCAATCTCTACTTCATAATTAGTATTTTAATTTCCATATATGGGTACGTATATTTGATTACGTCATTGTGGTTAAATACGATGAGAAATCATCCTCAAAAGTATTTTAGATGTTTCCAGCGTATTTGAAACCTAAGTTTAGTTTATTCCATGACAATAGGTAATTCATTTAGGAGCAATTAGAAAGTAAACACTGGCCTGGAAATAAAATGGCAAATACTTGACTTATCTAGCCGTATAATATAGTAGGCCATGCACTAACCAAGCATTGCATTATGTGATTAATTCAGAATGCATGGCAAGACATAATATAATGTTATTTAGTATTTGTTAAAGTTGACATAAATCAAATTGTTTAATTATATACGTTTACCGTGAGCTACAGGGACTCCATGTGTCCTTAAATAGGAATAGTTAATTTACACAAAACAAAATGCAGATATATAAATTATTAATAGGCATTATTAGAATTTATTCATTCCCTACACGCCTGTAAAGACAGCCAAAATGGTTAAAATTCCTATTCGGTTGGCATGTATGCAAGTGTATAATTTCCAAGTGTACTTTACCCAACTCCTTGCAGTGGCGGCGCCAGGATTTTCTATCAGGGGGGGGGGGCTCTGGGGGGCAGGGGGATTTCAGGGGGCACAATTAATAAATATTTTTTATGCTCTATTACAAGACTATAGTAGTATAAAGTTTAAGAAATCCATCAAATTTTTAGTAATAAAGGAGCTACAGCAGAGGAGGGAATTGTCGATTGGTACAGCGGTGAAGGCATTTAGGAATAATTGAAAATTTCACTATTAGAATAAATAAAAATTATTTGCCATTTTTTAATGAATTATATAATTTAGATAGTGAATTAGTGATTACGAAATGAAAATAAATGAATTCCAATTACTATGTATATGCTTTCATTTTTCAAATATTCACTCTAATTCAAGGTACAGGGACAACCAGGGTGTTATCCAGGCGTGCTGGGCGCGCCTAAAGGAGCGTATTTGGCAGGATTTTTATCTAGGCGTACAAAAATCGATTCTAGGTTTCAATATCGAGAGTTGCTCCCATAGACTTAATACAAGATTACTAATCTAGGCGTACAAAATAAAACTGAACGAGCTCTAACAAAATCTAGGAGCGCGGTAAAATTTCCTGGGTGAATGCCTGGGGACAACAGAAATGTAATTTCTTTATCACAAGCTCGTTGAGAGGTTGTAATATCCTTATGAGGATGATATTCTATTGCAGCTCCAGGGGGGTGGGGCTCACCCCCAAATAGTGGAGGCTCGAGCCCCCCCTAATCCCCCCCTGGTGCCGCTTCTAACTCCTTGTAGCTCTGGGTAGCTCCGTATAACTACTCTTGTCCGCGGAAATGTCCGGGTGCCCGGGTGGTTTACGACACCTATGATATCCATGATCCATCACATACATATATCTATGCTTTTATTTATCAGGTTAAATTCTTTCTTGCGATAACGTACACTGTTTATGGTTGTTCTTTGCATTCACTTGATTTCTGATGCATTCGTTCACGCGAAGAACATAATGAATGACATTTTCCACAATATTATCTACAAATAATTTATTTACCATTTAACTAATATGATAATTGATAATGCATCAAACATGCTGATTGCTGAAGTTTGCCAGGTTTTGATATGCTAATGATCCTTGAAGCAGATGAATATGACGATTTTTTTATTATGATAAGAGCGACATGGATGGATTTGCACAAACAGTCATTATCAATAAGATTCTTGCACCATTCAAACTTTGTATCCAATGCTCTCAGATATGTGAACAAAGCTGCAAACATAGGTTGTAATCAAGTGTAACAACGAATTGGAACTTACCCTGTTGAATATATGATAGTTCAATATTTCATTTCTCATGAAATATTGAACTTTCATTTATTTAACAGGGTATATTTAAATGTTTACTAATTGAGACTATAAATGTTGCAGATTGTTTGTTTTCGGGTGTACGCGTAAACACTATATAAATACCGGGTCTGGAGTTTCTGATATTGTCTATTGATGTTATTTAGTAGGGCTGAAACGAATATCCGAATATTCGTTCGTTTTGATAACTAAGCTTTAAATCAAATTCATATCCGAAAATATCAGTGGAAAATAGTTTTTGTTATTGTTCAAATAATTTAAACACAGTCACAAAGTGTATTAGACACAGAATCTACAAAACAAGTAGGATGTGATTTTTATTCCCTCTCCAACTATACAAAAATTATGTTGTTGTCCTAAAGTTGTAAACGAATATTCGTTTCTGCTAATTTTAGTTCAAACGAATATTCGTTGAAACATTTCGTTCGATCTACGAATTTTCGGTATATTTGTTTCACTCCTTTATTTAGCAGGGTTGGTAGGTTTTGGCCAAGTAGTTTTAAACTTAGTGCTTTAAGCCAAGGTTTTACCCGGCTTCTCCCAAACCTAAAACTGGACATAACTGAGTTTTTTATTAATGTTTAAAATATTTGTATAGAAATTTCCGCTTAATATTGGCACCGGTTTATCGGTTTCTCCGCTTAATCGGGTCAAAACAACCTGGTCCCGGGATGGCTCTATTAAGCAGAGTTGACTGTATTTTACTTTTATTGAAAATATCTCTACCGATTAAAATAATATAGTAAAATCTGATCATCTAATACATAACTGTGTATAACAATATAATATGCATGATGCTAACATGGTTTGTAATGTTTCCATTCTAGCTCCAGATACCCACTTAACTGCCTATAACAGGATACAAGCTTAGTAGTACTGTTGTATGAGATTCTTACTACCATGAGATTCTTACTACTTTGTATACAAGGACCATGGATGTTACATTGCTATGAGATTCTTACTACCATGAGATTTCTACTACCACTTGTTATTCTTTCTCACCTGTTTTCTCAAGATCTATTCTCAATATACTTACGTGTTAACCACATGAATAACCAATTTATAATGGAATAACAAGAGTTTGATTGTGATATTGAGGTGGAATATATTCCATTCCAATATCTCAATTTGCTAATACAGTAGATGTCGGATATAAGCACACCGGTTATAAGAACATATCGGATATAAGCACACCGGTTATACGAACATATCGGATATAAGCACACCATGTTGGAAACCGCTTGCCATCTACCCTATATAATTTATGTCGGTTATAAGAACATGCCGGTTATAGGCACCTTAAGTGCAGTTCCCGACGATGTGCTTATAACCGGCATCCACTGTATACGGTACGTATAATTATTACTATAATATTTGTACTTGTTGTACAGCATCAATTTATATTTTAAAATCGTTCGTTATGTGCATTTTGTATCTGTTTGTTTATTTTTAACTATGTACATAGATCGGCTAAGAAATGAGAACACTTTAAAAATTTAATAAAATAATATTTTATATCAAAAAACAAAATATTTTTAGGTAATTTTTTCCCAAAAAATTTTAAATGTGAATCTATTATCAAAATGTTAAAATGTTCGTATAAAGTTGTTTTCTATAGCTATACATGAATTTACCAATTATACATGGCCTAGGACACAATACTTTGACAGTATGCAATCATATACACTCACTTTATCGGAATTAAAAGATTATCATAAGATCTTCAAGTTGACAATCTTGCAACTACCGCTTATGGACCTCAAGGGAATGACCACAACAAAATTATTAATTAATTGAGAATTGATTATTGTCCAATTTCTTCGAGAATTTGTAATTTAGACAATTAATATCGCTATCTATCTACGTACTAGGAAAAAAGATTATAGCTGAGGTAAATGAGGCTGGTATAGAGTTACATAAAATGTACAACCTCCAGTATTATCAGTAAACAGTAATAAAAACGTGGCACTGGTTATAGTTCGTTCTACCTGATATTGAAAGTGAATTCTATTTTCTCTTGCCCTTCAATATTTATATTCGAAATATGAATAAAACACTGTAGCAAATGAAGAAAATACTTGCTGTATACTACTTTCTCTAACTTCCATTCCAACTTTCCAGTAACTATAGTGAGTCATTCATTAATGACAAAATATCAAAATGCTAACCTACTTGATTATTAAATCCAGCAATAATTTGCAATCTTTATTCCACTCTCCCAGAGTCTATTGAACCACATGGGAACTGTTTTTTCTAGCAATATCTGCTGTATTCGGTTAGCGGTTACAGATCTCGTTAGCCACTTTTCCGGTCTGTTCAAAATCACCAGTATTAGTTGGAAATTATTGAATAAATAATTAAAATTATCTGAATTATGTTAGAAAATGATATCATAAATCCATTTCCCATCACGACATCACCGCATAATATATTTTATTTTATTTATTTTATTTTAAATGTATCAATTAGTGTAGTATTTTTGGGTAATACTTTTTAAAGCTGAGTCTTATTCAGTGTATAAACTGGATTTTCTAAAGGATTAGTTGTATTGAGTAGCATGGACGATTAATCGGTTAATGTCGATAAATCGAATCGCAACCGAGCCTAAGAACGGTTAATGTTCTTAGAACCGGCGTTCTTATATCCAGCATCTACTATATATAGAATTCATTGGAATACAAGGAGCTGGATTTATTTGCCTTACTTGGAAGTCAAGTTAGTGGACACTCACCAAACAGTGGCGTCGAACTTTCCATTTTTCGGAAAATCATTCCGGGGCGAGTTATACATTTTCAAAAATTTCACCTAGTATAAAACATGTTTTCCGAAAAGTTGTTTACCTATTATGTAACTTTTTTCCAAAAGTCTGTTTTGTGTTGATGAAAATTACCCGCTAAATCGCTATCTATTCTGACACAACACATACCCTGCATTCTTTAACTTTAACGGTTCGAATTAAGTTCGGCCGAACCTAATTAGCATAGTTCTAGATTAACTAAATAGGTTGATCCGAATCAAATAGGTTCGTGGAGAACTAGGCGCAAAAAACTTCCCCGCGGTTGAATTTCGACTGTCACCGATTTATGTTAATTAATTACCTTTCGAGCAGAGATGATATGAATCGATTTAGAATTTTTAGTTGAGCCGAACCAAATTTGTTGGCTTCCACTCGAATTAAATTACTCTAAATATGTTCACTCGAACCAAATAGGTTCGTGTTGAACTAAACGTATGAATATTTTTCCAGCGATTTTCGCAGTGGGTCCAAACATGCAGGAAATTTGCTCAAACGAGTTCAGAAATAATAAAAAAAGCAATCCATGATAGATACCGTATTTCCTTGAATAGTATCCCCCCCCCTCGAATAATCGCCCCGCTTGAATAATCGCCCACCCAAATTGGAAAATAACATGTTACTACCGCTTCCCGGAGTAAATATATTTATTGAATTTTAATGGCAATACGATTATCAACCGACTAATACTAAATAATTTGTATCAACATGTGATATTCTCGAAAAGTCACAAAAATGATTAGTCAGAAAATAGCCTAAAAAACAATAATCGCCCCGGCTACTATTCAAGGCAATACGGTACATCCAAATTATCACGAAACACCACCAAAAAATCACCGAATTTCGGAAGATTTATGCCGGGGCGAAACAGTGGCCGCCCGGCATGATTCTTTCATGCCGGGGCACGCCCCGTCCGCCCCGGCATGGTTGGCGCCTATGTTCACCAACAGAATATCTTCAGAATTCTCAAATGAATTCTGGTCATATTTTGGCAACCGATGTACAATTAGTGGATGTTTCGTGTTAATTATCATTTAAATATAATGAACACGTGGAGAAAACACCAGCCAATCAATATAGTTAGCAAATTTTGATCACCATTTTCAGCCTGTGCTGAACTCATATATGGTCGTTAGCCTTCATATTTTACGAATTACAGTTTTAGCAATGTATGTATTTGCAATTTAGAATTTTGTTAGTAACTAAATATACTAATTCTATTTGCAAATGAATTTATTCCATTACAATATCACAATCAAACTCTTGTTATTCCTTTCTAAATTGGTTATTCATGTGGTTAACACTTAACTATTGAGAATAGATATTTAGAAAACAGGTGAGAAAGAATAACAAGTGGTAGTAGAAATCTCATGGTAGTAAGAATCTCATAGCAATGTAACATCCATGGTCCTTGTATACAAAGTAGTAAGAATCTCATGGTAGTAAGAATCTCATACAACAGTACTTTAGTTAATCAAGAACCCATACATACAAACATTGGCGCCGATTTCTTTTGATTTCCTCTAATATTTGGGCAGGTCCATCTCAGATTCTGAGCCATAGGCGCCGATTTCTTATGATTTCCTCTAAAATTTGGGCGGGTCCGGACCAGCCCAAATCGGCACTATCGGCTCCTATGCATACAAATGTTTAATAAACTTTAAACACGTATGATTATATTGGATCAATATAATAACAATTATATTCTTCGACACTGCGTCAAGGTTTTATTGAGCTTTCGTCCGGTTATATCCTGTTTTATTTTTGTTTTGTCCACTATCCGTCCAAAACTGTTTTTGACTGGACAAAACCCAACTCTTTTTTTAGTAGTTGTTTTATTTGGAAACTGAATTAGTATTGATTAATTCCTATCATTATATGTTCACATATATGTTTAAACTAGATGCATATATGAATTAAATATTGAAGCTTGTCTCATTTACCCGATAGATACTGGTGTTAACAGTATAATGGGACACCTTTGTCCCTCGAAATTTGTCTCGATCATGAGAAATGAAAAATTTGTGGTAGTAAAACATGACATTCGAATTTCGAAAAATACAAGAGTTGCAGTCAACATCCCCGGTATTAAATACGATGTACCAGGGGCGGGCTAAATACACACGTTAATTTGTATTTGAATATTCTAGACCCTCGTTAGTTCCCTCACCGAAGGTCCTTTTAACTTTCCCAAATTTGTACTGACCAGTTTCACCTATAATTTATTTGTATTTGTAATTTATAATTTATATTACGTTATGCTATCTCAAATATTCCTGTATGCGTACTTTCAAATAATATGCACACCATGTGCCAACAATGACGGATAGGAAAATTTTTAATATTAGTGATCTTGCAATAATAACACAGTGCAGGTTTCTTAATTGGGAAACCGACAAATTCGGTTAATATGGGCAAATTTCGGTAACCAATGCGTATTATTGGTAATTTGGTACTGTTTATATAGGTCAATCGGGAGTGCCGATGACGGCACACAATATTTATTCTCATAATGTCTTGATTAATTCGAAGCTAATGTAAGTTTTTTTGCATTGCCACATTGTGTTGGTTTAATAAAAATTGTTTCAGATTATGATTACTATTTATATTACAGACTAATGTGGCCTGTTTTCATTGAAATTTTTTGCAGTTTATTTAAATACTTTTGAAATTCCGTATATACATTGTATTTTGAATACACACTCTTCTCTCTAATAGTCCACCAGTGGGCAATTGGCCCAAAGTGGACTATTAGAGAATGTGGACTATTACAGATATATAAATAGTTGATTTGGACAAGTAAATAAGTGGACTCTTAGAGAAGTGGACAATTAGAGACAACAGACTGTATAGCATATATTTACTAGCCCACCTACTTTTATATTTAGCAAACAATTTTCGATTTCCAATTCGTATAGTCATAGCAATGCAATCTATCAATCAGGGTTGGGTTCAAGTACAATTTACCTAAGTACTTCTTTAATTAAGTACATTTTTTGTTTACTTGTACTTGTACTTAAGTAGTTTCACCATTTTTCCGTTGTACTTGTACTTGTACTTAATTACTTTCCTCAATTTTCTAAAGTACTTGCACTTGTACTTGAGTACTTGTTACTCGTGACTTTCTTATCATTAAATATATTTCCAACACACATCATTGATGTTCCTCAAATCCCATCTCAAATAAAGTAGTGTTACTTAATACTTAGTATATTAGGAATTGTGTTCTTGTCAAGGACTACTGCTAAATCAATTAAATAGATTTGGATGATACTATATAAACTATGTATTTAGCAATTTCTACTATAAGTACGAGAGATTTATCATAAGAGCTTGGGAAGTACTTGTACTTGTACTTGTACTTGTACTTGTACTTAAGTATTTTCCTAATTTTTTCATTGTACTTGTACTTGTACTTAAGTCCTTTAAGTTTACCTGTACTTGTACTTGTATTGTACTTAAATATCTGAAAAGTAGTAGTACTTGTACTTAAGTACTTTCAAATGTACTTGTCCCAACCCTGCTATCAATAGTCTATCTTATAGATTATAGAGTATAATTTTTCAGAAACAGCTATTGTCAGTTCTATGTTACTGTCATTCGTTGATTACGTATATATAATTGGATTATAAATTAACACATTGTTAAAGTGAATAATATGCTTTTAATAGTTATGAAACCATACTCTCAATCATTGTCAACTACTTACTGTTTTAGTCTAAAGTTTGTTATTTAAACGGATAATTTAAATCAGTAAAAAAATTGTGTTAAATGTATATTAGAATAATTTGGTTTGTTAAGCATTGTTAGTTCAGTGCATTTATTGCATACACACGTATATTTCAATGTTATACACACTCAACAGAGTATTGACTCTCTATGTCGTGGTTTTCCATTCATTATTTTGGTGGAAGGTCATTTTTGATCCAGTAGAGAAATTGGATGCTGTTGCAGAACTCACCTTCATTGTCTGACTGGAGAATGTGCGGAGTGCCGAGGTCGCTGATATAGCATTTTCCAAGTTGTCTGTTACTTCGGAAGCTGACTTGTGTTTGAGAGATCGAAGGAGGAAGTATTCAATAAATGATCCTGATATACAAATAAACACTTATAAGGCGTTGCACAATATTCCATGTTATGCGGCCTGACATGTCCCTGAAATCAATCAAGTCCACTTGGCACCTGAATAGAAACCGATAAATGAAATTGGCTTGGTGACTAGAGACTTGACAGATTTACTTTCGCACGTTGTACTCTTCGCAGCTAGCCAAGTACCTCCGTTATCACTTGATATTATTGGGTCAATCTCTTGTGAAAACCATACTTTCTAGCGTGGTTATACTCGATGTGTACTCTCTGAATTGTGTCATAAAGCTCCTCTAACTCGAGTACACGTTTATCTTGACCATTGTCTCCATTATTTGTCCTTAAATATAAAAGCTTAGTTGTTTGGTATGGTACTATTTTGAACCGCAGGTGTAATCACTGCAGCGAATTATTCCTGTTCTATCATGCGGCAATGGCCCAGACATTAATTGGATCTTCTGAGCAATTTAATCTTAAGTATATACCACAGAACGGTTTGAAGAGGGCAGCTTTGACAATGAATATATTAAATTCTGTTTCCAGAACCCATCCTCGGGAAAATACGAAATGTTATTCACGATTCTAGACGAATTCAATATATATAGTAATTGCGTATATCAATTCATACACCCCGAATCAATATCAAATTACAAGCTGCACACAGTTATTTAGAATCAAACATCAGTCATCGTTACATCTCACAATGACAAAAAATTGTTGTTTGCTTATTAGGTAATTAGATCTGACCAAACTTTTTGTAATTTAACCATGTGATATAAGAACCTCTAAACCTGAATTTGTATACGCGTCCTTCTGTGCCTGCTACATCATAGTAAATTACCTCAGAATTGTATGAGACTCTCTTATTGCAAATTCAAATGTCAATACGAGTTCATTGTAAGATGTTCAGATTCCTAGTTGGTAGTAAAACTACAACCAAATTTGATCACCACAGGACACTATAAATTCCATCTTTTCGAAGGAAATGGATTAAACGAATATTCATGGTGCACAGTGGCTTCGTAGCCGGAGGTAGCGTAAATATAACGTATTGTATTTTAGCTAAATTAAGTTGTCATTTCATTCTTGAATATAGTAGAAAAATCGGATAAAATTTCCAACAGATTGAAAGCCTACAGGAAATATATAACTATTATCAAAGTCAGAGAAATTCATGGATCCATTTTGGTTTAGGAAATTTCATAAATACCTTATCATATGATGTTTATAACTACTAACTAGGATGTATACAGCTAATTTAGTCTCTATAATACAATTCTAGTATGCTGAATCTAAATTTGAATACGCATTCGTTGTAGCTCACATGTTTGAGCAAAAGATTTCAAAAAAATATCAAATATTTCCGTATTAATAATCCAAAGTGAGCGATAAAAAATGTCAACGAATGCCAAGCCGATATTTATTTATTTTCTTAATTAATATACGTATCTATAGTTATTAAACAAATTGTAGCTTCCGAAACATTGCGTTTATTCCATTGTCCCTTTTTGTTGCTGTGAAAATGCTAAATCTGTTTTCGTTCCTATTCAGTGTATATCTCAGTGGTTACGAAATGTATGGTAGATATTGTTTAATATGAACATCTGAACACTTAAGGACAATTTCATCAATCAGAGCAACGAACTTTGAACTCATATTGGGTTTTAATATTGAAGGAAGTTTGTTTTGTACAATTTGGAGATTATTTCGTGTGATGCACCAGAGAGAGCTACGCTATAAAACGTGATCTAAGTTTTCTATAACTTCTAGTACACATTATAATTACATTCAGTATGCATCTACCCCTTTACATGAGTGTATAAATCCTATGCCCCTTTGGTATTGTGTTTTACGAGAAAACTTTCCTAGTTCAAGATATTTGAACAATGATCATGGGTGAATATTAAACGATTGTTAACAAACCAATAATTTTGTATTTAATTGATTTACAACAAATCACCCATAACTAAACTTAAGAGACTGCCTCTATCATTTTTGCTGATGCCATTCATTTCCAAGCTATCAATAACCTATACGTCCGTACACTTCACTTTTGAGTTTCTGCAACCCAAATGCCTATTCCTATAAACTGCAGTTTAAGCCACTGTGTGGAGACATTTGTTCAAGATTTTGTTAGAATTACTTTTTTATTTTTCTCAAGAACTATGCACTTAAGATATGCATTTAGCATTTTGACTTGGTATAACCGCATATCTTAAATTCCCGTTGTCAACAAACTAAAAACTTGACAAGGCTGGATAATCAATGTACTTGTTTGAGTGGGACTGATATTTATCCTTAAATCTCTAATAATCTATATATTTGGCCACATCTATAAGTGTATACATACAGTATATACTAGTATATCTGATTTAGGGGAGTAAATACTTCTTCCATTGAATATTAAATAATCTGCTCATTAAGTATTCGATGTCCGTTTATCACAACTTTATCACGGAATTCTAAGATGACATTGGTTTCTATATTTTTTTTAAACTTTGCTGTGAATTTTCTTCGCATTCCAACCATTTGTTACTGAGTTGCAGCCACTTTTCAATTTGTGTTGTAAGTGCCACATCGCTACATAATCTCCTATGGTTGTGGATATCCCTCAAAATCATCTAAACATGCTCCTATTATTGTTTAGCTATCCCACGAATGACTATATTCCTTTGTTTTTAACGCATGTCTATTCCGGAATAAATATTCGTAAGTTTGTTATTTATATACAAAAAGCTTTTACACTTCCTTAGAAAATGAATGTAGATATTTGTGTTGGTAGCACTGTTCGACAGTTTGCTTGTTTGGTTGCGTTAGCCACCAAAATCTTGCTAAAGCTACCAAATTTTCCCTTTGGTGGCTTAACAAGCCACCGTAAATTGTTAATTTATTGACTTTGATTAGACAATATTTTCCGTTGCATTAATTCTTTTTAATATTAATGTTGTTTTAAGGCATCAGGAGTTTTGTTAAGCCATCAGTGGTTTGTTAAACCGGCCGTTGTTTTTTCTTAAGTTGTTGAATACGCTTATTATGAATTTGAAGAAATAAATAGTTTAAATATACTACGTGATAATGGTGTTTTTATTATACATAATAGGTATGTTGGACAGCTGACATATTTTTTCTAACTTATTGTAATTCCCTTTCATCCAATTTAGTCTTTCAGAATATGATATGTGAGTAATGTGACAACCTTAGTTTAGTTATACTTCTATGATACGTATTTACGTATTATTCGTATAATACTTAATACAGTACATAATTGATATAGTAATAATGATGGGGACTTGAGATTTTGCCAAATTTTCACTATATCCAGTATATCACTATATCCACTGTATCACTGCATATAATATATGACTGTATATTGTATACATGGTCAATCCTTATATTCTCATAAATTTAATCATATTCCATATCAAATTCAACTGGTAGCGATATTTATACTGTAAAATATGAAATTATTGGTGGCTAGGAAGGTCAAAATCCAATATTCTTGCTTAATCTGTGCACAACTAATCACTATATTCAATAATTATATCACTATAACCAATAAAATTTGTATGTGATTTGCTCGGGGACACACCTAAAGCGGTTAAGAATATGTATTAACATAAGACAAGCATTTAATGCAAGAACATGGCGTTAGATGTCCTTGCCAGCCCTAGGTTAAAAAAATGGAATACTTACTTTCTAAAGGTCAATTTCAAACTCTGGAAAAACTGACCTTTCTCAGTTAATGAATACACATAGTGAAAAACTGAACTCTACAAAGCTCAGCTCTATGTAAGTAATTTCATATAATATATACTTATCCGTCAAACTAATAGAAGTCAGTGATTCCCAACATTTACGACTATTTTGGAACTCCTCTGCATTTTTTGTCGTTACAATTTATCAAGTCGAAAAGCTTTAAGAGCAATTAAACAATTTATATTAACCAGAATTCCATTTTTTTAACTGATCAAATAAAATATAACCTGGAATTTATCACTGTTTGATATGTGACCTTTCATATTAAATGATCTTCGGAGTGAAATTTTATAAGAACTAACTTTATTTAATTATAGCCTTGGACGAGATTGTCCACATTTTAGAATATGACTACGTATTCATAATTTGCATAAAATAATTATTTCGTTGCTTGAGAAATTTGCTTTAACTCTTTTTATTTTATCTATTAGTATTCTCATAATTTTATGTGAAAATGGTAGCAATTACCATCTTCCGCTCACTAATACACAAACGGAACACGCTCCTGGCATAGCCTACTCTATATATGGCCTGACAGTTGATATACCAGGGATGCACAAGAAGATGGGAAATTTAAATTTTTTGATGTTTTCTATATTGAACAACTAAGTTCTGTATACGTCTCTAGGTCGTTAACATAACTCAGCCCTGCTAGCCCATAATTAATATTAGCTGTAATGAGAACGGTGATTGGATTTTCATAATTTAATAGTAATAATAAACACAAACAGTACAATTTCTAATATTAATGCTACAGTAAATACTACACAAGTATTTGCTTTCTTTCCTCTCTCCTCTCTCTCTCTCTGGCTCTAGCAGTGGCACACGGCACACTTAACTACATAATAGAAATAAGAATAACCAGAGTTATACAAATCATGGTAAATACAAATAAGTAAGCACATAATTAAACACATAATTAAGATAATTTCTTTAATTTACTCTTTTCTATACTTTTTGAAAGAACCAGCGAGTTATACTTCTTAACTTTGTTTGCAAGAAAGCAATTCGCTGCGGTAAAGACTAGCTTCGATAAGATGTTTCTACTAAACACACCACAGCTAATACAAGTAGACTTCCAAATACTTGGATCACAATTATCATTATCTTCCAAATACAGCAACGCGAGTTCAAATATTATTTTTCTAGAAGGTCCACTTACAAGCTTCGCCAACAGCTCTTTATTGTTTTCGATGGCACTAAAGGTCTTCCATAAAACAAGAATGTATTTCAAAACTGACTCAGATGGATATTTAAGCCTTCCACGGTCCGTTAGCTGCAGAAGTTTATACTGAGAGTCCAAGTTTAAATCAAGGAGAAATTATTTATCAACGGTTAGCATATGTAGACAGACATGACACGGTTTTGTTCGTTCAGGTACTGATGGACAGAATAGCCTGCAATAAAGGCTAATCATTGATTCAACTGTGAACCACAATCAATTGTTGATATGTCATGAATCTCATCAAAAAATGGCTCCATTTTGAATTCACCATCAGTAGTGGAATACGGACAAGAAAATGACTTGACAAATGACTGAATAGATTGAAAGGAAGTGTCTTGTTGGTCAGTAAATATGTTTGATTATGCTAGAAAGTAAGGATGCACAACCGAACTTAAGGGGATAATCACAATAAGAACTAGAGTTGTATTTTAAAGCAAGTTCCTGCAAAACAGATTCAATTTCTCGGATGTCACTAATTGCAGCAATGGGAACGGATATACTCTGTTCATTAAAATAGGTTGAGGTGGATAAATAAGCATTGATTTCAAAGTACAAATCTACGGAGATATTTTTAAGCCATTTTAGCGTGAACAAACGTTATGTTACTCTCATTAAGGAAACCACACCAACAAACTATTAGGTAAAGAAATCAAGGTTAACTTATCTTTCAAGTCCTGTAGAGAGTTGACCACAAACTTCTCTTTCTCTTGACTCTCGGACCTCAAGCTGAGTTGTAGTGTTTGGTTCATCAATTCTTCGCATCGTATAACAAGCGGAATCGTCTGTTAGTTATGGTTGAGATATATCCCGGGCAGCCAGGAAGTAAACTTGGTACAGCGCCTTCCTTCAGCTTTGGCTTCGCCCACGGTACTTCAGGAAAAGCACCATCTTCTTTTGGGACTTTGAAAGTGTAGTCTATGTCTTCTTTCTGAAAATGGTTGATACATACATATACCACCTTCAGGTCACCGATATCCTCGCGACGAAGAGCGCATGTCCAGGCATGAATCAGGGTTGGTGTACTTTGAGAGGTCTTGAACACAGGAACATGGTCATCCGGGTTTTACGTAATTGATCTTGCAACCGGGACAGAACAAGAGTTAGGCATGAATAGAAGCTAATATAAATAAAATTCCAGAGCGAAATGTAAAAGGATGAGATATTACGTCAATAAAAGTGTTTGGAATAAAATCTGATCAATAGTTGTATATATTTCAAGAATATTACTAATTAATGTGGTTGATTATTATTATTATTTTTGAAATTAAATATTGTGGTTGGATGAATATTACCAACTTCTCCTTCATCCTTGGTCCATATTTTATAGGTTACTGTCAGGCCATATATAGAGTAGGCTATGCTCCAGGTTTTTATTTCCGAATTATCTTCTTAGCAGTACGAAAAAATATTGATTAGATGAAAGTTGCTTTATATTTTCTAAGTTTTTATTTATTAATCTGTATCCTCTATATGTGTTCATCAGCGATGAAAGTTTCACGAACGAACTTATTGAACTTGATCTGAGCGAACTGAATCCAGTACTTTAACGGATTAACGCTGTACGAACTGAACGAATTGCCAACGGTAACCGAAATTAGTTGAAAGAACTGAAGGAACGAGCTGAACGAACTACGTATACTGAATAACAATAATTCTTGAATTATTAATATTGATCCATATATAATACATATGTAAATTGATCTCTACAAAAGTTCAAATTCCGGACACACCTCTTAGACCCATGTCTGCTTGTCATACCTAATAACGACTAGGGCCTTAGTACTATACTATACTGATCTGTTTACCGCGCTCCTATAAAAGTACAGACGTACTAGTGTTTACATTATTAATTCACTAGCCCTTCGGTCTCGTTCACTTCGCAACCCTGTTTTTCTTTCATGTTAGATATCACTCAACAGAATTAACGTCCGCTTCGCGTCCTAGCCCATGTCAAATAACAATTTAAACATGAATTGACTTCCAAATTACACATACCATGGATTACTTAAAGACCATTGATTATTATCTGATATATCTTTATCTCAATAGCTATTATTGACAAACCTGAGAAATATAGCCACGGTGTACCTAGATATTGTATTATATTTGTAAATAGGAAGTTCGCAAGTTCCGAATCTTTTGGTATTTCAAGCTACTTTCTATCTACTATAATCTGTGAGATATAAAATTGTACTAACACGGCATGAATCCAGAAATTTTCTTGGTTTTCAAAATTGTAGATTTTTGTATCTTAATGGAATTTTCACTAACCCATGATTCAGAAGCTTTATATGCCAAAAGATGCAGAATAGTGGGGCAGCATAGCAATAAAATTGTTCAATTTTTGATACAAGCATGAAAATTGGCACAGACATAGATAAATTTATTATAAAAAGTTACGGATATGGAGGCATCACGAAATTTAATTTTTTCAAGATGGCGGCCAAAAATTGTTGGAAACTGTCGGACAAAAGCCCGCTCTCGCGAATACTTGTTAAATGACCTCGTAGAGTGTTTATATGCTCATAGTTATTCTCAAATTACTGTGCGGTGAAGACAGAGGGGTCACTCGATAGGATAGAAACTATATTTGAGAATGGAATGTGTTACATTCCAGCGTTGTCAAGGAATGTCCACCCTCCCAAACATGGTAATGTGACCCCTATAATGACTGGAAATCTTATGCTGATTACGAATATCAGCATTAAACATTGATTAAGCTTCAATTGACAAAGTTAATTTCCTTTTGTATACATATATGTACTACAGTATAACTCGGTTAGTACGTACTTCGGCTTAGTAAGTACTAATTTATTTAATCAATTAGTAATTTATATGTATCTCAATATAATGTAAAGTCAGTTAGTACTGTATAAATAAAATAATTGCTTTTCGTGTCTTCTATTTTAGTCTATTTTACAAATTGGTATCAACCTGTGTTATTTGAATTCAAGATTCTTTGAAGCGTCCAAAAATTGTGTTCAATATTAAACCGGAAATTCGCTTTATCCGTGTTCGTACTAATGAGGTTATATTGTATATTTCAATTTTAGATTATAATTAGGATTTATTTAGTTTAAGCGCTCAGAAATATTTTAGGCGAGAACATTCAGGGGCTAAGGATTTTAAGAAACTATTGATGAATCTATATTATTAAAACTCGACTGTTGTTTGTTTGTGTGTGTGTGACCAATGTGTGTGTTTGTTTGTCCAGGTTGCATTAAAGTAATGGGGGAATAGAAACTGCATTTATATACGAGATAGAAACTAACTTCCAAATTTTATAATAGGTGAACAAGTACGTAAAATTTTAATATGAATATTATTCTTGTTTTCAAAAAAGCTAACAGATTAATAAAAATTCAAAATCACCCTAGAAGTTTGTTTTCACGGGTATCATAGCTAAACAGTTAAAAGTATGGAAATGGTAGGAAGGGATGTTTTACTAACATCATCAATTGTTTAGTGAGGAGTAAGGCCGCATAGCGGTAGTTAACTTTAGGTGCGTAGCACCGATTCGTCGCAAATGCGACTGAGACCGAAGGCTCCTATTTAATAAACAACGACATAGAAGAGTTTATAACTGCAACTATTAATATTCGATGATCACTTGGTAACTCGAATGGCAGGGGCGTATCGAGCCATTCACCTGGAGGATGTAGTCCTCAATCGGCGCAGATTTTACAAATATTTTCGTATAGTATAAGATCCACTATTTTCAGGAAATAGAATACACTAGGGTTTTTTTAAGGCCGATCTTGGTGTAAATTTTGCACCAAAATGTTTTGGATTTACACCACGATTCGGGTCGGCCGCGGCCGCTGCAGTGTTGAGTTACACCAAGGTCTCAACCTTTAAAACCCTGGATTACACAGTATTGATTTACATTAAAACATGGATAAGATCTTTACATGCATGCCTATATACAGTAGAACCTCGTTAATACGAGCACCAACGGACGATAAAATATTTGTTAGCTTTATCCAGAGTTCATATTAACCGGAGTAAAACCGATTGTAGCTTGTAGGGACCTGATTCTGTGGAACTGCTTGTCGTCTTATCCGCGAAATGGTATTAACCGTGTTCGTACTAACGAGAATCTACTGTAATATGGAAATATCCGTTGAATATAAGATAGGTATTGGTGTCGAATCTGTCGATTAAACGCAGTCGACTCGCTTTATAGAGCCACCAGTTGATAGATTTCTCCGCTTAATCGCGTAAAAGTTTCACAAGATTTTTAAGACGGAATGACATTTTCACTCGAAATAGAACTCGGTTAGTATGTAACCCCTCGGGAAATAAAATTTGTGCATATTATCCAAGTGTACGTACTAACTGACTCTACATTATATTGAAATACATATAAATTACCAATTGGTTAAATAAATTAGTACTTACTAAGCCGAAGTACGTACTAACCGAGTTATACTGTAGTACATATATGTATACAAAAGGAAATTAACTTTGTCAATTGAAGCTTAATCAATGTTTAATGCTGATATTCGTAATCAGCATAAGATTTCCAGTCATTATAGGGGTCACATTACCATGTTTGGGAGGGTGGACATTCCTTGACAACGCTGGAATGTAACACATTCCATTCTCAAATATAGTTTCTATATTTGAGAATTTCTATCCTATCGAGTGACCCCTCTGTCTTCACCGCACAGTAATTTGAGAATAACTATGCGCATATAAACACTCTACGAGGTCATTTAACAAGTATTCGCGAGAGCGGGCTTTTGTCCGACACTTTCCGACAATTTTTGGCCGTCATCTTGAAAATATTAAAATTTCGTGATGCCTCCATATCCGTATCTTTTTATAATATATTTATATATGTCTGTTCCAATTTTCATGCTTGTATCAAAAATTGAACAATTCACTCCAATATGGCTGTTATGCTGCCCCACTAGAATTGGCAACTTCATTTCCATCGATAGTACATATAAATGATCGAAATCTAATATATCATATTAGATGTATCATTTCCTCTTATTTGTTCTGCCAATAATATACTAATTGGAATTAACCTTTAGGGACACCGTGGATCGATCGACCCACTCATCTTAACCAATGAATTATCCAGTTCCGCGTGACGCTCCTTTTGGAGCATCTTTTGGACAATTGGTATTTAACACCGCGAAAATTTGGAATCCTCTCCTATACCTTAGCAATAATTTATATTTTAGGCGTATGAAAATTAGGTCAGACCAGGATTAGGAGAGTCTTACAATCGGCTATATAATACACTGATCTGAACTGAACAAATTGAACGAACTCAACTAACGAACTCAAAAAACTCAACGAACTGAACGGACGGACGATCGACTCCCTACAAACTGAACATTCGTCTATTTTAGATGACACTAATTGGGTTTATTAAGTCCGTTCGTGAACATTTCATTCCCTGGTGTTCATATATTTCTTATATTTTAGATGGACTCATGATTCTAAGCATTATCAATCTAAAGGACACATCAAACAAGACAGTATGGATGCATCAAACTGGACTGATATCGGCCAAACTAGCCCTTGTGGTTGTCCACCGTATCTTAAGTCGCTAAAACCTTTGGAGCGAAAAAGACTTAAACAAGGTAGATGTATTGCTCATTCATTAGTCGGAACACCAAACTACATTGCACCTGAGGTATTTATATTTTCCGGAATAAATCGCATTAAGTAAAGTATTAATAAAAGGAGAATTTTAAATCTCAGGATAAATTCCCTTACTCAATCTCCTATTTATTATTATTTCAGTTGCTAGAAGTTCTCTTAATTTGCACTTGTTGAATTGACTCAACCCCTCCCAATCAGGGTTTCATCTAGCGCGTAATTTTGGTTTAAATATTTTCTAGGCGCGCCAAAATCGAGAGTTGCTTCCATACACGTACTACAAATCGTATATTTAGGCATGTGTGAGCGAGCTCAAACCTAATATAGGCGCGCAGAAAATTTTCCTAGATGAAGGCATGCGCCCAATATTTCGCAATGAACTAACCCCAATTTTGTAATATGTATTTGTTGATGTTGTCTTTGAATGCCAAATTTTTGTTTTCTTAATTAAAATTTTTATTTATTATTTATATTATTTCGTTTGTTCCATAAAGTTTTAGATATTATACCTACAGTAACAGAAATACATTCCTCATTGAGTTAACTTGGTGATAGAAGGGTGTTACTGGCATTAGGAATCACATTAATTGGAACTTTTCCTTTAGTTCATCAAAGAGGAGTTATGCTAATGTGGGTGTTTGCATAATCTGATGATGAAGCTGCTCTATTTACTTAGATTTTGTTAGATTTTGTATTTTATTGTCGAATTTACAATCATTCATTTATTGGAATTGCTCCGTGCCACTACAATTTTGGTCGTTCTTCAAGCTATTATATATATTTATCAGTTGTTTCTTCGATTTTTATAAACTGGGAATTCTTTCAAGAGTTATCATCATCATTATAATTTTTTGTCCTCGTGTTATCCTTAAGCCCACCATACATGATGCAACTGTTGCACTAATCTGGTCGTTGAAATCCCAAAATGGGTCATACCTAGAAAAAATTCATACAAAGCGTATTTTAGTATCATTAAAAGCGGAATTTTTCGTAGAATAACATATCCAAAATCCGTTTTTGGGAAAAAATTTTACACGGGTGGCAGTGTCTGCCATTTCATAGTAAATCGCCGACATTTTCGTAACTAACTTTCTCAAATCAATTCTAATCAACTTATAATCATCATATTTGTACTCCGCTTAAAATTTCCAGCAATTTGATATATCATATGGCAACATTTGGACGATTTTTTCCATAGCAACGCTGGAATGTATCAAAAATATGTCAGGAAAGTGCGAACATTGCATTCTCAAATTGTGTTCCTATCCAATCTAGTGACCCCTCGTTCAACTTCACTAGTATAATTATACACATATCGACCCTCTAAAAAGGGATTTGACGAGATTTAGCTGAAAATCTTCAATTTTAGGTTTATCTCGATTAATTGCTGGAAATTTTACGCTGAGTACAAATATGATGATTATAAGTTAATTAGAATTGATTTGAGAAAGTTAGTTACGAAAATGTCGGCGATTTACTATGAAATGGCCGACACTGCCACCCGTGTAAAATCTTTTCCCCTAAACGGATTTTAGGGGATTTTGGATATGTTATTCTACGAAAAATTCCGCTTCTAATGATACTAAAATACGCTTTGTATGAATTTTTTCTAGGTTCAACTTTCCAACGACCAGACTACACGCAACAAAGTCACATGCATAAGGTAACATACACGGTGCAACAATGTTGCATGGAATTACTTTATTATATATACATTGTAAATTCTTTATGGCAATCAGTACAGTGGATGTTGGATATAAGCACACCGGTTATATGAACATATCGGATATAAGAACACTATGTTGGAAACGGTTGCCATATACCCTATATAATTTAGGTCGGTTATAAGAACATTCCGGTTATAAGCACATCAAGTACAGTTCCCGACGATGTGTTTATAACCGGCATCCACTGTACTATACAGTGATGTGCTCCATTCCACATTTACGGAGTAACGGTTACGGTTTCGGTCAAGGTAACGGAAAAAATTATCTGTATCGGGCGCCGACAAGTAACGGTAGCAGAAAAAAGTAACGTTAACGTGCGATGCCGTGTGACGGTAACGGAAAAAGTAACGGTATCGAGCATCCCTAGTAACTGTAACGGACATCCCCTAGTAACGGTAACTGACATCCGTTACTTTTAACTAATTACCGGTATCTTTAATTAGTAATCTTACTATTACGTTACCGTAACACTGTTACCGTTGCTACTTTCAGCTTATTCCATTGCTATTACTAAGTTGTTTTTAATCAGTTACCGTTACATTAAGGTAACGGTAGTACTGATTAAAGGTAAAAGGATTAACTTAACAAAAGTAACGGAGTAGCGGTAACGGAAGAAATATAGTAATGGTTTCGGGAGATATAAAGTAACGGAGTAACGGAGTAACGGAAGATTTAGTAACGGAACAGTCCACTGCTGTTATAGATAAAATGGAAATTACTTTATTTGTGGATTGAAGAAATGTGTAGAAGGTGTGTACCCATTTCTACGGCAATTATTCTGTCTAAATCATTGGGTTTATTTGAAAGTGTTGAGGCTAACAGAGTTGGTGCAGTTTCCAACGAGTTTAGTGCTTCCCTGGATGGTTTGAGCACTTTAAGACACGAATAAATTTGCACAACATTCAATTCACACGTGTGTGCACTAGTGCTGATACAGATCCATCATTACGTTTCCCCGAAACATTAAGGGAGATCAGAAAATAAGGTAGCTACCCGACATGGGGTCAAGCTCTTTCAAAAGGGCTTAAGTCCAAGCCATTTTTCTAACCGTTTTTCAAAAAGGCCTTAAGTCCTATCTCAAGCCCTTAATACAGGGCCCAAGTTCGGACTTAAGTCTTTTACTCTAATTATTTAGAAATCCATACCGTATTTTATTGAATAAGGCCTTGAAAAGAACTTAAAAAGGGCTTAAGCTCATCTATATGGGGACTTGAGCCATTTTATTAAAGGAGGACTTAAGTCCGGATATAAGCCCTCTCAAAAATGGGCTTAAGCCCTTTGGGGCTCGGCCCCAAGCCTGGTAGCTACACACCTCAACAATAGTTTAAATGTTGAATAATTATCACCCTTTAGAAGAGATTTCGAAATCATACTTTTATTTCTGCTGAAGAGGAGGTTGCATCAGGATTTAATGGTGCCAAAGAACGCCTTACACTTTTATTACATTGTGATGCTTCGGGTGATTTTAACCTCAAATCTATGCTAGTTTATCATTCCGAAAATGCTCGAGTTTTCAAGGGGCATTCAAAATTACTACTTCCGGTTTTGTCGTTCAACTAAAAAAGCTTCGGTGACATTGAGTTTCTTCACTGATTGGATCACTAACCTCTTTTCTCCAGCAGTAGAAAAATATTGCTGGGAAAATAACATAACTCATAGAGCGCTCCTATTTATATACTATCCACCTGGACATCCACATTATTAAGCTCACTTCATGTTAGGGTAGAATATCTTCCGAAGAATACTGCATCATTAATCCAACCATCCGCGAATATTGGAAGAGATTTAATTATTTACATCGATTGAACCGATTTCTAGTTTGGGATGTTGCTAAGCAACAACAATGAATAGAGTTTGAAAAATATTTAACCCATTTTGTGAATAATAACAATTTGTTAGATGTCAAGCTAGAAATTGGTGAAATTGCGGCTTGGATTCAGTGCATCATATTCATTTTGTGAGAATGTGTTTCAATTCTTAGAGTCCAATGTGCAAGTTATAAGTTTGAGGAATTGGTTGAGCTTAATAATGAAGTAAATCTAGCTTCAAATATTTCAAGAGTCAGTAGAAAACACTCTATCATCCCATAATGGACTAAGTTTGACACCCCTGGATAAAGTTTCAGTCTAGTCAATGAAGCATGCGAATTCCTTACTGAAAATCATACATCAATAGCAAGAAGCTTTGAAGTGAATAAAAATTGCAATTTATCTATTTTCTGCTACAAGGAGCTTCACAAAGAGTAACAAAAAAAAACTCGAATTACCTACTTTTCTTGAATTCTTTAAAAACTCTGTGAGAGTACAAATTCAAATTCCGCTCAACCATTTTCAGACACAAAAGAGGATGAATTCGAATTTTGGGATGTTTGATTGAAAATAGTGATACCTGTATTTAATTATTTGTCTAATAATTTGTTTTTCTCATTTGGGGCACACACATAACGGTAGCTCCACTACACATTATAGTCTACTCCTACATATTATCAAGGAATGTATTGATTTAACACGTATTCGAGACTTTTATTTTATTTTGAAGTGTATCTTAATAGTACTTTATGGAGTTGCCTCTTGTCAATAATATATCCAAGGGCTTCTGTGAATATTTTTATTATTTATAAACATATTTTAGAGGAATTACCATATGTTATTAACTAAAAATCACCTCTTTAACTATTCTTACATAACCCCTTCTATTAATGGCAACAAACTATCAAACTTTGGTGGTTATCGGAAGAATTAATTAATTTATCGAAATGGCGCATTTGTATTTATTACATGCGAATTATGCAATGGTGTTATATTTTAAGGTGTATGAATGATAACGATGGATGTTTTCTCTAGGGCTACATGTTCCTTTAGTATGAAAAATTAATCCCAATTTTATATTTTGATTATTTTTCAATTCTAGAGGAATATGTACATCACGAATCTGCATAAAGAGAAATTCAGTTGGTGAAGGTTAGATAAAGATTCAACCATCACTCTGAATATTGCCAAGGTTCACTTCGAGTAATATTTGATAATGAGTTCAATCAATCTGAGTTTGGTGGCTGTCTTCGTTTGGTCAATTGGGAAATATACTCATTTAATAAAATTATTCGTACTAATCAATAATTACACTCATTTTGTACATCTACCAACATTTAAATATATGTACACACTAAATTGGATTTCGATATGATGACTCATAAATTGATATATCAGGCTTAGTAAATTTCAAGATTGTTTTAATTTCAATTTTTGAGGCATTAACAAATTAACTAGATAATAATGTCCATAATTTTTTTTATCTTTTCCAAAAATGTGTTTAGAATTGAGCAAATATTGATGCAGTTTTGATTCTACATATCATAATTACTCTTGCTGACAATTTGTAAACATTCCAACAATTAGTCGTTGACTTAAAGTCAATTTAAAATTTGTGTCACAAGTGACCCGTGGCAGGAATACGCAAGCCATTTTGGAATTGTCGACCAAAGATTCCCCCAAATATTTAGTATGATAAGCTAGTGACTAAACTTAGAAATACTAGATTTCAGAAGATTCCATATAAGGGACACAAGAAGTTGGCAACTCACAGTGTTTTGGGCCACGGAATAGTTGAAATCTCGGGGGGGTGTAAATGGCTTTATTATGAATTAAATGGATTTAGAATTGTTTAATTACAAAGTATTCCAAAATGAACTTGATTGAGTTATATAACTATAATTAGCTTCTATTAAAGCTGAAATAATATATATATATCAAAATTCCATAATTGCGTTTCAAAATTTCAATAATTTCAATTTGCTTTCGTCTTGTATCCGCAATGTACCTTACTCTTCTTACACATTATAAATTTAATACATATTCAATCTATTCAAATTGTTCCAAATGTGTCTCTCAAATTATTCTGCTATACCTTTAGCTGAAAATAAATCGATTACATCGTGTTCGGGTACAAACTCGATAGCATTTTCATTTGGAATTGAAAATTCGGAAGCGCTGCGTTAGTGCGAAATTGGGGGTTGTCACTATTGCGAATTTTCTAAGTTGTTATTAGTTCAACTGATATTTCATAGAGTTGTCATTAGTTGTACTGATATTTCATAGAGTTGTCATTAGTTGTACTGATATTTCATAGAGTTGTCATTAGTTCTACTGATATTTCATAGAGTTGTCATTAGTTCTACTGACATTTAATAGAGTTACCATTAGTTCTACTGATATTTCATAGAGTTGTCATTAGTTCTACTAACATTTAATAGAGTTGTCATTAGTTCTATTGTAAGATTCATGGAGTTGTCATTAGGGTTTCTTATTCTTCTATAATTTGCTTTTAGATATCACCTATTCTGTTCTTTGATCACTACCTAATTTTATTGAATTTGTGGGTTTTCCACTCAAAACTCAAAACACATAACAATATTTATAAATTAGTATAAATTATCATTCCCTGCACACATCGTAAAATTGAATACAAATAGATAATTATCGACGACAGACTGGCCAAGTTCTCACAACAGCAGATGGCCATAAATATCTTAGACGAAATATACAGATAATGTAGTCTACCTGAAATGTGCTCTCTTCAGAGATGGCTGTAGAGCTACGGCAAAATTGAATAAGAACACTGACTTGATTACCCGGGCTCAATCCATAACCATAACTTGCTGAAATACAGTTCTGATATATTCCAATTAAAAAAGAGATGTAAAACAGTTGCACGTACCTCCCAAGAAAACCTTAGGAAAATATTTGATGATTCATTACGAGAGGATCCTTTTTCGCAAGAGGTAACCTTAAATCATATGTATCGCTCGCGAAGAAGTATCGCTCGCGAAGAAGATCGCAACCGAAAATAACTTCAACTCCTTCTGAATTATCTGAAATGATATCAACTACCACTTTGGAAAGTTTCATAAAAGTACAATTTCAGTGAATAACCAAACTGCACTGATATTCTTTCTGATAGAATGAGTGAATTGATGCCACGAATATATCATATCCAGTTCGATGGAACCTTCTACTGTGTTCCAAAGCAATTCTATCAACTGTGTACAGTTTTTGTAACAGTTTTCAAACACAACTTACCTGATATTCATTGTCTTTTACTGGTAAAGAACAAGAACAATACAAGTGCATTTTGAAATAGCATTCGCATTCTCATACCCCAATTCAACCCCACAACATGTATGTCAGACTGGGAAATCGCTCCACGAAATGCATTGAGAGAGATTTATCCAGATGTTGATGTAAAGGGCTGTTGGTTTCATTTTACACAACCCATTTGGCATCAAACTCAAAATTCGGACTTGTAAAGAATTTTCACAACAATCCAGAGTTATCAACATTTGTAAGACACTTAATGGCGATTCCCTTCCTGCCAAGTACACTAATACTACCAACATATAACCTTATAAGTACTCCGAATACCCATAATGACACAGAAAAAGCCAACATAGACAAGCTCAAACGATATTTTGCAAAGAGATGGTTCAGTCAAGTTAGTTCTGATGAATTATCGATATTTTGACGCAAAATCAACTACAAACAATGGAGCTTAAAGTTATCATGCAAAGCTCAAAAGAAGAGTTCAGACAAGTCATCCCCGAATTTGGAGCTTTTTATCATTATTAAAGGAAATAATCGTAGACACTGATCTTGAAGTTGAAAGATTGTTGAGTGGAAAATAATTAATCAGGCCGAGAAAACTTAAGGACGCTATTAATGAGGAGCGTCGTATAGCATATAAAGATAAGTTGCAGAATGGTAACTATACACCTTTGCAATTTTTGGAGGCTATAAGTGATGCAATCGGAAAGATAGCAGTTCATTTTGTAGAGGCAGAATATTTCGATTTTCCGACAAATCTGAAACGGAAGATGTATTGGAGAGTACGATAAATAATAATTGTGCAGTTTGTCTTCATCCCAGAACATCGACATGGATCTTTTTACATGTAAGCATGCGAACTGTTGTGCAGGATGCAATTAAAGGATTGAAGAACTTGGAAATCCCTGTCCAACATGCCGTTCTCCAATTGGGAATCGATTCCAAATATTTATTAGTTAATTTATTATTATTATTTCAACTACTCTTTATATTATATTCATTTATTAGTAATAAATTATATTCAACTATGACAACTCCATGAATCTTACAATAGAACTAATGACAACTCTATGAAATATCAGTAGAACTAAGGCAAATCTATGAAATATCAGTAGAACTAATGACAACTCTATGAAATGTCAGTAGAACTAATGACAACTCTATGAAATATCAGTAGAACTATTGACAACTCCATGAAATATCAGTAGAACTAATGACAACTTAGAAAATTCGCACTAGTGACAATCCCAAATTTCGCACTAATGCATGCACCTCGAAAATTCTTCATCTTGTAAATATTGTGTTGTCAACTCATTTGATTGAATTTGGCGGGAATAACATTATATATCCTTCTCTTCTTGTAAATACCCACATTCTCTAGTTGGCCAAGAATAAATTGTAATCTTGGCAAATCGGAACAATTGGATTCTGTTTCATCACTATCTAATAGATTACAAATGGCATCCTTAATATGTTCTTTTGCTTTAGAGATATGGTGAGGATGTTTCTTCTGAGGGGAAGAGCTAGGTTTCAGAGTAATCTCTGTAAACATCAGTTTCAATTTGTCGAATATCAGTGATAGAGATAAGTGAGAGAGAAATTGACTCCCCATATATATATCCGTTCACAGATAAAAAAGAATTTATTTCAAGAGAAACATCTGCACCAATATTATGATTTTCCATCTTAGGCAAACAAATCTCACACAATTATCTGTTTGAATCCAAACTAACCAGTCAGTTGGGATTGTTATCAAAGCTAACTTATCTCGTATTTCTTGTATACAACCAACACGAAACTTCTCCATTTCTGTGTTCTCTGATCTCAAGCTGAGATTAGTTGCTTGGTTCAATAAATCTTCCTCTTTGGAGTAGTAAGAGAACCGAGTTCGTTTGATTCTAATTGAAGGGGTAGAGGAATAATATGACGGACAACCAGGAAGGAGAGAGGGGACAGCGCCAGGATTTAATTTGGGTCTTCCTCGCGGGACCTCATAGGATGTGCCATCTCCTCTGGGTACCGTGTGAAAATATTGAATATTTTCCTTCGGAAAATGCTTAGCACACACATACATCATTTTGAGGTCAGATATATCCTCACGATGGAGAGCACGTATCCAGGCATGTCGTAACTCAGGTGGACCATCTGGAAGTTTAAAACTGTGACGCGCTCTTCTGCGTTATAATTACCCCTACAACCAGGGTCAGAACAGTTCGGCATTGAGAAAAATTAAATATCTAACTATTAAAAAGAATCAAAGTCAAATATAGTACTAGGAAGTGCTTAAAATATCGGTGGAAGGAGAATTGTATTAATTAATTACTAAAAATTAACAAAAATTAGTAACAAGTTGATCCAACTATTTTTAAAATATTTCTAACTGTACAGAGATAAATGTAAATGACAATGGGTTATTAATAATATCGTACACTACTTCATCCTTGGTGCAAAATATCAGCTTTGATGGTAGGCCTTATATAGAGTAGGCTATGCATGAACTTATCATGGGTGTATCATTAATATTTGTCTTTGATTGTATTTTTGATAGTATTTAAATATAAATACAAATACTCTCATTTAGCTAAAGTTAAAATACAAATACAGTACAAATACTTGAAAAAAGTATTTAAATACTCTCATATACGAATACATATGTATTTGACCCCATTTCTGCTTATTCTTCAACTGGATGAGATACATGTAAAATCTAACGTCGATTATAAAGGATGAAATATATTTGGCTACTCATTACAACCTGATCACCCGATTAAAACTGTTCTCGTATTATGGCATCGAGTCTTTATAGAAAGTGGTCAGAAAGTGGTTGTCCGCTTGCTTCCATGCTCTTCTAATTCTGTCACCGAGATTTATACAGTGTTCAAATATGTCATTGGTGACATTGAACGCTGTGGTCTAAAGGTGCAAGTTATCTGTACTGATGACTAGCCTCTAAACGTGAACTTTTCTAACTTTATTCCTCTGATAAAAGACTCTGACACCTACTGCTATTCATCACATTGATCCCGAAGTAAAAATCTTCTTAATTTTATATTTCGTTCATATTGTGAAATCATACGCAACAACTGGATCAATTTGAAAGATTTTGAACATACATTTTCTTATCCAAACATACTTATTTTTCCGAACTATGAAAATAGCCAACATACACGAATTTCGAAATTTAAAGATATTCGAATGCTTTACAAAACGAGCAGAGTTTAATCATCAAACAGACTCATCGTTTAACAGCATCAGCTTCCAGGGTTTCACACAGGGGGTTGTAGGGGGGCCCCCCCTGCTCCTTCAAGTGCCGCCCCCTAGAAAAACCGCTTACACTACGAAGTTTAATTTTTGCCTGCCCTTAAGAACATACATATCCCAGTGTACCCCCCTAGAAAATTTGCATAATCCTAATTGCCCCCCTTGTCTGCAAATCCTGTATGAAACACTGGCTTCCTGGCCCACAAGTTTAGAGCAACTGTCAGCCTAGCTTTAAAGATTTTCGACACATCAACACTCGATGCATTATCTATTCAAAACTCCGCACGAACAAATTCCGAAACCCATACATTGGAGTTATTTGACATTATTATAGAAGTTTGGAAAATCTTCAATGTCAATACAACACATAAGCATATCATACTTATGATGATTTTTCCAAACCTCTTAAGTGTGATGTTTATCGTTTTAGTTTTATACGGCTCATTGTTAATTGGTTTGCACGATGGCGATCTCGTGAAAATAAGGACTGTAAATTGAGTCCCCAAACTTCACAAGCTTCTCTCACTCGTACCTTGCCCTCATTGAAATAGTAAAACATCTCACTGAAAATTGTGGATTTGATTACGTCACGAATACAAAATGATCCAATCGAGCATCATTTTTGTTTGTATCGTATAATGTCTAGTACACATTATCATGTTAGTTATTCTCAAATATTTGAAAGTGAACGACGGATCAAGCTATCAAGCATCCTCAAAATATTCTCGAAAGAGGAACAATCAGATTACGTTAGTTTAAAGGATATGTTCGATTCATGTTCCTCCTCATCTAACGAACCTTCAATTTTGCCTTAATCTAGATACATATCTCATAGCCTTGCAATCCTTTCCGACCGTTACTTTTGATGGTTCACTTCTTCAATCAGTTGTCTTTGTCGGTGGTTATGCTGTACACTCATATTTGAAGCCATCTGTCAAGTGTGAACTTGTATGTCATTGATTACACTGGATAAAGAACTCGAAATCGTTGGTACGGAAGATACTTATAAACTAATTCAACTTATTTACCGAGGTGCTCTAAAATGGCCATCTCAAAATGTTATAGATGCCATTATTATTGTGTTAAAGATCTTTATTACAATCGAAAATGACGAAACCTTAATGCCACGATTTTTAACAGGGCCCTCTATACAAATCCTAATTCAGCTGACAATTATTTTGATCGAAGAAAGCCAGAGCATAAACTGGAGAAATACATGTAATTTTTGCAATGTGCAAGGGTGCACTATCCTCCAAAAGATAACTACAATCACAGTAAACTTTATTTTGACCAATAAAGGACGCATTGTCAATTCCGATCTACTGCGAACAGCAAAAAATATCCACTCTCGCAAACTGAAACATTTTGAAGATTTATTAATTATTAACTCAAATTTACAAACATTATGTACTTCTCAGTCTTATTACCTTTTTATGTATGGTGTCTACAATTGCAGTCATCAAAGCTTTTGATTGATATTGTTGATAATAAATTCCAATTAGGATTGGAATTATCACAGAAATTTAATCCCATCCTTTTATATAACAAGATTATTGATTAATTGAGAAAATAATTAATTTCAATATGGCACTTCTAAGATCTCCATGGTCCGTTTTTAATTTAAGCACTCCGTCATTATTTCGTTGTCCACAACTATATTTAAAAAATTTCGCTCTATTATTAGAAGTACATTTTGGAATCTCCTGTTCAGATTTCCGTAGCTGTACTGTAGTGATATGTTTTCAGTCTTATTCGCTTAACGATTATTTGCTTATTCAGGTAGTAATACATTTTCGGTCCTATTCCATTCGGTCTTATTAGGCAGTGTTTAATCTTCGGTCTAATCCAATTCTGTTTTATGTCATACATTAAAAATAATTTCTTACTTAATTTTCAATTTTATTCAGTCAACTCATCTGAATTAGTTTAGTTTAATTAGCTGATCTAATGTACTTTCCCATTATTGTATATATGTATATTTCTATACGTTTAAAAAAATTCCTTTGCAATTTTTGATTTTTGCTTGGTGGAACAGATAATGTAATGATATTTAATTCTAGAAATCCAAAAATTACTTCTATTCCGCCAGCATTTTTTCTTTATTTTGCTATTTTCTGTTGATCCAATACAATACAATATATACGATTCATTAAGATCCATTTACTTTTTTCCTTCCTGTGATCAGATATACTACGTTTCAATTTCGCTAATATATTCAAATCCTTAGGACCAGAGGCTTCGCGGTTTTTTGGGGCCCCCGGGTGATCGACCTACTAGTCCCCTTTGTCCTGGGCCCCGTGGACCTGAACAAGGTGCCCCCCTTTGTAATTGGTTGAGGGGCCCGCGGGTGAATCACCCGTGCTGGGTGCGGCCGCGCCGCCCATGCTTAGGACTTCTCTTCTTTCCTATTCACAGAGGTTTGCTTGCTGCCTGTACAACAGAGATTTTGTACTGTAGAAGTGGACAATTTAAAAAGTAAAGTTATTAAAAACTATCCATCAATTTACATTATCTCGATCATTATTGCTCCCGCCACTAAATTTCCGATGGGACCCACAAGTGCAATGATAAATTCGTTAAAATGTATATTCCTTTCCCTCAGCGGTTACTTTGCTATTCTGTCGATTAACCTTTCTCTTAAACCAATTTGTACATGTACTGATTCAATCAAAAATATTTCCAGTGGATCTATAAATATGAGAAGGGGCAGACTTTACGGCGCAAGAATATTTAGCTGTTTTCGCACCTGTTTTATTTCGTTTGAAGTTTATAATATATTTTCCACAAATGGCCCACTTTTTAAATTAATGGGCAGGGTTTCACTTCGCTCCTTCTTTCGTACGAGATGCTGTAAAACATTATAGTTATTGCTTTAATTCATGTTAGAATCAGTATGATCTTCTGTACAAGATCATATCGTGCTCGAGAGCATCGATCAATTGCTATCAAGATACAGTGTTTAACACTCTGTATAATTGATTTCATAAGTTGGTTGTTTAATCAATTTCATATGCCTTGTCCGTGATCACACCCCCATTGACATATAATTAGACCGCTTATGTATTGCAGTTATTCGTTATCATAGCATTAAACTGCTTCATTTGTAGTTTCACCTATTCTCACTCTCACTATCAGAATATTTTTTTTGTGGAACGATTGTTATTTTACAAACAGTCCATTTTGGATACTAAACTCTGAACTCACCATTTACTAGCCCCACTTTTATCCGTTCGACACTAATTTCGCGTGATTTAGCCTTATATGCTTGTTTCTTTACACTGTGAGCCAAACAGTGGAAATAGCGTTTCTTTTCATTTCTCTATATTCCTGAAATTGTTATATTTTCTATTTCTATGTTATCTAAGGATTAATTAGCGGAATGAAATTATTTTTTAGTACATTACAATTGGTAGTTGAATATTTAATTTGAGCAGTATTCATCAACACGAATTCCAAGCGATAATAAGAGTTTCTAATCCACTATCGGATTTCATCTATGTATTTAATAATATAAAAGCATCATACGTAGTATATGCAATATTCATAAGCTTATTTAAATCAATTTTATTGTAGATTAATACTGAAATATTAATTATAACTTATTCCCTAATGTTTCAGATAAGCATACATTTTATTAATCCCACACTAGATACATTTTAAATATACGTATATGTTTCCAATATTTTGTCTTCTGACTTCTTTGGCCTGTTTTGGCCCGAAATTTAAATTAGTTTATATTGAACTAGATAATTTCTCTATCAAATGCATTTGGTTGCTCAGTGACTGAACGTGACTGAAAACTTTCCTATCAAATCTATGGTCTCTGTTACAAATCCCTTTCAGTTTATTAAAATTGACTAAAATTGTAATTTTCGATTTAATACATCTCGGATGTTCCAAATATTTGATTGTTTCTAATGAACAACAATGTAGCTTTTGATATTTTAAGATCAAATCTATCAATCAGCACATCAAGTTAGGAATTCATTCATGAACTTGAAATTTCATTAAGATAATTTTATTAGACTCGGAGGACTATTTATGTTCCACAATTGACAACCATGTTACCAAGAACGAGCTACGGTACTTAAGATTATTTGCAGCTGTGATAGTTTCACTCAGCATCCATCTACCCAGTCGACTTTTAATTATTTTTCCCAAGTTAAGATTTATGATAAAAAGCAAAATTAAAAAATTAACATTGATCGTCCAAAACTACTGTTTTGAGGTTACATAATTTTAATTTTGTTAATGCGATTTGGTTTGCATCTATCAATAACCTATACGTCAAAAATCCATAATTTGTGGCTATCTGCTACCAAAATGTCTATTTCCCCTAATCTGCGACAATGTTATTCTAACTATCGGGTTTGTCTGACGTATTTACTGGAGTTATTATTTAATTTATGATTATATATAACGAGCCCTTCGGTCTCGGTCGCTATGCGACAGATCGGTGCTACGCACCTCAAGTTAACGGCCGCTGTGCGGCCTTACTCCTCACATTTTCTACCATGAAAATGGCAGAAAGGGACGTTATAATTTGAATTTTTCATTAATTTGTGTAAACAACAACAACAACAAATATTCATATTATAAATTTATAAATGCGAAATTCGTGTTCAGCATAATTGTTTACCTATAATTCCCGTTGAGAGCAAACTTCTAGGTTGATTTTGAATTTTCATTAATTTGTTTACTTATTTGTGTCAACAACAAAAAATATTCATATTATAAATTTATAAATGCGAAATTCGTGTTCAGCATAATTGTTTACCTTTAATACCCGTTGAAAGCTAACTTCTAGGTTGATTTTGAATTTTCATTAATTTGTTTACCTATTTTGCGTAAACAACAACAACAAATATTCATATTATAAATTTTTAAACGCGAAATTCGTGTTCAGCATAATTGTTTACCTATAATACCCGTTGAAAGCTAACTTCTGGTTGATCTTGAATTTTCATTAATTTGTTTACCTTTTTGTGTAAACAACAACAAATATTCATATTAGAAATTTATAAATGCGAAATTCGTGTCCAGCATACTTGTTTACCTATTATATCATTTGTTTACCAATTATAACATTTGACAGTTAGTTTATATCTCATATGTTAATGCGGTTTCTATTCCCCAATCACTTTAATACATTCCGGACAAACACACAAACACACACACACACACACAACAATCGAGATTTAATAATATAGATTTATATCGGTTTTTCTTAATCGGGTTAATTACGAGTGTGAAGTTCGCAAAACATTCAAACGAGCACACTTCAAACGCCGATTTGACCCACTTATGCATGCTCGATTTATTTGATCTTTGTTTTGCTTGGAAGAGGGGATAAAGTGGATTAGGAATATCCCACAAAAAGGTGTAAAATTTGTACTTACCACATCCAAATTTTCAATTTTGAAAATTTAGGCCGCCGAAAACAATTAAGTATCAGTTCCCCATATTCTGTCTCTTCTCATTCTGATTTTATTTACGTAATCTATGGTTCCTCTGAAACCACTGACTGTGACTGTATACTTGTTTTTATTATAATTATAGCAGACATCCCTATACTTCCCTACCATATTATTGACTATTATATTTCGTGCTGTCGCTTGGTCATCAACACTACCAGTTATCCAATAACATAATGATGAAAATAGCCAATCTCCATCTACTGCAAATGTTTTATACCTGCAAGGACTACATTCTTGTAGATTAATATATTGTTATGAGTTATCAATGTTTGAAATATATTCTATACCATTTACCATATTGAGTGTAAGATGTTTCCACATGTTACTTTGCCATAATGGTGTAACAGGATGAAATGGCGGTACTGTAGTCAATTGAAATTTCAACTAAATCACAATACGATATAATATTGATATCTTGCATAAGTAGTTTAAAAGAAGAAATGTCACTTCAATCTTCCTTGTAAAGTACTTTAGCTTTGGGTGAATTCGAACTAGGTGTTCTTTTATTTAGATTGTACATTAATTAATTATTGTAATGTCGCAGAGTATAATGTAGTTGTTTTTACAAACCTTTTAGTCACGTTGCTATAATGTCGTTTTTTGGAATTTGTCCAAATGCTTTCTTAATTTTATTTTCTAAGGGTTTATATAACTAGAATTGCATTTTGTTTAGACCATTTTTCATAACAAAGTTCCTCTTCAGGGATAACTTGTGATAACTTCCTCATCTTGGGTACTAAGACGTTTTTCGCTATTGCCTCAAAGCCAAATCTAAATTCCGCAACTCGCTCTTGAATATTTGGATATATTTGTCGAATAAAATCTGTTGCTTTAATATTTAATTTGCCATCAAAACCACTGTATTTATCAATCCTGAGCCAATTTTCAACAGATGCATTACTATCTGTGATTATCAGGTTTTATATTATTAAGAAATAGCCCACTCCACAAAGGATCTAATTGCATTTAATAAGTGAGGATATGTTATAAGATATTAGGATTAAAACAGCTATCATAATTTAATTTGGTTTTGATAGATTTTTCATAAGTCTGTATGTGATTAATACATTCATTCCACATGGAACTGAAATGTCACCAAATAACAATTTTCTATATATGTTTTATCATTTTCATTGTCCTCTACATCCGAATGAAGGAATATACCCCCTGTATTCATAATTCTAGGACAATCAAATGTTCACTCTCTGAAGGCATAATAAATTCACTAGCTAGCACATCGCCTAATGAGGTGAACAAAGTATCAAGTTTTGAAATTTGTTTACACAAAATCATTGATCCTAAAACTTACAGTATCAATTGTTTGATTTCTTGTCAACCTTGAATTTCTTAGCTATTTGATGAGAAAACCTATGCATAATGTGTGCTGAACAAATATGGAGGACTGGTTCCAAATTAAGTTTTCATTGTTGACGATAATTCGCCAGCACCTTTCTAGGTCATCAACCAAAATTAGATTTATTAAACACAGTACATGCGCTATGTAAATAGCCCAACTATAATCAATTTCAACCTGGGCTATACTTAAATCTTTGCAAATAACTTTTTTGCATGTAGAAACCATCTGTATAGTAATTGGGTTATTTCAGCTGTTGTATGGTCATTACATATCATTTCCGCAACTGGAACCGGACTCATTACATACTTTGGGTGTTGCAAAGTTAATGCATAGTAAAATTTTATTGTAGAACTAGGAAATGGTTACTGATAATTGATCCAGTTGCATCTAAATTGAGTACTACCATATCTTTTTTATAACAATTGAATAACCTAATCTGTTCTTCTGTATGCATATGTATTACAAAAGGATGTTGAGCAAAATATTGTATATATCCTGACATTAATCTACTAGGTAATAATTGACAGAAATATACCTGTGTTTCTGAAATATCAACTAATGATCAGTAGAAAATCGTGCTGCAGATCTTTTCCCGATTATTTCATTAAACATATTTGTGATTTTAAGCGAGTTAAATTACCATATTTATATTAAGAAAGTTCAAATAGATCGCCAAATTTGGAATAGTAATACTTACTGGTGGAAAATTATCCAATTTTTGAGCGGCTTGACAGCGTGAATTTCCGGATAGATGTCTCGAATGAGCCGTTTTTTCTTGAAAATGTTGAAAAGATTATTCCCCTCGGGTAGAATAGATAACCCTAACCCAAGTATTTAATGGATCTGGTCTATCTTGAATACAAAAATGATATGAAAGGCAGTTATCAAATTTACAATAAGCACGAGCCTGAAAATAAGCACAGTTATGTTACGACTATTCAATATGATAAACCATTGAATCTTAAACACTAACACACAGTACGGGACACATTCTAATAATTTTTCTGCAAACATATTAGTCCATTTTTTACTACATTTAGTATTACCTTCGGACTCCGTTGAAGTAATATTTTGCTATTCTTCAAAACTTAAATTGAATTCACCATTTTCATTTATTTCCAATTTGCAGAGTTTGAAGAAGTGTCAAAGTCAGTACTACTGCATAAAGAGCTATTATCATATTGATTAGAGACTTCTACGCATGAATCATTACTTTCATGATTTTCTAAATCTATGCATTTGATTCGGAAGAATCCATGAGAAAACCAGAATTATTATCTATCTTAGTAATAATTTTAGTATACATTCTTCTTAACCTTTCTCTATAGAAAATCTCATTTTTCTCTCTTAGTCCATTTATCCGTCCAATGGAGTTAGCTATTTCAGATTGCGTGATCCAGATATAATATTTACCCGAAAATTTACATAATTAGGATTATCTATGTTTTTGTGCATTAGCCATAATGACATTATTAGAGATATTTCTAATAGCTTCGATTTATATTTTCCAATAAAACATTTACAAAATTTTGTATAGCATCGAAAATGTAATCTTTCTTGAATAATATGAAATCATTGTTGAAATGAATATTTTATTCATTAGTACATTCGTAATGTTCAGGGGTGGTGAATCTGCTGTTAACAGCCATTTTGGCTTTTTTCTGTTAACAGCGCTGTTAACAACTAAGAAACAACTAAGAATTCGTCCCCAATTGACATTAAACCTTAACTGCTTTAAAGTCGCCTTTAAGTTGTTAATTAACGCCAATTTAAGCTGTTAACAGCCCATTTTGAGCTGTTAATAGCGCAGCCAATTCAAGCTGTTCAAATTCAATAATTGTATCAGTAAAATTATGGAAAAGGGACATGCAAAGAAAGTTATACTAAAAAATGTTTAAATTCGAATTTTATATCATATTTACATAACAGTGAAATTTGAAACTAAATGATTATATAATAATATTTCATTATTGCATTGGTCAGCATCTAGCTGTTAACAGCTTCGATTTTCATTTGCTGTTAACAGCCAGTGGCTGTTAACAGCTTGGCTGTTTCCATCCCTGGTAATGTTTAATACCGTCGAACCAAATTTGGCTATCGCAATCATTAAAATAGGAATGATTATCTCCATCATCTATTTCTATTTCGCTAAGGCGCCTTTTAACATATTTAACAGATTCCAAATACGAATCTATATCACATGATCATGATGCCCATAAAGTGAAGTTATAACCATTTGTTATCTCTGATTCTACACATTTATATCTATTTTACGAAAGAATTGGGAATTTGATACAAAATTCACGGTAGTGGTATTAATATCCTTCAATATACGTTTGGAGAATAGAGATGTTCTAAATTGTACAGTTAATCGTTCTTGGTAATACCAGGGACTTCTTTAATATAGGGACTGTAAACTTCGTTTTACGGTAAAATTAGCGTAGGCCTAAAACAGTATTGTTACTTATTGATATCCCGTAATCCGCTAATGCTAGACATAGGAAATGTATTATTGTCGTATAGGAAGTCATATTTTGGGAGTCCAACGGTAATATTGGTTTATCGAAAATATTTGTGGAATGTAAGTTATGCGATTTTCACACCCTTCCATATATGGTAATTTTGTTAAAATCTCGAGATTACTTAACTTTATCCATATGAAATGTATCATTTTCGTACAGGAAATCATATTTTGGGAGTCCAACGGTCATATTGGTTTATCGAAAATATTTGTGGAATGTAAGTTATGCGATTTTCACACCCTTCCATATATGGTAATTTTGTTAAAATCTCGAGATTAGTTAGTTTTATACATATGAAATATATTATTGGCGAATGGGAAATGGGAATTCATATTTAGGGACTCAGTAGATCACATTGATTTACCTAAGGCGTTCCCATTAGACTATATTATTATTTTGGCACTCTCCACAGGAGGATTGCCCCGACCCTGTTTTGTAGTTTAGCTAATTCTTACATTATTAAAAAATCTTGATAAGTTTCTTTCAAATCTATATTTAAATCAATGTTGTCCAATAAAATGTATTAAGTGGTGATGAGAAATGGATTTAGGACTACATATTCAGATAAAATTCAGAAAAATTAATACTTTATACATTAATTTCCCAATAACTCTACTGTTATTCAACAGACCGGCTACCTGGTTAATAAAATCTCTAATCGTTAACCGATGTCAGCAACGGTAACCGGTTAACCGAATCCAGCCTTGTTGTTTTTTAATAAACAACATAATGACAGATATCTGATATGTAAGTATTAGCTAAACTACAAAACAGGGTCGGGGCAATCCTCCTGTGGAGAGTGCCAAAATAATAATATAGGCTAATGGGAACGCCTTAGGTAAATCAATGTGATCTACTGAGTCCCTAAATATGAATTCCCATTTCCCATTCGCCAATAATATATTTCATATGTATAAAACTAACTAATCTCGAGATTTTAACAAAATTACCATATATGGAAGGGTGTGAAAATCGCATAACTTACATTCCACAAATATTTTCGATAAACCAATATGACCGTTGGACTCACAAAATATGACTTCCTATACGACAATAATACATTTCCTATGTCTAGCATTAGCGGATTACGGGATATCAATAAGTAACAATACTGTTTTAGGCCTACGCTAATTTACCGTAAAACGAAGTTTACAGTCCCTATATTAAAGAAGTCCCTGGTAATATCTTCTTTTAATCTTCTTTGATAGGCAATATTGTGGAGGTTTAATAATAAAAACGGGACGAACTTGCTCCGTATTACAAGTTTCTGGACGATATTTATTATTCGCAGGAACAGTTACATTTAGTTTAGGTTGGATTGAGATAGCCTCAAAATTCTTGTTTACACAATCCTGAATTTTAGAAAATTCTTCACCCACTTGAAATAAATCTTCTACCTCAACATTGGACGATTTCGGCCATTAACATGACAGCATTACTCTTTTTACCCCAAATAGAGTTAGTATGTGAGCCAGTTTGATTATGAAGTTCCATTGCACTTGAGAGAGAAAATGTATTTTAAATGATAAATTGAAGTATCCATTGTAGATCGGGTGGTAAATCTAAATTCGTGGAAGCAGTAGATGTAACTTCATTATAAATAAATATTCGAACATAAAATCAATCGTCCGAGTAGATTGTACGAAGTACACATTGTTTGTTCGAATAATCTTATATATTAATCGCGATGGGTTTTTTATTACAAAATGGCAAAAAACGTATCGTAGGGAGAGGGATGCATAATTTTCACTAAATTTTCTTTACATATCTCAATATTAATTACAACGGGCATAACATTTGAAAAGGTATCTGCTTTTGAATACAAGCGAGGGCCGCAGGCCCGAGTTCAAGTTTGTCAGAACACGTGTAGCGCAGAGGAGCAGCTTGTCATTACGAACTGCAAACGCAATTATTCCGAATGTTATGGACTGGGTGCTAAATTATTATCCTCTTTGAATATTAAGATTTGAATATTAACTCCTAACTAAAATCCCTAAGAAATCGAGTAATTTTAATTAAAATACTCATTGTAAATACTGGAAATGGTATCATATATTAATGATTCAAAGACCTTACCGAATACGTTGAATGGGATTCCATCTTTATGTGGTGCTACTTCAATTACTCTGAATTCGAATGTCGAAAATTAGTTCTTAATCAAAGTATACTATGTTCTGTTTTCTACTAAAGAACAATTTACCTGTAGATATTAATTTACATCTTTCAAAATTGAAGTGAGAATTGTTAATTAACAAATGACACTCAAGGATCATCATCAAGGTTGGGGCCGATTACGATTACTATCGTCATCTATTTTAATCGCTCACACATTTAGCTATTATTCTAATCGTAATCGTAATCATAAATACCTGAAAGGTAATCGACCCTAACCCTGCCCGGCCTGATCATCATGTCTTACGTCAACGATATATAGACAATGCTAAATTATTAATACATTAATCATCTATTAATAGTGATGAAGAATTTTAATTAATCAGCAATTGACTATCTATCTTTACGGAAATCAAATAATGTCGAACCATAGCATTCTATACATAAGGCAATGGCAGTCACTTTTTTTTTTGGACCAGGGATTGGTTAGTATATTCAAATTTACATTTTCCTTTTATTACGTTATATAGGTTAATTATAATAATTAAGCATTAATTAAGACGTAATTGATCTTCGTAATTATTTTTATTCCGGAATAAAACAACTATGACACAATGTAAATATATACGTATAGCTAATACTGGTATAAACACAAAATATACATTGGAGTTAAGGAACATATCGGGACAGACTTGTACTTCATGGACAGACTTGAACTTCTTGGACAGACTTGTACTTCATAGACAGACTTGAACTCATGTGGCGGAGTTGTGCTAATGAGACGGACTTTTACTTGGAAACATATTAAGAGTGATGGAGGCAAGGTTTGAACTAAAAGAAATAAAAACAGAATTAGTTCTTGAATTTTTTAAGTTTAGAATTGTCGTGACCTAAAACCATCGCATTATAAGTCTTGACTTTATTGGAAAGTAAACGATTAGAAAGAGTCACAAATAATTTCTGCAATATATCCCAACGTGACATGCTACAATCACACCAAACCCTCCACATATTACCATACTTTGTTTCTGTCCTTATACAAGCTAACTGAACAAGTTTTGTACTAGACGAACCAGTATAAAAGTTCTCAAACAGCTGTTTTCGACTGTCGATTTTACTAAATATGTCATATATAATTTTTGCAATATCGATTACACAAGTCGATGGGTATTTCAGAGAACCTCTATCCAATAATTCTATTAGTCTAAACTGATTACCAATGTCATCGTTAACCTGTATGGATTTTTCAGTCGTAAGAAAGTCTCTACACATTGGACAGCCATTTGATTTATTTAGGTATGAAAAAACTGCATAACCTGCCACAAATGCGAGGCACTCAACTTGAGAAATAGCTATTTCTGGAAGGGTGAACTGTTCTAAATTTGTAATAAGTTTTTCTAATTCAAAATTTGAGTCCTCGCCATCATCAGCAACACTAGAAAAGGTATTCAAATATTCCATGAGAGTAGGTTTATGAATGGTATCAGATTTAGTTTTGATGTCAAATAATTTTAGTATGTTAGAGAGTTGTAATCTGCGTTCGGATTCTAGGATTTGGCTATAGGAGATTTGATAGTGGGAACCTGACATTTGTCTATACAAACCAAAATGATGTTCTAAAGGATCGTTTTGTATCCTTGATGTCAACAGGTACTGGAAACCATATTTGGTACAAAGCATATCTACAAGCAATGGCAGTGCGTTGCAAGTGTGTTTCAGACTTGTGAATGTCTGAGGTGACAGTTTTCCTTTTAACAGTGGGAAGGTTTTTCCAACAGTCTAACCAGTTAACCACATTTCGTAGGAACAAGATTCGAGAGTCGTCTGGAGATAGAGGTCTAGAAAAGTCGTCATTAAAACGTATACCTTTCCCGACCCAATTTACATTAAACATTTTCCAGATGTCATTAATTAACTTCAGAAAATCAACAGTTTGGTTTTGACTTATACTTTTTCTTTCAAAATTGAGAGCTAATATGCCAGCTGAAGTTGACTCTTGAAAAATCTTAAGTGCCAAATTTACATTCTGTCTTTCCAAGCTAGATGGCCAACAAGCTTTGGAAGTTAATTTTGGAGCTCGTTTAAAAATGTTGCATCTATCAGATTTGTATAAGGTCCTAATGTCATCAAAAACTGAATAGCATATTGTAGGATACAAAGATTTAGCAAAATTAACAGTGTAAATTTTGAGGCCTGAAGTATTGATCGATACTCTCAAATGACCCTGAGACTTATCTTCAGCAGATTTATGGTTAGGAATGATACAATCATTAAATTTAGGAAAAATAAATACTTTCTCGTAGTCTTTCAAATTTAACCAATTATTTCGAATTGATTTTAAAATATGGACTATATCAAAAAATAAAATAAGGTCTCTATTTGGGTCACAAGGATGTATAACTTCAGGTAGCAGTGTTTTGTGATTTGGGGAAAGAAGTTTATATAAACTGACATTTAGGGGGTAATTGTCGGTACAGACAGCATCTACATATAAGTTACAACTTTCAATGTCCGAAATTGTCTTAATAACAATGGGTAATAGTGCAGCAGCAGAGCTAGAACCAAGAGGGACTAGCCTTACAATGGTAGAGAACTTAGTCATCAAACTAGATACCATTATAGAAAATACAGTGGTGGGTGGGTCTTCCGGATGGTCAATAGAGCCAATAATTCTACCACCCTTATAACTAGCATCGCCATGTATATGAACTTCGTCCATCTGAAGTATAACATGCCTCTCTAAATCTTTGAATGTAGATGAAAATTCCTTAAGTACACTTAAATATTCACTCTCTAGACCAATTGAATTTTTAATTTTGAGTAGATTACGTTCATGAGGGAGATTCAAACAATTTGAGGATTGGATTAGCCGAAAACAAGCGGGAGAAATGCCGTGTACCTTGAGCGAAAAAACCTGCGTTGTCACGCTATAACGGCGCCCATATTTTGAAATTATTAAATATCTCAATTGATCAAGTAGAAACATAATCCCAATCTTTGGTAATAAAGGTAAGTTCTCGATTTGGGGTCCCTGAAATTCTATATCTTGATCACTCTGCTCTATTAGTTCAATGGCACTTTGCAACTCAATAATAGCATTTTCAACATGCGCTTTAACGGAGGGTTGACGTTGGTTGGGTTTGCATTTAGGACTATTAACTGGGAATGTTTCAATTTCTACTAACAATGTCTCAATCTGGCGGATGTCATTAATTTTGTTGAGAGATAAATATATTTGGCGCTTGTGTTGATCAAAACCATTAATCAATAAACATTGGTCTATTACAAGTGAACATTGAATCGAAGGTTGGTTATCTAAAGTGGTAATTTTTAGAAAAAACAAGGTGTCTGTGTCGGGTTTGTGGTCGACCCAACTATTGGAAATATCGATGCAACTCAGCTTATCAACGACATCACTAAGAATACTGATTGAGAACTTATCTATGGTAGATGTATTGTCCACTATGCTCAGATTGATTGCAGTTTGAACCATTGTCAGCTCTCTATCGTCTCTCGAAATTCTTTTTGTCTTCTCTGTAGTGTTTGTCAAGTAGCTGGGGCAGTTCGCGAATATAGTTGGTACAGCAGTCTTCGTCAGGGACACTCGGTCTCGTGGTGCCACAACCATCTTCTGTCCATCAAAATATTCGAATGTCCTTTCAATGAATTCCTCTTTGAAGTGGAGTATACAAACCTAAGAAATGATTCAATAATTTCGAATGTGAACTAATGATTAGTTAAAAATAAGTGTATAAGAGTATTTACCTTTATATTTATGTTGTTCTGGTAATCTTCTCTGGGTCTTGGAATGGCTCTAAACCATTTTTCACGAACTTGTTCATCCTTGGGAAAACTAAATACTTTTGTGAAATGTTCTTCTCCCCGATAATTCGAGGTACATCCGGGTACGATACAACTCATCTCGTTGAAATTTAAGTTAGTATAAGTGTGATAGTAGATAATAATAATAATTTCCATATCGCTTATTTTGTTGAATAGTCAATTTAATCATTATGGGTTATTAAAAAATAAATCTCAAAAACACCTCCTTGGCAAATGTTTTATATGTTACAGGTTAGTTTTGCATCTCCTAGACTGTTTTTATATCGAAACAGCTTATGGATGTTATATAACGTAATAAAGGAAAAAATTAAATTTGAATATACTAACCAATCCCTGGTCCAAAAAAAAAAGTGACTGCCATTGCCTTATGTATAGAATGCTATGGTCGAACTTTAAATTATCAGAAGTAGTTGGAAATACTGATCTATTCACTACATTTTGAAATCTATAATTTACTGTTACATAAATTTGTAGGCCCAAATAATAAATTGACAATTTTCTAAACAATCCTTTTTGAAAAAAATTGGAAATTTTTTGTAAAAATCTCAAGTATAGATTTCACACCTTTTGTGTAAAATATGGGAAATTTTATATCCACTTTATCCCCTCTTTCAAGTAAAACAAAGTTCAAGTCAATCGAGCATAAATAAGAGGGTCAAATTCGCGTTTGAAGTGTGCTCGTTTGAATCTTTTCCTAACTTCACACTCGTGGTTATTTAAACATTTTTGATGTAAGAAATTCTCACTTGACTAGTATTTCCTTATATTTTCTATTTATCGGTTTATTTAACTATCAGTCTATTCTAACAATCAGTTTTTTCTAACTCTTAGTTGTTTAATTCAGGCGTTCCAGGGTGCGGCACTTGTTCACAGGCTGACCCAAAGATTTGTGTGCACAAAAATATCCAGTAGTATGTTACTATTGTTCAGAAAATCCGCACCCATAATCTACTAGTGCCGCACCTTCATGCAGTTCTAGCTATGCCTGTGTTTAATACATCTTATTGGATATATATTATACGTTTTTTATGTATACTGTATTATTTAACGCTCTAATGGAATTGCTTTCAACAGCTTTCGTTTTAATCATTATGCTATTATTGTTAATAGACTAATGCTATGTACTCTATTGTACAAATTTGGATTGAGACTAGAGTTACACTATTAGATAACAATAATGTTGGCGAAATAATTTATCCATCATTTATTGCTTCCGCTTTCATTTTTTATGATTTATTCTTTTTTACTACTGTGTATTAGAATTCAGTATGATTTACTAGTTTGATTAGTGGTACTTTAGAAATAACTATTTAATTTAATTCGAAAACTTCCTGTTTCATTATTGATTAGCGTATAATACGTACAAATATACTCACCTACCAAAGGTTTATGCACACGGGGTAGATATGTTGCGAATTACATGTGTGTATTATTAAACAAATCTGAAATGTATTATTTTGCTATTTGGTTATCAGCTTGTAATGTCATCCTTACTCGACATTTCCATAGTGGACTGTATATTTATGCCATGTGCCACTTGTGCCGCAAGTGGCACATATTTTAAAGTGACTGTAAGTTAACAACTAATTAGGAATGTTTCTGATATTGTCAGCAAGAGTAATTCTGACATATGTAATTCAAAACTGCATTCATGCTTTCATAATTCATATAAAAAAATGACTAATGAGCACATTATCTAGTTAATTTGTTTAATAACTAAAAAAACTTAAATCGCTTTTCTGCAGAAGGTGACGAATCAGTGACCACTTTATAGCCATACATACGTCATCGAAAAATCATCAGATTGGAATTTATTTTATATTTGGATGCTTTACAGTTTAAAATATTTTACAGAAAATATAATTTCCACTTGTATTTTGGGACCGTCAGACGGGTCTATCAACTCAATAATTAATTATGAAATTCTTAGCCTCCGAAATATTGCTCAATTTCTAAAATGTAATTTAAGTTGCTATGGAAATTCCATTCATTCTTATTTATTACTCTGTAACAGATACCTTCGGCATATTCAATTCGTTTTCTTCTATCCACTAATTTATCTTACATATACAGTGGAACCCCGCATAACGGTCACCTCAGAATAGCGGCCACCCCGATATCCGGGCACTTTTTAAAGTCTCCTTCTGACTTCACATAGACATTAACATTGATTTATTTCAGAATTACGGCCACCCCGCTATTCCGAATTCCGGTCATTTGTTTTAGAACGAAACCATATTATTAACCTCAGAATTACGGTCAATTACTTTTAACAATAGGGAATCATTATTGCATGTCTGAAAACGAAAACAATTTCTTGACAATTAAATAACAATCCATTGTACTAGTAACCTATAAATGCAAAAGCATATTACTCTGTCAGTAATTCATAAGTTATTAATGGCATCAAGCAACCAGAAGCAATCAAATTTAGATGCGTATTTTAATTAGTAATTATGTAATAGTATGTTATAATTGGTATAGTATGGTTAATGTTAATGGAATATGGTTTTATCAAAAAGTTTCACAATTACGGCCATTTTTCTCGGCCCCAAGGGTGACCGTAATTCCGGGGTTCCACTGTATATACTATATATATAATATGAATTTATATCACATATATTTTAGATAAAATAAAGTATAAATAATATTTCAATTATAATTATACCGAACGCATATATATTTCCTGATCGATGGCTGAACGATCATTTACTAGCTCCAAGCCAGGGTTAATCTTGCTATCATTTCGAATAAATATGACAACCACATTTCTCAATCGATCGCCAATTTGGAGGAATATTTTTAACTACACCTGGCCAAGAGTGATAGTTAGCAAGGATTCCTAAGCAGGGTTCGGGTTGTAGTCACGAATTATGAAACATTTATTGAGTGAAGCATGGTGGAACTCTGCTTTTTTCTCGAACCAGATTTGAAGAAGAGGCATTTTTATTCAGATGCTGATACAGGGAATTCTTCAGTGCATCATAGGAAGAGTATTGAAGACTTTTAATTGATACAACAGCGATCAAGTCTAACAAATGTATTAGACTCAGAGCAGGGATGGTAAAAACTATGTTATTTTACATACAACAAACTCAAAATCTATAGATTCAATTTCGATTTTCACTAATTGAAAACACGAAATCATTTTAATTCGTAGTAATTTCTACGAAATAATACAACGTCTATTCACTTTTCAAAAAGCAATTGAATATCTTTTGTATAATTTAACGCTGGTTCCGCCTTGTAATCGCCCATTATTAGAAATGTCCAAATTTTTACAATATTTTCACAGACACTGCGGAAGGATGGTATCTTTCGATGGGACTTGGGTTTTCATCGTTCCGATCATTATTTCCAGAGTTATGACCGTTTTATTGGAGCGGCATTTAATATTAAAACTCGGTTTTATAACTCCGAAGGTGTTGCCCAAGTTAAAATATCTATTTATTGTATTTACAACGTTACAATATTCAGAAATATGATAGTCTGAGGGAATATTTGCACAACTCAACAAAAACTTTAGGAAAAAGTGGAAATTGCAAAAGTTATAGCCCTTCGGCGATCTTCAGGGTACGGATTCTTAACTAATTTGTAACTCGGAGAGGAAAAGAGATAAATTAAAATTTCACTAGTGAAAAATGATCAGCATACATGGTTTCCCATGTGCAAATAATACATTTTGTGAGCCCAGGACGCCCCGTTTTCAAAAATGCCCTATATGGTAGTGTGAATGTGACCAATTTTGATGACACATGCAAATTTGAAACTTCTAAACGATAGACTCTAGAGCTTAGCTCTAAATTACTAATCACATTGATATATCATTTCGAAATCATTGCAAAGTCAAAAATCACTCAAAACCAAATGGGTACCTTGCTAATAATCTCGAATGCCCATATATGGAGGTGTCATGTGACCATCAAAAGAGAGAAATCCAAATTCGAAAGTGAACTGGAGCTTAGTTTAAACTTTCAGACACTATCAGTGATTGAATTCCAGCTAGATGGCCGATTTCAATTCCTTCCCGGTACAATATTCTTCGCTGTAGACGTGTCGAAAATCGTATCTGCCACCTGAAAACCACCATATCTAAATATAGACTGCCACAATTTTTAAAGCTTAGTTCTGGGGAACTTTATGAATTTATTTCGCTGAGATTTGGAATATAGCACTCTAATAAGTAAACTAAGACCTGTTTCAGTTCCGATTGTCCGAATTCGTCCTTAAGTTATGCTCATTCAAATCAGTGATTTTTTCTCGAAAAAATCAAATACAGTACAACTCGGTTAATACGTACCACCCTGGGAGACAAGAAAAAGCACGTACTAACCGAGGTACGTCTTATCCGTATGCATAATCCACAAGTCGATATACTGACTTGTTTAATGATATGAACACGATTTTAGGGTATACAACTACAAGCAGGGTTCGGCCCGATTACTTTCAGATTATTACTATTACGATCTATATTTTTAAAAGATTATGATTATGATTTACGAATACGATCTATAATTTTTAAGCGATTACGATTACTACAAACTTGTATATGATTACGATTATGAAAAACAACCCAAATGTATACTAAATGCGGTCTGGCTAAGTCTGATAAATTCGAATCTGAACTACTAACAATAGGGAAAATTGTCAATTCCAATAAACTAACTGTTACTGTATATGTTTTGGTGGAATTCCAATTAATGTGACTGTTATTGAATGCTGGTGCAATCCTACGAATTGACTCTAATATATTCATCTGAGTACGATTACGATTATGTCTACATCGAAATCTGTAATCGATTACGATTGTAATCGTAATCGGCCCCAACCCTGACTACAAGTATATAAGTACTTAACGACTTGAGTCATATGATTAAAGTATTATAGTTGTCATCTCACCTAAACAAAATAATAACTGAGTTCTGCTGATACTTTTCTGGAGTACGTACTAACCGAATTAAAATACATACATTTTATTTAATTCGGAATATTAATTGGTACGTCTTATCCGAGTGCGTATTAACCGAATCATTTATAATGGATCAAATGGGAAGAAAATCGGTTATTAGAGAAAAGTACATACTATTCGAGAGTTCGTCTTAAGCAGAGTACGTACTAACCGAATTCCACTGTAAATCATTTATTTCAATCCCTGTCTCATATTATTTGCTGGAATTTAAAACATTTCAGAAATATAGATTGCTGCACTCGCTCTACAGTTAGTTTCTAATCAGTCTGATGCTAAACAAGCAACTAATGCATCTAATTAACTGAACATTTCCCGGGGACTTTGGTGAAGAAACATGTTGATGGTTGATAAGTCATTGTTTGTTCTTGTTATGCTGGAAATAATTAAGATTGAATCTTCCAATGATATTGATCATTAGGATTGTTTGGGAAATAGGAACTATTAGGGGTACATAATGGCTTAGTAAGACCATTGGCGCCAACCCGCACCAACAACGCTGACCCTAGTCATGTCCCCTTTATGTGTTTAGTACGCTGAGTAGTGCTTGTTTCTAGCTAATGATAACTTGAAAATGAAATTGCCGTAAAATAGCGTCAAATTACGATTTAGAGTGCTCTATGTTTCTAACTAGACTCTGATAGCTGATGGGTGTCGACATGGGGTTACTCGATGTGTTTAGTCTTAAGTTGCTAGAGGTAGACTATGTGCAAGTAACCCATTAAACGACGGGGAATTTCATGTGGGCAACGAATCTGATCGTTAAATTTTTCCAGAATATATTTTGATATAGTTCCCGTTCGGGGCAAATCGGAAATTAGTAGAGAGCCGCTTTTTTTAATAATCCAAGATGCCATCGAAAATGTATCCTTTCGTCGTGGGGCCGCGGATAAAATTTCAACCGGGGTCATGAAGGTACATATAAATAATTTGGTGCTTTTATCCAGCATGTCTTGATATCGATGTTAAGCGACCTGACTACATGTTGATCACACCAGACTATAAATATGCCTACTCATTATCAAATTATGACGTAATCTTTATAATTTCACAATTTTTGAAACTTACTTTTTTCATGCATATTGACGCTATATAATTAGTATTAGAAGTATTAACCACACACCAACCACTTAGCGGTTGGTGTGTGGTTGTTTTTGCCACTAGCCATCTAGCAAGCGAAATGCACTTGTAGTTATAGAAATTCAGTGAATTCATGAATATTTTTACTGGATAATATTTTGTCTAATATGAATTAAAGTGAAGTAGAGACATTATGTTATACAATTCCGAAACTCGGGCCGTGGGTTGTACACTGTGGGATTTGCCGGCCACATCCTAACCTATTGGTAATAAGTTTGCGTACTAATTTTCACAAGATGTTGCGCATACTTATGTCCTAGTCCAATAATGACAACGCCCTTTCCGCTGAACGAAAACAAGTAATTAGCTAAGGATTGATGCAATCAAGATAACTGTCTAAATCTTTACTTGTTGTGCCACCGTCACGACAGTTTTTGCGTAAGATATTGAGTATAATATTTTCTCCCATATCATTATCAATGCTTATTCGTAATTATAAAAATATTTTTTTAAGGTTTTGAAGAAAGAAGGTTACACGCAGTTATGTGATTGGTGGTCAGTTGGAGTAATAATGTATGAAATGTTAGTTGGACAACCTCCGTTTCTCGCGAGTTCTGCAGCAGAAACACAGATGAAAATTCTCAATTGGCAGAAATACCTTAGATTTCCTAGCCAGATTAAAATTTCAAGGGCAAGTAAAGATTTAATATTATCATTATGCAGAGACCCATCATCCAGGTTGTTTTATTTCAGTTTTTATATTCCGGACTCTTTTATTTCCTTACTAACAAACTTCTCTTTGACACAATAGTGCGAAATCGAGAGAATTCTATGTATCCAACACTGTGTAAAACAAACAACACCATAAATATACTTGCGTCATTTGTAATTTGCAAATACAGTAGAACCTCCTTACCACGAACACCAACTGATGATATAATTTTGTTTGCTTTTCCTGAATTCGTATTAACCGGAGTAATACCCATTGGATAGCCATTATATGACCTGATTTTCTAGAACTTTTTGTTCGTCTTACCCGGAAATTCGTATTACCTGTGTTCGTACTAACGAGGTTCTACTGTATATGCTATTCAAATTGTTTTGTTAAAATCCTATTGTAATTTTAATTTAGTTCAATTATTTACTGCATTTTATGATTAAGTGCTTCAAATATCAATGTATTTTATCTTAATGAGCAGAAAGTATTTTCGGATTTGGAATGTAACTTCTTTTTATTCAGAAGCTGATCAATTTATTCATTTTGTATTATTAGGTGGAAACACTTCAATTGAATAAATTGGTTAACAATACGATGTTGTATAACTGTGGCATTTCGACCAACGATTCCATCTTATTCAGATAAATTACATCACGACGAATTTATTGTGATTGTTTTGGTTGATATATAAATGACTGAAAGGTCTTCTGAGTGGTGGGGTTGGTTTTTTATCTGAGGCAACGGTAATTATTCAATCTTTCGCTACGGTTAACCGGTTAACTGCACATCATAGTCAATAAATGAAACTTGTAGATCATTTGTTTATGCTGCATTTTAAAATTCAGCTTTTGAACATTCTGCTCCATAAGTACATTGACGGATGCATTTGTAATTTAGATAACTTAGAAACGATGTTGTTGCAGATAATATATTATCTTGATGGGATCGGATTTATGGTTATCACTTTCTAGTCAAATTCAAATATATTTTTATTCTACGCATTCATTAGCCAATCACACCGCTGATATTCACAGCCCGGCTTATTGGTTAATACAATTTTCCGGTTTCCGAAATTAGCTACAGGCAACCGGGTAGCCGGTAAACCCAATCCAGCCTTTGGTTTCTCAATGCAAACATTGATTTGCACTAACAACATTATTTCTGTAAATTGAATCCAATTTATCCCAAGATATTGCTTTACACAATCTACAGAGGGTGTATTATATAATAAGTATTACCTTTCGAATCGAGAAAATATTCCTAAATAATCCTAGTTTCGCATTTTCAAGTCACTTAGGTCGGAGGGTTGTTTGATAAATTTAACCGCTGTCATGGCGTAACTAGGGTAAGATGCCAAGCCAGGGTGTGCAAGGGTGCCTGAGGATCGAGTCCCCATCTTTTTGAGGGAGACCCCCCTCTGAGCCCCCCTTGAACTGCTTTGGATTGCCATCCTTAATTCCTTTAATGAAGTCGTATTCGAAATTCCATTTATGTTGTCCCTTAATTAGAAAGCCATATTTCCGAATTTACAATGTATTTTCCAAAAATTACACATCTGCATTAATTGGATTTCAATTGTTTTATTTAGCCATTACTCCTATTTGGCTCTATGTTAAATTTGTCATTAAAATGCCAAATATTACCAAAGCTGCCGGTGGGGTAAAGGTATAAATAGAAATTACTTTCACTTTCAATTGAAAATGTATTAACTTTCAGTTTCAAAATCACATTCCTAACCAGGCGAGGGCTAAAAATTCTGCTTGACTAAAATAGCATCACCGCCTTACCGATCGAAAATTGCCTCCTTTGCTGTAGCTCCTTTTTTAGAATATATTTGATAGCATTTCTTAAACATTATAATGATTTTCCAAAATAGTCATGTAAGACGTTGTTGACCAATTCGCCGAGTTATCTAATCCAGGAGCAGATCCAGGCGGGGGCAGGTGGGTAGGGGGCCTGGGCCTTACCTTCGAGAACTAGCAAAGTCAATGCATTGGTGACAGTTCAGTACTTGTAGCCACTTACTGCACTTTCTTTTGTAGGCATGGAGCAAATCCGAGATAGTGATACATCTGTAGTTTAGTTATAGTATTATATTGAATTAGCGTTGAAATAACATCTGAGTATATATATGTTAAACAAATTTCAGGGGTGGGAGAGGCACCCCTCAGACCCCATTTATAAGTCGCTTGCTACGCTCGATTTCTTTTTCGGCCCCCATTTGAACATTTCTGGAACCGCTAATGAAATCGTAGCATACTTCTACAGTGATTACTAGAGCTATGCATGGCAATAATTTAATTAAAGCCCCATCTTTTATTATTTCTTAGGTTCGTAAACATGAAGTTGTGTTAGTTATAATCGGTAATTCTATGTATAAATTAAGTGTACTCCCCTGAAATCCCCATCCGGGAAATCCTTGCGCCGCCACTGTTCAGGTCTAGGCCCGACGGGCCTAGATTCGCCTTATAACATCCTAGGCCAACCCTGAAGAACCTGATAATTTAATTCCATACTAATCCTTGGAAGCATTGAAAATTCCCTTCACATTGGCTCATTTCCTTGGATTTGGACCCACTTTTGAGAGAATTTAAAAAAAGGTTATTTTAAAATTTTGATTGCTGACTACGCTCAGTCTTCATTAGGAGCATACATTTTATATATCTCTATATGCACTCTAGCCTCCGAGATCCGGACCTCTCAGATGTGGGCACATCCCTCAACCGGGCATCCTTATTGGTATAATGCCAAGCGAATTATGTATTATTATTTCCGAATTATTAGTTCATTAACAAAATATTGTAACAAATACCATGGGCCTTATTCACTAAAGGACTTAACTTAAGATTTCCATAATATTAAGCAAATTCTTATTCTTTGCTAAAACTTAAGCAAAACTTAAGCAAAACTTAAGCAATACTTAAGTCAGATTTAAGTCGGTATTCACTAACCAAAACTTAAGCAGCTACTAAGAATTTGCTTAAAGTTAAGCAAAATCTAAGAATTTGCTTAAACTTAAGCATACATTAAGAAAAAATTTAAGTCATGTCTATAGGTGACTTAACTTAGTTAGAATAATTGTCTAGTTGTAGAAATGGTACTTGAATTTCTTCTTCACAAACATACTTTCTGTCTTAAAATGTATGCTAAGCGTTTTGAGTTCAATCAGTAGTTAGATTTATTTATAAAAGAAATTCTGTTCAATTCGCCTCTAATTCCTCAGAGTACTTTTATTCTATATTCACACACGACGATGGCATCAGCGCTACATATACTTGAACTTGAAATTGAAATTAGCTTACGTCGTCCACGAGTTTCTAGAGATCGACTTAACCCCCAAGAGCAATATTCAGATAGATTCCGTCATACCTCCCTCATGCGATGAAGACATCTATATAAATATTATACCATTCTGTTAATATACAAGCTATTTGTGACCACGAATTTCGCTTCATTGATGCTGTCGTTAAGTGGCCCGGCAGCACTCATGATACGTTTAAATGGCGGCAATCAGGTTTAAACCGTAAAATAGCAAGTGTTCAAATTTATACTGTCCATGGGTGGTATTTTGGTGACAGTGCGTATGGATTACGAACTAATCTAATGACTCCCATACCTTCTCCCATCATCCCTGGGAAAAGAAGGTATAATCGAGCGTTTGTAAAAGTTAGCAAGACCATCGAATGCACGTTCGGGATTTGGAAAAGTAGTTTGAGGTCGATAAATAAAACTGGCGGTACCCTTTGTTATACTCCGGAAACTGTTTGTAAAATCATCTTGGCCACTATGTTATTACATAACATGTGTATCAACCATGGACTATTAACGGATATCGATATTGATGAAGAACTTACGCTAGATATTGATCTCCCGGAACCTTCAGCAAATGGAGTGACCATGAGACAAGAAATTGTATCGAATTTTTTTGATTGGCAAGTTACCGTGATTTAGTTATTCTATCAATTAAATAATGATTGACTAACATTTATTTTGTTAAGTATTGTAATTAGTACATTGAATGAAGCATAATGTATTATAATCATCAGGAGGTGTCAAGAATGGAAAATTAGAATAATTTGGGTACGCTAGGAACACCATAAGGTCCTAAATAGTAGGGTGTTGACTCAGTAGCGATATTATAGATTGCTGATTTCTGAGTTTTTCTGGAAGTACTTTAGTTCCTGCAGTTGTTCTACTATAAGCTTCAAGTCATTTCCTATATTAGTTAACACAGGGTTTTTTTAAGGCCGATCTTGGTGTAAATTTTGCACCAAGATCTTTTGGAGTTACACCACGATTCGGGTCGGCCTGGGCCTGTGCAGTGTTGAGTTACTCCACGATTATGGGTCGCCCGCGGCCGCTGCAGAGTTAAGTTACACCAAGGCCGCGCTGAGTTACATCAAGGTATCAACCTTAAAAAAAACCCTGGTTAACAACATCAATTTTTGCTCCTCCTTTCTAATAGAGTGCGTTTCGTTTTGTAAATATCTTCCGAATGTGTTAACAATTTTCTTTTCCTTCTGAAAGGGACTCCGTCATCTCCCGAGAAAGTAGGACTAATCACCATTTGATCAGACACCTGAGAACTTTGAGGCTCAATGGATGTATCTATTCCCCAAGGAATTCCTTCGAAAATTAATCTTCCCTTTATGCTATGAATTTTCTCTTCCAAGTAAGTTAAGAGGGCATCAGGTGAACCTCCTCCAGTCTTTCTCACTGATGCGAGTTTATCAGAAATTAGCGGCTTGTGTTTTGTTAAGATATTCGCCCATTTCTTTCGAATTTCATCTTTTGTCCTCAAAACTCCATGCATTTGGGTTAATTTGGAAGCAATTTCTTCCCAAACTCTTGACTTTTCCTCAAATGTTAGGGACGCACTAAGGCTGCCAATTAATTTTGACCGTGACCTACGTTATATAAGGCCTATGCACCAACTTTGTGAAACTGGACAATGGATTAAAGGAATGCTATTGATAAATAGGTTATTTATCGTTATCTAAATAACTAGTAGTGATATACCTCATAAATGTTCTATAACTATATAGGAACATGATATCAAGGTATACATAGCACCCTTCAGAATTGAGCTATGTCAAATTATTAGCACTTAATTCTTTATATGGTGATACTACATTCATTATCTCAAAGATTATTGAAGTTAGGCCTAGAAAATGTATTATCAATGAATAGGAAGTTACCAATTGCGGATAGATCAGTACTAGCATAGTTACATAAAATTGATAGTTTTTGAGTTATGGCTCATTTTAACCCTCGGCTGGCTTGGGGTAAAAGGTATAAATAGAAAAAACCCACTTTCACTTTCACTTTCAATTGAAATTCAATTATCTTTCAGTTTCAATTTTACATTCCTAGCCAGACGAGGGTTAAGAAATATACATTTCCCTGGAAACCGAGGAATGTGTCAACACTTCAATTATAATTTCAATATATTTCATTCAACTAGTTATGGACATCCTCATGTTCCAATTTGAACATTTGTAACGCGTTTAACTATGTTAAAAGCAGGCTATAAAAACATGATAATTCCCACGAAAAATAGCGATGACGTAATCAAATGATGACATAGCTCAATTCTGAAGGGTGCTATGTATACCTTGATATCATGTTCCTATATAGTTATAGAACATTTATGAGGTATATCACTACTAGTTATTTAGATAACGATAAATAACCTATTTATCAATAGCCTTCCTTTAATCCATGGTCCAGTTTCACAAAGTTGGTGCATAGGCCTTGTATAACGTAGGTCACGTTTTGACCTATTCTCTACTAAAGAGTTAGTTTCTTCGAGGTTGAAGTTTTTTTATCTTGTCTTAGATTTCTCCTGCTGCATTGATCCGAAAACACAATATTTCTTATTAATGTTGGTTGTTTAGTGATTTTTATAGTTTTGATCTTCTATATCATTCTGTGTTCAAATCATTGTAATGGTATCTTTTGTTACCATTCCTAAACCACGACTATTAGTAGTTTACATATATCACCATCTCTGAAAAGAAGAATCGAAATAGTTTATTTTTGCAACCACTGCTTTGTAGCATCTCGGGTGTTATATTGTAATCATTTTGTCAAATGCATCTTGAGTGGTATCTTATTCACACACCATCCAGAAGAATTAATGATCGTATGCCATTTGAAAATTAAAGGTGCACTGTTTCGTTCCCTTTGTACATTGACTAGGGTGCGACCAGTAAAGCCCTTGGCCCGCTATTTAAAGCCCGCGGCCCGCTTATTTATTTCGCCAGCCCGAGATTTAGGAAATTTGTCTATTTTATGGCATTACTTACTGACAAGAATCAGCAGACAGTACATTGAAGCTGAGGCTACAGATAACACTGACATGATTCTACCTCTCTATTGAGGATTATTAGATTTAACGAAAACAACATTTATAATACTTGTGATACAGTGAACTCTCGTTATAACGAAGTGCTTTGGACCTGTAAATTCCTTCGTTATATCCGGATATTCGTTATAAGCGGATAATAATTAATGCATTTAGTGCTCTGAGGGAAAATCTCCATTTCGTTTATCCGACTTCGTTATAACGGGAGTTCACTGTACTTACATATAAAATAGTAATAATTTCATGACCAAATTTAATATATTCATTTGTAAAATTGATTTTTTTAACTCTTCGGACCGTTTTGGGCCCGCGGTCCGTGGAGAAAGGCCCGCAGCCCGTGATTTACAATAAAGCCCGCACGGGTCGCACCCTAGTACATTGATCTTTCTATAATACGTACGTCCATTTTAATTTGTTGTCTGTTATTAGTATATCTTCATTAATAACCATGCTTTATGGAGTTATACCACCTTCAGTGTCATTGTATATAAATATATATTTATAAATTTTAATTATAAGGACTATTTGAGTAACCTATAAGGGCATCTAAGATTCCAGCAGGATCGTTATTGTATGGAATGCCATCATCACCATGAAGTTTTATAACATTCTATTTTTCCTGTTGATTACAATATAAAAAATGTATTTAATTAATTCCTAAATTTAATTGAATACACATACATATTTATTTGCATGAAAATTCTCACTTCTCAAAAAGTCTAAAAGAATTTTAATTAATAAACTTTTAAAATATTTGAGAACTCAAATTATTATATTAAATATTCGTTAGTAGATTAAAAACTTAAATTACACTCAAGTAAAATTAAGTTTACTTAAAAGTTAATCAAATTCTAAGAATTTTGGTAAGTTTTGAATTTTTAAGAAAACTTAATGAACACTTAGCAAAACTAGAAATTTTGGATTTCACACTTTTAGATTGCACATGCTATCCACTATCCATTCCATTGTATTTCTGAGTTCCGGGAAAATTCCCATTTACGGGACCCTCCGGACGACAGTGCCTGGATAAGTAGGTTTGAGTGTATATATTTATAGCATTTATTTATCTGCCAGAATAATTAGCTTTAGCAAAATTTTAACATGGTCAAAAGTCCAGGATTTGCCTAGAACTATGAATGTTACCACTTATTTGCAAAACAAAGATGTATAACTATGCGATTAATCTAACAATCAAGAAATATGTATTCAGATTTTGATAACTATTACTCTAACTTGTTTATATATTTTGGATTCAGCCTATATTCTAAATGCTCTGAATACGAATGATTGGTTTAGTGCTAATTTTTAAATGGAAATTTGTGTTTAAGAAATCATTTAGATTGAAATTATCTGATTGTACCGCATTGTATTACAGTCAGTTCTCTCTATTAGTACACTTTTCCATTAGTCCATCTTAATTTTGTTGTTCAATCAGATTCAGGGCGTGATTAAGTTATACTCGTTTTCTTACATAGTTTTAGTCCTAATATTTATCTTTTTAATTGTTAATTATAATTCTCTACTAGTCCGCATCTGTTCACTTTTCTTATCTTACTCACTTTAATTTAGATATTTTATGTCTGATATTATTTCAATAGCATCGATATTATTTATGTTACAGTCCACATCTGACCTTCTAAGTTCTAACTACTTGTGAACAAGTAGAAGCGCACAGTTCTTGGAGTATAATTTTTTCCCTAACCATTTCTTTTCAGGTAAGATTTGTTAGAATCACCTCGATAGTTTGCATACAAGAAACCGTACAGGGAGTTAACCTTCTGTTTACTTTTACAGGGATTTTATGTTTGGACCAAAGTACTGATTGCGAGTCTAATAATATCTAAAGGAATGTCTACACTCTCAAACTGTTGCATATTGTTGTGTAAATTCAAAGTTCCTATTCAAGCTTACAGAAATTCCATGTTAAGTCCATATAATTCAATGTTTCTCCTTTCCAAATTGATTTATATGATTTATGTCACCTTAACAAATATGAATATATTTAATAATAGTATACATTGCCATGCATCCTACTATAACCGTATAATGCAAAGTATTGGTCATTCTAATCCAGCGTACAGGGATTCCTTAGAAGAGCGATCGGAATGGGAAAGGATATACGGGATTTTGGTACGTGCACAGGGGAAATTGGAGCCCCGTAAGGGATATGACTCATATAGCTTCACAGTTATGAGTTCGAATAAATCCAATGTCAGAATATACCCATTGCCAGAATAATCCGATAGTCAGAAAAAAACAAGTTGGAATTTCTTTCACCACAATTAATCAAGACTATACCGATATGTTAGAATAATCCGCGTTAGAAAAAAAGAGGAATTTAATTATATTAACTAGTAATTAAATAATCAAATAACTTTATAGAACTCAGCTCTAGTAGAGTTCAGTTTTTCAGTATGTGTATTCAGGCACTGAGAATGGTCAGTTTTCCCAGGGTTTAAAATTGACCTTTAGAAAGTAAGCCTGGGGTTTTAGTATGGGAAAAAATCTTAACTCTACTAGAGCTCAGTAGTCCAGTCAAAATATCAGATGACCTCGGACAAATTGCAACAGAAAATGTATGACCTGTTTTAAGTTCCTAGGGGTATCCCATTAAACATATAAAAACTCTTAATGAATCCAAGTAAGGGAAAGTAATAAAATTTAGGTCGCCGATTTTATTCCCCTTTTGAATAAACCGAAAGTTCCCTGTTAGGTGAAATTTTAATTTCTTTTCTAATCTACTTATAATCACCAGATTTGAACTCAGCATTAAAATTTTAGTAATTTGATATGTCATTGGACCATATTTGGAGTCATATTTCCCTGGCAACCCCAAAATATCTCAGGAATGTAACAACATTCCATTACAGGACTATTCACAAGGTTGGACCATGGATTGTTTGAGTCTGACCTCGTATATACAGAATTAGTTGAATATCTTGATTATTATTGAATCGGATGTTCAACTTGCTAAATTACATTCTTGTTAGTAACGAAATATAATTTTTTATCGTTTACAAGATAACATAATATATAAGTATACTACTTGTATCATTGTAGAAAACGAAGAAACAAGGTACAAAAATATAACTACACACGGTACACAGTGATAAATTTAGTTCGGTTTGAATTTCTTAATTTTGCATGATTCTTCTTTGCTCCTTCAAGCGTGTTCAAGTTCTTCGTTGTATTCGATTGAATGCAATTACATATCGTAAAATTAACTTCTTAAGGATATCCGATCTGAAGGTTGAACAACTGGTACATTTAGCTGACCATATCTCCTCATGTTCAGATTCAAAGTGAATAAGACATAGTTTACTAATATACTACTACGTGACTGTAAATAGCCTTTCGTACAATGTTGAATCGGCTTCTATTAAGGTATAGACCATCCATATCTTAGTCACTTCATTAAGAACTGGCTGTGATGGCCATTTCAGTGATCCCCGATCAACTAATTCAATATGTGTATAGACAAATTGAACATCATGAAACTCGATAACCTTGTCTTCCGTTTGCTCTGTAAGGCAATCGGAACATTTCATTTTGGAATGCTTAAAAATAGAGTCACTTGAAATCCCCCAATAAAAGCCAGAGATTGAAGAATGGGAAGAGGTCGTTCTACTGTATCTTCTTCGATGATAGACAGAAACGTATCTAATTAACATTTGAATTATGACCTTTGACTGCTGAAGAGATTGTATCAAGAAACTCTTTTAATGAGAGGCTATTGAAAGAAAATTGTTTCTAAAATAGTTTTAATATGCTAGAGATTTTGAAACTTCGTTCACTTTCATAAATTTGACAAGCTGTGGTTTGGTAATGTCCACCTGATAGCATCGTATAAAGCACAAAATGAGGTTCAATGGAATCATTCTGCAAAAAGATCGCTGAGAATGTGATCGAATCCACAATCTTGGGCTAAATAATTGACGATTTTACGAAGACAGTTACAACTGTGGTGGAAACTAGTAAAAGTTTGTGGAGTTAGCTTTCCATATTTTCCAGGGAGTTCTTTCCAATGTGAGAGCCAGTCTGCAATACGAGAAAGTAATGTGAACCTCGATTCGTTGTAAATCAAAGGAAGTGATAAATAATATCGGATACTTTGGTAGGTGTATTTAAATTGAATACTTTCCAAACACTGCAAATGATTTTAATAAAATAGTGTGTTTGAGATTTATATGTTTCTCGGATCGAATTTTGTATTTGAAGAGCGGCAGCAGTTTGATCATTAAATATCTTTAAGGCAAGGTGAACATTCTGACTTTCAAGCTTTGTGGGCCAGCATGCTTTTGCAGTTAACTTTTGTGCTTTTCACTGAGGCGAATTGTTCAGATTTGAATAATAGTCTGACATCTTTCAAAGTGGCTTTGTTTGTAAAAGAGAAGTCGTCAAAAGAAGGAAAAGTGCATGTTTTATTGTAATCCGTTTGATTATGCCAATTGTTTCGGATAGTAGTTTTTTTAAAGTGAACAAATTCAAAAAGCAGGAATTAGCTTCTATAAGAGTCAACGGGATGGGGTACATACTGTTCTAGTTGTAATTTAGATGAAAATAACTTGAAGAGACCAACGTTTATAGGATGATTATAAGTTATGATAGCCACAACATATAGACCACATGACTCGATATCACATATTACCATTCGTGATAGGAAATATTTATAACGCACTAGTTTGCGAACAAGGGAGAAGTAGGACTATTGTAGACCATTTTGTAAATAGACTTGAAATCATAAAATCTAGTATAGTTCTCGCTGCTTTGTTGGAATTATTCGACGATCCTATATTTTTTCCACCTTTGTATGTATATTCAGCTTTCAAATTAATCTCATCCATGTGAATAGAAACATTGCGTTGCTGGTGATTACATCCGGTTGTTAAATTTATAAGGTAGGAAATATAATCATTTTCCAACCAATGTTCTCTGAGAGAAGTCGGAGAGTTGAGTGATGTGGAAGAGAAATGCATTCAATTGATTGTAAATATCGATAAGCAGAGGAGATATAATTTCGCATTTGAGTGATAGTATGGTAGTTACTATATTATACTTTCTATGGGTTTTCGGACAGTGAACATTTTCAAGCTGACAATGGATGAATTGTAAACGCGAAAGTAAATCTGAATTACAACTAGTTATCGTATCTTCACTTAATTTAGACAAGCTGCTCCTCGCGCTACGCGCGTTCTTACAACTTGCACTCGGGCCTGCTGCCCTCGCTTGTATTAATGGCTAATACCTTTTCAAATGTTATGCCGGTTGTATTTAAATACTGTGGAATTTAACGAAAATCTTTACGAATATTATACATCCCTTTCCTTGAAATTTCTTCAAAAAGCACAGAGATTTGACGAACATCATCTATTTTGCTTATAGAATAGGAATTTTAATATTGTGATGAAAAGCTTTCGTATTTAAGTGAAAATCTATTTCAAGTAAGTTTTGATTTGTACTTGGTCTTGATATAGAGACGGGTGTAATTTGTGCAAGGTAGAAGGGATTGGATACCAGAGAAGCCAGTTATTTGAAATATTAGTTTTTTCCAATTTGCACACAAGCTCAGCGAAAGTCTTAACACCAAATTCTTCCTTTTCTTTTTCTACATTGGAGGGCACTTTCTTCTCAAGCCTTTCTTCTCAAACCTTTCTTAGTTGGTACTCTCCTTCAAATTAAAGTCGAGACGCTTTGGCTTTTTCAACAGTTTTTTTAAGATATAAGGGACAATTGGGTAGTATCGTGGGAGTAGCACCATCAACAAGTCCATGTTTTCGATATGCCTATTAAAAGAAGACCTAGTATATACTTAGTAGTGAGCCTACTTATTACTGAATAGGAAATTAGGAATATAAACAAATTATTGATAAGGAATTTTCTGTTCAGTAGGACCATATAACTTTTGCAATGGTTTGCCAATTATTTGAGAGCACCAAGAAAATAGTTATAATTTAAGCTATAAGCCTAAGGGATACCGCTAAAATGCGATGAGTAGATAAGAAATGTGAAATGTAATACTTACTTTACAATGTGCACTCAGTCCTCAGGTAGTAGAGCTTCACATGTATAGAGAATTTCCCAAGGACTAAAATGCTTAGCACAAAGGTAGACTTGCTTCAGAGAAAAACAATCATCTCTATGGACAAAGTTTCTCCACTCATCCCTTTGTTCCAGAGAAAATTATATATAATAAATTAATTAATGGATAAGTGTTAGATTATATAGAATTAAATTGTAGTATTTACTTGTACAAAACTTAGGTCTTATACTTTTAATGATTTATTTGGATTATGTTTCATTAAAAATTAGAAATTATATAACCTCATTAATATTAACACCTAGGGACCGTCAAAATTCGTTCACCTTATCCGAAATTTGTATTAACTGCGGTCGTATTCACTAAAAACTTAAGTACTAAGCCTAAGATCAATCTTAAGTCTTAAGAAGTTAAGATCGAACTTATTAATGATGTTAAGATAAATATGATTAGAATAGAGCATTATCCTAGTTAAATACAAAACTAGTGTCTAATTTAGTTATGTTAAGTGTTTATTTATCTAGTAAAAATATTTTTTTCCATTTTTCTTTTTGAGCAATAGTAGAGGCAATTAATGTCAAATTATTATGAACAAAGAAGAATTATTCCCCACTCCTGTAAGACATAGCTAATATCAAATATCAATCAAGGTAGATTAAATGTTCGATAGAAGTAGGTTTGAACAACGTTTATGAAGTAATTAGTGAAAATCGAATCAAATACAATACTTAAGACACCTCTCTAAGTTGCTTAAAGTTCGGTCTTAAGTTCGGTTTTCAGATCGAACTTAAATCTAGTGAATACGACTTAAAATCTAACTTAAGACTTAAGCACTAAGATCGATCTTAAGTTATTAGTGAATACGGCTGCAGGTGTAATTTGTATTGAAAATCCTTTGAGTCCCAAAATTGTGTTCATACTAACCAGAAATTCATATCGTTTGAACGAAATAGTACATCAGCATCACCAGACCCCCACAGTATAAGAATAGGTCTTCACTATCCACATGTATGTATATATATTTAGATTCATTTAGCTAGTGGACATTACATGCCAACAATATTTCTGCTATTCTCAATTAGACATCATTTTTGAAGATATTTGCACGCACTTTCGTATCTGAATATTCACGCCCACCGGATCGCCATTAATTATGTTTATATTAACAAGTTCTACTGTACTGGATAAATTCTATATTAGTATTCCAATAATTAAATGGCATTGGCGTAGAATTCGGGGGCCCTCCCGGTTTTTATTCCTGGGCTGCGGCTAATTGATTCGCCCCCCCCCGGTTTCTAAAACTTTCATCCTTATTTGTACAAATGCTGTCAATATTCTCAGAGGCACAGCCTACGTAACTATAGCCTATTCGCGGTATTTAACCATTGATAACTTCAAGTCTTACATGCAAAATACATACAATATATAGCTATCTAATTTACCTGATATTAAATGGATTTTAGTGAATATTACTGCAATTAGAGGTGGGTAACGGTGATAATTGTCTCTCTTATTACAAACTAAATGTATACGATTACAATACATACTATAAAATAAGTATTATTCAGACTGTAACTTTTGTAGTTTCCTCTTAGATCCACCGTGGAATTTTTCCAAGTTCCTTTTAGAGATTAAATTGCGAACTTTATTCTTCAATAAACAATTGCTAGCGGCAAAGAGTATTTTGCTGAGATGAGAAAGGAATAGTGTTTGACAACTAGGGCATTCAAATCTCCAGAAATCAAAACTCCCAAATTCTATCCTCGAAATTGAGAGTTGAATTAGTATAGTTTTACTGGTGCCAGTAACAAATTGTTTCATCGTGCAATTGTCCTGTTCATAAAGGATCTTCCATAGAGTTATGACTGCATTGATAACTTCATTAGAGGGATATTTAAGTCCTCCTCGGTCTGCCAAGTGAATTAGATTCAAGTCAGAATCTTCACACTCCGCAAAGCTTCCATCGTGTGTGAGTAAAGACACACAGTTATAACATATTGAAGTGGTGGAATTGGAAATAACTTTCTTCGAATATAATTTTGACTTGCAAATACTGTGTATAGCATATCCAGCAATGAAAGCTAAGGACTGTCGAATTTCTGTCATCGGTGAAAAAATCGAAGTTTTGGTGGAGAAGCGAAGAGTAAGCGCTCAGGTCTGTTTGGAGAGTTTCAGCGTTATCAGGTTCCATATCATACGAGAAGGTTTTAACAAATTTCTTTAGCGAAGTCTCAAATTTGCTGTTTTGAACTCGGTATAATTTTAAGATGTTTGAAAGTTTAATTCTACGTTCACTCTCAAGAAATTAGCAGATAGAAATGTTGTAATCACTACCGGACATTAATTTGTACACACCAAAATGTTTTTCAAGAGAATCGTTTTGTAGAAATCCTGTCAAAACGTAAGAAAATCCACACTCATCGCTGGTTAAATAGTTAACGATTTATGGTATAACTTGACAAGTGTCAATTAAGCTAATAAAGGTCTGTGAGCTAAGCTTTCCTGCTCTCCCGCTACAACTAAAGCACTTCCAATCCTGAATCCAAGAAACAAACTTAGAACAAAAACACAAAGCGATAATCTTCAAGCTTGAAAACCTTTCAATCAGGATCACGTAGGCGAATGTCTTTGCCTGGACTATGTATGTTACACATTTTCCAAAATCAGTTAATGAGAGAAATGAAATGATAAGTTTGGTATTGAAATATTACTCCTTTCATTAAACAACAATACCGCATTGGATGTTGACTGTTCCCAAACTGCAAGAGCCAAAGGAACACTTTGTCTTTCAAGAATTGATGGCCAAACAACTTTGGATGTTAATTTATGAGCGATCTTAGCAGTTGAATATTGCTCGGTCTTATAAATATTTCTGAGATCTTTGAATGAAGCGTTTGAAAAGTGATAAGGAAAAGTTTCACTAAAGTAATGATCAATTGATGGAAAGGTAAAGGTTGTATTGGTATTCTTTTGATTTATCCAATTATTTCGGATACACTTCACTATATGAAACGGGTCAAACATCAAGAAAATTGATCTAGTAGGGTCTGATGGGTTTGGGCAAGTTAGCTGTAAACTTGCACTACCAGCTAGAGACTTGAATAAACTCACATTTAGTTGATAATCATTTCTACAAATTACTACTACCTTAAGACCACACTTCTCGATGTCAATAATAACTTGCTTTACCACTGGAAGTAAGTCAGAAGATTTTGCATTACAACATGGAAGAAGTCTCACAATTTCTGACCACTTTGTGAATAAGCTTGTAACTTGAAAAGCTAAGACAGTCTTAACTGAATGAGATTCAAATGAAATGTTTTCTGGATGTGCTGAAACGGTTTGTATAAAAGAGGAGCCAAAGATTTTACCCCCCTTATAGGTATAATCAGACCTTACGTGAATTTCGTTTAACTGGGAAGAACATGTTTCTTGAATTTGTTGAAGTCTTTGCATGCAACCTTCATATAATCTATAAGCCAATATTTGAATATAGCCTTCGGAGAGTAGATGGATGAGGAAGAGAGATACATTCTAGTGATTGCAGATAACGGTAGCAACCCGAAGAGATTAATTGAGCCTTGAGAGATAGAACCAAAATTATGACGGTTGTTCTTTGAAACCTTCAAATTTTCAAGTTGACACAAAATAAATTGTAGCCGATTGAAGATGGTAGATCTAACTGAACAGATAGCATTGTTGATACCAATCTCAATAGCATCTTGTTGATGTGTCTCAAGCTCTTGAGTTAACTGAGAAATTTGACGACTATCAGAAATGAGAGTGATTTGGGTTGGAATTTCATCTTCAATTACAAAACACCTCACATACAAAGTGTCATCAATACAAATCTGGTCAGACATGGTTAGTAGCGGTCCAGATTGTAACTTCTTAAAAATATGCAAGGTAGTCTGACTTGAGCGAATATACATCCATTTTTAGATAAATTAAGTGTCGAAAACTTCAGCTGGATATCATCAATATCGTTAACAGAAAAGGTGTCGCTCTCCTTTTTAATTTCTGCACGACTCAACTCAAGAGCTTGATGAAAATTCCGGATATCAATTTCATCTCGGTCTAAACGATCTGGGTGATCAGAAGATCCTTGTAAGTAAGAAGGACAGTTAGGTAGATTGACGGGCTTGGCATTTTCCGAAGACCAGGTTTTCTTGAAACTTTCTTCACTGTACCGTCACCCATGGGAATATAGAAGTCAAGTAACACATCATTATCACTGAAATGTTTTGCACAGATGAAGACTTTCACCCACTCCCATGCATCATCTCTATGGAGAAATCTTCGCCATTCCTCCTGCACTTCTTTCGACCAATGGTTCAACATTTCAAACACCGGAAAGTAATTAGTGCCGTCGTAATTGGATGAACAGTTGGCCACACTACATCTGTTTGGCTTATTGCTAAGAAAGACACACAAAAATATTTATTAATTGGATTATTAAGAAAATGTAAATAATATTGTCAAGTGATACATGTAGAATTACAATAGTTATTCTATATTATATTATCGTAATAAGATGAAATTTAAAAATTATGGTTTGTTTATAAAATAGACTTGAAGTAATCCATGGTGATGTAAAACTCTTACCGTGAATAGGCAATAGTTACGTAGGCTGTGTCTCACAGGTATTTCTGGTTCGGTGCACCTCAAGTTGTTAGTTATAATTTAGTTAAAAATTAATAATTAAAAGTATCATCAGTTTAGTCTACAGGAGAAAGTTTTAATGCTTCAGGAGATTTTTTAATAATTCTGAAAATTGAATATTGAATTTTAACTTTTTAAACCACAGATCAAAATTTCCAAATTCTCAAAGTAAGAAAATTTTAATTTTAATTTACCTTCTATCGTAGTCCACGCTTATATATTATTATCTTGTATTAGTATTTAGTGAACATGGCAAAGAGAGCTAATGAATGTGGAGAACAAACATGTATAAACATATTCTTTTCTAAGAAGAGAAATACTGGAAACATAGAGGAAAATTCATCCTCATCTACACCAGGACAACTAAATGAACTGATTGAGCAACTAATTCCATCTAGACAAGACATTGAAGCATTACCTAACCCAATGCCGAAAGCATCAAGCGGCCACTCAGTAAAAAAAACTTGGTTTGGAGAATTTCCTTGGCTCAAAATTGCGCAAGACTTCAAGTCTCTATACTGTATTAGTTGTAACTTGGCATATACCAATTGTCGACTAAATGCATCCGACATGAACATAGTATCTAATTCGCCTTTCCCATGGAAAGATGCAGACTCTGGCTGGAACAACATAAAGAAAGGTCCGAGACGGAATTAATAAGCACAATAATAGCCGTATTTACATTAATTCTCAGTTATCATTAAACATTGAAATGAACACTCATGAGCAAAAGCTTGCACTAGGAAAGGCTACAATTCACGAATATACACTCAACAGAACAGGATTAAAGGCACTGTTAAGCTATGCGGGCAACAAGGTTTAGCTCTCCGAGGACATCGAGATGAGGACCAAACCGCAAATTTAAATTGTTTTGTAAACCTGATTGGGAAGTTCAACCCGATGGTCGGAAAATATCTAACATCAGAGAGCAAAATGAAATTTCTTTATCCGGGCATTCAGAATGAAGTGCTGAAGATTATTAGTAACTCGCTACTAAGGAATCTGATCACTCGTATCCAGATTTATTCTATTGGTATACGCAAGAACCTGTATTTTCAATTATTATGGATGAGACTGCTGACATAAACAGAATTGGGCAAGTGTCATTTTGTCTTCGTTTTGTAATGCGCATATGGAAAGTGGAGAGGTTTTCTTAGGTTTCCATCGGACCAGCCGTACAAATTCGGAAACTCTGCTCCATCTTGTGAAAACATCACTAATGAGTTTTGGACTCCCATTTTCAGGCATTCGTGGACAAGGATATTACGGTGCTTATAATATGTCATGCAAGAATAACGGCTTGCAAGCTAAAGTGTCATCTGAAAATTCTAAAGGTTTGTATTTGTACTGCCTTGGACATCAACTCAATTTGGTTGTACAGGATGCACTAGTGGATATTCCTGAAGTTGTAAATGCACTTGAGAGAATGAATGCTGTCGTTTACTTTATTAAAAATTCTCCCAAATGGTGGCAGAAATTTCAGACGATTGTCGAAGAAACAAACTTAAATAATAATCATATAAACCAGAAATTGTTACGCCCGTTTGTCCAACACGTGGGTTATGACGCTTCCCGCTGTTGATGCTTTCATAATTCATTATGAATCAATACTAGGGTTTCTTGAGTCGATCAAGGACGATGTATATGAACCAGTTAAGAACAGGGATGAGGCGTTATCTTATTTAATTGAGCTTGAGACTTTACTTTAACCTTCGAATTGTTCAAAAGTTATTGCAATTTGTTCAACCTATTCATACACAATGCTTGGGGAAGAAAGCTACTACTGGCAATGTAAGAAACTGGGTAAACACCCTTGAACTAACCCTCATAGCTGAAGGGCAGAATAGGATCAATGGTGAAGCAGTATTTGAATCTGTAAAACTAATCACCATCCAGGATCTAAGACTTGACCTTCCTGCATTGCCTAGGGAAAAACTTAGTGCCCCAAAGTGTAGATCTACTAAAGCGAACTCCCAAGATCAGGTAAAGACCTATTTCACATGTTTGTATACGTCTGTAATGAAAATTGCGGCAGACTCTTTATTAAAGCACTATTCAATGAATGACCTGACAATTGTTGAGTTATTACGTAGGACTCTTGAGGAAGAAATAATTGCTGATTTAGAACTTAACAAATAGTTGAATTTTATGGCAGTGATATAAAATTGGACTGTCTAATATTTGAGAGGCAAAACTGGTTATCTCAATGCAGAGGAATGGGAGTTCCATCTACGATCACGACTTTAAGAAATCTTCTTGCAGAAGAAGTTGCACTCAAGTGGATGATACCAAATTTGCATATGCAATGTTTGGTGTATGTGTGCCTCCCTGTAACTACTTGCGAGGCCGAAAGGTCATTCAGTACGTTACGGAGAATACACAAATACCTACGCAATTGCCAGACTCAACAGAGATTGAATCATTGCGCAATATTGACCATACATAAGGTTATAGTACGTGAGATGGAGATGGAAAAACAAATCGATGAGTTGGTAGATGCTACATCACAAAGAAACATATTTGGCCCATCACAATCACTCCAATAGGAAACTATAATTTATATTATTTTTGTTTATTTAATTATATCTTAATGGGATAAGATTATATTATTTGTATTATCATCGTCTTGTTCATTTATTTAGGCAACAATTTTGATAATTTAACTCAACATTTGAAAGTATATTGACGAATTTTCGCCCCTCAGAATTTAGATATTTTACAGAAATTCTACGCCTATGTTAGATGGTATTTTTTACCGCTTGAATCAGACTATTTTGGTGCTCAAATTGCAGCCAATAAATTTACTAAACTGACCAGACCTCAAACAATCCATGTTGTGGTATTCTATTGACTCGTGAATAGTCCTGTATATCGTAGTTCACGCTTAGGGCTAATTCTTTAATTTCCCATGTTCTTTTGCCCACTGGTGGAATATTAGAGAGAACATACTGTATTATCTCATCCTGTCTTCTAAAATTTCAGTAGGATAATTTATACGATTTGGAATAATTTATTGAGCCATCTATAACCCACAATGGGAAACTATGCTGGCTAAAACTATTTAGGTTATTAAGTGTATTTTGCACCTTTAATAGTGACACTCAGTATGCTTCTCTTCTTTACATTCAAACAATATACTTTTTTGCTAGGCTTTTTTATACCCATGTTTAAGATTCATTATCAATACTATGGGTTAATACTATATAGTCTGGTCTAGGCATTGAAGTCCAAAATTGGTCATAACTAAAAAAAATCTAAGAATAGAATGTTGACACATTCCTCATACGTTCCAGCGTTGCAACGAAAAAATCTTCGTGACTAATAAAATTGCTGGAAATATAAGGTTGAATACAAATATGGTGATTATAAGCTGATTAGAGCTGAATTGATAAAGTTAGTTCCAGGGAAAGTAGGCGAATTTGAAATATAAAATTATTTGGGTGGGGAATAAATTGTCTACTCACAACCTATCTAGAACATATATTTGCATTACATCGCGAAACCTATTGGTTGATTAATCACCATCAAATTGCTTAGATATTGTTTACATCATCCTCATGATCAGAAATATACACATATTCTGATGTAAATTTCACATTTTATTTCGACCAATCCTTACCTCTCTGCAACATAATTTCCAATTTACTTCATAATTTAACAGAACATTACCTTACTTGTTTTATGAAAATTTTGCCCAATTTTTGCAATCAATTCCTTTTAGTTTACAAGATGTGGGCCATCTAATTTTGACGAAATTTACGATCGTACGATTATTTTGTATAGGCCATACACTCAAATTGATGACAATTTCCGATCGATACGTCTATTCGTTTGATTATTAATTCTGAATAATAAGAGGATACCTTGTTCCAAAATATATCAATGCTGATTGTCTTTGTGTTATAGTCTTTTTATCTCCAAATTTTCTTTTGATGGGCCACCAAATTCAGAGATACATATCTCGTTTTCACCAATCTATTTGGTTTGATTTCTTAGTAATTACTTTGCTATTGTGCATAAACATTCTATTTTCTGATTTTTGTGTCTTAGTTTAGATTTTATTGCTATTTCTCTGCTGTCAAACATATTTTTAGCATTTTATGATAAAATTTCATCATCAAACTAATTACATGCTCTATTTGGATGCTGCTCCTCTCATAATATTTTTCACTTAGTAAAATATTGTTGCTACACAAATCTGATTAACTTCAATAATAATCAAATAAGATAAGCAAAAAAATTACTTCCCCAAAAAATGTGTCAGACACGGTGAGCCGTTCGTGTCCCCTTTTACTCCGCACCAATGTATTTTGAATTTTTAAATATTTTCAAGAATTCTTCATACATATACAGTACGATGTTTATTCCCAAATATCATTGCCATATTGAAATTTATGATATTAAATTTCAATGCTGAACTTTTAAATTTTAGTTTATCAATTATCACATCCCTCACTTTTTATTTTGATGTGAATTTCCTTTCTTTATATGTGTATTAATTCTTGCTTCCAACTAATGACAATTTAGACAATGTATCATATTTCTGAAAAGCAATCAATATGGAATATGTTACTTTAAGGTTTATACACAAAATTCCGATTCTTCATGAATGTTGTTGAACCTCGACCAGATATGATATTTTGCTACTATATATCATTTTAAATGTTAATAGAATTCTCAGTGTTCAATGTTGATGAATAATCTTTAACATACACTACCGGGACAAAAGTATTCGACCACCCAAAATTTCCCATTGAAAATAGTACTATAGTGGGTTTAACAATGGAAGATAGTGTATTCAAATTACATGAGATATTGCTATTTCGATTACAAATTTGTATTCTGAGCATTCGAATTATCAATTGTAGAAGATTTCAATTCAATCCCCTTTTGATTTGGTTAAAAACTATCATCCTGTACCACTATGCACCACTTTTCCCAAATTGCCAATATGGGAGAGATGGGAACAGGTGGCACATGTAGCAATTTGATGATAATTTTCAACCGGATTAATATGTAATCAATTGAAAGCATCTACAATGGGTAAGTAGAATGCTTATAAACGAATCTAAATTCAAAATAGCATTATGTCATACATTTTTAATACATTGAACAATATTATTAGGCCTACTATAGTACTATTTTCAAAGGGAAATGTTTGGTGGTTGAATACTTTTGTCCGGGTACTGTAAGTATAGAACATTGTAATTCCCTATAATATTTTTTAATCAATTTTTCATCAGGTGTGAGTTGGTACATGCTCCCTGTTTTGCTGAATTTGAACATTTGTATTTTTGCGAGATTCTGTTCCGTCGGAACCCAGCACACATCCTCTCTTATTGGCCTATGAAATTTCTCGACGACGGCACATTAGGGTGCATAAATGATACCCGAAAATCTTTTTCAAAATAGAATTCCTTGACATTTCCAATTCACAAATTTATTTCATACCTACAGAGTAGAAAATGTCCAAGGATTGAATTCTCCAGATGAGAATTGTCAGCAACAATTATTGATTTGAGGACGCTCACGATAATTTCATCTGTATTTTCGTCATCAGTTACTCTCAGTATTTTGAGTGTTTTATCAAAACTGGGATAAGCAATGATGACCACGAATGCCTGAAATTTTTGAAGAATTGCTGAAACGCTTTTCCAGGAGCATAACATTCCATGCAATATTTTCTATTGAATTGTGCAAATTTTGATGCCCGTGATATGGATCGAACCCCATTCAAAAACTTCCTGAGGTGCCAGTATCTCACCTATATTTGTAGCTTTAAAACTTTTTCTTGCGGCCTACCGCATTACCGTTCCTCCAATCCCTCTTAATGCATTTACCGTGAGAAGTGCGAATGTGAAGTTGGCTGAATCGTCGGTCGACCAGCACAACTTCAGTCAATAACTTGACGAACTTTCTGACATCAGATTTAAATAATTTTACAGCATTCGAAAGAGCAGAATGCAATTTAAAAAGTTTTAATCTTCGACAAAAATAATTTACAACTGACCCGCACTAGTTGACCCACTTTTTTAATGCATTAAACTAATTATCAAGAGCTGAAATTATGCATGTAACTCCCGAAATATCTACTTTTATGTTATAGAAATTTCATCAAAAATCTTATGTACTTTAGAAATATTTACGTTTGAATATTGAAGTATTCAAAATCGAGTCTCCATTAAAATCCTACTATATTTTCTATGTATACAGCTAGCAAAAGTATCAATTCCAGTTTGACTTAGACAGTTAGAATTGATTAAATTACATCACAAGCTTCAAGCTGATATATTATTCTATTACGTATGTAATCAATTATCCAAGGCCAAGTCCCTCATTAATAGTAAACGGGAAAATTCACTCCGTCAAATTAATTAACACCAAATTTTGTATTCTGAATAGTCTTTTTCACAAATGGAGGGAGAGTATTGTTTTAATTATTGCAAGGAAATGACCACAGCCATAATTATGATATTAAATAATTTGATAGTTAATAGGATGACTTATTTTATTTCAAAGATTATACAAAGCATCTATACTATTAAAACACAAACCTGTATGTGTGTATGTGTATATATATATATATATATACCAAAAATTGTCCCTAAACCCCGGGTTTTGCAATCTTCTTCATTATGTACTCTAGTTACGCTTCTATGCTTTAAATATATTTTAGAAGCCAAGGGATGAAATCCAAATTTGAAAGCAGAAATTCTATCATGAATATTACTATACATTGAAGAAATAAAATCACCAGGACTGATGTGTATATTAGATTCGAATATTGGATGTTTAACTATCCTAAACCAATTAGCTGCTATGGCATTACTTGCTTTAGTTTATTCTTCATCACAAGTTCGAGATAATAAAATTCTACTCCATAAAGGCAAGATTGGCATACAGTATATACAGTACCCGGACAAAAGTAATGACCACCCAACATTTTCCCTTTGAAAATAGTACTATAGAAGGACTAATAATATTGTTCAATGTATTAAAACTTTATGACATATTGTTATTTTGAATTCAGATTCGTATTCTACGCATTCGAATTACCTATTGTAGATGCTTTCAAATTGTTTACATACTAATACGGTTGAAAAATCATCATCAAATGGCAACATGTGCCACCTGTTTCCATCTCTCCCATAGTGGAAATTTGGAAAAGCGGTGCATAGTGGCACAGGATGATAATTTTTAGCAAAATCAAAAAGGGATTGTATTGAAAGCTTCTAGAATTGATAATTCAAATGCGCAGAATACGAATTTGTAATCGAAATAGCAATATCTCATATAATTTGAATACACTATATTCCATTGTTAAACCCACTATAGTACTATTTTCAATGGGAAGATTTTGGGTGGTCAAATACTTTGTCCGGGTAGTGTAGTATATTAACAAATATTCTAAAATATTGGCATAATAATAATAATAATAATAGTACAGCATTTTGTACGCCTTACACCAGAGTCCCAAGGCGTTTACAAGGTAGAGAATATCAAAAAGCCCTAAGATATACAAAAAGGTAAATAAGTAAATATTACAAAGATGAAGATTAGGAATAGTATAAGTTGAACAGGTGAGTTTTGATATGTTTTTTGAAAATTTCAACCGAGCCTGCATGGCCGCATTTTTGATAGTGGTTGGGATGGAATTCCATATATGCGGGGAAGAAAATGAGAAGATTCGGGTTAACGCATGTCGCCTTAACTAAACCATTTAATTTCACTAAACTGAAGCTGACAGTATCATTTTAATACTGTATAGCTAGAATATATCTTTTGCCTACTTTTTGCTTTTAATTAAAATTACAATGAACACGTGTAAAATACGAGTTTTAAACTTTTTTGAATCTTGAATTTATTATCTAAGTTATGACTTAATCTATGCATTATGTGTGCAGAACATAAATGATAACATTTAAGCTATTCATAACCTTTACATTTACACTTACTGCTTTCCAACAACTACTTGGTAGCCTAAAATGTTACTTTTATTAAAGGCTTATACAAGTGCTATGAATCATAGCCCAACTGTAATCAATTTCACTTCCAGTTATGTGTATTTCTTTGTTGAGAACTAATTTAGAAGCTAAATACCATTTATTTAGAAAATGTGATATCTCTGCAGTACCATGGTCCCAGCTAATCATCTCTGCTACTCGTATCTGGCTAGTACGGTAGTCTGGATGATGCAGAGCGAGTGCATATTAGTAGCTTGGTTTTGTGACGGATTGAGGTTTACTGATGAGAGAACCCGTAGCATCCAAAGTAATATTATCTCTTTATTTAAATGTTTCAATAGCTCTATCTGTGTTGCATGGTGTATAGATGGATAATAAAAGGTTCCTTAACAAAATATTGTACGTAGCCAGGAATTGGTTTCTCATTTAATAAGTTACGGTAGTATTCCTGAGTTGCTGAAATATCCGTGATCATATCGTTTGAAAATCTGTTAGACGAGTTCACTTCAAATTTTATCTGTCTTAAGCAATCTTGGGTCATAACTTATAAGAAGAGAAAAATTACCACTACAGTCGAAATCGGGTTTTTTGCCACGGGTTTTTTTGCCTCTCCGGGTTATTTTGCCTCCTTGCTTCTCCTTGTTTCTTCATAACCTCATAGAACTGTATATTGTTAAATACGGGGTTTTTTGCGTATTGTGTTTTTTTGCCTCTTTTTCCATGCATTTAGGGGGGCAAAAAAACCCGATTTCGACCGTACAGTACTCAACAACATGATCCATACAACCAAATAGTTTATGAAAATATTTTGAAAGAGAGGTATGCTGTAGAATTCCACCTAGTTGTGTTCGCTGAATACCAGATGCATGGCGTGATATTTGTTCTCTCCATTATTGTGTTGTACTGAGAGAGAACCTTTAGATATAAAGTGTACTGCTTGGGTATTTGTAGGTCCTGGTATACTAGTTATGTTTTCATTTATGTAAAACTCAACCAAATAACAGTTAAGGAACTTACAGTCAGCACATTCTCGAAGGTATGGTGAATTTACTTTACGACTAGAAATCTTCTTTAAATTTAAGAACACACATGGGATAGATTTTAGAAACTTTACCGCTAAACAAAGCTGTCCAATCTCGATTTAACTTATCTCCTCCTTCTATATCAATAAAATGAATGCTATTCCACTCGTGCAAGTCCGGAAAAATTCACCATTAACACTCAAATCGGTAACAAAGTTAAATTCATTACACCCATGCAATTAATAAACAATATAATTTACGTTGTTAATGATATTATTACTACACTTGATGGCGTCCTCGGCATTATATTCCTCATCAACAAGATAAAGAGGTACATTTTCAGGAAGTGGGGACAATTCTGGAGATACTTCTGGGTTACCTATTATAGCTAAATAATCAGTATTAATGATTTCAATACATCAACACATTTAGTCTAAAACTGATCAAGTAAATCTGTTATCCAATGTACGAATTCACTTAGTTGCTCGTTGGTCAAGAGTGCGTATTGTTTTTAAATTGGGAATTGTTCTTCCATTTCAAATAGATTTTTATGCGTTTAGCTTGATTATTTCGTCCATGAACTTTCTTACAAATTACTCCCCAAATTTAATCTGCGACACTGGGACTGGTATATAATCTCACTGTATGATTATGATGTAGCTTCAACATATGAAAGTAATTGCTGGAGTTCTGGATGAATTAACAACAATGAGGTGAAATGAAAATAGGGATTAGTTATGCATATTGTATTTTCCTGAAAAAGTGTCGTGGAATCACCTCCACCCAGATTATTACGAAAGAGAAATGATGCACATACTTTTGCAAAGCACATATTCGGTAATTGGAAGCGATTGTTAGTTCATACTTAATAGTGAACACAAAACAAATATGGGGAATCTAAATGGGTCGAATCTTCTTTAAAATAACGATAAAAATTTATAAAATATTGAAAAAACGACTAGAATCTTTACACACTATGATTTTGAGCGATGTAACATATCTACTAAAACTAAATTCATCATCACTCTCATTTTGTCTAGTTTAGGTGTCAAACTGGTGGTCGGTTGGTCATCTGCGGAAATATAATTACATTGCTTTGGTATATTGAACAAAGTTACAACGATTCCTAATTTTCTATTTACTATCTCACATGTTCTGTTCTAATAAATTTTTACAAGGCCTGGGACAATGGTAGAATTATGAATTCGGCCAGATATCGAAATCGAGTTTAACATCCCTGGTATAGTTTTTGGCTTAAATTTTAGTCAGGAATATAATGATAATAATCTAGTAATCTAATGTATTTAAATATTTTAACATTGAACATAAATGAATATTGTTTGAATCGAAAGAGTAGAACGATATTTAGATTATAGATTTTGGCCCTAGATAATCATATCAATAAATTTACTTTTAGAAAAGCTGATTCCAGGGAAAGATTTGTTGAAATGTCGAACCATGTATCGTGGAGATGTAAATTATACCTAAATTGTAGATAAAATAATCTATATAATAAAAAGTAATCTAATACAGGGGTTTTTATCTTTTGCATCTGTGAACATTTGCACGAAAACCTTAAGTTCATTGAATAAATTTATTGTTAAAACCAGTGTTGGGGAAAGAACCGTCCTTTTCTAGAAAGTACCGGGTAGGTGGAAAAAACCGCCCTTTTCTGGACTTTTCTTCGTTTTCTAATGACTGCCCTACGCATGAATAATATATTTCGGTGACAGTGCGGATACTATTTTACTTCTACACTAAATAAATGCTCATTCCACAATTTGATATATTTCGCACTGTTAGATTACTTTTGTATCGAATAATTCCTACATACACACACTTACAGCGTTCACCTAGTACATTTGGTACTACGTATTAGTAAACATGTCTTATACATATATCAGTGGTTAATCCACTAACCTTAGTTTAACATTAGGGCCCACTCTCAAAAGTACTAAATTTAACTATCGGTGCACTAAAAGTGTAGAATCTCTTTAGAAAATATGTCTCTTGCATATAGAAGCTGACCATAAATGGGCATGCAGTGATGCCATATATGATCATCAGTGTTTTTTCCATGGGGTATTTTCCGGCGTGGTATTTTCTGGCAAACACTGATTAGAACTCTTAGAGTTGGTACTGCTTTTTTCAAGAACTAGAGAAACTCAAGGCCAGGGTTGGGGCCGATTACTTTTAGATGATTACGATTACGATCTATATTTTTTAAAGATTATGATTATGATTACGAATACGATCCATAATTTTTAAGCAATTACGATTACGATTACGATTACTATAAACTTGTATATGATTCCGATTATGAAAACAACCCAAAATGTATACTAAATGCGGTCTGGCTAAGTCTGATAAATTCTAATCTAAAAGTACTAACAACAAGGAAAAGTGTCAATTTCAATAAACTAACTGTTGCTGTATATCTTATGATGGAATTCATATTTAATGTTATTGTTAGTGAATAAATGCACTTTCACTGGTAATCCTACGAATTGATAATATACCCTTAATTTAAAAGATAAACACGCTAATAAAATAGCATGATTACGATTATGATACGATTACACTCTAATAGAATCATCTGATTACGATTACGATTATGATTACAGCGAAATGTATAATCGATTACGATTGTAATCGTAATCAGCCCCAACCCTGCTCTAGGCTAAGATTTTTGAGAGACAACATATCAAATCAGGTCCAAAATCAAATCTATCCACTTCACAATTGATGATACCAGTATATATTGTATTTAAGAATAATTGAATAATTTACATTCTAATCATTAAAGATAATCGTTTCGTGAGCCCTCCCTAGGAAGCCTTTGCGATCCCCAGGTTGAAAACCCCTGATATAATACGTACTATGTGTAAACCATAAATTTTATGTAATAAGAAGAAACGAACCTCAAGAGTCAATACTCACAAGTCAAAGTTAGAATTTTGGATCATTCTATTCCGAGATTAGGTTAAATTTAATAGCTGCGGGATTTGAATATAATTTCTGAAAATAAAGATTCGTTTGATATGTTGAAAGTAGTTTATTGATTCAATAAGCTAACAAACAATAAATAGTGTTGATAATATCAAAGAACTATTCGGAGAATGAGAGATGTGAATTGACATTTTCCTCTTTATAAGGAATTATTCATGCGAATTGAATATCAGCTTGAAGCTTGTGATCTAATTTAATCAATTCTAACTGTCTACGTCAAACTGGAATTGACGCTTATGCTAGTTGTATGCATATACATAGTAAATATATTAGGATTTTAAAAGAGACTCGATTTTGAATACTTCAATATTTAAACGAAAATATTTCAATGAAATTTCTATAACATAAACGTAGATATTTCGGTCAATTATTTTTGTCAAAGATTTAAAACTTTAAAAATTGTATTCCTAGGTTTATAAACGTAGGTTGCTGCTCTTTCGAATTCAGTAAAAATCATTTTAATCTGATGTCAGAAAGTTCGTCAAGTTATTGACTGAAGTTGTGCTGGTCGAATATTCAGCCAACTTCACACTCGTGTGAGAAGTTGCAAAAAAATGTCATTCAACTTCGATTCCGAAAAGCTTCTGTTGATAGACAAGATTAACCATGTTTTTGAAGTTTTTGTATTTAGATGCTACTCTGTCTGTGAAATAATTAAAGTCCTTTCAAGTGTTGGACATATGTGTTGTGCCATGGCCTACTAAATATACGGATATATATGTTCCCGAGAAGGCCATCAAACAAGAGGCCAGTTTTATATTTCATTATATTCTAAACTAAGCCTCTTATTGTTATAATTTTGGAATGTTCAAAGTGATGTTATAACCATGCTAATACGTATTTTTTCATATACTGTACAAGTATACATTCAGAATTTAGTATTTATTCATACTTTTCTGCTATTTTAAATCTTTTAAATTATCTGACTAGATCCCTTCTCCTAGTTTCTGTTCATCCCTTCTTAAATTCTTAGATAACAATTTGATATAATGGAGTTTACTTTCTGACGCCCGACCATTGAGTGATAATGGCAGACAAATGAATCTTCCCACTCTGAAGATAAGTGTTTCAGAATGCTCTGTGCCAATACTTTAGAGGGAACTTTTACTTCAAGAATCCTTGTTCCAGATGATTAAGTATAGAGATGCACATTATGTGTAGCTATTCAGTGCAGATGTTGTTATTTAGGCCACCTCTATTGTAGTCATCAAGATAAGTGCTTGATACAGGATCGTTAGTGAGGGCTATTTTACACTCTTCACAGTCAATACTCTTTAGTAATTAACGCGATGTATAGCCTGAAACAATTGTTAACACGTTAAGAGTATCATGAGATGTGGTAATGTGGTCAAAGTTTTCTTGATTGATTGCAGAATGGCCAATTCTTCGTCTGTAATGGAGGAACTATTTGAGACGAGTTCGATATTCTTTGATATAAATGTTTTTAGCTTTAAAATAGATTCTGAATGACCTCCTTAAGACTTCTAAAAATCTGCCCCGACATCTGCCTGTACTGTGAAAATCTACGTTCAAGAGGACCAGCATGTAAGCGTCCCGTTAGAATATTTGTATCCCTCGTTAAGTAGATCATAACTTAAATCTGCTATAGGCCGATTTCAAAGTGTTGTCTGGAGAGAGCATACTTCTTTGATTCTCTCCAATTACTCAACCAGTTTACATATTCAAAAACTCTCTTTTCCATCACGCGATTAGAACACTCCCGATTAGATCCGGATGAAATCCCTATTTGGTTTACTACCAACCACCAATTGTGAATTAAGTTTTGAAAAGATTACGTTTTATATCTTCCGGAAAATATTGGCGAATTCTTGTTATGGTGGTTGGATGGAATTTGATTTTGCTAGGGGGACGGACTGTTTGTTGTTCCCTGCGAGCCTTTCTCACATGACATTCAATTGTTAAATCTTTCTCATGAAAACTATGAAAAATTGACCAATTGATTTGCCCTGGTGAAATATTAATGGAGACATCCGCAATAGCTGATATTTCCAAAGCTGATATTTTGAAAAATTTAGTGGGTAAGAAGTTGTCCGAAATTTACAAAGTGTACAATATCTAAAAGTACGTAGATGTGCTTCTCTGGGTTGATCAGTTTGGTTATTGCATTAATTCTCATTGAGCAAGGGTGTATAATTTGAGATGTTTTTATGCACACAGATTCCTGGAATGATTGTCAGTGTTGTCACTAACTACAGCTCTGACATTGAAATCTCTTCTGCTTGAGCATGCTTATACAGTTAATATGCCTTCTTGAACGACCTGTTTGTTAATTTTCGTTAATCGAATACCCTAGAAAATATATAATGCGATGACCATAAAGCACTAATACTTTTCTACATCTGCAGGCTAGAATCACATCCACTTAACTCTGCCATCATATTGTACTTCTTGTTGTAGATACATTTCGTCAAGCAATAGGACATTATCGTTGCTAAAAAAAGTATTTTATCTCAGTGATTGTAAGCCTTTACAAGTATCGATTGGTTGTGACTTTAGCTTATACATTAGCGAATTACTTGGTAGAGGGAGAAATATTTGCAAATATCGATGTTCTGAATTAGAGGTGCATTTCATGATAAGAGCAAATCTTAATACAATAGTGGAGTATGTAGTATTGTAATTTTAACAACTCGCTAATGATATTTGTTTCACAGGTTGCTTTAACATTCCTACAGTAGACAGGAAGATTTGTGAGCATATCAAGTGAAGTCAACTTGGATCCTTCTGCTCGATCATTATATGCAGGTAGGTAAATTGGACAGCTTTCATTGCTTAGTTTGAAATGAGGATTGCTTTCAACAAGAATGCACTCTTTACTGTTGCAATTCCTGAACTTATAACAACACGGTATGATGTGATACAGTCGTCACTTATTCTAGCTGAAGGTCGCTATACTCCTTTGACTGTTTGATGTGTTTAGCTACATCTGCAAATGACCTTATTTCAAGTGTAGATTTGAAGGACTGTAACTCATCTGACTGAAAGAGGTTCACTTGGGACTGTTCACAGTGGGCATTTTCAGGGGTGTAAGTGGAAATAGGAAAACTATGGCTAGATAGACTCCAATGGAGTATTATTTGACATATAGGTTATCGGTAGCTGCAAACTGAATGGCATTATCAAAAATGATGTATGTAGTCTCCTCAACGTAGTTCTAGACTATTCATGATAATTCAGTCCTAAATTATATTTTTGGTTAGTTAAGAACAATTTTATTGTTCAGTCATGATGCATGATGATTGATTATATTTCTTGAACATGGTATAATTTTTTCAAAAATCCTTTAATATATTCTTCAAAGTCATTAAGTGACCTCCGTCGCGCCTTTTCGCGCATTTAGAAAAAACATTATTTGAATTTTACATCACCTAGATTTTGGAGGTGGTAGAACCCAGTTTTGGCAATATTCTCGACATCTGAGTATGTAAAAAATATATTTCCACTAATTTTCCGACGGTTCAGCTCCCTGATAAACTTTATTCATCAAATTGACACCAAATTGTTTGATATTACTCAGATCCCACAAAGGTTTCGTTTTGAGAAATTCGAGAGCTTCTCGACTGGTAGTGTTGCTATGTATTACCAGAAGTGGTATTGGTATTAGTAAATAAAGTGTTCAGTGCGCCCCCGTGCGGGGTAAATACTTTTGTAACTGTTAAAATGTTGCTATAGAAGCAACATTTTAATACTATACAGATTTCACAGCAGGGCCAAGCATTATAAGTCCCATCACTTTTTAGATGGCGGCCTAAATTATATTTTTTGTCCGAAACTGAAGTATAAGGAAAAGTTGGAGCCAAAAATAAATTGGTGAAAGAGTTCCCATCATTTAAATTGATGTACCTATTTATATAGTTATAAAATATACTTGAAATTAACCAATCAATTTACTACTGGTGTACATATCATATTGCAATGAACTAGTCATTTTGATACACCGCAAAAATAAATTCCTAATGTTCAAATGCTTTTGGCAATCATCACCATAACCAAAAAATTGATGGTTAGATATGAGTGAAAATTTGCATTCCTATGTTTGAAAGAATGCTGGATTCAATGGAGGAAATAATTAAGTGATTTGAAATTACAAAGAAAGTAGCTATTCCCACCTAAATTCCCACTGTGAGCTAGCTAGCTAGCTAGCTAGCTGTTGCCAGGATAATAGGAATGAGATGTGGATGAATGGGAGGAATCGGTTTCATTGAATAATTGTTGGTTATTTTTTGGGATGATGAATGATGTACCTCTCTTCAAAATGATTAATGCAAATCACAGAATACTTTCTGATTTCATGATCTCGCCGATTCAAGAACGGTACCCACTTATTTGACAACTCAGGCTCATCTGGAAATTTGAACACTGGTCTCCTTGGACCATCCTGGTAGTTAATACGACAACCTGTTACGCAACACTTGTTGGGCATGATACGTACTGATTTCTTTACTGAATTATGATGAATTGATGAGTTCTGAAGAATGTATTACTATTATATATTCATCGTGTTTGATTACTCAATTCACTTTCAAGGCACATAGTCTTTTTTTTGTTGGTATGGTGCGGGATACTTCATCACTTAAATAATACTTTTGGATTAGTTCAATGGTGGCATCGTAGTGAATCTTGCGGATTTCGTCGATATTGGTTCCGCTAAACCACCTTTTTCTTGATCTTTCCTCCATGAAACCAGTAACTTCAAAAAAATTCGTTTTCTCGATACTCCCGCTGGAAGAACTAAAGTTAATAATTGTATTGATTCGTTAGAATTGAGTGATATTTGATTTTGTCTTTAAGTGTATTTAACATTTTAATATCCCTACACTTTTTACAGAATAAATTGAAAGTGAAAGGCATTACACCTTCGTTAATATTGAACCCAAGGAGAAAAAAAAACGTTTTCTAGTAAATATTGCTACATTATAGCTCTCATGTATCGATTGATCAATGGAGGAGAATCTAGCAATAGTTCTATCTAACTGCTTGAAATTTAAATTTACATTTAATTAGTTTATTGTACGAAAAATTATATATATTGTTATTAGTATTTCAAGAGTACACATTTGTCTGAAAATGAAATTTGGTGTATAAATCATAATGAAACATGATCTATATTGTAGAGCTCTGCGCGGGTCATATGCGGAACCCGCCCCCTCCCCGCATCTATTAGTGATTGACCCGCCCAGCCCCACAAATCCGACAATATAAACAAATGAACTCGCACCAACCCGCACCAACACTCGATGACCAGTATTATCGCTAGGATTATATAATAGGGTGTAAACACTCGGCGCACAATTCGGGCACAAAAATATTTGCATCCTTAAGGAATAAAGAGACGGCAATATGTTTTTGGGCGGAAATTTGAAGAATTACAAGTTTGTTATTCGGGATTGCGAAATAATTCTCCGTATAATCCTCAACCCGAATTTATTAACCCGCCCCGCGCAGTGCTCTACTATATAGGTGAGTTTCAGAAATATGACACATTGTCTAAATTGTAATTTGTTGGATGAAAGAATTAATAACCATATAAGATATTCAACAGTTAGGATTGTGATAGTTGATAAACAAAAATTTTAAAATCCAGCATTGAAATTAATGTAACATTAAAATATCAATGATATTTGGGAAAATAGAATGTTTATGCGCAATAATAAAATAAACTACTAAGAAATCAAACCCAATAGATTGGTGAAATCGAGATATGTATCTCTGAAATTGGTGGCTCAGCAGATGAAATTTTTATTTAAAGAGGCCAAGGTTGTATCAACTCATTTTGACTTGGCAAAACAACTCATTTTTTGTCTACCAACTCACTAAATTTTCCTTTACCAACTCATTCATTTTGCTATTACCAACTCATTCAACTCATTCAAGAAAATGAGTTGATTCTGTCAACTCATTTTTTATTAGACTAATTGTATCTAACGTATATCTTAAATCTTCAGTTTACTAATACATTTACAGCTGCGTCTTTCGGCTCTCAAAAGTGGTCCGGCCAAATTTTGGATCTCCCTACGCATTAATGTTACGACAAAGTGAAAGTGGTCTGGCCATGGTCGGAACTAAGGTTGTATCAACTCATTTTGAGTTGGCAAAACAACTCATATTTTGTCTACTAACTTATTCAACTCATTCATTTTGCTGTTACCAACTCTTTCAACTCATTCAAGAAAATGAGTTGATTCTGCCAACTCAAATTGAGTTGATACAACCCTGAAAGAGGCTATAACTCATAGACATATAAGCATAGACAATCAGCATTGATATATTTTATTATTCAGAATTAATAATCTAACGATTAGGCGTATCGATCGGAAATTGTGATCAATTTAAGTATAGGGCCTATAAATATGAATCATCAGATCGTAGAATTTCGTAACATTGTTCGAGTTCTGATGAAATGACATTACTGTTCACTTTTTGCTACCCACAGTGATGAATATGTGCCTGCGTTATCTTTTCTTCTGATAATGAGATTCGATTCCTAGCAATCCCCATGTTGAAAAATACACTTAATGCACAAACGAAAGAAAGCAATTACTCCCATTCCTTTTACTATCATAGACAGGCCAGTGCTAGACAATTTCATGTGCCTAGTTCAAATCTGGATATTTAATGTTACAAAGGCAGGTATTTTCACCATATCAACATCGTTCATACCAACATCGAACGAGCGTAGCAAGCGAACGATACTTTTTGACATTCTACCCCTCTGTAACTGTGTCTAGGGATATTATGTATTGTCCATGGAATTCTTAGCACGTATAGGGGTTTGTATAGTTGTTTAGACTCGAAACTCACCATGTTAGTGAGAACATGTTTAAATCACAAGGTCACATTATGGTTAATTTATTAGGTTGACCTGGTCAAATAACTACATCGAACTGGTCACTAGCTGGATTCGGTAAGCAGGCTAACCGGTTAACCGTTGATAATATTGTTTAACTTTTACATTTATTAATGATCTGTTAACCTTTATGTTGAATATTAGGAATGCAATTAATAATTTTTCCATGGAATATTAAAACTATGTGGATCTTGTAGGAATATAATAAATTTATAATCATATGTCCTTTTCCCTTCAATATAATTTTAGTAACAACACTTTTCTATAAACTTAATAACGAAATGTGTCAGTTTAGTTTATTCCATAACAATATGTAATTCATTTTACGAGCAATTAGAAAGTAAACACTGGCCTGGAAATGAAATGAGCAAATACTTGACTTATCTAGCCGTATAATATAGTAGGCCATGGCGTAGCCAACCAAAGATTTTTGGGGGACATTATTAGATGTGTCATTACAATAAAGTGAGCGAAAGCTCAATCTATCCTTATTCAAGTTATTGTTGAAATTTTTTCGGTGCCAGGCCCCACCTGATAGAGTGTTTTGTTTCTTTTATTTTGAAGGTATGCATGCGTTATTTTCTTTAGGCATAGGCGTAGAAGTATCCCGGGGCCCCCGGAAATATTGAAGCACACGGGCGGCCCGATTAGATTTCTATCTAATTATCATTATACTATAATAGTATTATTCTTACTGATGATGCCATTTCAAAAACATGCATAGTGCACTTTATTGTGTTGCTCATTCAATTGCGTGTTCCTTATTTGGTAGTATTGTAGTTGCTATATACCTTGACAGTTGTTAGTCTCCAACCTGCTCTCTGAGAATGTCTAAAAGGTATATTTATGATGGCTCAAAACAGCCAAGTATCGCTAGCTCTTTCCTGTCGGCTAAGACATATTCAATTTTGGGATTAATTAACCATACAAATAAATACGCCCAGTCTTTGAAGAATGCATCATCCTTAAATTATAGTACGTATTATAGTAAATTGATAATTAAATCCAAAATCTACCCCGGCCGGTGCGTGCTACTTCTATCTCGCCCGGGAACATTTTAGTGATTTTTGGGTAAACTTTTACGCCTATGCCATTATGAAGACTTCGAGAAGACCATTTATTACTTTAATGAAATCAAGATGATGGAGACTCCAGGATAAAGTGGTTCAGAATCTGAATTCGAAACCGTGAAAATCCTATACTTATGCGTCTTAACTTTTGCTGGATCAGGCTGCTGGTCATTAACTTCCCTATATTTGCGGCTACAGGTGCCTAAAAACTGCTAAAATTCAAAATATAGCACTAGAACACCACTTTGGATGTCAGGATCTCACTACCAAATTTCCTATAACCGAATTTAGGAAACGACCTCAAGACTCCAAATTTCGAACATTCTCAAGTTGTTTGCTAGAAAATATCGTTCAATATCTACTGATAAAAATGTTTCTCTCAAAGAATACCTTAACAAATTTGCTAACTATTATGACTCAGGACCAACTTATGAGATACATTATATAGAGCTCAGCTCTAGTACTGGTCAAGAAAGAAGCCTTTCAGTTATGAAAACACATGCCTAATTATAATCATGCGCCCCCCCCCCCCCCTCCTAGTTATAATTATGCCCCCCTGCAAAGCACAGTGGCACACCATCTGGAAATTAGGAATATTTGAATTACTTCTAAACTTTTCAAATTTACGCTCATTTGATAGAGCAATATTGAATTTATAGCTCTGTTAAATATTGTATCAATATATACTTGTTTCGAAGAACAATAGGAATCCATAGAAGAGTTGGAAACAAACACTCTAATGGAATTCATCTCAAGTTTACCGCAACTATTATTTGAGATGAATCAAGCGTCAAGCGTAAACAAAATATCAATTTCAAAGGATTATTAGTTCTATTATATGCAACGTTTCATATAAAGTAGAATGTATGAAGGATGCTATAATAATTTATCGAAAATTCACATTTTATTTATCCCTATTTTTGAAATTCAATTTTTTGTCTCATCACAACTTCGATTACTCAGAACTTACTCTGTCGCGCTCTGTCAAATCTCGTAAGTTTCCTTTTGTAGCTCTTTTAATTCTGTATCAAATTAAACCATCACCAACTTGCCCGAAGTTGTCCCAAATTGTTATATTCAATTAAGAAAAGCCAACTTGATAAAAATCGTCTAAAAAAATATTTAAGAAAACATTATATATTATTGTGGTTGCTTAAAATAACATATATTACCGTTATGATTAAGGTATGTACATATCAAAACTTCATTTCCACTTATCCGAATTAATTTAGGCTATGGATAACCTGGAAGCATATCAGTATTTTTGTGAACATAGCTCAGAGAGTGTTCTCTCAATCACTCAGGATTTTATTTCTTCATTTGGTTTTGACACAGACCAATATAATCACTTTCGTTTGAAGTTGGTAATCTTCAGAATGAGCGAAGATCCTTTCAAAGACGAAGTGATCTAGGTATTTGGAACAGCATATCATTTTGTCCTCTTCCCAAACGACCAAGATTTCATGCAAACACTACTTCTATTAGCTTCGAAGAAAATGTTGCTCATTCAAAACTAAAGTTAATTAGTGATTTAACTATCAGAGGTTTGAGGTACCGGCTCTCTTCTCTTGAATCACATCTTGATTCTGTTGCTGAGCATGAGGAAGTATCTCCAAAGATAATTCGAATTATCTATTATTACTCTGTTCTAATGAAGCACACGACTTCAGTACTGCGAAAGTGAGTAAATAGATTCTTGAAAAGGGAAATTTCATACCTCTTCAAGTCCAATTGACATTAGACAATTCGGCCTTTCTTCTAAACTCTCTTGAGATAGGAAAGATAAAGTATTTAGAACTTCGTAGTACTTTATTATCAGAAAATTTCACTTTGCCTGGATACAATAAGGTAGCAGCCCATCGGTCTCGTATATATATAATAGAATAAGTACGTCTAATTACTAGAGATCATACTGTTGGAGTTGGTATTTCTTATCATAAACTACTTACCCAAACAGTCGATCGGATTGTATCTAGCATCAGTGTTGACGAAAGTGACTATCCTCTAATGGTTAAAGTCTCCGATGGGCTAGATGGTTCGGGGTGTCATCGTGTATACCAACAAGACGGTCCGAACACCGACCTTCCAACAAAAAACTTTTTATTATTCGAATTCAAAGTTAATTCGATTGTTAATAAGGAGGGCAATTCATTGTTGAAGGATCCTTCTCCAAATTCACCATATTCTACACGTCCAGTTTCTATCTTAGATACTTTAAAATCCATAATTTAATCCTATATATAATAAATAAATTAATGATATTAAAGAACCACAATATTTTATATTATATTTTGACAAGCGATATTTGGCGATTTATAACTGGTAATAGTGGGGGGGGAAAATCTAAGATTCCGTGAACAACCTCTGGCAAGTTAAGTTTTATGCCTGATTATGATACTTTAGGGTATATCTCGCGATTTAAGCTCCCATGCCGGTCTTGAAAATTTGGCAAACTTTTTATAGCGACAAATGCAAAGGGCCCCCGGCAATCATTTTGAAAGATTAAGGCCCCTATCTGAACATTTCATAAATTGAGATTAGTAGTGTTTTTGAACAGTATACAATAAGTACTAGCTGCACTGAAAATTTCAACTCAATCGGGACTATACTTTAATGTAATAATCTTTTGAAGATTCCTACGTCATTTGTCACCATGGGAGGTCCATTCTTTAACTATTTTTTAAGGGATTTGAAGCATATCTTATCCTATATACATGCAATAACCTTTTAACTCGCAGATCCGTGCGAGCCTATTGACACCTGCCCAGGTCAAACTTAACTAGAGTAAGCTAGACTACCCATTGTAAAATTTTTTATAATATTAACTTCTTAAAATCTTGATATCATGGTTTCCTTTATTTGAGTATTCGCTAGAAAATTATATTAGTTTAAACTTTAAAAATATTATCTTATTAATTGTTTTGAAACTCAGCAAGTTAGTGCGAACCTGGTCAGAACCTGGTCTGGAAAAATTCTTCCCAGGTTTGACCTGGTCAGTTTGTATTAGTAGCACGGCCCTGACTCGCTATGTAGTATGTCTCCATGTAAATCTCAGTATTATACCTAAATTTAGCACTTTGACTCCTCTGGGGATCTCACATGGGGGTGACGAAGCAAAAGAAACTGACCCATAATCGTTTTATTCGCCCACTTTATATATATTATTATCACAATTTTGACGTCAATTGACTGGATTTTATAATTTTGTATGGTCAAAGTGCTAAATTTATGAAATGTTCAGATAGGGGCCTTAATTTTTCAAAATGATTGCCGGACACAGGGTTTATTTGGATCATTCACAGGAAGTAGGTATTTACAGAGCAGATATACCAATCAAATGTATTATATACCCATGGGTTATCTATACCTGTGAATCCATTTATGGACTCAGAAAATTAGTACGGCTTCAAATTTTTAAGTTATGACGTCATAGTATTTTTATTTATTCCCATAGTTCCACAAAATATTTGCTATATTAGTATTTTCAAATAAACTAGAGCTAATTCATTTATATGCATCTCTAAATAAATGCATGGTGTAGATATAAATTAAGTTGATAATGTAATTCGAGAGCCTAGGCCAGTTAAATAACCAGCTTTTTTAACACCAACGATTCGACCAGTTTTTCTTGATCCAATTTTGGCATTTGATCACCCTTGCATTTTCTATACATTACAGCAACCCCTATAGTTTCCTTGGTTGAAAGGTAATCCCACGCTTCTAAATTATTCATTTAGTTTACTAATTGATGAAATTTTGATAAAAATATTACAATTTTCGTATATAAATCTTCAAAGCCCCCGTATATAGACAAGTAGATTTTGGTTTGCGCGCGGTTGCGCGGGGCCCTGGAAAGTGGTTAAAATTCAAGCTATATAGTTAAACTTTATATAAACATAGGGCTATTAAAACGACACGAGACGGCACTACACGTTTATGCAATACCAATACATGGAATTTAGCAGTTCGGATACTTCCAGCTAATCATATTTCCAATGATAAATAAACTAAAGAACAAATAATTCTATGAAGAGTATTCAAAAGTTTAGGATGATTTAAACTCTAATTAAACACTGAAAGTATTAGCTGATTGTGATAGAAACCTAATGAGATACACGAGCATGAAATGATGCATAATAGTTAACCACAAATTTTCTTCAATTTTATTTAGCCATTCAACTATGGACACTGCATCATATTTCTAATTCTACTTGGAATTTTTAACTGTAAAAACAGTTACCTAGGTTCTCGATTATGCTGAACACGATAAAAACGTTTTTGAAGAGATCAGAATAGGTAAAAAATTGTCCAACTCCCTGTCAATAAACCACTGTGCCGGGGTCCTTTGCATTTGTCGCTATAAATAAGTTTACCCAAATTTTTGAGACCGGCATGGAGCTTAAATCGCGAGATATACCCTACAGTATCAGAATCAGGCATAAAACTTAACTTGCCAGAGGTTGGTCACGGAATCTTAGATTTTTCCCCCACTATAATGAAATTAAAATGAATGTATAAATTTTCAGACCACTTCAGACCACAAGGTGATAGTGTTATCAAATGGAGGTATTAAAATACTATAAAATAAAACTTATGTGTAAAGTTTACGGAGCGCGACAGATGAAGTTCTTTAGGTTCGAAGTTGTGATAATGCAAAAATGTTTTCCAAAAATAGCTTGGTTATAGTGAAAATACAGCTTAGATACTGAGCTATTCATTTATATCTGCAACAAACCTGCAAATGTTACTAATTATACAGCCTTGAAATCTTTCAATGACTTGCTGTCTTTACATTTCACACTATAATCTTATATAATAATAATTTGGTTTTTCAATCAATAAATTCCAAATGAAATTAGATGTCGTTAAGACGAGTTTGAAGTTGAATTCCTAGAAGCTGTATTGTTTAGAGAAAGTTTAACTGAAACCTTAGATATTAGACAATGTTCTATCAGATAGACTACATTTGAATATTTTATAAGATGGTAAAATATTTCCTAGTTCCAGGGGGTGTGCCACTGTGCGTTCGATGGGATAACTTATATTTCGCTCTTTGGCTACTAACTCGGAGATTCAGCACAGTGTAGCAAAATGGCGATTATGGGGAATAAGGTATTCACGTTAATGGTCCGCATAAAAGTTGCATTAGTACAGATAGGAAATCGACTACGTAGAATCCCAAAATTTTGTTAGTATATTTCTAACTCAACTAGAAATTTTTGAAATGACGTCATAATGTATTAATTTTTGAATATTTTTGATGTGTCAATAATAATCAAATATTGATCAATCTATATTTTATGCTAATTAGTAAAATAGATCATGTTTCATGTGCGTAGGCTTTGGTAGGTTTGGTAGAGCCATGGCTCTCCCAAAAATTTATTCAGAATCAGTATTTTCTAATAAACATATTCAAAATTGTCCCAAAAGGCTCTACCTATGATGACTAATTACCCATATTACCCATGTGACCTCGAGGCTACGCCCATATTTATGACATTGCAATAGCTGCTTTAACTTAGGTAGACATTTTATGGAAACAAGAACAAGTTATTATACCTAGGAATCTAATACAAAATAATTCAGTAACTAAATAGTATGAATTGACATGTATTGATTGCTTTCTTAAGTGAATTATTATATAATGTGTCTTGTACGCAGTTTGTAGGATTTTATATACCTTTCTAGCTTTGAAACGATTTTAAAACAGTACAGGGTCGCTATTAGACAATACAATATATGGTCATGTGACCCCTCTAATTCACGGAAATTCCATGCTGATTACGAATATCTTATTTCTAGATTGGATTAAATATCTCTTAAAAAGTAAGATTACATTTAGTGGTTAATGATTAGCTACTAAAAGTAATAAAGTGAAAATTGTGTGAAGACTGTAATGGTATACTAAAATTATGGTTCGTACCATGACACTAAAAATATTGCTTCTCACAGTTACAACTACAAAATTCTGTGCATTTCCAACGCGCTTTTCTGTACGCGCATCCACCGCCACAGTCTCTTCCATTCCTGTTTCATACAGGAACCCATGATTGGGTTTTTCATCAAGACCGGACCGACCGGTCTCATGTCGGTTTGATCCTCTTATTTTCAAGTTCGATCTGGACCAGCTATTTCCATTCCAATGTTTTGATCATACGGTCTGGACCGGTCCTGACTGTCCAGAAAAAAATAATGTTGTCCGGTCCGGTCAGTGAAATTTCCGGACTGCTGTATCTCTGGTCCAGCCCTAACCTTCTGAGTAGGTACCAGTTGTTCAGTTTGCTCACTAGTGCACCATATTCCAGACTGATATGCAACTCGTTTTTATTGTTGTAGTAGTGTAGCCCGGGTGAGCGGTATTTTCTCCATGTTTTCTCCTGATAAAACATTTCTTTTCTTGCTTCATCCACATACTGCAAATTACTTGCTTTATCATAAAGAATAAAGTGCAGTATTCCACCATGGAAATGCTGAACATCGAATTCCACTTTTGTATAAGGGTTGAGTGCCATGTAGGTAAAGGCAACTGTCACATCATTATAACATTTCGATGCATCCCATGCTGACTTCTTGCCTCTCCCATTGAATGCAGATGTAGTATTACATTCCGTGAAACAATGGAAAACAGGTAGGGCCAGAGATTTCTCCCTTCCTAGTTCTTCGTAGATTGCAGTGATATGATAGTATGTAGAAGTTCTTTCCTGTACCAAAGCTAACCCAAATGTTCACATCTTTGCTTATGGTAATCAAGTGGTGTAACTTTCCAACAAGGATCACCATACTACATCCGTGCCAATTGTGCGCACTAGACACTTAGTAATTAGTCCAGCTATTGAGAAGGGCATTCTGTAAATGGATCAGCATTCTGGTATCATCTTCCCCATGATCACATCGTGCAATAGAACGATCAAATGCTTGAAGAATAGCTGTGGCACCAGTCGTGATGATTATTTATTTGCCTCCGGGACAATTCACATTGGCAATCTTCTTGGAAAGAGATGAAACAGTTCTTGTTTATTAGTTGGATCACGTAAGAAATCCCAATTTCTTGGGAGCTTATTCTTACTTGCAACCTTTCTTCGAATACCTTTACCTCAATGTTGAAACCGAATACTGATATATTTGATTGATCCGAATATTATTTGCCGAATAGTTGAAATTTGGTTGCCAACCTGGGCCCTTATTCACCAAGAAGTTAAGTACTAAGTACGACTTAAGTCGTATTCACTAAGATTGGTATTCACTAAGATTTAAGTGTGTACTTAAGTACATACTTAAGTAACCTACTAAGTTGACTCAACTTATAAGAATTTTCTTTTATTGACCCTGATACGTTGGTGTATAATTAGAACATTGTATTATATATCTAGTAGTACTTGCTTTACTTTAGGGGAAGTTTATTATTCTATTTTCAACAATTATTACTTTAGTTGTTTTTTTTCTAAAAGTTTCTGTTTTTCAGCCTATAGTATTCCCTCTGCTCCTCTATTAAGGCTAATTGTGCTGAGAAAACCTCCATTTGTTTGCAGAGAACTTCTTGCTTTAGAGGAAGTAGATCAGAGTCTGATAATGACCTCGCTGAAGATTTTTCGGCGTAACTCTTACATTTGCGGGTACGTATTTCAACAATAGAGCTATTGTTTACAAGAACTTCTGGTGCGTCGAGGATCATGGAACTTGATTCAATAACAAGTTCTTCAGGTAGGGAATTTGATGCGAACTAGTCTGTAATTCCCGTAATTCCACTAAATGCTGGTGAACCCTCTAGCATATCTGTTACCCTCTGCGTTGCAGTTGTTGACAAGTCTTTGTCAGCAGAAAGGATAAGTATAGCCTCGTCATTTTTATCTCCAACTGCATTTGGTCCTCCTCCTGTCTGTCTTGATTCTCGACGACTACTATCCCATGAGACTTTGCAGCTCCCTTGAGATTATTCCATTTTTTCTTAAGGTCTTTAACATCTCTATTGTTGCCATGGATCGAATTAACCTTTCCTACCATATCACTCCACAGTGATTTATTCTTCCTATTGAGGTCAGCACAGTGCCCAGCACCTCTGAGTAAATCACCAGCGGATTGAATCGCGTCGATGAGTGTATACTCTTCCTCTTTGGACCAGTTACTTTTTCGAGGTTTTACATTTTCTTTAGCTGAAATTCAAATATTCACTTTAATTTATACTTTTGCAATAACAACAGCCGATGCAGTTGTACTCGACGATATTTCTCAAGCACGCAAATCGCAGGAACTTCAAAGAGAATATTATTTTTAAAGTTAAAAGAATAAAGCAAGCTAATACAATAGCATTCCATACACTAATATGCTATGCTATTACATCCCATGTTGCATTACATCCCTAACTTAATTCAAATGCGTTTAGACTCTAGAGTCACCTCGGGACAGGGTTAATTTTACCCAATTAAACGGTGAAATCTATTAACAGTGGCTCTATTAAGTGGATAATACTGTATTAACAATATACAATACTGTTATTGAAATATTAGCTTAAATTATGAATGTTAAATTGATCTCGATAATGTTTGGAAGCCATATGGCCAGTCAGGGGCGCCGAACTTTTGATAAAATATAGTCGGGGCCGGGGGCCCCATAATTTGAACTCCCTACTGACAACTTTTGGGGCCCTAGAAGCAACTTTGAGAACACCAAAATACATGTCATAATACAATTAATGTAAGTTTAATTAAATAAAACACCAGATAGTTATCAAACTCTAATACCTGTGTTATTTCCTAACTAACTAACTAAACTATTCTGAAGATTCTCTAAAAGTTTAAGAATATGAGAATATATGGTATGATAATTTTTTGATTACTTCAAATACAAAAATGTATTCTCCCGAAACCGAGCTCTTTTGATGAACCCATTTACCACTTTTTTCAGGTCAATATTATCTACCAATTCTTTATTGATATTCAATAGTGCCAAAGATGTCAAACGCTGTTCTCCCATATTGCTTCTCAACCAGTGTTGTAAATCAAATCAAATATTTCAAATATTTGATTTGATTTGATTTGATTTAAGAGAATTTGAATTCTCAAATGATTTGATTTGATTTGATTTGAAATTATTTGAATCCTCAAATGATTTGATTTGATTTGATTTAAAAATATTTGAATTCTCAAATGATTTGATTTGATTTGATTTGAAATTATTTCAAATCATTTTCAAATCATTTTCGAATCATTTTTCGAATCATTTTCAGATCATTTTCAAATAATATTCGGTAAATCATTTTCAAATCGTTTCCAAATCGCTTTAGTATAATTTCACTTCATTTTCAATTCAATTTCAAATATATAAGATCATTTTCAAAATTTCTATACGTTTTGACAGTGATTCAGAAATGATTTGAAAGTTTCAAATATTTCAAATATTTGATTTGATTTGATTTGAAATTATTTGAAATTTCAAATATTTGATTTGATTTGATTTGAAATGATTTGAAATCTCAAATGATTTGAAATGATTTGATTTGAAATAATTTTAAATCTAAAATGATTTGATTTGATTTGATTTGAGAAAAAAAATGATTTATTTACAACCCTGTTCTCAACCATGACTTCAGCCTGCGAAGGCAGCTAAATGTTCTCTCAGCAGTACACGACGTTGCAGGGAGAACCAGTAAAAGCCGGACAGCCATGGTGTAGTTCGGAAGTATATCCTTCAAGGATTTGTCCTCACTTAACAGATTCTGAATGCCTTTTAATCTCTTGACATTTTCGGAGAGATTTTTGCGGGTCACATAGGAGAAAAAATATTTTGCTCCGTAGTGAGTCTATCAGCGTCTAGATCTACTGGATAAAAGGCTACTACATCATTGATAAATGTGGATTCGCCTAGAAGCACCACAGATTCCAGTTTTTCAAGAGGATCCATACACTCTAGCTTATACCGATTACTCAAAGACTTGGCCGCATCCGTGAACAAAGTTGTGAACATCAATAAGTAGTAAGCTTGAACTTCGCTTTCAGACGGACAGAGATTCACACAACCATGATTACGAGCACCTCGACCAGTACTGCGAGGTATGTTTGGAGGGTAAATTTTGAACTGCAATGCATCTTTCTTAATTGTCTCATAATAGCTTGTCATATACACAGTGTCTTTTCCTCTTGTGTTAAGGAGGTTTTCAAGAGCTCTGAGTTTAGCTTTAACCTCTGTAATTGAAATCTCTGGGGACTGTATGAGGGTATGAATAGGGTGAACGAAGCTAAAAAGCCTTTGGAGGATTCTAACCAGATAGTAAGTTCTAAATTTCTCCATAGACTTTAGAGTTGATAAAGCCTTGCTTCTATCGTCAGATGTGAGATCACCATCGTACATTCGTGCTTCAAACCAATCCATCAGCTGCTCGTAGTTTTCGACAAACGATGTCACTGCCGGATACCGACAAACCCAGCGTGTGGAGGATAGCGGTCTTAATGCTGATGAACCTTCTGCCTGGAATACTTTGAAAGATGCCAAACGCTTTGGAGAATCCTTTACATAGTTATTGACGAAGGAAATTAAAGTCATTGCAGATTCTGCCTGTGAACCCATATGAACTGAATCTTGGATTACCAGATTCAGAGCGTGGCCTGCGCAGTAGCAATACATAGCCTGAGGAACAACCTCACGTACACGCGTTTGCAGCCCTTTGATTCGTCCTCGCATAGCTCCGGCGCCATCATATCCTTGCCCTCTCATGTTGGTAAGTTCTAACTTGCATTCAGCTAGTTTTATCTTGAGTAGGCTAAACAAAGTCTCTCCATCAGCCTTTGCAGTAACATGGAATCCAATAAAGTCCTCGCGCACTGTTAAGGTCGTAGGGTCGACAGATCTAATACATATAGCGACTTGTTCTTGAGAAGAGATATCGGTCGTCTCATCAACGATGACGCTATAAATGCTAGACTTGTGTATGAATTATAGTAGTTTATCCATTATAGCACTCCCAAGACGCTCAATCATTTCATTTTGGATGTCATGACTTAGATATTGATAATTATCTCTATTGAGCCAATTCTTAAGCTCCAAACTCGTGCTTGAAATAAGTTTTAATATTTGCGTTAAGTTGCTGTTAAGTTCGGTGTGACCACGAATTGCAATCTGTTGTCTTCCACACAGTTTGAGTGTTTCAAAGATAAGATCTAGGGCTGTACGATTGTCAGTCTTCTCTTTAAGATGCATGGCGCTTATCTGCTCAGCCACATTGCTCATTGTTAAGTTGTCACAATTATATAACAAGGCTGATCTGCGGTGGCATTCTGATTTCTCATGGGTCTTAAACCCACCATTCTTCCCGATTGCTTTCCTAAAGTTAAGGTAACCTTTCGTAGTCCACGTCTCCTCCACACGCACTCCTGGTCCCAAGCGTTTATTCTGGTAGGCCCATTTACATAAATTGCAGAATGCTTTAGTTTTATCCATACTCAGCTCAATCCACGGAAATAGATGGAGCCAATTTGTTTGAAAATTCCTCGTATGTTTTTTCTTTTCCCTGAATTTAGAGAAATCAAGATTATCTGACACTGCTATATCCGGTTGTAGAGCAGCAGGATTATCTGACACTGCTATATCGGCTTGTATGGCAGCAGGATTATCTGACACTATATCCGGCTGTAGAGCAGCAGGATTATATGGCTCTGCCAGGTTGTTATGAGTGGCCGGATATTCCATTTTAGAAAATAAGCTAGCAATTGGATTGAGCAGCATGCTTCTCTCATGTTCCCTCATTTTCTTATTTTTAACCTTGGATGCACCAGATACATATTTTCGTTTTCTACCAGTGAGGCTGTGCAACATCCCAAAGAAATTAAGAATAATCTACGATATATTTAGGTATACACATCATAATAACAATAATGAAATTAATTAAAACCATGAAGGGGTCTGGAGCCTTGGGCTCCACCAAGCCCCCCCGAGTGTCCGAGGCCGGGGGGCCAGGGCCCCACCTGCCCCCCCGCGTTCGGCGCCTATGGGAGCAAGGACCTTTGGCTTATAATACTGGCTGTATAGTTGATGATATTTTGTCCAAAATTGATGGTCCTCGGGTAGGTAATTGAACAACCTGTTTCAGTGGATAGCTCCTCACCTGGATGTCAATTAATTAATTAAATTCACCTAGGAGTATAACGCCAGTTGGTGATAATGAAATTGATGTGGCATGTGTGAGTCAAACCTGGATCTCTAATGTAATCCCTACCTGCGTCACTGACATCGATGGATATGCTTGCGAGAGGAGGGACAGAGTTGATAGGAGAGGGGACGGCGCCATTATTCGCATCCGAAATAGAATTCTTCATCACCGAAAAACTAATCTAGAGTGTGAAGAGGTTGTGTCATTATGGTTACTGAATCCTGCGAAAATTTCTCACATTTATTAGGCGTTAAGTATCACCCTAGGTGAATGTGATTTTTATCACCACTAACCACATCATTATCCCTATTGAAAACATACTCAAGAAAACACCCCCCCAGAATTTACATCGTACGGTATATGTATAAAGAATTCTTGAAAATATATACAAATTGATAACACAATAGTGCGGAGTAAATTAAAATATTGAAGTGTGGATGGGGTCATGAGCGGCGCAATGTGTCCGACACGTATATAGGACAAGTACATTTATTCCTTATCTTGCTTGATTATTTAAGTAAATCGGATTTGTGTAGAAATAATATTTTCTAAATGAATATGACTATGAGAGGAGTAGCATTCAAATTGAGCAAGTAAGCTGTTTGTTGAAGTATTATTATCATAAAATGTGAAAAGATGTTGACACCTGTCAAATAGCAATAAAATGCAAACTAATACACAAAAATTACATTATATTCGTCATCTCGTCAATTTTGTAGACTATACTCTAGTAATATATTATAGCAGAGTGGGGAGGCTATTACGCTTTATAATCAATATTAGGAGTATATAAACCACAAACCAACCGCGAAGCGCTAGTGAGCTCATAAAATACGTATTTAATTCCGGAATTTTTGAGGCAATTAGTCTTAGTTGTTTAATATGTATTTTATTGGATACATATTACTTATAATATGTATAATGTAATACGTATTATACGTATACCTTAGATACTATCGCTCTCGTGCAATTTGCTTTGAACTACTTTCGGTTTAATCATTATTATTTTATTGTTAATCCACTCATAGTATAGTCTGTATAATACAAATTTGTTGTTTGCTAGCATCTTGTGTATACAATAAGATTGGAAAATATCCTACTAATTACTTCCGAAAATACCCCTAGTTGTTCATAGATTTAACATATAATACGTACACAGTGGTCCATAATTGCGATTATCTTCGAATAGGCATTTTTACACATCCTAGGTACATAGAATGTATTATTTGGGTATGGGTTATCGACCCTAAGAAATCGATTGTTATAATCAGAATTCTTGTATGGCTTCAATATCTGTAATTATGACGTCATCAAATTGGAAAAAATTGTCTTTCATATCTAAAATGTTATTTATCTTGATAATAGAGTACCGAAATATATTAATTAGGTATATGATGACATTCCTAGGATATCGATTGGGATTATTTATTATTTTAAAATATTTATAAGTTTTTAAAATATACAATAACAAGACATTATTATCTTTCTGAGCTTCAACAGTTTACATAAATTTCTTATTAATTACAATCGCTACAGAAACAATTATTACTACCTATATCACAAATAATCAGTGAATTTACAAGTAAATCTTGTTGTGACAACTCCTTGGATAAATTTTTGTTTCTCTTGGATTCTACTTTTGTATGACAACTTCTCCTAACCATTAGAAGAATAGGATCGCTTTGAGTTATAAGCCTTATAAATATATCTCTAACGTTATCATTAAAGGATGTTTTACGAGCAAGTTTGTCCTATAATGGCGTATATGCTTATTTAAAGCTTCGATACACTCCTCAGAGTACAACTTTAACCCGCATCCATTGTTGTACTTGTCGGTAAGTTCAGTGGAATGTGCCAAAAGTTTGTGAAAAGAAGGGGTAATGCTGATCCAGGGGAAATTGTTCACAATATACTCATAAGTACTTTTGCAAATCATTTCAAGTTTCCCGACGTCCAATTTATGGCTACTGTTAAAAACACGAAGTATTGCGCCAAGGTTTGTGTGAATAATTATGAGCTTTTCTTTATCTTCTGGAGCGATAGTGGACGTAGCCCACCTCAAGAAATCGCGTTTATTGTTAAAACAATCTCTAGCGACGTTTCCAGTGGAACTTGTTCCTCCATCCATGGCCGAATCATGGGTCTCTGGGATCATAGGCTGGGTAAAATTAGGGGCCCCCTCCCCCCTTCAATCAAAATATGGATCACAAAATAACTAGTATATTTAATTGTATGATCACGATCCCTTCGGTCTCAAGTTAACTGGCGCTAAGCAGATTATATCGGGCCCCCAGAATCGACGGGCCCCTAGGCTGCAGCCTACTTAGCCTATTGGGTGATCCGGCCCTGCCTCCATCACAAGAAGGTAAATCAATGTGATATGAAGTTTCCTTCAATAACAAATTGCGCATTCTGTTCATCGATTTTTGCACCTGGGAGGAAGTTGGTGACCATTTTGTAGTGACATCGTCTAAATGATATATAACTAGCATTAGCCACCTAAAAACGCAAAGGTAGCTATGTAGTGGAGAAACAGGTAGGATATCTTTTTCAGATATTGGAGGATGTGTTAACCCGTATCTCGATTTGGAATCCAATTTCAAGAATTCTTCGTGATTACTCACATCATTAAATAGGATCTTTGCATCATGAATAAAACGATTAATTGGAAATTCATCCCTTATTAAATTCAAGTCTTTTAATTGCGTGTGGTTAGCAGTACACAACTGGCAACTAGCTCTACCAGCACCGCTCAATGTTGCAGACATTTTTGAATCAAATAATGATCTAATTATCCTAACGTTGACATGACCACCAGTAATGTCCAAGCCAGAATCTTCTATTATTGATGTTTGAGGATTTATTAGTTCATTCATTAAAAATTGAACGTTCTGAATATTCTCTTTGAGAGATATCAGGACTACAGGTCTAGTGACATAAGGAGAATTATGAGTATCGTTTGACCATAATATTTCACAATTTTTGGATGTTTTCTTGAGGATTTTAAAAGCGAAGAGTATGAAATTTTTTGTTGAAAAATCTGTGTTAGTCTGAAGTTGATTATAGACTTTATAGCTGCCTGATCCATCTAGGATTCTAGGCCATCTGCGACATTTTTTGTTAATGGAAATTTGGTAGTATCAATACTCAATTGTTTTGACATTCTTTCGGTTGTAAAAGTTAGAATTTTCGAGTACGCGGTACCTACCCCAATTGGATAACCATCACGATGGTTCACAATTTCAATATGACTAGATAGTGCCATTTCGCGCCTATAAGTGTCTAGTTTATTGTATGTGGGGATTGTAAAACCTTCTGGTTTACAAATGACTCGCAATTCAGTGTATTTTCGTTTACCTATTTCCAGGATATCCATCAATGCTGCTGCCTTATCAAACTGTAATTTGCAATTCGTTTCTGCTCATACCCCAGTTTCAGCGATTTCTTTGCAAACTTCCGAAGTTTTCCTATCATAATCCTTATTTGCAATAAGCTCCAGTGACATTGCTGCTATTTGTTTTGCAGTAACTGACTCTCTTTCAGCAATAAAAGCAATATGATCTAGGAGGATATTAAGTCTGTGTTTCAGAGATTCCTTCGTTACAGTGCAGATATGTTTCCTAGATTTTAGGACTTTCTCTTCAATGAAGATTTTTTTTCCAGTATCTATTGATTTACCGGAGATAATTGAACATTTAGACAATTCTAGGTCATTGATAAGTAATTCGCTTTGGGATTGAAAGGGAGTATCATTCCAGCTGTCCAATTTACCATTTTTACGAAATCGCACTCGCTCTGAAATTAAGTCCCTAAAATGGTAGCGAAAATGTTCATACTCTGTTTCAGGTAGCTGGAATATCTCCAAAAAATCATTTGTGGCATCATTTACAATTTCATTATGTCCTTTTAAGAGGTTGTATGCTCCTAGATTATTCATTATCTTGTCTCGTTGGTTACTGTACGTGCAAAATTGATAGTTGTAAATGCAAATGTATTGATTTATTATTTATTCTATTTACAGTACCCGGACAAAAGTATTCGACCACCCAACATTTTCCCATTGAAAATAGTACTATAGTTGGTTGAACAATGGAAGATTGTGTTTTCAAATTACATGAGATATTGATATTTCGTTTACAAATTCGTATTCTTCGCATTCGAATTAACCCTTGTAGAAGCTTTCAATTCAATCCCTTTTTGATTTGGTTAAAAATTATCATCCTGTGCCACTATATACCACTTTTCCCAAATTGCCACTATGGGATGGATGGGAACAGGTGGCACATGTTGCCATTTGATGATAATTTCAACCCAATTAATATGTAATCAATTTGAAAGCATCTAAAATGGATGATTCTTTGCGTAGAATACGAATCTGAAATCAAAATAGCAGTATGTCATTTTATTACATTGAACAATGTTATTAGATGTTGGGTGGTCGAATACTTTTGTCTGGGTACTGTATATCCTCATTAAACGAATGCATTTATTATTATATGGTTATCTTATGGCTTTGAAGATTTACAGTACAATTGTGTTTCAATGAATCTTCACTGGCTTTATTCACGATCTTATTAAACTTCAATTATTAACCGTTAATTTTTAAAAGCGTATCAAGTTCATGGTTTCAATAATGGAATTGAAACTTTAAATCATGATTTGAAATATTTTTCTATGAGTTCGTTTACAAATTAATACAAGCGTAGATAATCAATCCATTCGTTACTATAATGCGTGTTATTGTACGAGTATTTTACACTTTCTATTTAACCATAATAAAAAAATATTTTTAGATACATTTTCTTCTTCTTAAAATGATGTGTACCGGCACCGCACTCCCTTCCAGCTGCTAAACGACCATCCGCGCGCCTCCGCGCTACCCTGAACCCTATATGATATCTTTTCAGAATATAATGATCTTTCAAATGAAATTAATTTCATCTAACGCTTTGAAACGCGTCAAAAGTTATTACACAATAAACTTCTATCGATAAACTAAATTTCTTTTTAGGTCTTCATGTACTAATATCTACTTACACTCATCCTTTAGAGCTCTGATGTTGTGTTTATCTTAAAGTACACTTAAAATTGATTTAGAAACATTCCTTCCAAATTTAAAATCCTCCAAATACGAAAAGACACAATAATAAGATAGAAAAATTTCAAAAAATATTGTTATTAAATTCTGTTTGCAAGTCAAGGTTTACCAGAGCATAGTCCAAATCTATTTGCGTTTGATCATCAAAAAATTACGGATTTCTAGGGTTTTCGACTCCGCTGAAATCGATTATAATAGTTTCGAAACGATTTGACGTGATCAATTTTTTGCCTATTCGAAGATGCTGGACCACTGTGACGTACTGATGGATACGCAATACGCGTATTTATCAAATAACAATTTGTATATTCAAATTTTGAATTCGGATTTGAATACACCAGGAGGAATTAGTCTAGTTGCATAATTTTTATTTATGCGATTATTTTCTACTGAGTTACAGCCACATTACCATTTATGCCACTTGTGGCACATGGCAGGAACATTTATACCACTTTATGTATATTAACAAAAAATCGCCAAATATTGAAATACTTTTAAATTTATATTCATAGTTCGATATTAAAACTCATTTAGGAGTTTTTTAAAAGTGTCGATTATACGCTGCTAGAAGATTATTTTTGCTTCACATAATTCTTCTTGTTCAATTAATTTTAACTGGGGAGTGTACATACATATACTGGTAACACAGATTATATTGCGAATTTATTGTAATGAAATTTTGTATTTAATATCTTTTGTACGTTTACTTGTACTTTGTTTATTCATAGAATTGGACGTTCTGGGGCTGGTGAGATAAAACAACATAATTTCTTCAGCAAAATAGATTGGACACATGGATTAAGAAATTATGAAGCTCCTTATCATCCACCTATCAAGTCAGATATTGATATTAGTAATTTTGATTGTGCTGACTATTATAGCGATAACGAAGACTCTATTGAATCCAACGTGTTTAGTAAAAACTCCAAAGATGCTAAATCTGATGTGGAACACGCGTTTTATGAATTTACTTTCCGTCGATTCATTCATGATGATAGAGGACATCCTATTCCTATGAAAGAAAGAGATCTCATCAACAAATCAAGTTCTAAGCTCTCTCAAGCTGTTTATGTATGACGATATATTGAGATCCATATACTTTACTATTAAGCTTGTAAATTTATTTTCATATGAACATTTTTGTTTCTATATATTATTCTTAATTAAATTATTTTGTTTGTTTATTCTTCAATTATTATGTATGTTAACTTTTAAAGAGAATACGGCTTATTTTATATCTTAATGGGCCTTCAAACTTAGTATTGGTGTTGCGGGCCAGTGATCAATTTGTGGGTAGGGTTCGTGTTTTAGATTTCTTGAGTTGCAGGTGTGAGTTTTGAGGGTATTGATAGTGTTAGTTAATATTATATGGAGTAAAATACGGTAGCAATTGTTATTGGTTACTATTTCGATGGTGTTGATATTTTGCTAATAGTGAATTTTGATTAACAATTATTATTTAATGCTCTCATAGAGATGAAAAGTAACTTTATATTAGTTAGGTTAACATACCCATTTTATGAATTGTTAATACGTTATTTTGTTAACAATTATTATTTAATGCTCTCATAGAGATGAAAAGTAACTTTATATTAGTTAGGTTAACATACCCATTTTATGAATTGTTAATACGTTATTAATTTTTTAAGACGAATACTTGGAACGATGAATTAAATGCTATTGTTGGAAAGAAGTATGAGTAATAGTAGTATTAATCTTTTCCAAAGTCCTAAATACTTGATCATCAGATCTAAATAAGAGAGTCTTCAAACGTTTCTTAAAAATCTCAATCGAGTTGCTATTCTAATGCTTGGAGGGATTGCATTCCATAGCCTCGGAGCTATAACTGAGTACGCTTTTCAGCCACAAAATGTATTTTGGGTATTCTTATCTATATTTCCCTTGTATTTTCAGATCTTAAGAGACATAGAACAAGAGTTTCGCAAATGTAGCTTGGAGTCCGATGGAATACAGATTTAAATGTTAATAATAATAGTTTAGATACTTATACACTTTTTATGGTGAGCCTGTGTAATTGTCCAGGATAGGTGTAATTTGCATTTAGTGATTTGCCTAGCTGCTTCATTTTGTATTCGCTGAATTCTGTATTTCAACCCTAGGCAATCCATTTGAGATATTAGTATAATTATCCCCAGATCTACTCTATCTTCTATCAGCTCAACCACAGTGGCTTAAAATGGGTGTTTGGTAAGGAATATGCATTTGGGTGGAAGATAGGTACTTGATATATATTGTTTACATATAGGTTTTCGGGTATCTATATACTTTTGACATATCCAAAATTTCTTAGGGCTTCTAATTTGCAATATATTACGGTTTCTTTTTGTTTTTTGTATTCTTTTTATGTTTGCAATTTTTGGGTATATTCACAGGATTCGCCCCACTTGAGCGAAATGCATTTGAGCGAAACTCGTTTGAGCGAACCCATTTGAGCGAAGTCGTAGATGAGCGACGAACTCTTTTAGCGAACCCCCAAAACAGCGAATTAAGATATGCAATGTATAAGGAATATAAATTGATTTAATGGGTTAGTGGAAGATCAATATATTAATAAAGGATATACTTGAAGAAATATGAAATAATTAAAACAAAAGATGAGTACCGGTAATTATTATTTTTATAGAAGTGTGTTAAGTTCACTAAAATATGTCTGTTAAAGTGAAATATTTGTGGGTTGAGACAAATTGTGTGCTATTCCAAGTAGAAACTCTTCCACGTTCTTATTCCCCATAATATATTCCCTTGTGATAATGTCAATTCTTTCATTGATTTGCTTATACTTAGTGCTATTTGAGTGTCGTTTGATATTGCCAGCTTCAATTTGGAATAATAGAGTTTCTGTTGCTCCTTGCTCTCTGATCAATTTTGAGATGAATTCGTAAATATTAGCATGCGTTTTCCCAATGGCGCGATTTAGACGCAAGTGCCAACCTTCAAGATTGTTATTTGTCCTCCGTTGAATTCCATGCATATTCCAAAGATTGTGATCAACAGTGTTAATCCAGTAGTTCTCAAAGTATTCAAAAAGACTTTCCACCTCAAGAGGACAATGCTGTTTTAAGTCGTCAAAGGTTTGATGGATTAGATCTACCTGAATAAATGCAATCGCAAGAAGTTTTCGAATATACATTCTATGACCTTCGTGATGTATATAGATAGGTGATAAACCTAATAGTTGTACACGCCTATATATTGCTTGACAAAATGAAAGTAACACCCGCGAATACGAGTGGTGGGGAACTCTGTCTTGATACTTGATATTAAACCACTTTCAAAATCACAAGTAAATAAAGTAGGCATCAAAAGTACATCAAGGCTGTCAGCTTTATCTTTAAGGGACCGAAAGACTTGAGAATATATTGCTCGTGTTTTAGAGGATAGTAGACAATAAACCAATGGAATGAGTTTGTCACCCTCAAAGCCATGAATAGTTAAAATCTGGGTATATATTTTAGGTACACTCTTAAATGTTCCATCAGCACACCAATGAGACTTGGTAGAAAGCCTACGAATATTTTCTTCTGTACTAAAAATTACTATATCATTATTGGCCGAAGAAAACATGTGAAAATTACAACCTGCAATTGTTTTTCTTAGTTGACTTGGTATATTCAGTTCAGCTCGCGACATTGGAAGTGTAGGGAAATGGCTAAGCCTTTCACGATATAATGAAGAGTCAATTTGAATGAACAAAGGAAATCGTGATGCAGCAGTATGATTTTGTGAAAGCAGGGCAGAAGATTCATTATATAAGACAGTGATAGGAGTTACTTGTGTTCGCACTTTTATCTTAAGATCACAAATAACTTCTTCAACCAATCTCCTGTCTGGATCCGGATAGCAATGGTCTTTATGAGTAGTAAAAAGCTCGATGTCTGTATTACCTTGGTCGTTATTTGTATATAAACTTCCATTGCAATCCCGGGTACGACATCGCCATCGCTTTTTCGTATTACTCGCATTAAATTTGTCAAATCTATATGAATAGCCTTCAAAACTTAAGGCTGGATAATTTTTCGTGGTTGTATAACGTGATGCCATAAATTTTGTGTAAGAAAATGTACTCTATGATTGATTAATTAACTTGTATCCTCAATTTATATATGCAAATAGTAGTGCATTTGCTTAGTTTACACACTTCCATTGTTGAACATTATCACGTTAATAACATAATATTCCTTTCTTAATTCGCTGTTTTGGGGGTTCGCTAAAAGAGTTCGTCGCTCATCTACGACTTCGCTCAAATGGGTTCGCTCAAACGGGTTTCGCTCAAGTGGGGACAGGTCATTCACAATTAGAATATAAGTCATCCATTTGGACTATATGATGCTGGAGAAAAGTAAGTAAAATATAGGGGTATCATATCAATGATTTAAACAACATTTGTAAATTCTAATTAATTGCCTTTTGTGCTATACTGCATTTTGCTCATCTAGTATGCCCCTGTTCTCAACAAATTTACATTTTAAACTCATTCTGAACTTACTTAGTACTGGATCGATCTCAGATTCCAGGCGGGACAATGTATTGGATTATGAAGATATCTTGCGCGCAAGTTCTTGATATCTCCTGATCAGTTTGTTGCATGCTTCTGTTCCTTCCCTGATAAATTTTCAGTCCATCCGAATTGATATCTCCGACCGCTTCTACAGAGTGCGCTATTACCTTATAAAGTGTTCGGGATATGTTTGCCACAGGGAAGAAATGTAATATTCGGATATATGTATCCTTGAATAGCTCTCCATTCATTTTAGTCTTCATCTTTGGTTTGACATAAATTCGTAGAAGTATACATAAATTCGTAGAAGTACCTGGGCTGACTTTCAGGATGCATTCAATGAAACTGGTATCTTCTGAAATCCGCGTCTTGCAAGATTACCAGTAGATTTCATTCCTCCTCTTGAATCCGGATGATCCATTCTTTAACCATTTTTTTCGTGGACTAATGTACTAACAGATTCCATAGATTGTTAATCACCGGAGATCTTGGCGCCCATTTTAGTTTACCACACTGGAGGTGATAAACGAGTATATTGAACCATCTAAATTCCTAAAAAAGTGTAAACATTAATCGTAATGTGATTTCGTTAATAGCTTACCTAAATATGCACGTATAAGAATGGAGTGGAGATGCGGAATTGATATCAATCGTTGTCGGTTGGTGGGTCTATTTAAAGCGATTATTTGAGGGGAGAGTTAAGTTGTTTTTTATAACTAGAAGGAATCGCCGTAATTTTATCCATCAAACATGGATCTAATATTTTTAACATCTACTTTACCTTCGGTAAAGTCAGAACATGTTTTTTCCATTTTGATCAGTATCACGATTGATCAAACTTTACATTAATGTACTAAATCAGTGATGTGTAACTTTCTTAATTTTGTGTACTTACGTTTTTCCAATTTCTGGGCGTCAACGAGAAACAAATACTTTTAAAGTGAGATTCGACTGTTTACCAAAATCACAATTTCTCCATCATAACTATTTTCTTAGCTTCATTGGCTACTTTTTCGGTCATCCTCCTTGTTAGATTATATACACCTCCAAGGCTATAGTAGATGGCGGTATATTTTCAGCTTTAGCAGACGCTCTAATACATTAAAATAATGCTGCTAATCGAGTGTGTTGCTGCATGTAAGTAAGATATTCAAAAAGACACGTCGAGATAACGTAACAGAACTATCTTCACTCACTGATGCTAATGGTTTTAAGGATGTTATGCTGACCTTTTTGAGAATGGTATTTGTCAAGAGGGGCCTTAATTTTTCAAAATGATTGCCGGAGGCCCTTTTGAATTTGTCGCCAAAAAAAGGTTGCCCAAATTTTCGAGACCGGCATGGAGGCTTAAATCGCGAGATATACCGTAAATTATCAGAATCAGGCATAAAACTTAACTTGCCAGAGGTTGGTCACGGAATCTTTGATTTTGACCCTACTAATTATATGATTTAATTTTCTTTATTGCTTAAAATAATTACTTGACGACCAAAAGTATTAGATGGAGTTATGCAAATTTAATAGCTATCAGCTAAATTTACTTGAAATCACAATATTCTTTATTTATTACTGTAGTAAGATAGTTATTGTAGGTAGCCTATCGCTATTGCTCTACATAAAGTGCAACGTCACAGTTGCAAGCTGAATTAAATAGTTGAAGTCTGGAAATACATTGAGTGAATACTTGCCCTCATCACAACCGTTTGTTGTTTCGCAGTAAGTGGAAAAACGCTCCAATCAGAATCAGGCACTCAACGCTGCTCATTACTTAGCAAATAATCTGGATCCCGGTTCTTGGGCAGAAAATTGTCAGTCGATACAGCCCTATAATTCTGTAGCATGGACTATGAAGCATGTTTAACCATAGTTCTCAATTTCCGGGATCAAAATGATCTATTCAAGTCCTACATGTTCAGGGATGAACTAGTAAATCTGTATCGCCTCTCACATGGTGGGAATCTTAAAAGAGCCATCTTGAGAATGATGTGATCAATTGGCTCGCCAGGTATTTGGCACTATTATATCGACTGCTGGGATTGAGACAATTTTCTCAACATTCGGTTTTGATCACTCTAAAGCAGGGTCGGCAACCCCCGGCCCGCGGTCCAGATCTGGCCCGCGAGGCGAAATGATCCGGCCCGCTGCTCTCTATAAACATGCTCATCTTCACCTCCGAATCGTTCATTCAAATAAATCTAATACAGTACACCCTCGCTATCCGGAAGAGAGGTGTTCCGATTCAAAGAAATTCTGTTCCGAATCGTGAATTCGTATGGAATAGTCAACTAATACGATTATATAAGCAGGGTGTGATACAGAGGGCGGGGCCCTGGGATTTCCCCCCAACAAAAGTCCCCCCCCAAGAAAGATGCCCCATCCCAGGAATTGTCTTAACTTTGCCTCATAGTTATTAAATAAAGGATAAGGAATTGCTAATATAAACAGGATTATAGCATAGAATGATTATGCCAACTAAATACATTAATTTTGGCATTTGCAAACCCCACAGCCCCACAGACTATATCCTTATTTATAGTTATTGTGGAAAATTTGGGGGGGGGAGGGCTAGTGCCATACCTAGGGCTGATTACTAATCGGTGATTACGATTACGATTACATCCTTCAAAAAAGCTTGATTGTGATTACGATTACCTGAAAAGTTGTAATAGTAATCAGCCCAAGCCTGATTTTAATATAGTAGTTAATTATCTGTTGGTATTTAGTTAATTACCATAATGTTTGTAATTTCATCGTCACTATAAAGGTGCTAAACCATTTCAGAAAGGTGATTCGGACTAGTTTAATTCTATCTTGTACCATATCTCAAATTATCGATACATATCTGTAATTAGTTTAAATAATTATTTAAATTATTAATAATCTGAAACACTTAGTTGTTTAATATGTCTTTTATTGGATACGTATTACGTATAATGTAATACGATTTGTACGTATACGTGCATTACTTATAATATCTCGCTCGTGAAATTTGCTCTGAACAACATGTCGTTTAATCGTTATTCTTTTATTGTTAATCGACTCAAAGTATGGACCGTATATTACAAATTTGATTATTTGCTAGATCTTGAAAACATCCCTGGTTGAATTGTCTTAAACGTCCCATCAGCTAACCAAATCCTGGATAACTTCAACATCTACGGGTTCCTTTGTGTACAAAAGATGAGAATCCTCTGCGTGTCTGAACCAGAATCGTAGAGGAGGAATTGTTCGCCCTTAGAAGTTTTCTTGTATTCTTCCGGGAGATTGAGGTGCTCCAAAGTAGCTGGTTGTACTGGAGCTGCTAGGTGGCGCACTCGCTGACGTTGTATGGAGCGCTTGAGGCTATTGAACTTAGGTAACTTAGCAGCAACACCCTCCGATATAGTTTGAAGACTTTCGCCTATTATCTGATGGGAGCTATCTTGCGAGTCTATAGCTTTTCTCTTTGTTCTAGCCTTCACTTCACAGCAAATAGCTGTCTTTCCATCTGGTGCATGGAGATGAACATTCGTCCGTTTAACAATCTATGCGCCTTTGGTATGTATAATCGCCTTGCAAAAGCCTCTTACCCTCCTTCGACTAGTTTCATTGCTCCTCTCTGAGACCGGGTTAAAGTGAAATATTCACTCGGAAGTTCTGCCATAGTGTAAAGAATGCAAAAATTGTACTGTTAAAAATACACGTTGTAAATAACAAGATCTATTTATACTACGAGAATTCCTGTTGACAACAAATGGGATTTTTCTTATGGGAACAATAGAGGTGTATGGAATACACATCTATTGTTCCTATACTACATTTGTTCCAACATTGTACGAGTTCATTAATTGTCCAATCAGATTTGTTGCGAGTTGTCGATGTTGCGAGTTGTCGCGTTGCCAGTTGTCGGTGTTGCGAGTTGTCGTGTTGCGAATTGTCATGATGCGAGTTGTCGTACTCCTGTTAGCCCCATTTCCAGAATAAATCATCCACTTATTACCCATATCTGATGTATGCACCCATATATCAGTTTTAAGAATTAAGGCAATAGAAAATAGTTCAATATCCCCACCCCAAGTTTGGTTCAGACGCATACGGGATTTATTTACATATTCTTTTGTATTTCGATAAGTTAAGGGGAATTTATTTTGAATAAATTTCATACATGATTCGTCAAGCTTACCCATTAAATTATCTGTTAGTAATACTCGTATTTTGTAACTACAGTCAAGACTACCAGGTACTAAATATGATAGGCTGGAGAAGACACAATTTCCATCGCCTGGAATATTAAATGTTAATGATGGAACTAGTTCATTTAAATTAATAACACTGATATACAAGACAAAAATATTTTGATGATGATCTTGTTCTAATACCTGGATTTAACAAAGTTTGAGACGCTGATTTCAATTCTAAAAGCCGTTTTCTCACAACGGGTATGAATTTTTATATTTTTAGGTTTGAATATTTTAAAGAAAATCACCTATAAATATTACTTAATTAACAATATAGTTCAATCTACCTAATTGTAATCACATCCATTTCAAACATATTATTGTTAGCAACAGCTACAAATTCAAGTTTCTATAAATTGTTGTTTCTTTGATTTTCTTTTGTGCACAAAATCTGGTATTGAACGTTTTAAACACCACAGTAGTCCGCCATCATATTACAATTCCATTTCCCTTGATATCTGGTCTCCATCACGCTGATGTCCTGATGAAATCGCTCCCCTTATTCTTCGCTTAATGCGCCAAGATTGAAGGGAAAATAGTCCAAATGAGAATCAAGGAAGTTAATTTTTATTGACATTCTTGCGCCGATATTTCTATAATTCTCTACAAGCTCCTCAACTATATCAACATAATTGTCTGCTTTGTGGTTATCCAGAAAGTTTTCCACCACGTTTTGAAAGCTGAGCCACGCGTTACTTTCTAAATTATTTAGATTAGCAACAAATACATGATCTTTAAACAACTCTCGAATTTGTGGTCCAACGAAGATACCTCCTTTAATCTTCGCATCTGAAATTGCAGGGAATTTTTGGACAAGGTATAAAAAACCTGCACTATCTTTAGCTAACGCTTTCACAAAGTTTTTCATTAGTCCAAGTTTTATGTGAAGAGGTGGCAACAACACATTTTTTCGCTCAACTAGTGGCTCCTTTACAACATTGTGTTCTCCAAGAGCCAATTCATCACGTGTTGGCCAAATCTTCTGGACGTAATGTCTTGAGTCTGCTCGACTATCCCACAGACACATAAAACATGGATACTTTGTGTATCCACCTTGCTGCCCGAGAAGTAAAGAAATTACTTTGAGATCTCCACAAATTAACCATTGATGTAAGGAGTACTTTAGAGCATTTAGGAGGAGTTTCATGTTGTCGTAGCTCTCCTTCAGTTGGACAGAATGTGCTACTGGAATGCACGCTAGCTTGTTTCCATTGTGGAGCAACACTCCCATCAAGCTTCTTTTCGATGAATCAATGAATAAGCGCCATTCAACTGGATCATACTTTACTCCAAGATTTTCTACAAGACCAAGAACATCTACACAGTATACGTACAATTGAATCCTGCATTTTGAAAAACTGAAGAAATTCTTGCTCTCTATTTCGATCTTTTGTAATTCTCGTTCCTGGAAGTAACAGATTCCTCTCTTTCAAACGTGAAGCAAGAATCTCTGACGTTGATTTCGACAAATTAAGATCTCGGATTAGGTCATCAAGATCATTTTGGTCAAAAGGCTGAGGCAACTTTTCATTTTGTCGTGGGATGAACTCAAACTCATCCCCACTTCTATCACTATCGCTGATTGTATCAAACATTTCCACCGATGGAACTGGGACAGGCAAATTATCTGAATGCGGGACTGGTCTGATTGCTGACGGGACATTAGGATATACAACACTGCCCTTGTTTTTCTTCGTGATACCATCTACATTGGTAAGACAGAAATAACAATCTGTGGCACAGCATGTCGATTCTCTCCATATCATTGGAACTGCAAATGGCATCTTATTTCGCTTCCCTGCATACCACAAGCGTAAATTTTCTACACATGTTTTACATGCACTGTGAGGAGCCCATAGCTTGTCTTGATCACCAAGATGGCAGCCAAAGTACCTTTGATCAATAGTGGTATACTTTCCACTAACATAGCAAAAATTTTGGGAGAATTTCTGCAATTTCGAGGCATTGCACAGCTAAAATCCACAAAATAGAAATCTAATGAAGCAGGAAACAATGAATACGAATAACAGAATTAAAGAAAAATAACAGTGAATGCGTAAAAGATATTCGTTGCATGTAGAAATAATTATAGGAGGTTCAATAGCAAGTGCATTTTCTACAAAAAAATTTTAATACAAATTTCAAGACGAAATAGAAAAATAACTACTTTTTTGTGTAAAATTTTTCACAGACCCTTGAGAAGGGTAAAAATGGCGTAGGATGTGCCAAGAATATATGAAGAATAATAAATTATTGCACATAACAATTCATCAAAATGTATGTATACAGTGTAACTTGTATTACGTTATCGGAATCAATTGTACAAAAAACTTGGTTACAGAATGGTAATCCTAAATTAGTACATACTGTATTTGACCTGAGAGTGTGAGTTTTTTGAAGGGTGGTAATATAACTAAAACTGTACCTAGTGCTATGATATCTGAGTCAGTTATAATTTCAATTTCACTTGCCGGGATTGGTAGTATATTGTTGAGCTTTTTTCTTTCCTTTATTTTATTTTGATTTAGTTGTTTTTCGTGGAAACTATCTGGATGCTTTTTTTGCGGCTTTTTAAATACGTCTCTTTTAACTTTCCAAATACTATATCTATTTTATTCATGTCAGGATTTATGTAACTATTTTTGCTAATTTTCCTCCTTTGCCTGGTCGGAAGCGTGTTATCGGGGAGGCGGCACAGACCAGGCTTTCATCCAGGCAAAATTTCCCGCGCGCCTAGATTAGGTTAGAGCTCGCTCACACGCGCCTAAAATGCTCAATTTGTATTACGTCTATGGGAGCATCTCTCAATTTTCGCGCGCCTAGAAAAGTTTCCTTTTGAAATTACGCGCCTACAGGCGCGTCGCATACGCCTGGATGAAACCCTGGCACAGACCAAAACTAATTCTTAGTAGTATAAAACCCCACGTGATTTTATGTCTTTTTTGATAGTTTCACATCGAATAAGAGCAGTAGTATCATGACATTTGAACTCGTGTATATCATAGGTGTTGTTATTTCTTCTATTAGGACAGGGGAAGGGGGCACAGCCTAGGGGATGCACAGATGAGGGGGGCACCGAGATTTTTGAGGGGGGCACATGCCCCCCTGTGCCCCCCCCTTCTGACGCCCCTGGTGAAATGCAAATGTATATGCGGCCAATCTATCCTGTATGTACAAAAATTTGTCGCACAAAATCGCCAACTCGAATATTTACTTTTGATTTAAATATGGAATATTTAACTATTTTAAACCAGTTCTCCAACTGCGAATTAGTATCAGTTGAAACCCTGTTTCCATATACTTTGTTTAATATAATTCCACTCCAAAGTGGTAGCAATGGCATATAATAAGTTAAGATATATTCTAGGATTTGTGGGTAATAACATAAATTTGTTAGGAAATGTCGATTGTTTTAGTTTTAAATCTTTAGCACAGATTTCACTGTAGATCCCCTCAAAATGTCTCCCAAAAGGGGAAGTTTTTCTATAGGTATCTTTTTCAAAATTTTCAGGGTTATCGTCAATAAAAGTATTCTCTGAACTATTAATTATGACCTCTCCTATAACTATACTTTCTAAATCTAACAAACTCTTAGTAAATAGTGGTAACATTGATTCAGTTGTCATTAAAACACACAAGGATTCAATTTGTTTAGGATAAATACCATCTCTATACAATTGTTTGCGGGTATTACAATAAAACTGTTTTGGTAGCAACAATCTGTTGGTTGATTAAATTCGTTTGTTAATGAATCCTACAAATCCTTTATATAAAATAATTTGAAACCACTATGATACAGGGGTGTTAAAGGGTGCTGGATGCCTTAAACTCTTGAATTTTAGTTTGCACCAAAAATGATGGGAAGAACGTCCGGAGCACATTAAACGAGATATGCTAGCTACCCCAATGTTGGGCAATACAGGAAATTAGAAAATATTTCTAATTTTGAATTTTGTTTAATAGATCATTAAGTGCAAAAACAATTGAAATCAATATATATATTTTTGAAATATAAACGTCTTCTCTATTGAATGACACCATTTTTGTCCAGTTCCAACATTGGGAAGTGTCTAAAATTATAACTTGAAGTATGCTCAGTTGAAAATGTATTAAAAGGGTAGTGACGTGATCAGTGAATAAGTGCAAACTTGTTTCAATTGTATTTCTTAGGAAAATTAATATTTTTAAAAAATATTTTGACATAAGAAACGTCCCATAGTCACAAACATGTATACAAACTTTGCCAAATTTTGAATTCTAATTTGAAAAATAGTTGTCAAAAATGTTTTTTTTGTGCTCAGACATAATGTAAAAAATAAATACAAAAAATTAATTTTTTTCTGATTTTTATCCAGAATATAAAACGTCCGTATCTCCCCTTTAAGGTGTGTAATTTTTAGCCAAATCCAATTTTGGGAAGTGATCAAATTTGGATTTGATCTGTGCTCAGTTGAATACTGCGCCAACTTCACACTCGCTAATAAACCACCACCTGAAATTGAAGAAGGATTTACCTGATTCACATGCTCGAATAAATCATCAAGGTTTCCTCCACGGTTTTGACAGCCGATATATAATCCGGAAAATAACTGGCAATCATTTTTTGAAGATTTCAAATTAAGCTTGTCTTTTGAGAGTTGTGATATCTTAGTTCGATCTTTGACAAAACTAGTTTGATTCCTCGACTGTATCTGTTTATTGGTTTTCCATTTCGTGCCTGGAGAACATGAAAAGCAGTAAAATGAAGTTCGGATGCATATGCATGAATTATAAAGATTTATACGCCACTACTACTCAGCCTGGTGATATTAATATAATTATTTACTATTAATTAATCAAATGCAAATCTTAGAAAATACGTAGTAATAATTAAGCAGTTTCAAGTCTAATAATGTTCTTAAAATAAGTTGAGTGCTTGTTATGCTTACTAAATCAACAGTAGTTAGTTAATGGATACTAATGTTTAAGGAAGCTCATTCTTTCGCAATTCAACTAAAACTTGCCAAAGATCTTGAGGCGGTGCTGACTCCCCTGCACAAATTCAGTGGAAATAATATCCAAATCGAGGCTATCTAGTTTTTCTTTGTTGATATTCATTAGTAATAGGTGGTTGAATCTAGCCCAGTATTTCTCAACGTGGGCAATATCGCCCCCTAGGGGGCGATACGAGACTCGAGGTGGGCGATAAAACGGTCAGGGGTGATAAAATGTTTAGGAACGATCGGGGGGCGATATTGTACTCGGTGGGCGACGGGAGAATGTCTATTTCTGCACAGGCTAAGCGTAGACGACGTAGAAAGAGGAACGCTATTTTGTGTAGTTTTATGTGTGTATATGTTTGTGTGATTTCATCTACCTATAATCTAGAAATTTACTAGGTCATTATTTCTCCATCGCGAGTCTTGGGATGCACCACCGCCTTGTAAAAGGAAAGAAAAATCGCCTATACGACGTGAATTACCTAGAATTTGGACTTATACCCAGTCCTAACGATCCTACCAAACCGCAGTGTCTTATCTGCGGCAACCTCTTTTCTAATGAAGCAATGAAACCGAGTAGACTGAAGGACCATCTTATGAGACTGCATCCCAGCAAACTGAACGCAGATTTCAAGAAAATGAAAGCAGACTCGGAAAAGCAGAGAAACATAAAAAATCTCTTCGCTAATCTTGAGAGACCTACGCCTGGAAAATGGATTGACAGCTTCTTACAATATCTCGCTAATCATCGCAAAAACTGGTATGCCGCACACCATTGGAGAAAACTTATATTGCCGTGTGTCAAGGAAGTAATAGAGACGGTCATGTGTCAAAGTTCCACTTCGGTATAGAGTACAGTGCCGCTCAGAAAAGATACGGTACAGCGACGCATCGATGAGATGGGAGGTGACGTCGAGTCGCAGCTGGTTCAGATCTTGTCTAGAACAGTTCATGCCTTTCAGATTGATGAGTCCACGGTCAGAGACAACGAAGCATTACTGATGGGTTACGTACGGTTTGTGCATGAAAGGGAGAAAAAAGAAGAAATGTTATTCATTATATCATTGCCAGCAGTTACACAAGCCATATTGTTATTTGAGGCTGTCAAGGATTTCTACGAAGATAAAGGGATACCAATGAAGAACATCATACAGTGCGCCACTGACGAAGCTCCCGCCATGGTTGAACGGCATCGCGGATTCATTTCCCTCAGGAAACGCGAGATTCCTGGTCACATAGCGATTCGTTGTGTTATCCAGACAACATCTCGCGGCTAAACACTAGGGGTGTTACCAGGTTCTCATATACCCGGGTAAATCCTCGGTTCCAAAGAATTGAATGAGATTCGATACCCGGATAATTTAATCCGAATACCCAGGTATTGCGTTATATAAAAGGCTTCGGATTACGCTATAGAAGCACTAAAAATCAACACATGGCGTTTTTAAATGCAAAATAATTCTAAATGTATTATTAAAAGATTATATTCGGTGAACTTGGAGACAGAGAACTGATCCGAAATATATGAAATTGTTGAACCTGAAAATTTGAATATTACCTTTTCGGAAAATCCACTGATTGATGAATTAAAGGAATGTATTCGCAAAAGTTATACGACAGTATCCAGCAAAAATTTGGAGAGTGAATCCGATACTCTGAACAAAGAATTCAAACTTTTTGAGGTAACCGGAACCAAATCAAAGAATATACTCCTGTTAGAATATTCCCTCTATAATATTCCGTCTACCAGTGTAGAAGCTGAAAGAGCTTTTTCTTCTGCTTGTCTCTTCATTACTAAATCAAAGTCAAGTTTGAGTGACTCATCCTTAGATTCCCTTAGTTTCTAAAAGGATATTTCAAAAGTTTACAGTAAATAGTAAAATTTCCGATTATTTTAGAATAACATTTAGTTAGACAGAGATACAAGATTTAATTGTGTCAAACAACTTCTCAGCTGGGACAGAAGCACATGGAAGTAAACGGACAACACACGACCATTTCTTATACAAACTGGACACCATAATAGCAAAAACAGTTTTCGTAGAATCATCGGCATCAAGATTGGAAGCAAGTATCTGACCTCCTTTGTAAGAAATGTCGGACTTCACATGTATTTCATCCATCTTAATGATTACATGCTTTTGCTGTGGAGAAAAATATTGCGTAGATTGTCTAAGAAATGTGAAGAAATCACTATCAAGTCCAAAAGAAGAATACAATTTTTCTAAAGTATTGAAGTGAGGAAGAGATAGGCAAGACATACTCTGGAGATATTTATAACAAGAAGGTGAAATTAGATGTGTTTTAAGGGATAACACCTGTGTTAATATATTATACCGTCGCCTGTTTTTCGGAATTAGACTGTTTTGAAGTTGGCAATGAATAAATTGAAGTTTTGAAATTTCCGGAGAATTGTGGAACTCTTCATCTGACTTTTTATCACTGATATTATCGATAACTTGTTGTATATGAATTCCAGCAGATGCAATATGAGAATCATTAGAAGTACAGGCATGAGACGTTTCAGAATTATCAGAGATAACTGCAATTTCATCTAATAAAGTTTCAAGATGACGTGTGTCGCTCACAAAAATTCGTGAAAGCGGGAAAATTTGGCCATTACGATATGCTCTTACGGATAAATCAATTTCTACTGTCAAATATATATTAACTAGAATTTTGTTATTATCTAAACGAGGGCGCATAAAAATCAAAGAATTCGGATTGGGATACCAATATGATAAGATATTAGAAATACAAATAATTGGTAACTTATCTTGCAAATCCTGAAAACTGTTCAATATAAACCTCTCATTCTCATCAATATTCGATTTCAGGCTAAGATGTAATGCTTGTGAGAAGAGTTCTTCTTCTTTAGATTCAATAGAAAGTCGACTACGTTTGTTGGTAGTTTGTGTAGAATAATAATTCGGGCATCCGGGTAGAATGGATGGTACAGCTCCTTCTTTAAGGTTTAAGTACTTTCGTGGCATCTCTCGATATGTCCCATCGCCATTCGGTACCTTGTAGGTGCGTTCAATTTCTTCTTCCTTAAAATGCAAGGAACAAACGTGCACAGTCTTGAGTTCATGAATATCATCTCTGTGGAGTGCTCGAATCCAAGCGTGTCCAAGTTCGTCTGGTTTGTGTGGCATCTTGAACACTGGGATTCGCTCGTCATCATAATAATTGCTTCTACATCCGGGAGCCGAACAGCGGCTGGGCATTGTAAACGTGAGGAAATAATACGTATACTGCTTGAATGTAATGCTAAATCTGAAATGAATTGGAGAAATGACAAAGTTTAAATGTATAGTGTTTAAATATACATAATATACTATAATATAATTAACATTTATGGGTTGACTAAAATTCCAATATTTCAAATTTCAAAAAGTAGATTAAAGTAGTAGTTTTGTGCCTTCATTATCTAGAATACGTTATTATACCCTACATTAACCTATTAAAACCATATACCAATATATTTTGTAACAAAATAGTTAGGTCGACTCCTACATCCCTGGTCCAAAATCCACAAGTTACTGTGAGGCCTTATGTATAGTAGGCTATGTATACACGTATTTATTTATGGGAATACTTATCCACCGATCATCGGCGTTTGTATTAAAAAGCCTCGCTACATTCTACCGATTGTTTTTTTTATGTCTATAAAAAACATCATCGGTAGAAAGTAGCGAGGTTTTTAATACAAACGCCGATGATCGGTGGATAAGTATTCCCTTTATTTATAATATGTACGTATTTATAATATGAATATTATTATTGTTGTTTAACTAAAATGTGCAGTAGACAGATTATATAAACCCTAACAGATGGGATGAGGGTGTGCTTCTTCTGGTTGGCACATGCTACGCCCAATTTTTCGTCCCACCAAACGTTCAATAGTACATGCTGCTCGTTCGCGCTCCGCACGTTCATACATCTTTCGCTCGGGCCTTCGTTAAAGCTTTAATTCCAAACGCATGCCTTTTCATATTAATTGCCGGTTGTTTTTAATTAAATATTGTGGAACCTAATAGTAATGTAACGTTAGGGTTTGTTAGCAAACCATAGTACTAATCAGACCTGGGGCTGATTACTAGTGAGTGATTACGATTACGATTACGATTACATCCTTCAGAAAAAGCTTGATTATGATTACGATTACGATTACAGGAAATGTTGTAATCGATTACAATCGATTACAATTCATTTCTTTACGATGCAATTACGATTGTTTCGATTAAGCCCCGGAGTTTCATGCGCACGAAAAATAATGCCCGTGTGCATGGGGGTAGCCACCAAGAATTATTTGTAGTGGCCGGATATATATTTGGAGGTGCAATGAGATCAGCGAACCCTAAAACTATATCCTTATTTAAAGTTATTGTGGAAAATTTGGGGGGGCCTGGTGCCATATCTGGGGCTGATTACTAGGGGGTGATTACGATTACGATTACGATTACATCCTTCAAGAAAAGCTTGATTATGATTACGATTACGATTACAGGAAAAGTTGTAATCGATTACGATTGTAATCGTAATCAGCCCCAAGCCTGGTACTAATACTTACTATAATAGTTAGGTTAGATTCTAGTTAGTCTTAATGTATGGCTAAACTTATCTATATTTCTTATTTATATCGGTCATTTGACTTGTTATTAGTTCAGTCCCGTCACATAAATATGGATAGTTTCACGTTATGATGGCAGCCCCAACAGGTATCGCAATTCCGGCGCTGAAGCCCGATGAGAGGATTGAAGATTGGCAACCCATATTCGTTGCTGCTACTAGTTCCCTCGCAGCTCATGCAGGCGAAAGGGCAGCAGTACTCATCCTTCCTTCCTACGTCTGCAGGAATGAATACGAAAGATACATGGCCCTGGTCGCAATAAAGGAAGAAACTATCGAGGCCGCTTTCAAGGTCCTTTGTAATACCTTAGACCCGGTTATTGACGAATTTGAAGCAACCGCACGACTGTGCAATATGACCTGGGCTAGAGGGGTGCGAATAGAAGTATTTTTTACTCTGTTATGGAAGGAAGCGAGACGTGCCCATTTCTTGAATCGGCAAGTGTTCATGATATTGGCAATACAACTTCCAAGTAGGGTTCAACCGACTATAAAGAAACGGATCCTTCAAAAGGAAGACAACGTAGTTTCAGACAAGCACATGCGAGAATTCATTGGAGTAGCACAATAGAGTCTACGCCAGTCAGATATACCCTTGGAATATGGGGCGAGAGAGAGGGACGATAGGTCAAACAAATGCAAAGTCATCGAACTGGATGAGCAAGAAGTCCATGACCTACACTCGAACGTTCTCGAGTCTGAAACTGAATCCAGAACATCCCCAATTTCTGGCGTCTATAGAGTTCAACACCCCGTGGGAAGTCGGTATTGAGGTCCCACAGAGGGGCTATTCGGAAGTACAATTGTCTCACTTGTTTCACCTGCGGTAGGAAAGGCCACGGGTACGCAACCTGCCCAGATCGCGTCTGCGGGGAATGCCACATGAAGGGTCACGATTCGTTCAACTGTTCCTGTCTGGACCGTCGGTAGCAGATGTTCAAAGGCAGAGGAACGGATTACATCAAGAAATTGGGATGAGTAAATGTGGACAGTGAAAATTCGGCATCAATTGTAGTTAGGGTGCGCGGTCAGTTGATCAATGCGTTAATGGATACGGGGGCCAAGGTGAATGTCAAGGACACACAAACTATGAAAGAGCTGGGTTTGAACCGTGTGTTGAGCCCTGATGTCGGACAAGTATATGGAGTGGGGGGAACCCCCATTAACGTTATAGGTACGGTAGAAATCCCAATCGAGTTAGGCGGTCAGAAAGTACGGAGAGTTCGAGTACACATTCTGGAGGGAGAGGATCAAGCGTTACTACTGGGCCGACAGTTCCTCAAACTTTTCGGTCGAGTAACCTTCGACTGGCAAAGGGGAACTATCACATTAGGAAGCGCGGTTGTAGAAATCCAAGAGAAATCGGTTGGAGGCGACTCGCTCACTAGAGCCCGTATGGTAAAACGTGTGGATTGCTCCAGCGGAGGACAATCAATTGACGCCACCAAGACCGACCTGAATCCCAAGGAACAAAATTTATTCATAGCGATGCTAAAGGAATTTGAGGTGCTATTTGACGACAAGCCGGGTCGCACTCCAAATTGCGAACATACAATAGATACGGGGGAGGCGGTGCCGTGCAAGTCCAGGCCGAGGCGAATGTCACCACGGTGGGAGGAGGAAATTAACTCTCAACTAAATGAACTCCTTGAGCAAGAATTATGCAGACCGTCCAACTCCCCATGAGCAAGTAACGTCGTGTTGGTAACCAAGAAGGACGGGCGTCAGCGATTTGCCATCGACTATCGTCGATTAAATTCATTAACCAAGAAAGATGCTTACGGCATCCCCCAAGTCCAAGCTATATTAGACAAGCTCCGTGGTTTCCGCTACTTTTCGGTTATTGATATTTCAGCGGCGTATTGGTGTGTTCCTGTTAGAGGAAAAGACATAGAGAAAACCGCATTCAATATCCCTCGAGGGTTATTCGAGATGACTGTCATGCAATTCAGATTGTTTAATGCTCAGGCCACATTCCAACGCCTAATGGATAACACCTTACAAGGGTTGAAGCACACAGAGTCGTATATCTACGACTGTATTATATATTCACATGACGCCGAACAGCATATGGAAGACCTGCGGGCAGTTTGCTCACAACTACGCCGCGCTAACCTCCACGTTAAGTTCAGGAAGTGTCAGTTCTTCCGAAAACAAGTAGAATTCTTAGAGCATACGATTTCGGAACACGGAAGGCGGCCTACTTCTTCAGCCTAGGAAAAGTTGTCAAAGTTTCCAACACCCCAAAATGTAACCGAGTTACAACGGTTCCTCGGAAAGGTCATTTTTATCGTTCGTACATACCTAATATGGCCCAAATAGCGAGTCCACCTTATGGGCTCACGAAGAAAGGCGCTGAATGGGAGTGGTCCAAACGATGTGAGCAAGCATTTGAGGCACTCCGACAAAATCTTACTCAAGAGCCAGTGATGTTGGTATTCCCGGATGGGGAGGGAATTTACGATCGAGGCTGACACAAGTGCACGAGGAGTTGCTGCAGTGTTATCTCAGAGGGACAGGGTCGATGGGAGGTTGCGACCAGTGGACTTTTTATCTTCTTCACTCAGTGCCGCCCAGGGGAATTATTCTGCGGGTCAACTGGAGGCATGGGCCCTAGTTGCGGCGTGCCGGAAGTGGCGTACCTACTTAAGTTCTACAGGTGAGGTCGAGTTAATCACCGACCATTGTCCGCTGAAATGGCTCAGCAACCAAAAGGACCCTCGTCGGACCTTCGCGCGTTGGATTTTGGAGCAGGTGGAATATATATATACCATTTCTCACAGACCAGGTAAAGACAACCACCTGCTGGATTACCTTAGTAGGGCCTCCAATCTAACCATGGACCCCAGCGTGCAAGATGAGAGCTCATTCGAGGATAAGGTGTTTTCTGTAGAGGTCACAGAAGAGCCGCACGTAGCTTTTAACCTGGCAGAAGCACAGAGGAGTGACCAGGTGACGAACGATGCAGTCAACCAGCTGAAGAAAGAAGGAAATGTATCCTCTGGCCAACTTCGGAAGGTGAGAGAGCACCTGGAAATCTCACCAGATGGTGTGCTACTCTTTAAAAATCGGGTAGTTGTACCTGTGGAAGCCAGGAATAAGGTGCTGAGTCTGTCCATGCAGCGGGGCATTTCGGCCGTAAACGGACTTTACAGAGTTTGAGACGTTCTTATTTCTGGCTGGGGATGGCTCGGGATACGGGGATTTTTTGTCAAGGTTGTTTAGTATGCCAAAAAGCGAAACCTTCGAACCAAGCTCGAGTTCCGCTTACAGGAGTTCAAAGTTGATGGGATAGGGCCAAACGATTTGGTGGCAATGGACATTGTTACTCTCCCTTGCGCTGACGGGAGATTCCGTTATTTCTTATGTATGGTGGATGTATTCACTCGGTACGTCGAACTAGTGCCCTTACAGGATCAGTCAGCAGGGTCATTGGTGAGAGAGTTCGAGCGGGGCTGGGTGTATCGCGGGCATGGGGTACCCAGGGGCTTGTTAACGGACCAAGCACACAATATTGATGGAACAGAGATAAGGAATTTGTGTCAGAAGCTAGGAGTTGAAAAACGTCACTCGTCACCTTACTATCCCCAGGCGGATGGGTTAGTGGAGAGGACTATCGGTCTTGTAAAACAGGTGGCTAGATGTATAACGTTAGATCGTCATTTGGCAAAAGAGTCGTGGCCAGAGATTCTGCCAGAAGTATCCTTCTACTTAACAATGCAGAGAATGCCTCTACCAAGTTCTCACCGCACCTGTTGATGACAGGTCGACAACCGGTATCTCCTATTGATACTATGATCGCGAAAGAGTGGACCGGTACTTGCACTCATGCTCAACACTTAGACAGATTAAAGGAAATGTCGACTGAGCTAAAGGGCATAGCTAGAGAGAACGATCGCCAAGCTAGAACAGAGAGGGATAACGTTCGAAATAGGGCGACAAAGTCACCGAGTTTTAAAGTGGGAGATTTAGTCTTAGAAAAGAATGAAACTCATAAGGACTCACTGGACCCAAAATTTAATGGCCCTTACCCCGTCTCAGACGTTAGAGGGACTAGCGTCAAAATCAGTAAAAGGACAAGCAAAAGTGGATCCACGCAAGCCGCTTCAAGTTGTACAAGGAGGGAGGTGACGTAATTCTCGACGACGCCCCGAGCGTGCACAGTGAAAATCAGGTAGAAGATCCTGTTGTCGGAATTATTCCCGATGACGTGACGGATGATCAGGCCGAGGATGGGGGGCAGTCTAATGAAGAAAACGAGGACAGGGGGGATAACGAGCTGGAGCATGACGAGGAGCGAAGATATCCATTACGTATCCGCAAAGCAAGATAATATAAGGACTATATCCTATGTACAAAAGCCCAAACACGACTTGGAAGGGTGTAAAAGGGGGTGACGTAACGTTAGGGTTTGTTAGCAAACCATAGTACTAATACTTGCTATAATAGTTAGGTTAGATTCTAGTTAGTCTTACTGTATAGCTAAACTTATCTATATTTCTTATTTATATCGGTCATTTTATTAGTTCAGTCCCGTCACAGCATAGGCGCCAACTTCCCTTTTTTCCGGGTCGGACCCCCCAACCTTTAAGGTTGGGAGGGTCCGATCCCATTAGGACCACCCCAATTTCCAATTAGGACCCCCCCAACTTTTGGTGTCCGGATCAAAGGTTGGCGCCCATGCGTCACAGTAACCTCCAGGTTCATACATGCTCGTAAACTTGAACGAGCTTTTCTAGACATGCGAATGTCATTTTTTTCAAAAAAAGTAGTAATGCAAATTGAGTAATTAGATGCATGGCTGAGGTCAAACTGAATCTACGAGCGTTGAAAACATTGTGGTTATGTAACGAAAAATTAACGAAAATCCCTACATCACGCTTTTTGCCATTTTTGTAATAAAAAGGACGGGCTGTCACATTGGTAACACTTTCTCCCTTAATTAAACATTGGTAACAAACATTGGTAACTTAATTAAACATTGGTTAATACACAAGTTTGATTATATTCTGGGAAATATTAAATTAATAATTTAGTGACCCACGTAGAAGTTATACTATTGTTTCAGAGTCGGGTTGTTACCCATAAGCTTTCTATTATATACATGTGCTCCAGCCATAGGTATATGGTATAATGATTCCTTATACTATATACCACCGGGGGTGTCCTGGGTGTCCGGACACCCACTGCCTCAAGGAATTGAAGCGGTGCTTGCATGGGCGCCAACCTTTGAGGCCGGACACCAAATGTTGGGGGGTCCTAATTGCAAATTGGGGTGGTCCTAATGGGATCGGACCCCCCCAACCTTTAAGGTTGGGGGGATCCGACCCCGAAAAAAAGGGAAGTTGGCGCCTATGGGTGCTTGGACAGTGACACCCACTAGACTATACAGTGACATCCACTACACCCACACCTCATAATACGTGGCGCCGGCAATGAGGAATGAATAAATAAATGGAGAACTACTACTCCAGTCAGCGCCGGTATTTTGAATATTTATGCTAATTTGAACAGACATTATTCTAGATAATAGAGCTTGTCCCTGTATAATCATATAACGACTCCAAATATAACAAATTAAATACCTGTACAACTCTGTGGGCCTCTGACTTTGTGCTGTGTAAAAGTTATTGTATTGATTGGTCATTATTGGATTTCAAATAGACACAATGGAATGTTAGGAACATATGGCTAAACAGAAGGAAGATAAATAGCTGATTGGATGAATGAATTTACTCTCGACCAATTAAAATACAGTCTCAGTTGGGAATTTTATAATGCACAGTGCACACTTAACAAATGATTGAGACACCAAAATCAATTTAGACTAATTGAATTCTAGCTGCTAGTTCATACTGGGACAACCCTATAATTATTATTGGTACGTATCCTCTCCACAGAACAGAGTTTAATTAACCATGAGTTACAGATGTGCCCTTGGGGTCACGATTTTTTATTACATTAATAGACACATTATTTACACCTGGATAATGTCGCAACAGGAACAGTAAAATCGAGAGAGAATTTAATTCTACACCTTATTACAGTGCTCAAATTTCAAATTGGGCTTAGTTTGTGCCACCATCGTGGGTGCAACTTCAGTAATAAACACCTCCAAGATTTCGTGGAGTTAGGCTAAAACGGTGTATGCACACGTATAGAACTCGCTAAATGATGAAGATATACCAAAAGAAACCCAAAATCGGACAATAATTGATAAAAAATTACGGCCAAAATCAGTTATAAGCCAAACCCTATGGAGAAAATTGACAACATCACAGAAGCCTTTTATACTGTAAACAATGCTATTACAGTAGTTACTCTTGTGCATACAAGCTAAATTTTACTATTACAGAACACATATCTTTATATGTGTCAATTTCAACTCTCTATTTTTAACTTTTCAAATTTCTGAAGATATCAATTTGTTGACAATAATATCCTAATTATTGCCTACTACATTACTAGATATTTGAATTCAATTTTTAATTGCACCATCATCACTAGTTAGACTACCCGTATATTAATAAGAATATTGATCACTTACCAAAGTAACTTCGACAAATAACTAGTACAATTATTTGATGGGGGTACGCTACCTAAACGAAACAATTAAATCAAAAAGTTAACTGAGGTAGGCAAGCAAGCTAATCGTCTGTAATTAATAACTGTTGGAGCTGCTAATGGCGTACTATCGTATATATGGATAAAATATAAAAATTCCATATATTGGTATGCGCTGTCATATTGTGCTCAACCCTCTTGGAAGCGTTAAGTAAGCTACAATTGTACATTAAAATTAGAAATGCATTTCTCATGTAATACTTTGAGATGAATCAACTGCATTACATTTAATTGTCTCTAATAGTCCACTTTCTAATACTCAAGTTCTCAACTGGTCCACTTATATAATTTTACTTTGCTCATCGTGTTTATATGAATTTAGTGATTGTATGTAGTATATGCGAGATTATATTTGAATGTACTAATACTCTGACAATACCGTATATTAGTTATATTACCTTTGATGTTACTTAATTAAGACAAAATTCTTTATTAGTACATGTTCTCTAATAGTCCACCTGTGTCGTTTTCCCACTGGTGGACTATTAGAGAGACAATACAGTACTGAAGTAAATAACTACTCTAGACAGTTGAGATATACGCAGTATTTCAGATAGCCTTTGCAAATCTGCTCACCTTTGGGTTCGCAAATTAAACGATTTCTTACCTAAACAATACTAAAATCCCTATTTACCTAGCTGAAGCTGAATGGATATGGGAACGATAACAAATTTGAAGTTTATATATATATTGCACCCAGATGAAAGCCTGATAATATGATATAAATATATATATATATACGAGCCCTTCGGTCTCGGTCGCTTTGCGACAGATCGGTGCTACGCACCTCAAGTTAACGGCCGCTATGCGGCCTTACTCCTCACACTTTCTACCATTGAAATGGTAGAAAGGGACGTTATGATTTTGAATTTTTTATTAATTTGTTTACCTATTTGTGTAAACAACAACAACAACAAATACTCATATTATAATTTTATAAATGCGAAAATCGTGTTCATCATCTTGTTTACCTATAATACCCGTTGAAAGCTAACTTCTAGGTTGATTTTGAATTTTCATTAATTTGTTTACCTATTTTGTGTAAACAACAACAAATATTCATATGAGAAATTTATAAACGCGAAATTCGTGTTCAGCATACTTGTTTACCTATTATAACATTTGAAAGTTAGTTTATATCCATGGGCGCCGAAACTCTCAAACGCTAGGGGGGGTGTGACGTAATATTCAAATGTGAAAGTTCAAAAAACAATGCTTATGGGGATAAAATCAATGTTTGATGGGCATAATTGTAAAGATATATACATCATCCACTGATATTTATACAAACTCGTAATGGAATCAAGAATTTTCCATTTTTTTCCCCTGAATTCTCCTCGGCCAGGGGGGGTGACACCCTCCCTGACCCCCCCCCTTTCGGCGCCTATGTTTATATCCCAATATTAATTGCGGTTTCTATTGCCCCAATCACTTTAATACAATCCGGACAAACAAACACACACACACACACACACACACACACACACACACACACACACGCACACACACACACAAACAACAATCGAGATTTAATAATATAGATTCTATTCTGTACTCACCTACCCTATTTGCACTTGAATTGATATATAACTAGAAAATTGTTGTAACAAATATTTTATTGATAAATTAACACATAATATATATACATATTTACAAATTCCCAACTGACTTTCTTCTCTTGACCTGTTTTTCAAACATCAAACTACCAACACACAATTAACTGGTTACGGGATTATGGCCTTTTAGCTCTTGCAATGCAATGCAAATGTGGGGAGGAAATGTATGAGGGTGCCTACGCCAACTCCCAGGATGGTTACAAGTGGAAATGTCGCGCATGCAAGAGTTCCTGTTCAATCCGTTTTGGTTCCTTCTTTCATCCTTCCAAACTCTCGTTTACTTCGCTTCTCCAATTCATGTATCTCTGGTGTGAGGACATTCAGTCACACGCTATTATGGAGAAGCAGTTGCAGTGGGCACCAGCTACTGTTGTTGATTGGAAGAACTTTATGAGGGATATCTGTGTTGAAGAGATCATACAAGATGCTGAACCCTTAGGTGGTCCCGGAATTATCGTGGAGATTGATGAATCCAAGTTCGGCAAACGTAAATACAACCGCGGAAGATTAGTAGTGGGTACTTGGGTTTTTGGAATAGTCGAGAGAGATTCAGGCCGAATGGTTATGTTATGTGTACCAGATAGATCTGCTGCAACTCTGCTACCCCTTATCCAGCATTATGTCCTACCTGGCTCCGTTGTATACTCAGATGAGTGGGCCGCATACAATATCTTGGCTCATACACCCCAGTACACGCATCACACTGAACCATAGTGAGAACTTCGTGAATCCAACTACTGGTGTGCATACTCAAGGAATTGAAGGTAGCTGGAACATTGTTAAGAAAAGAATGAGAAGAGGATCAACTACTAATCCTGATGAACTGTTGGAAACACATCTGGCTGAGGGTTGTTGGAGGAGGAGAAACAAGGATAACATCTTTAACAACATCATAAAAGGGATCCGAAACTTATATCCAGTGTTTTGACTCAGTATCTAAACGATTATATATACAGTGGAAGCCGCTTAATCGGGACGCCTCGGGAGTAGGAATTTAGTCCCGTTTATCCGGTTCTCCCGATTAACCGATATACTTTATACTATTTGATACGAATTGGTTTCCAAAGCCTCGTCCCGAATAACCGAATTTCCTGATTAACCGTCTCCCGTTTAAGCGGCTTCCACTGTATATTATTAAAAGTCAAGTGCTGTGAGGTTACTTGTTTGTTTGTCGGGTTGTATTAAAGTGATGGGGGAATTGAAACAGCATTTTAAATTGAAACAAACTTCCAAATCTCCTAATAGGTACATAATTATGCTGATTACGACTACCGCATTTTCAAATTTATAATATGTATACAGTGTACTTCGCTTAATTGGGACAATTGGCCTGGAACATAGTGTCCCAATTAAGCGGAGTACACTGTATTTATGTTGTTGTTTACAAAAATAGGGAAGCAAATTACGTAAAATAAAATAAAAACCCAAACTTCAGCTTGCATCGGGATACAGGTAGACAAGCCTAAACGATGGGAAATGGTAGAAAGGGATGTATATCACGTCCCTTTCTACTTACTCCATATTAGAAATGGTGAGGAGTAAAGCAACTTCCCTATTAGCAACTATTCTTGCAACGAAACCAGAGTTCTTAATGAAGGAACTCCATTGTATCATTAGTATTAACATAGGCAAATAGAGAAGTGGACTACTATATAAAACTCACCAAAGTAAAATAACTGTTCCAATTACAGAGTTTTAAATCTTGATATATATATATATATACAGTGGAGTTGCTTTATTAGCAACCGCTTTTAAGATCCTAAGCGTGAAAACTGTTAATTTCATTCCCCAATTAGCAACATTCGCCTATTAGCAACCAGGGGCCTTATTCACTAAACTTCTTAAACTTAGTTTAAACTAAGTTTAAGCACAAACTAAGTCTGAAACTAAGTCGGTATTCACGAAGCAAAACTAAGTTCAAACTAAGTCTAAACTTAGTTTGAACTTAGTTTGTGCTTAGTTTTATGTTGAAAAGTAAACAAAAAGTTACGTCTACTTCTTACCAGACTTAACTGAATATTTCACGATAATATACCTGTATTTTACAATTATTTAATTTATTTACGAATTATTTATCGTAACTTATCGTGGTTGTATCACTGAGTTTAGTTTTGAGAAGTTAAGAAAACTTCGAAAAAAGTAGTAATTACTTAGTTTAGACTAAGTTTAAGTTTAAGTTTAAGCAAAAACTAAGTTTTTGGATAAGTTTTGAGAAGTTAAATAAACTTAGCATAAACTAAGTCGAGACTTAGTTTAAACTAAGTTTAAGTTTAAGTTTAAGTTTAAGAAATTTTAGTGAATAAGGCCCCAGATTTATAAACAAACACGGGTTGCTATTAAGCGAACTACCACTATACATTTATTTCTTAGTTTGTTAACAATTTTGTTGAGATTGTACTAAGGTTATATGCAAATAGAAAGAGCAATTATAATTTGGAATGTAGAATAGCTTTCAAATTGTTACAATAGGTAAGCATATTGAGATTTATTGTCTATTAAAAAAAGATAAACCGCGTAGTGGTTGTCCGTGGCGAATCGACCGAGACCGAAAGGCTCGTTGACATTATAATAATAATATTTCATCAATTTAATTTCCGGTCGCAGTGCTCGTATTTAAGAATAATATAAGAGAATGCTAATATAGATTAACGAACCTAAATCGATGAGATCAAACGACTGGATATACTAAGTTTCGGATCCCTTTTATGATGTTGTTAAAGATGTTATCCTTGTTTCTCCTCCTCCATCAACCCTCAGCCAGATGTGTTTCCAACAGTTCATCAGGATTAGTAGTTGATCCTCTTCTCATTCTTTTCTTAACAATGTTCCAGCTACCTTCAATTCCTTGAGTGTGCACACCAGTAGTTGGATTCACGAAGTTCTCACTATGGTTCACAGTGTGATGCGTGTACTGGGGTGTATGAGCCAAGATATTGTATGCGGCCCACTCATCTGAGTAGACTACGGAGCCAGGTAGGACGTAATGCTGGATAAGGGGTAGCAGAGTTGCAGCAGATCTATCTGGTACACATAACATAACCATTCGGCCTGAATCTCTCTCGACTATTCCAAAAACCCAAGTCCCCACTACTAATCTTCCGCGGTTGTATTTACGTTTGCCGAACTTGGATTCATCAATCTCCACGATAATCCCGGGACCACCTAAGGGTTCAGCATCTTGTATAATCTCTTCAACACAGATATCCCTCATAAAGTTCTTCCAATCAACAACAGTAGCTGGTGCCCACTGCAACTGCTTCTCGATAATAGCGTGTGACTGAATGTCCTCACACCAGAGATACATGAATTGGAGAAGCGAAGTAAGCGAGAGTTTGGAAGGATGAAAGAAGGAACCAAAACGGATTGAACAGGAACTCTTGCATGCGCGACATTTCCACTTGTAACCATCCTGGGAGTTGGCGTAGGCACCCTCATACATTTCCTCCCCACATTTGCATTGCATTGCACGAGCTATAAGGCCATAATCCCGTAACCAGTTAATTGTGTGTTGGTAGTTTGATGTTTGAAAATACAGGTCAAGAGAAGAAAGTCAGTTGGAAATTTGTAAATATGTATATATATTATGTGTTAATTTATCAATAAAATATTAATTACAACAATTGTCTAGTTATATATCAATTCAAGTGCAAACAGGGTGGGTGAGTACAGATCTACAGAATAGAATATATATATATATTTATATCATATTATCAGGCTTTCATCTGGGTGCGCTATATATCAACTACAAATTTGTTATCGTTCCCATATCCATTCAGCTAGGCAAATAGGGATTTTAGTATTGTTTAGATAAGAAATAGTTTAATTTGCGAACCCAAAGGTGAGCAGATTTGCAAAGGCTATCTGAAATACTGCGTATATCTCAAGATTCTCAACTGTCTAGAGTAGTTATTTACTTCAGTACTGTATTGTCTCTCTAATAGTCCACCAGTGGGAAAACGACACAGGTGGACTATTAGAGAACATGGACTAATAAAGAATTTAGTCTTAATTAAGTAACATCAAAGGTAATGTAACTAATATACGGTATTGTCAGAGTATTAGTACATTCAAATATAATCTCGCATACACATACAATCACTAAATTCATATAAACACGATGAGAAAAGTAAGAAATTATAGAAGTGGACCAGTAGAGAACTAGAGTATTAGAAAGTGTACTATTAGAGAGAATTAAATGTAATGCAGTTGATTCATCCAAAAGTATTACATTAGAAATGCATTTATAATATAGTTTTTAATGTAGAATTATAGCTTAATTAACGCTTCCTAGGTGGTTGAGCACAATATGACAGCGCATACCAATATATGCAATTTGTATATTTTATCCATATGTACGATAGTACGCCCATTAGCAGCTCCAACAGTTATTAATTACAGACGATTAGCTTGCTTGCCTACCTCAGTTAACTTTTAATTTAATTGTTACGTTTAGGTAGCGTACCCCCATCAAATAATTGTACTAGTTATTTGTCGAAGTTACTTTGGTAAGTGATCAATATTCTTATTAAAATACGGGTAGTCTAACTGATGATGGTGCAATTAAAAATTGATTTCAAATATCTAGTAATGTTGTAGGCAATAATTAGGATATGATTGCAACAAATTGATATCTTCAGAAATTTGAAAAGTAAAAAATAGAGAGTTGAAATTGACACATATAAAGATATGTGTTCTGTAATAGTCAAATTTAGCTTGTATGCATAAGAGTAACTACTGTAATAGCATTGTTTACAGTATAAAAGGCTTCTGTGATGTTATCAATTTTCTCCATAGGGTTTGGCTTATAACTGATTTTGGCCGTAACTTTGTCAATTATTGTCCGATTTTGGGTTTCTTTTGGTCTATCTTCATCATTTATCGAGTTCTAGACGTGTGCATACAGTGTTTTAGCCTAACTCCACGAAATCTTGGAGGTGTTTATTACTGAAGTTGCACCATTGATGTTCTGTTCAAGCCAGTATAAGCTTTATTTCTCCACTTTCGATAAATATTCTACCTGCATTGGCTTAGCACGCGATCTTTTGTGCCACAATTGGCCCATTGATAGAAACACAAAGGCTACAACAGTGGAACTAGCTTAGTACGTACTCGTCCTAAGACCAGTGGCGTAGCTAGAGCTTGAGTTAAACCTGACACACTTGGGGCACTCATCCTCTTCTAAGCACATTCAGGATATTATTTTTCTGGGCAGTACTAGTCAGACATTCATGTATGACAATAATAGGGTAGGGTATCCGATACTACTAAGTAATTCTCAAGCAATGTATAGACAACTACCCCTTCGGTCTCGGTCGTTTCGCGACGTATCACTCTCTCACAAAGGTCGCGAACTACGTAACACAATTTATGGCCGCTTCGTGGGCTTACCCTCCTCAAACTATCACTTGTAATAAATAAATATATTACACAATGTAACTTGATTATCCGAAGATGCCCACTGTCCCCAGTTCCTGTTAGATAACATAGTGGCCAATCTATAGCGAATTTAGATTGGCCGAACCTTTTGGACTTGTTAAACGAATCCGGATAATCAAGTTTGCACTTATTAGAAATTAGCAAAAAACTTGAGAAACTTACTAAGTTTAGTTAAGACGCGATCTCGGATACTATGTACTTTTCTCTAATAACCGGTTCTTCCTCTGATCCATTATACATGATTCTCTTAAGCACTTCCTAGTCTATATTTGACTTTGTTTCTCTTTAATTAATAGTTAGATATTAATAATTTTCTCAATGCCGAACTGTTCTGCCCCTGGTTGTAGGGGTAATTATACCCCAGAAGAGCGCGTCCCAGTTTTTAAACTTCCAGATGGTCCACCTGAGTTACGACATGCCTGGTTACGTGCTATCCATCGTGAGGATATTTCTGACCTCAAAATGGTGTATATGTGTGTAAGCATTTTCCGAAGGAAGATATTCAATATTTTCACACTGTACCCAGAGGAGATGGCACATCCTATGAGGTCCCGCGAGGAAGACCCAAATTAAATCCTGGCGCTGTCCCCTCTCTCCTTCCTGGTTGTCCGTCTTATTATTCCTCTACCCCTTCAATTAGAATCAAACGAAATCGGTTCTCTTACGACTCCAAAGAGGAAGTTTTATTGAACCAAGCAACTAATCTCAGCTTGAGATCAGAGAATACAGAAATGGAGAAGTTTCGTGTTGGTTGTATACAAGAAATACGAGATAAGTTAGCTTTGATAACAATCCCAACTGACTGGTTAGTTTGGATTTAAACAGATAATCCTGTGAGATTTTTTGCCTAAGATGGAAAATCATAATATTTGTGCAGATGTTTCTCTTGAAACTAATTCTTATTTATCTGTGAACGGATATATATATGGGGAGTCCATTTCTTTCCCACTTATCTCTATCACTGATATTCGACAAATTGAAACGATGATTACAGAGATTACTCTGAAACTTAGCTCTTCCCCTCAGAAGAAATATCCTCACCATATCTCTAGAGCAAAAGAACATATTGAGGAGGCCATTTGTAATCTATTAGATAGTGATGAAACAGAATCCAATTGTTCCGATTTGCCAAGATTACAATTTATTCTTGGCCTACTAGAGAATGTGGGTATTTACAAGAAGAGAAGGAGATATAATGTTATTACACAAATTCTGGCCATAAAAACGCATCTGGTTTCTCCTGCTACTTACAAATTTCTCCAAAGTTCAGAATGCATTTCTTTTCCACATGTTCACACACTAGAAAAGTTGTACTCTTCATTTGGGCTGGAAACGACTCTTGTACTTACCTTAGCCAGGTAACTTATTCTTTTAGTTCTCAAGAGAAGAATGTAATTATTCAGATGGATGAGATCCACTTTAAGTCTGATATTTCATATAAGGGTGGGAAAATATTTGGTCCGAACTTATCCCCTGCAAACCCCACAAAAACTGTATTTGCTATCATGGTTTCTAGTTTACGCAAAAAATGGTCATGTATTTCTCGTTTGATACCTTGCGCATCTATATCTGCTGAATACCTTTTTCCTATAATTACAACAAAGGCTTCAATAAATTTCATGGTTCTATTTGGGGTTTAGATAAACCTAAGCATAAGCCCTGACTTTTAGCCATAGAAACGTGAAGTTTAATGTGAGCGATACCGTTAAATCTAGGCACCTCAAGTTTCACGCATAAACTGTTATGAAATAATTACGATGCCATATTAAAAAAATAATTGCTAATGCGCTGAAAGCACACTGCGCATATATTACGTGTACATTGCACATACGTACTATTAGGTACATCACAATATGCCCCAATACAGGCTCAATATACTTTAGCCCATGCGTAATATACGTACAATGTAATGTAAAATTATTAAAATGTGGATAATTAAAACAAGTTCTGACTTGTACATTGGTAAACTTTAACACTTATGCAAATTTTCTAAACATTTCGCGACCCCCCTATAAAGCCCTCGCGACCCCCAGGTTGAAAAACCATGCTCTAACCAATCCAGTCACCTTCTACGACATGTTTGAAAGATTTTTTACAATCACATCCTTAATCAAAAATACAAATTTACGAGTTATCTTTCTAAGGCGCAAAATCACTTCTTTAGAAAAAAACTATTTTTTTTTTTAAAGATTGTGGTAAAAAAATTGTTTTTCTAAAAACAAAACAAATATATTGTGTAAATTCTCACCTTTGGATGAAGAAATCTCACCTCAGGTGTGAAATTTTGAAATTATTTTAACGCCATTTTTCTAGTCATAATATTCTTCCTTGATATCTGAAAAACTAAATTGCAAATCAATTATGGAATTTATACTCAGCACCACTACCCTATAACCTTAAGCGGGATTCCACAATTGGTATACTCGTACAGTAATTATTGATAAAAAATCCGGAAAGTATGTTTATTCTTGATTGAAATAGTAATGATTTCATACTCTGTACATATTAATTTCCGGGTTGGTATTTTCTTTCTGTTTGAAAGGCTGATCGTCACTGTCAACTATTCAGCTGGCTTACTTACCAGTGGCGGCGCCATCGGGGTGCTACGGCACCTCCTGAAACTCTGTCAGCACCCCCAGTCCGGGTGTTCAGAGAATTCAAGGTGTGTTTAGAATTTATAGTATTCGAGTTGGTTAGCTTAACTAGCATAGCTGCCAACCTATTTGAGTTATATCACTCATAGGGCTCATTTTCCCCTGTACATTGGCCAAAATCCGGGTACATCTCTCAAAGATTTCTCGCTTGCTTCGCTCGCTCGTCCTGGGTATTATTATTCATGGAATTACGAAAGACATATCAAAATTATCTCTTTGGAAATATAAAGCAATTAATTATATTATATACTGTACAGGGATTCTCTAAACGATTAAATAGATATATAAACCAAGTTTATGTGGTCAATGCTGAATGCATGGCAGAATATACTATCATCACTGTATATATTTTATGCATTATTTTATTCATAATTAGTTAATTAAAATCCCAATACAAATGGAATAAATCCCTGTATGCCTTTACAGAACAGCCAAAATGGTTAAATCCCTGTACTGTACAGTAAATCCCTTACGGTTGGCAGTTATGAACTAGCCCACTTCTATACGTATATAAGAATTAGCATGAATGACCAGTCAAATTTAGCACTTTGTACTTTGAATTACGTCAGAGGCGGTTCGAGAAAATAATCTGAGGGGTGGGCAGAGGACTATTTCAGGGGGGCTGTATCTTCAAATTACTAAACTAAAATTCAACATACTAAATCTCATTTAGGCCATATAAAATAAATAACTTGTTTATCATCCGGATTTTTTCAGAAAATACGGACGGCTGACGGGATTTTATTTTTATTTTTTATTTACGTTAATATGCCCAAAACATTGCCCTATGCCAAACAGTAAATATAAATAATTAAATTAAACTAAAAAATCACATGACAATGCCCAAATAATGAAAGTAATGCCCTAAATACAAGACTAATTAAAAATTGCTAAATTAGGAGTATTTTACACAAGTTTATAGTTAATATCTGTACGATTATGTCATAAAATAATAATAAAATATATCCGGACGGGATACCGACATTTCGAGACGCGACAGTTTGATACGCGACATTTCGAGACGCGACAGTTTGATACGCGACAGTTTGATACCGACAATTCGAGATGTCGACTTTTTGATACGCGACATTTCGAGACGCGACAATTCGATACGCGATTTTTCGGTGGACCACAGTTATAAAGAGAATTACTGTACGTATATGTTTAATGTAAATGAGATTATTATTTAATGAATGCATTATACGTATTTGAATATATTAAAATATTTTAATCTAAATCGAGTCCAATATGATGCGCTGCTCCACGTATGAAATCTATAGGTGGACGATTGAAATAGTCCCTAACTAAATTGCGAATTGATTCTTCACGATATTGCCATATTCTCCTTTTTGTTGGTTTATCTCCTGCTTGAAATTTTGTCTGTTTGAATTCCACAATCCCCTGTTCCAACTTTAGAGTCTGAATAAATTTCCAGATAGTTGGGTGACAACAACCAACTGTAGCATTAAACGAACGATGCCAGGCCTCGAGTGAATCTGTTGTTCTTGGGTATCCAGCTAGTATTTCGAAATGACTATTCCACATCTCAATAGGAAAAAGAGGTTGTTGGAAAGTTCCACCAGGGAGAATACGCCCAACATATGTCGCTCGAAATAAAGGACTAAACCTTCTGCCATAGGCATGGGTAGTTTCTGTACTACTAGAGCAAAAAGATTTAGGACATCAGAAGGTGGTGCAAAAGCAAGGGCAGGCAATTGTTTGATTTGTATCGCAAAGTTCTCGTTTTGCTGGTATTCATTCTGCAGTCCTTCTGCTTGAATTTTTCTGAATATATTTTGTGTCAAGTGGAAGAAAGATTCTTTTATATGAGTATCTGGCCAGAAATTTGAAAATGCATTTGCAGCAGCCTTTTCGAAGTCAATTAGCATGTGAGTTGGGTAAGCATTCGGACAGAGTTGTTTGATTGCTTCCCACATTCTCATATAAGTATCCTGAGACTTATTAGGCAGAAGTACAAAGAAACTAGGTAAAAGATGTCCATCTTCTAATGGTTGGGGTCCACCTCTCATTGCATGAACAGAATATACTTGCTCAAAATGAATTGGGGCAGTTTTAAAAGTTCCATCCGCTAACCATATTTGAGCTAACTCCAGCATTTCAGCATTTTTTCGTGTTCCAAAAATTAGAATTCTTCTTTCTTCTGGGCCAGAATCGTATAGGAGGAATGATTCATTCTTGGCAGTTCTCTGGTAATCTAGTGGGATATCAAGTTCTAGTAAACATCCAGGCTGTACGGGAACTGAATCTGCTTTCGTTCTTTCACGTTGAATAGTCCTCTTTAGGCTATTTATTTTTGGTAGCTTGACAGCTGTACCTTCAGTAATAGTTAAAAAACCTTCGCCAATAATATGATGCGTACTATCCTGAGTTTGCACAGCTTTTCTTTTGATTCATGCTTTAGTTTCCAAGCAGGAAATCTTCTGCATATCAGGCCCATGAAGATGATCATTTAAGCGTTTTATTATTTGCATACCTTGTGTAGCCTCGCTTTGCAATCATTTCTTCTCTCACATTGCCAATAAGTTACGTCTCCCAATGTTTTATGTTTATCATAAAGAAATCCGTTCTCTTCGAGTTTATTGCCTCCCCTGCTTGATTTGATGTAACGAAACCGAGAAACATTGCTGTTGCATTCAGCCATCGATTTAAGCGTAATATTGTATGCAGATTTCGAAATATGTTTTAATTAATTAACTATAGGGAATAGATATCCTTTTATATAGGGAGCGGATTGGCTCTGTTTAAAAGTATTAAATGTAAATATTTAGAATTGTCACCCTTTGTGAATAGGAGGACAACTAATAAGACCTATTAATATAGAATTGGAATCTATTTATCGCTATATTAACATGGTTTCATTTCGGAAATCATTCTCTCATGTCTCATCCACCTACCGGGTAATCGCGTATCGAATTGTCGCGTCTCGAAATGTCGCGTATCAAAAAGTCGACATCTCGAATTGTCGGTATCGAATTGTCGCGTATCAAACTGTCGCGTCTCGAAATGTCGGTATCCCATCCGGACGGGGGGTAAATATTGGGACGGACGGGGATGATAAACAAGTTATTTATTTTATATGGCCTTATCTCAAATATGTAAATACAATAATGTATAGTGTTGGACTTAGATCTCTCTGTAATTATACTAAAGTTATACGTATATGTAATTGGTGCTATATGAGAAACTGAACTTTCAGGTCTGGGTGGGCACGGATCTTTGCACGAGGATGAAGTAAAATAGCGGCAAAGTGAATATCGTGCAGTCGACCAAGCGACTTCTTCATTAAACTCTTCCGACCAACTTCTTTAACCTTGTCGATTTCTTTGCACGTAGATGCGGGCTCTAAATTTCGTTTAATTCGAGTTAACCAATAAATAACTCTATGAATCGTGGGATGAAGTTCAACTTCCAATTCGTCTGTGGCTTCACGGAATGGCAACAACAGAATTATGGCCTCATCGGGTAGACTTTTGCTTATAGGCTCCAGATACTTCAAATTACCACTTGAGGATAAATGTAGTGTTAGCTCCTCCCACACAAAAGAGACATTCTGTAACATTGTGAGAACAGAATTCCACCGTACTACACAGCTTTGCTTGATCGTCTTAGTGAGGGTTGTATTAAAACCTGTGCGCTTGACCATGCAGGGTTTTAACATGTTTGATTAATTATCTCATGGAATTCATTTCAGGGTTGTATCAACTCAATTTGAGTTGGCTGAATCAACTCATTTTCTTGAATGAGTTGAATGAGTTGGTAACTGCAAAATGAATGAGTTGAATGAGCTGGTAGACAAAAAATGAGTTGTTTTCCCAACTCAAAATTAGTTGATACAATCCTAGTTCCGACCATAGCCAGACTACTTTCACTTTGTCGTAACATTAATCCGTAGGGAGATCCAAATTTGGCCGGCCCACTTTTGAGAGCCGACCTACGCAGCTGTAAATGTATTAGTAAACTGAAGATTTAAGTTTACGTTAGTTACAATTAGTTTAATAAAAAATGAGTTGGCAGAATCAACTCATTTTCTTGAATGAGTTGAATGAGTTGGTAACAGCAAAATGAATGAGTTGAATGAGTTGGTCAATGAAATTTGAATGAGTTGGTAGACAAAAAAATTAGTTGTTTTGCCAACTCAAAATGAGTTGATACAACCCTGATTCATTTGTTGGTAAATTGTTAGATGCTCACATATCTCCGACGATAAGGTTTATACAATGAGCAGAACATGATATTCAATTAGTGAGAATATTCTTATTGCTACAATTGTCTACTGTTACTGTATGGAATTTGTCAGGAAATGACATGCTATCAGTGTAATATTATATCATCTGAGTCATAGTTTTAGTTTCATAAGGGAAAGGATCGGTTGAGAATAAAATCTTGCGGAATTTGAAGTCAGACAGAATAAACAGACATCCCAAAGAAGCATATGACTTTAAGCGTGACCTTCGTTATATAAGGCCTTACTACTGAGTAGATTTTGCTGGACTATGGATTACTTAAAGGCCATTGATTATTAGCTGACATATCTTTATCTCAATAGCTAGTAATGATAGACCTGAGAAATGCATTATATTTGTAAAGGAAGTTATGAACATGATATCAAGGCATACATATCACCCTTTAGAATTGTGATATATGACTTGAGAGGATGATCTGACAAAATAATTAGTTTTGTTAATATATTATCGGATGTTTGTATTTCAAATATTCTAATTAGTGCACAAATAATTTTTCTAAACAATTGAGGTGTATTAATTACTACTTACTTTCAGGTCTTTAAGATGCATCATTATAGATCCTGACGAGAATCCAAATAAAACTTCCTCCTAAAGAGAGAATTCAAACTTTTTCTATAAAACTAACAAAGTTGAGTGGAATAATAACGATGGGGTACTAACAGTTTTTGCTTCTTACAGCTTTTGTTGATTATTAAATCTATCTCCTTTCTCTTCCTATTACGTTTGGAGCTGCTCGAGGTATTCCTTTCGAAATAAGGTCGAACTAACTGAAATGGGATGTTTTTTTCTTTCTTTTTGCCAGTGTTATAATGTGGAATAATAACGTGGTTCTCAGTGATTCTTTTCACTATATGGGGACCTAAAAACTTGAGCTGTTCTTTAGCTTTGGTAATTTCTTTAACTTAGGCATATTGGCATACATAATCTTGTCCCCTCTGGCTATTGAAAGTCTAAATTGAAGCACACTCTCGCTAAAACGCAATTTACAATTCATTAAACAAAGCTGGATAGGTTAAACGAATGTAAATTGAGGCAGAAGAATTTCAGGGGTACTGTTAGGACACTTTAGAACAGCGATTCCCAACCTTTTTCAACCGTGGACCCCCTATAGTCATTCTGTGGACCCCCTCCCATTGACCGTAATACATCCTGTGGACCCCTTACAGCCATCCGTGGACCCCTAAGGGGTCCATGGACCCCAGGTTGGGAACCACTGCTTTAGAAGATAGATAATTCTTATCATCAAAAGAAACAACTCGAAACGTCCTTAAACCACTAATCTTTCAATTTGGGAGTTTTTGACAGTCATTGCATCAGAAAATGGTATTTCCCGAATTTTAGGCTCTTAAATGATTGTAAATATTGGAAGTGCAATTTCAGGGGTACTTTTAGGACACTTTTGACGATAAATAATTCTTTTCATCAAAATAAACAACTGGAAACGCCCTTAACCGCTAATTTATCAATTTTGGAGTTTTCTAACAGTAATTGCATCAGAAAATGGTATTTCTCGATTTTAAGCTATTAATTGAATGTAAATTGAGGCAGAAGAATTTCAGGGGTACTGTTACGACACTTTAGAAGATAAATAATTCTTATCATCAAAAGAAATAACTCGAAACGTCCTTAAACCACTAATCTTTCAATTTGGGAGTTTTTGACAGTCATTGCATCAGAAAATGGTATTTCCCGATTTTAGGCTCTTAACCGGTTAACTGACATGATACTAATGACGGACCTACCTCGTAGTATTAACTTTCTTGTCATATTGCCGTTTTTGTACAAATGCTCGAACAGGATCGAGTCTGTTGCAGACTCGTTAACATTTATCTATGCGCATCGAACAAAGAAATTTCCTCGAGAGGTTGTTGAGCAGGTAGAAGGAATTCATCACCAAGTCAATCTATCTCAATGTTTTCAGTTGAGGATTGGAATTCAGCATCGATTGTCTCCTCCAGCGCAATATCTTCATCAGGGTTTGCAATTATATTATTCGTAGCAAACAGGAGATCCTCATATCCTGATTCCCTTCCCCACATAACCTTAAACGGGGTGTATCCATGTGATTTCTTTTTTGTACTGTTCATGGTAATAAGCGCAGATTTAAGAAGCACAGACCAATATTTGCCTGTCTCAAGTTCCATTTTAGTCAACTTCCTATATATTACCGGTGCAAGAATTAACTACTGCAAATTACTGCACTATTCAAAATATCTGGTCGGATTTATCAAAATATTCTTACGTTTTTAGAATCTTTTATGTGCCTCAAATAAACCATTTGCCTTGGGGTGATAGGCACGGGTACTGCGATTATCAATATTGAGATTGTGACTGAATTCCTGGAATATCTAAATTATATGATGTATATTTCACAATCACTACAACTTAGAAATATAGTTAAATAACGCACCTTGCTAGTAAACTCCTTTCCTTGGTCATGTTGGAATATTTTTGGAATTCCAACATCAAGATAGATATCCTGGAGATGGTGAATGATTTATTGTGATGTTTTTGTTCTTAGAGGTCTCGCAATGACATACTTGCTTAATAGGTACTTGGATATGACGTACTATTTTTATACCCAAGTAAATATAAATCATTTTAATCCTGGTCATACTCTAGAAAACAATCAGCATAACTCAGTTAGTATTTCTTTTACGTGAGTAGGTGACAACTAAAATAATTTAATCTTTCCATAAATTATGTCAAGGACTTAAATACCCTACATCGTATTCATATCAAGTCAGTATTTCGACTGATGTATTATGCATACGGATAAGACGTGCCTCGGTTAATACGTACTTTTCCTTGTTTCCCAGGGTTGTACGTCTTGACCGAGTTATATTGTACATTGATACGAGTTCGTTGAAAGATCATACTAGATGTCGTTCTAAACTTGAAAACCTAGTGTTTTCAGGTCATGATATCAAAATTGAAGAGGTATATGTATTCTTGTCATGAGCCACTTGTGGTACAAATTTCGTATTTTAAAATACTTTTGGCCGAGTAAGTAAGTAATACACAGTAGAACCTCAGTACAACACCAGGGGACCGTCAATATGCGTTCGTTTGCCTTATCCGGAATTCGTATTAACCAATTTCATTGTACTTAAAAGGCTTTGAAGTCACTGTATTAACCGTGTTATTACTAACGAGCTTCTACTGTATTACCCGTATGTATATTAATTTTGAAAGTTCAATTTAGGGGGATGGGAGGGGATTTGGCGAAAATATTTTCAAGTTAGTTATTACACAGTATATATTTATGATTTAATTTTTAATCGAGTTTGTTTGATTCCAATTTCCAACCTTATCTCCAGTCATCCGTATGTAGAAATGGTCCAGATCCTCGAATTTGAATCCTAATTAGATATTGTGCTGCGACCCGGTGCGAAATATGTGCCCCCATAAGATTTATCTTAACTTTTGTGATGATATATCTAAATTTTGGATTAATATTTTGAATATTTTAAGACTCACCTCTTATTGCCCGCAAGGATGCTTCGGAAGAAGTTTACATTAGCGATACGAGAAAATTCTTTATTTAGTCATTTTCTAAGTAGTAACTATCTCTAACTGACTTAATAGAACATCTAAGGATATATGATTTAAATTCAAAATAACTTAGCATATATTTTAGGAATGCAATTCAATAGTGTAACATAGTGTTACCTACATATTGACGTAATACTAAAGATTGAAAATTTGCAAAATATTACCTACGAAACTACACTAACCGGCCAAAAGTATTTGAACACCAATAATTTGTATTCAGACATTTGAGGTTATACCAGCATAATAACATTAGTATATTCTACAAAATGGCTATTTACATGAAACGATATGTAAAGTATATAAAACTGCAAAATTTTCGAATTTACATTTTTATGGAGGCGTTAAACTCCTTAAATATATAATCAGCTAATTAAATAATCAATTTGTGATCATTAAGATGCAATGTTAATATATTAATTCTGATAGCAGATTTGAATTCCACATAGTTAAATTACTCTAAGTGCATAATTTCAAATCAATCCGAATATTTTTCTACTGTGATACAGCCACATTTCCATTTGTGCCACTTATGCCACAAGTGGCACGTGGCAGAAACACTTATGCCACTTCGTGAATATTTTCTAAATTTAATTGAAATCACAATCTTTTCATATGTATATCTATAGTAAGTTATTTTTAGTCATTTCAGAGTCGTTTAGATAGCCGTTAATTAGTTACCGGATGAATATTGTGTGTGCATTAAAATCCCTATTGTTCAAATACTTTTGGCTGGTCAGTGTATATAAGCGCAAGATCCAAAAACTCTTGTGGCTATTCATAGAAACTAGCATTAAAATGCAAGCTGTGTAAGGGTCTATTAGATTGCTAATTTCTCAACAGCGAGGACATTTGTGACATGTCTAGAAGGTACCAAATTTGTACTTTTTCTCACCTACACTGTCCTGAGCATATGATGAAAGTGTTTGTTGATATTGAAAATGCTTGGAATTATTGAAAATGACATGTTAATATTCCCTATAAATTTCAGGCTAATTGGATTGATAGATTTCTAATCAATATTCTCAAAAATGAGAATTTCTATGTTTTGATATAATTACGTTTGAAGTTTTGTTAAGATTTTGGCAAATATATCCTCAATAGGTTGGTGTTTCATCCCGTTCTGGGATCATCAGTTAAACTACCGTTCGCTTAATCAATTAAATATATAATTAGCAATAATTAATCGAATTATAAGCAAGACGCTGCCATATTATTGGTGTCCGCTTTCTTTTCGGACAACTTTTTCAGGAAATAAACCTGGAATAACGTCGTGATTATTGTTATACTAGTATGTCTAATATGTCTACGCTAGCTGGGATACAGCAAGTATATACTAAATATATATTAAAATTGATTTGAAATATGATATAGCCAAATAATCAGTTGATGATGCAATAAGAAAAGAAAAAGATATGCAGACTAGGGATTCGAACCCATCATCAGATGGCCATATATGCTAACCACTGAGATATATGTGCTTATAATGTTAGTTTATATTATTGAAGTATTTAAGTGCAAGATATATTACATACAAATATCAAAGAATGTCAATTTCGTTATTGAAAGTGCTAATTATCAATAATGACGTCACGCAATTGACATTCTGAAGACATTGGGGAAATAATTTTTTAAATTTCCCTTCCCACATAATTCCATGATATATAACCATTTCAAAGTAAAACTCGCTTTTGACCGTTGTCCGTAATACAAATTTAGAGATCTTGTCTACCCCTTCTTTCGTCCGTGGACCCAAACGAGAACCGCTGCTTAATTATAAAACTTAATAGGCCTAAAATGTCAAATTTAACAATGTGAATTTTTTGTGATTACGTCATCATGCGATAATGAGTAAGCATATTGGCAATCAGGTGTGACCAACGTGTCCGCTTTATTAATGTCCATGTTCTATTAATTTTTCAGATTACTATCTCTTAGAGGGCGGGAATTATGTGCGACTAAGTGAATTTTCAGGGTTCTCGAAATGTGACAATGATGTCATAACTTGTCGAGGTGTGAGAAATTTTGATTGCAAACCTCAACTTGTTGACGGGTGCCAAAAATCAGATTTGGAAACCGTCCACTTTCTTCAATCAACTCGGAACATACAAACAAATATATACACATATATATATATATACCCACCCAGGCTTGTGTTTTAATAGTATAGATGTAGTGTAACTGTTAGTTCAAATCTTCACTAACTACTATTAGGGATTTATTTAATAGTATAACGTGGCCGCCCAACTTGCCGAAAGACATCTGGCTGAAGGACCTTTAGCCGAGACAATACATTGAGCATTGTTCAAATATAATTGGTTTTGTATGGCCGCTTGAATGTGTAATGAATATTCAAGGTAAAATTGAATGAATTAAAAATGTTGTGTGGAGTAAACAATCCACTAGTAACTGTCTTTACGTTGACTATAATACGTATCAAATAACCCCAAATGTATAATTACGTGAATATGGAATTCAGGCCCGTAGCACGCCAACATTTATTGCTGCGGCATAGTGGCATGACCATATTTATTAGAAACAGACATAATTTTTTCTACTTTATACGCGCTTAAGTTACTCAACAAAGGAAATACAAAAATTACATAATATTAATAAAATTTTATAGTCTTTATTGAAGTGTAGCAAGAGTTGCTACTTGCTAAATAATCTAATGGTTACAAGTACGATATACTTTAATGGTACCGAACAGTTTGGCGGTGGCAGCAGCACCTATGCCACACCTGTAGCAGTTGTGTTTACCAATAACGTTATGCCGCTTCCAAGGCCGGATTACCGCATAGGCCAAGTAGGCCATGACCTAGGGCCTCTCCTTTGGGACCCCCAGCGCTTTTTGCGGCTCCGGGCATATAGGTGAATTTTTGAAAAATTATTAAAAATGAGGCTTTCATGCACAGTGGTTTATTTGGACCATTCACAGGAAGTAGGTATTTCCAGGTCAGATAGACCTATCAAATGTATTATCTACCAATAGGTTATCGATACCTGTGAATCAATTTATGGACTCAGAAAATTAGTACGGCTTCTTATTTTTAAGTTATGACGTCATAGTATTTTTTTAGACTCCCATAGTTTCCACAAATATTTGCCAAATTTGTATTTTCAAATAAACTAGAGCTAATTAATTTATGTGCAACTCTAAATAAATGCATGGTGTAGATATAAATTAACTTGATAATGTAATTCGAGATCCTAGGCCTGTTAAATAACCAGTTTTATTAACATCAACGATTCGACCAATTTTTTTTGATCCAATTTTGGCATTTGATCACCTTTGCGTTTTCTATTCCATTAAAGCAACCTGTATAGATTCTGCAACCCGTATACTTCTAAATTATTCATTGTAGTTTACTAATAGATGAAATTTCGATAAGAAAAATTAAAATCTTGGTATATGAATTTTAAAAGCCCCCGTATATAGACAAGTAGATTTTGGTTTGCGCGGGTTTGCGCGGGGTTAGAAAGTGGTTAAAACAGAAGTTTATTAGGTCATTATAAGATAAAAACGTGTCTGGGTACACGGCACTTGACGGCACCACAAAATTAGGCACTTCCTAAAAAGGTATATATCTGTCCGGACTTTTAGTTGAAACATATTTTGTAATGATTCACTACACTTAGAGTTGACGTGATATATTTGAAACTCAACTGTTTTAGGATGATCTAAGGTACAATAATATGTATTGAAAGTATTAGGTCATAATGAAAGAAGCCTACAGAGAATATGAGCATGATCTAAAGCAAGATTATGAAACCACAAAATTCAAAAATAAAATGATTCTGTTGTGTCATGATTTGATGCATTATATCTCCTAAACCCTTTCGAATTTTTAGCTGAAATTTATCTTTCCTACATTTTAGCTTATGCTTAAAACGATAAAAATGGTTTAGTGTGATTTGAGAACATTGAAATTTTGCACTACTTCCTGTCAATAAGCCACTGTGTCATGTATTGGGCAGATAGACTCATCGTGTCAAGCAAGGATGCTAATATTTATATTGGGTCCGTGATTATCGGATATAGTGTTACTAATTTTAATTTATAAATTGATATTGATGCATGCAAATTTCTAATATTTATAAGGCAACCAAATTCAATATACGTTTTTATAACATTGATATGATTGTACTTCATACATCCTTTATTTATTCATCGTTCACTCCCGCTAAGTTGTTTAAAATACGTTTTTCAATGAGCACTTATTTTTAATAAGTATTATCCCTTTTAAATATATGTGGTGTTCTTTGAAGTTCTACACTGTCGGACTACTAATGTTGAGAACCTATTCCTAAACAAAATATTACCTTGTAATTGAAGTTAGATTAATTTTATACATCTAAATTATTAAATGATAGTTTTCGTATAGAAACTTTGACTGGTTTGACATTTCGTCAATTAATAATGTGATCTGAATGTTTGATAATTATGTCTCGAAGTGACAACGTATTATGTATAGTACGTAATATATGTTTAACTAGTTAGACATGCAGTCATCGCTCGGATATCATTGATGATTTAGGAAGAATAAAAGCTTGAAAATAGTTGATTTGATGGATATGTAATGATTCATTTATCTAAGAAAATAATAATAATAAATTTATTTTCATTAATATGTATTTAGTCTTAGGGGCCCCCTAAAAAAATGCATGGCCTAGGGCCTCGCACAGTGGGCAAAAAGGGCAGATTAGGGGAAATAGACATTTTGGTAGCAGTTAGCCACAAATGAAGTATTATTGACCTATAGGTTATTGGTAGCTGCAAACCGAATCGCATAATCAAAAATGATGTATGCAATCTCAAAACAGTAGTTTTGGACGATCAAATGTTTTGTTTTAATTAGTTATATTTTTGGTTTAGTAACAATCCTTTATTATTCACCCATGAATGTTTATATTAAATCTTAACTTGGGAAAAATATTTAAAAAAGTATATCATATTCCAGGATAATATGATATTACATTCAATTTAAAGAAGGTAGATAGATGCTGAGTGAAACTATCACAGGTGCAAATACCCTTAATTAAGAACTGTAGCTCGTTCTTAGTAGCATAGTTGTCAATTGTGGAACATATCTAGCTCCTGAATTTATCCGAACCGAATTAAATTATCTTACTGAAATTTTAAAAGCATGAATGAATTCCTAACTTGAAGTGCTGATTGATAGATTTTAGCATAAAACATCATAAAAACATTGTTCTTCATTAGAAATAATAAAATATATGGAAACATTCGAACTTCTATTGAAATCTAAAATTCTAATTTTATTCAATTTTCTTAATTGAAAGGGGTTTTGGTAGGCAGAGACCATAGTTCAGCTGGGAAAGTTTTCCGTCACGTTCCGTCACTTAGCAACCAAGTGCATTTGATAGAGAATTTTCTCTAGTTAAATATAAACTGATTTAAATTTTGGGCCAAAATAGGCCTGTTGCATGATATTCTGAGACGCGTGAGATTTTGAGACGCTTATGTGATACACTAAATACACCATGGATGTGCTATTACAAATTATACAGTGATATTTTGAGACGCTATAAAAGGAAATTTTGGCTTATTTTTACTTTTTATTATGAATTTAATTTAAGTTTGAGATGCGTGAGATTTTGAGACATTGTATTAGCAAACCATGGATGTGCTATTACAAATTATACAGTGATATTTTGAGACGCTATAAAAGGAAATTTTTGGTTTATTTTTACTTTTTAATATGAATTCAAGAATAATTTAATTTTGAGACGCGTGAGATTTTGAGACATTGTATTAGCAAACCATGGATGTGCTATTAGAATTTATACTGTGATATTTTGAGACACTACTATAAAAGTAATTTTTTGGCTTATTTTTACTTTTTATTATGAATTAACGATTCTAACAATTTTGAGACGATAGTAAAGATAAACCAGAGACATAGATGTGCTATTTTGTATTCTTTTGAGACACTGGTATATAACAATTTCTGAGTGGATACCTGTTTTGAACGTCTCACTATATGTTATATTTTATCTACAATAAGTATCTCTTTTAAATTAATTTAAATTACTGATAATTATAGCAACTTAAACGCCCAATTTCCAATGTATATCTGATTTGACTAGTTTACCTAATCTACTAATTTCCCAATTCACCATATGGTTATAATACTAAAAATTGTAGAGACACAACTTTAATTAAGTAAAACAAAAACAACTATTACAAACAAACAGAATAAACATACTAAATTAATATAAACGAAACCTAATAATAAATACATAAACTAAATAAAAAAACACAACATTAAATAAATTATTATAATAACCCCATCAATATCCCCCTCCTCCTCCACATCCTCCTCCTCCTGTCTTCCCTCCTCCTCCTCCTCCGGCTCATTCCCTCCCTCAACAGTCCCCTTAACGTGATTATTTCCCCCTCCTTCCAAAATCTTTCAACGTCCCATCCCCTTCTCTCCCCTTCCCAAGCCCTCCTCTCCCCATCCCACTTTCTTAAATAATATAATAAATATAATAGTAACATTTAAATTATGTAGCTTTGTTAGCTATTACTTATAGTTATAAAATTTTCATAGCCAACCTACGAAATTCTAATACACAGTGTCAATTACGTCAATTGCCAGCACTTACCTTATCTGATTACGATTAACAAAATAATACAAACAAAATATTTTAAACCAAATTTTTGTCTTGTTAAGTAAGTTTGTTACCTATTACTTAATTAAAGTAAACTTTGTATTGCCCACAAACGAAAATATAATACACAGTGTCAATTACTTCAGTTGCCAACACATACCTTATCTGATTACGATTAACAAAATAATACAAACAAAATATTTTTAACAAACTTTGTTGTTACGAAATAAAAAGATTTTTTAAAAATGTTTAAACCTTTATATTTCTCCTGAATTTCTATAATATATTCCTAGATTTCTGACGACTTATGGTTACTAGCCTACCAATATAATAGCTAAAAGAAATAATCACAACGATTAACTTATTTCTTAATGTATCATACTTAAACTTGGAGAATGTCTAGAAAGAGATATACATATATTTATAAGATCAGTAAAAGGTAAACTATTTTTTCAATCAGTTTTGATTGTATTAACCTATTATTAATTTGGGGGCCTCCTCCTTTTCCCCACACAGCCGCCCTATCCTCTCCATTCATACAGTGGAAACCGCATAGCTATATCCATTCAATCGGCCCCAATTTTTAAGTTAATTAGCCTTCGTTCGTATGTGTGTAACAGAATGAGCATCGCATTGATGCGCCCTGATAATGCGGTTCCCAGTGTACAAAAAAAACTCTCAAATGAAAATAGGTTAAGTTACAGTAAATTACTCAAACTCTGAAATTAAACACTATTACAGTGAACTCCAATTCGGATATAAATCGGCTTATAACAAAGTTCAATGGTCCGTACATCCTTATATTTGACTATACTATAATCAAATAAATTCATATATGTAATCTCTTTTTAACGAAGATATTTCTTACCCCATAAATTTCTGAGTAATTAATTTTAATCTGCTTATAACAAATTAGGTGTATACAAATATTAAATCGATGTCCGCAATTCGTTATAACGGGAGTTCACTGCACTTAATAATATACGATGTAACAAAGTTACATCGTCTATGGTGGACTTACTAAATAGAAACTAATTAATTACTTAGTATAAAGTATATTAGTAGATAATTAAAAATGTTAACTCACTTGATTCGACAGATAATTTACCTACATACTAGTCGTCAGTCTTTTGCATCCTAGATCGTAGATAACAGCTCGTCTTTCGCCACTGGGGATGTGCCGTTGCAGGTCACGTTTCCATAATCTGGGCTCACCATGATTGGGATTGCGTTGCCTGAATAACCTCGAGCAGAGGTCCCCACAAAGTTCGATGTACCTTGCCTTTGAGCGCTTTCGATAGAGTGTTGTGAGCTGTTATTCAATCGTTTGGACATCATCTGAAATAGTTCCATATGTCTTGTAATTCGTGATCAGCATTGATACGACAGGTTGATAGTGGTCGAAGTAGTTTTGGATATAAAGGATGGCTGTAGGCTTATCTGTGGCTCTGTGTAAACTCCAACGCACCTCGCGAATTAATGAGTCTTTCGGTGTGTAGAAGTTATTGGCAACGTATACATCGGCATCAAGAATAGCAGAAGCAGCATAAATTTCCACATCTGTTCCCCAAATGGATTCACGATTAATAAGTCTTTGTGTGCTAAGGTATTCACACGGTGTCGTTCGTTTAGTTTTAAAATACCATCCTAGTTTCCTTGTTCCTTCACTGGCGATAAAGCGAGAGATGATGGAACGAAGATGTAGGTGGCTGTTTTCACTCCCAGTAATTAATTTGGATATGCATCGAAATAGACAATTACCATCTCCTTCGATATGTTCCGCATCGCAAGGTTCAAAATCGCTAAGTAACTTCCCAACGCTATTAAATGGTTGTCTACAAACTGATTCAAATGATATCCCCAACATATCGCATTTACTTCGCTGCCAATTTTCATCTATCACTGTGATCCTTGGGTCCATCGGTGTGTCGTAGGGATTACGAAGCGGAACTGCGTCGTGAAATGATTCCCATAGCATTGTGTTTAGATACAGTATTGCCTAAAATATTAATTTGTTTACCATTTAATAAATATAGGAATTTTTATAATGTCACAACTTGCTTTGATATACTAAACAAACATAATAATTTAAATTGAATTGAGTTGTATGAGTGTATTGGTAGATAGTTTTGACTTACCAGGAAATACAGTACTTTGTGTGTGTATCTAGCACGTTGGGTATCTGTATAGCTGGGGTAGAGATCTGATGTCCATCCGAGTATAATCTCCATAATATCTCTCTTCTACAATAAATGGGTAAAATGGTAATTTGTAGTTATCGTATGAATCATTGTTAATTAACTTACAACTTCCTCTTCTTTTCCGCCATCCAAATACTCGAATAACATCGTGTTGGGAGTGTAGCTGTGCGCTTTGTATAGCAAGTGGTCCAGCTCTTCATGTAGAGGAGTCATGAAGGTCTGCCCACGTATATTCTGCTTTAGGATTTCCTATCAAATGAGAACATTGTAATAAGAAAAATATTATGGAATGTTACAAATATTCTGGATTGACGTCAAGAGAAGGTGTAAAGCGAAAATAACAATGAGTGTCAATAAAGATTACACTAAATGAATTAGACTATAGATGTGAAACGGGAAGCTTACTTTTAAGTTATTAAGGTGTTGAAATATAGATTCCGTAGAAAATCCGAAGAGATTCTGGTACATCTAAAAAACTATTTTATATTTTAAATAACAACTCAATCACAATGAATTTACCTGTGAGGTGTTGATTCCGATGCTAGTATCGAGGCTTACTTTCTTCTTAGTATTCTTGGGACTAGAGGATCTTTCGAAGTAAGGTCTTGTGATATGGATTGGAATCTTTTTGTCCTTCTTCGTTCCTAATTCTGTTTGAGAAATTATAACATGGCTTTCTGTTGATTTCGACACCGTGTAAGGCCCGAGATGTTTCGTTTGCTTCTTTGTTTTGGGCATGTGTTTTATTTTGGGCATGTTGGTATAGATGATCTTATCACCCTTCTTTAGAGGTGTACTAATTACAGAGATAATAATTATGGAAATAATTATTATCGAAGGAATGAATCGAACTTTAGTAACAAGATAGACTGTGTGTTATGTATGAATTAAATATCGTCAGCAGTTCAACTAACCGACTAGTGTTAACTTTCTTATCATATTGTATCTTCTGCTTGAGTTGTTCAAAACTGATGCAGTCCATAGCTGATTGCTGTGTTGAAGTTCGAGATTCATCAATGTTGCTAACTGCTTCGAGGGGATTATCAGGAGGTGGGCAAAATATGTCGTTTATACCTTCGATATCATCTAGTGGATCTGTGAGTTCTGAGAAATCGATTCTTCCAAATCAAAGTCTTCCTCATCGTTGGTATGCAGGTCGTTAATGGTGGACAAGAGATCTTGATGCCGGGACTCTCTTCCCCACATGACCTTGAATGGAGTTTGTCCGAGGGATCTTTTCTTGCAGGAGTTCATTGCAAGCACAGCCTGTTTGAGCAGTTTGGACCAATGATCCCCTATCTGACTCTCCATTTTAATCAGTTTTCTATATGGATAATACGTAAATTGGTCTTAAAATTATATTACAAAATACTAACTGTTTCAGAATCTTGTTGTGCGCTTCGACTAAGCCGTTAGCCATGGGGTGGTAAGCACGAGTGCTACGATTGTCGATACCCAATTTCTGGTTGAATTCCTTAAATATCTGTTAAATACAATAAATAAAAATACAATAAATAAATAAATACAAATAATAATACATACTATAATGTTAGTGTGTAAAATTAGATAATTATGATAATTATATAAGTTATTTAATTTTAATGAATGAATGAATTAATTAACACTAATCTAACAAACAGTATTACATTATACTACTCACATTGCTTGTGAACTCTTTGCCCTGGTCGTGCTGGATAATATCAGGTAATCCCATATCGAGATAGATGTCCTTCAGATTCTGAATAACTTCTTGTGAAGTCTTGGTCTTGAGAGGGCGTACTGCAACATATTTGCTCAGGTAGCATACAGTGACTAGAACGTGTTTGTAGCCGTCTTCACTCTCAGGGAGGTCGCATATCAGGTCCATTCCTATATGTCTCCACGTTTTAGAAGGAGGTGGTATTGGTTGGAGTTTCTTTTGCGGTTGAGGTGGCAAGGCCGCTGTCATCTGACATATATGGCACGTCTTTACCTTAATAATATAAGAAAGCCATTACTAGTGTATAATTTAAGAAATATATTACAAGATAAAGTCATTTGAGAGTAGTTTAATTCAGCAGGCTTTATTACGCTAACGAGAAGTATATTGTAATTTTTTAACAGGAATAAAAATACTGTTCAAATAGTTTGGGTGACTTAGTATACATTAAGTTAGAATGCATCATACCCTTTGAAATGATTCAAAATTAAAATACCCCAATTGAATAATATAAATAAGAATGTTCAATTGAAACGAGATAGGTAGGTAAATCTTACAAGCTACGAACAAAATACAGAAGTGGTCCGGCCAATGACCGAACCACGTGCTACATAGGAAAGTATACCGGATAATTTAACTCACATATTCTTTAACGTCTTGGGAAACGCCTGCCCATGTGTATCTTTGCTGAACTGAATGTAGGGTCGTATTTATTCCGGGATGACCGACTTCGTCATGGAACTTCTCATAGATGCTGTCCAACTCAGACTGCAATGGAACTGCCAAATCTGCTTCTGTGCCTTCCAGTTTTACTCTCTAAAGGGAGAATTCAATTAAACCATGGAATATATAAAAATGGTCTAGGGGAATAAGGAAGTCAATATTACCTTGTAAAGTCTGTTGGTATCTCCAATAAATAGGAAGACACTCTTCTTTTGTAGTTCCATTTTGTCTGACGTGAAGCTTGAGAGGCTTCAGGATATTTTTCTTCACGAAGAAAGTGAATGATTTCGTCATATTCATTTGGATTCATTTCGAAATAAGAATAGATTTGTTTGTTTGTTTGTTTGTTGTAAATGAATAAGACAATTAATGCATATATTAAATGTCTTATATAGTAAATTTGATAATAGTATAGGGTTTATCTATACTATGATATGAAAATCATAGTATTTTTAATTAAATTCATAATAAAAAGTAAAAATAAGCCAAAATTTCCTTTTATAGTGTCTCAAAATATCACTGTATAATTTGTAATAGCACATCCATGGTTTGCTAATACAATGTCTCAAAATCTCACGCATCTCAAACTTAAATTAAATTCATAATAAAAAGTAAAAATAAGCCAAAATTTCCTTTTATAGCGTCTCAGTATTTCACTGTATAATTTGTAATAGCACATCCATGGTTTGGTAATACAATGTCTCAGAATCTCACGCGTCTCAGAATATCATGCAACAGGCCAAAGAAGTCCGAAGACTAAATATGGGAAATAAATGTATTTAATATTTATCTAGAGTGAGATTAATAAATGTATGTTCATCTAAAAGCATGAGGTAGCTAGTTTACTAAATGTTTCAGTATTAATCTACGATAAAAAATTTATTCGAATAAGCTTGTGATAGTGCATAGATGGTGCTTTTGTATTGTTAGAAATACTATGAAACTTGATAGCATAATAGAAACTCCTACAATCGCTTGGAAAACGTGTATGGTGACTGCTACTAAAATTGACATATTTTCACTACCAATTGGAATGTGCTAAAAGTAATTACATTTCTTTGATCCTTAGGTATCTTAGAAATAGATAATATATCAATTTCATGAATAAGGTTGCATTAAAAATAACGCTATTTCCACTGGTTTGCCCACTGTGCCTCGCACAGTCTTAATCCGGCCCTGGCCGCTCCTATAGTTGTCGGTACTTAAATGTGTCCCCGAATATTTGTGTGGTAACCAAAATTATTGGTGCGGTCATGGCCGCACCTGCCCCTACGGCACTGGAATAGGTACAACAATCTTTGGTTGGATGAAACTGATCTATAATGCCTAATTATACTCCCGGATATATTCTGTCCTAGTCTAATGACCCTATTATAGGAAATTAACGCGGTATGAAATTAACACGACGGAAATTGGAGCAATTCGCGTTAATTTCATGGCGCGTTATTTTCCTATAATAAAGTACTGTTATCCCAGATAGGGGATCTTATTGCATTAAGATATTAAAACAATCTACTACATCGATCACGATACGAAAGCCAAATAAGGCAACATCTTCAGTTTCAAAGCTAAATTTATCTTCATCATTCGCGGGTATTAATCGAGGAGCTTGAATTCTCCAGTAAATTATTTGCGATAAATGGAAGAAACATCCACAGATACAGATAATGAAATTATTTTCAAATACATTGATCGAGGAATTTCAAAATCTCGATTATGGATGTAGGATTTAATTCTGAATCTAGTTGGTGTGGTTCAAAGAGCATTTTTTTCTTATGTAGCTCAGTCTTAGCCTGTAACAAGCATATCCGCAAGGGAATACCTTTGTGAATGTATAGTATAGAGTTGGAAAATGGTTGGGAACTTTCTCAAAATTATATATATATATAGTAAAATTTCACAACTAAATCTAATCTATAAAAATTCAGTTGAAACACTTCTAAATTGATTATTTATCCGAAGTTATAGTGAACAGCTGACAAAATGGCGATTATGGGGTAATAGGTATTTACGTTAATGGTACGCATAAAAGTTGCATTAGTATAGATAGGAAATCGACTACGTAGAATCCAAAAATATTGTTAGTTATGTTCCAACTCAACTAGAAATATATGAAATGACATCATAATGTATTAATTTTTGAATATTTTTTATATGTTCAATAATAATCAAATATTGATTACTCTATATTTTGGAATACCGACCGACATAACGTTACAGACAGAATGTAGTTAGACAAAATGTTACACGAGAGAATGGTACTTATTTGATTGGCTAGTTTTTTTTAGAGTTCATAATCAATAAATGGTTACTTTAATATAACGGTATAACATTAATTATAATAAAATACTTCAAAGGACATGCAAATAAATAATTGAGTGATGATTTACTACATATCTCATCTTGACTCCTAAAGCAGTTCCCAAACTAAAATGGTGCGCTACTCCGCTTAAGAACTCCAATCCAGGACGGAAATAATTGCTCACAATCAAAGTTTTTAATGCTTGTTCGTTGGCTTGGCACCTCCTCCTCTTGGACGGCTGAGCTCCTGCGACGAACTTGGCATGTCGTCCTTCGACTACTCACTGCTCCCGCTTCAGAGCTGTGATGAATTTCCACATGTTCGGATGATGATATCCAATGGTTGAATTAAAGGAGCGATGTCATCTCGACAGCATTAGTGGTTCGAGGTATTCCGAATGGTGTCATTATGTGATAATTCCACAGGTCGATAGGAAATAGATCCTCCTGGTAAGTTCCGCTCGGGAGCAGGCGTCCGATGTAGGTGTCCTCGAAGTACGCCAGCAGACCGGCTGCTTGTGGCATCGGCTCAGCTACCTCATTGAAGTGATGTCGTACATGGGATGGTGGAGCAAATGCGAGAGCTGGTAGCAGTCGGATGCTTATAGCCAGATCTCTATGCAGATTGTACTCAGCTTGCATCCCCTCAGCCTGCACTTTGCGCTATACATTTTTCGCTAGGTGGAAGAAACAACACTTTAGCTGTTGGGTGACGCTTTTTCAAAGTCCATTATCATCTGAGCAGCAGGACAAAGGAGCTGGATTTGCTGCCACATCCTTTTGTAGGTTGTCGCTTTGGGCGGGCGTAGAAATATAAAAACGCAATATATTCAGCTCGCAATTGTTTGCATTATAAAATCTCCGGTTGGAATATTTTCCACAATGGAGGGACTTATCATCAAAATTCATAAAAAATAAACACATTGTTAGTTCGGTTTGTAAACTAGTTAAAATCTAACAAAGAATGTATAAGAATACGCATATATGTTTTGAATACCAAATAATCAAGCTTAATTAGATTGAGTAACGTACGCTAACAATAGATAATTGTGGTTTTTCTGGAATTAAATTTTCAAATTTTGTGCATAACTTTTGAACATTGTGTAAGCAATATATATTTAGCCAAGGCAAATGATAATGACAATTTCCTAATCTTTCAATAATGTAGAATCGAACGTATCTTATTATTTAGCATTCAGCTATGTCAAAATTTGACCTATTACCCCATGGTTCCACACTGTGCGCGGGATAGGTTTTGCGTTTAAGTTGATTAATCCGCTTATTGCGTATAATACACATTATACGTGACACGCTATCCATCAGTACGTGTTATACGTTAAATCTATGATCAACTAGTGATGTTTTCGAAGTAAATTAGTAGGATATTTTTAAATCTTATTGTAAATACAAGATGCTAGCAAATAACAAATTTGTACTATACAGACTAAACTATGAGTGGATTAAAAAAATAAAAACCGAAAGTTGTTAAAAGCAAATGGTCAAAGTTTCTTATTGATTGATTCAGGAGAAGCCGATATATATAGGATGTTTGATACCTGGAGAACTCGGACTAGAGAATTCGGCTCCGGAGCACTCGGCCCAGGAGAACTCGGCCTGGGGGCACTCTGCCCAGAACTGAGGTTTTAGAGCTAATTAATTCAGTTCAAACAAATATTTATTCCTTAATTTATTGGTTAAGTAAAACTATAATTAATAATAAGAAAATAAAATAATTAAGTTTTTCTGGGACTGTTATCTGAAATTAATTAACTTATTGCTAGGGCTGTTATTTGCGATACGCTTTTCAATAGCTGACTTGTAGTTATGTTAACTTTCCTATAATCGCGCCACAGTTGAAATAACTTCCCTTGGAATGTTAGTGTTTCCTTTTTCTGATATTTTCTGAGTTTGTCTTCATGGGCCAGTATTTGCTGGATAGGAATGAGAACAGCTTCTGAATGAAGCAAAGATATAAGTATATAAAAAGAAATATTGCTGTGCTGGGCCCTTGTATTTAATCGATTGTGCCATCCCTCAACGTCGTTATTAGTTCGGATAGCTCTTTTGAAAACGCACCAATCCGCAGGAGACCACATTGCACCAGTCATCCATGTACGATCCATGTATTCAATCAGAGGTTGAATGTCAGGCGTTGCACATGCTGCGATTTCAATGAAGGAAGGTAGAATATGTTCTTCAGGAATAAAGGGTAGGGCAAATAGTAATTTAATATATTCATTAAAAGATCCTACTGTACGATACGAAACTGCAAGTCCCAGTTCCTGAACTTTTCTCCATAGAGCTTGTCCCCAATGAAAATTACACCCACTAATGATAATGTTTGGGAAAGATTCTCTTGCTCCGTTCCAGATGGCTGCTTCAAAATCAGTAATCAGCCTGAATGGGTTTATGCTTGGTATTATTTCCTTAATATGCTGGAAGATGGCCTTATAGTCTCGTTTGCGGCGACGTGACATCATGACAAAGGCAAGAGGAACCTGCTTGACTTAGTAACCATTATCATCAGCTAGAATAGAATGTAAACTGAACAGTTGACAAAATGGTTGTCGAACAACTTTGAAAGTAGCATCGCAATAGATGACACTCGCATTATTTAAAAGATTGAGTTGTGGTAAAGATGCAAAAAAAATATGTCGGGCTCCATGAACTTTGATGTCTCCATGAAAAAAATCTTGAGGAATCCAATTTAAATCTAAGTCAAATAATATGTCCTGGGGTTCAGTAGGTCGATTCTTGTGACGTTGGTAATTGCTACTGCGGATGAGATTTGAAGGTTTGGGGCGACTAATTGATGGCTTTTCCAGCTGAAAATCAGTAGACATCACATCTTCCACAATTGCAGAAGCAGAACGAAAAACGTTTACCTTGGCAATTTGGTGCACTTTCTTTGTAATTTTCACTTTAATATCAAATCCAGGTTGAGCAGGGTGAATATGATAATTAGGACCGGGAGTAAAGACTTCACCAATCTGAATAACGGTGGCAGAACATGTTATCGTTTTCCTTCGGAGAGTGCAACGCCACACAACACGACCAGATCTACTGTGTTTGTGTGATTTCATGGTATATGAATAACCATTACTATCAACTAAAAGCTTATTGGACCTTTGTGTACCGTTTTCAATAATTTCGAACGAAAGATTGTCTTGATAATGAATAAGAGGCTGATCTGTTAATTCGGGAATCAACTGAGGATGTTCTGGCTCAGGGTCTGACAAAGGATCTTGAAAAGATTCGGATATGTATGTTGAACGAAGGTAAGGCAGTATGTGTTAACTCCTCGCTTGCATTGCTCTCGTGTATCCAGTCGGTTGACAAACGGGTGCTTTCAGCAATAGGTTGTGGTAAATTGTGAACATTGCTATTCTCCATTATGAAAATTATAATATGATTCAAGTTTTACAAATACAGGTATTTATATATAACTCATTGTATTGTTGCTATTGTTTTGAATTTCCACATTGAAGTGTCTATCAATTACATGTATTCAATTTATTTATATCTCTTTGATAACTTAAATAGCAAATCAGTGGAGTAGTATTTGACCGAGTTCTCCAATGGCCCGAAGTCGTATTAGGGCGAGTTCTGTTAAGGGACGAGTGATCTTATGGGACGAGTTCTCTTATGGGGCGAGTTCTCTTATAGACCGAATTCGTTTTGGGCCAGTAAATAACGTAAGGTAGGGGGTGTTAAATTTCGGCGATAGAAAAGGCATTTGCTTGATATACATGCGGCGGCTTAAAGTCTGAGTGAAAGTTGTAAGGACGTGAAGAGATAGCATATCGTATTTTTAAAAATAGGTAAATATACCAAATTCTATTCGTGTAGTTTGATGCAAAACTGAAGAGCTAGCCTCACTAGGGATAGGAATTTAATATTGTTTAATAAGGAACTACACTGAAATGCTGTTCTAGCGAAGTCGGATATAACGAAATTCCCGCTAATAGCAAAATGGGGATTGTCTCCCAGAGCACAAAAATGCATTAATGGATCTCCGCTTATAACGAATATTCGGATATAACGAAGGAATTTACAGGACCTATTAACTTTCATTACACTTCGTTGATTGTAATAAATATCTACGAAAGTCTAAAGTTTTAAATTAGTTATATAGTTAGGATAGTATAATACTATGTGTAAGCTTATTGTAGGATAACAATGTGTTTAATCAAATAATATTTTAGAATGATTATTAACCAAATACTAGATTTACAGTAAGCACCAGACAGTTCAATCTAGCAGGAACAATCGAATTTAACCCCTCCAAACCTGGAAATAATTTGCCTACAAATGGTACAATATCTGAAAGTTAAGTTGAATGAATTTTCAAACTGTCCCCCTTTGGTGCCGCCCAAGACTATTAGTATGAATTTAGACATTGTACAGTCTGTCCCAATTAGCTGCCTACGGGTAAACAAAGTATTCTCATCTAATTGTTAATATTCTCATAGTATAGTAAAGTTTATTTTCTGAGAGATACAAGAACAAACTGATAAAATCTAAGTTATTTAATCTTGTACATAATACATATTAGAATATATACTGTGAAAAACTAAATCAGGGTGTAAAAGAACAACAATCCATAAACTTTTGTACAATGATCCATGTATCTAATTTACAAAGATATAAAAGACAAGATGTTATATCAAATTTACAAGCCCAACATTAAATAAAATATAAAATTAAAAAATATAGAAGGATAAGTATGAAGATTGGATTTCCATTGAAACTGTTAGCATAATTCGTTGGATTGATGTTCGTTGGATTGATATTCGTGCTAGCAATCAAAGTGCATGAGGAATTGGAAATACAGTTAGAAAATCCAGGAATGAATGCTGTAATATTAATATAATACATAGTATCTTGGTTGAGAGATGTAAGTAGTAGAGAAGACTCATTTAAAAGTATCGAAAATTCTCCCGAGTCGACAGTCGCATATTTGATTAAAAATGCTAACCTAAATTCCTGATATTCTGAGCTATTATGAGATAAAGTCCAGGTCAAGGATATAGAGTCTGAAGTAACATAATTTATTTTACACAAGGGTCGCGGCGAGCTGATGGGAAGACCAAATGTTAAAGGGGCACTAAATACGCCTGTGCCTACAACATTTACAGCAGCAATAGATATTGTATATGAAACTCCACCAATAATATTCTCCAAAGAATAATAAATATCCGTTGAACTCGAGTTAATTATTGTAGTATTATTACCGTTTTCAGTCAATAATATAATATAAGAATTGATAGGCTTATGATTATCAAAAGGGGCTGACCATTCCAAACGAATAGCACAACCAGGGATTATGTAATAAAAAGGAATTTGGATTTCATCAGGACTAGAAGCAATGATTATCGTTGTTTGTAATCCTTGCGAGGGAAAGAACATATTTGAAAATGATCTGTATTGGATAGAAAAACAAGTCAAGGTTGTTCCATTGAATTCAGATTGAATCTGATTGAAAAAAACATTTCCAGATTCTGCAATTGAATAAGGTGCTTGAGAATTTGCTAAAGCGAATGATGAATAAAGTTGATCATTAATCTTCCAACTGGGAAGGTCGCATGTCAAATTTAAAGTACAGTTGACTGTAATAGTAGTGTTGGGGAGAGTAATTAGAGTGAGAAGATCACAGTGACAAAAAAGGAGAAATTGTAATATCAGAGAAAGGCGAAAATACATTGAAAAAATTTAAAACAGCTAAACATTAAACATGATAGAGTGAGCTCAAATATATATATATTACTAACGATGGTTATTTGAAACTAGCGCGCTTCGCTTGTTAGATCGCTCCGCACAAAAAAACCACAAACCAAACGCTTTGCGGTTGGTGTGTGCTCTATATACTTCTAAATTTGATTATGAAGCAAAATAGGCGTAAATAGTCAAAATTAGCATGGTGACGTTTAATTACGTCACCATGCGACAATGAGTAAGCATATTGGCAATCTGGTGTGAGCATAGGAGCAAAGTTTTACAATTCTGAGGTTAAATTTGGGGGGGCGCGGAGCGAGTGTAGCGAGCGATTTTTTGCCGTCTGGGGGGCAAGCCCCATTGAAAATGATCATTGAAAATGATCTTATCTATTTGAAATTGAATTGAAAATGACGTGAAATTATACTAAAGCGATTTGGAAACGATTTGAAAAAGATTTACCGAATATTATTTGAAAATGATTTACCGAATATTATTTGAAAATGATCTGAAAATGATTTGAAAAATGATTCGAAAATGATTCGAAAATGATTTGAAAATGATTTGAAAATGATTTGAAATAATTTCAAATCAAATCAAATCAAATCATTTGAGAATTCAAATATTTTCAAATCAAATCAAATCAAATATTTGAAATTTCAAATAATTTCAAATCAAATCAAATCAAATATTTGAAATATTTGAAAGTTTCAAATCATTTCTGAATCACTGTCAAAACGTATAGAAATTTTGAAAATGATCTTATCTATTTGAAATTGAATTGAAAATGACGTGAAATTATACTAAAGCGATTTGGAAGCGATTTGGAAACGATTTGAAAATGATTTACCGAATATTATTTGAAAATGATCTGAAAATGATTTGAAAAATGATTCGAAAATGATTCGAAAATGGTTTGAAAATGATTTGAAAATGATTTGAAATAATTTCAAATCAAATCAAATCAAATCATTTGAGAATTCAAATATTTTCAAATCAAATCAAATCAAATCATTTGAGGATTCAAATAATTTCAAATCAAATCAAATCAAATCATTTGAGAATTCAAATTCTCTTAAATCAAATCAAATCAAATATTTGATTTGATTTACAACACTGCTTAGAAGCCCAATATTAGAGTACTAGAAGTCTTAAAATAGCCTATACATATGAGCCCCTTAGTACTGGAAGTATAGACTTACTAGGATTAACGAGTAATGTGGTGTATAAACTCACTAATTTAACCAAGGCGGAACCAGCGTTTAAAAAAAAATTATGACAAGGAAAGTGATCTCACAGTTATTGATGGAAAATTGCACACATAAGTGATTGATAAAAGAAGTAGTACATTCATCTGATAGATTAGAAGCTTCTCGATGTAATAAACAGGAATCAAGTCGTAATCAATAACAGGAAAAAACTTATCTATAAAACAAAAAGTGGTTTTATCTATACCATTAAAACACAAACCTGTATATACATAAATATCTATACTTCATGGATGCCAACCTCTGAAAATCAAAAAGCGGGAGGTTTGCCATGTTTTGGCGGGAGTTTTACCAAAAAAGAGGGAGGTCGAAGATGAAAAGCGGGAGACTCAAAATATATACTATTTCTTTGAAATCTATCATGAATAGAACGATAAAATATGATTAATTTTACGTTTGAAGAAGTAACTATCAAAATTCAAGAAGTATCTATCAAAATTTCTTCTCGCGTATCTCGTATTCAAACAATGTATCCATTAATACAACAAAACGAAATAGCTAGATTATTGAATTATAATTTTTTTACAAAGTTTTTTTATTAGATATACGTAGATGTAGCAGATTTAAATATCTTCAAAAGTTGATGTCATTTATGGACATTTTTCTAGAGATTTCGAGGAATTTCATGACGATTAGGCCATCAAATTTGTAAATATGTTGTAAGGGATACGGACAGTTCGGTACGGACATTTCTGTACGGGACTTTTCGGTACGTGGACATTTCGGTACGTTATTTAGATGTACAGTAGAAACTCGTAAATATATTTAATTTACTGCTGGATTAATGATTTATTGAGAAATATTGAAACAAAAATGATATGTAATGATAAGAGTGAGCACTAGTATTATGTCTCGTTAAGGCCAATTCTATGTGCCACTCCACGTATATACTCCATGGGTAGTCTGTGCAAGTATCCGGAGATCAGACTTTTATGCCCTTCCTCAGCAGCTTTGTTTTTTTGTCGTTTTGCAGGCTTTTCTCCAGCAATAAATTTCGCCTGTTTTACTTCGACAAGTCCTTGCTCTCGCTTCAATGCATTGAATGAACGCCAAATGTTGGGATGGTAACACCCGACGGTAGCATTGAATGAACGATGCCAAGCCTCTACTGCGTTAGTAGTCCTGGGAATTTCCTGAGGAACTTCGTGGTGATGATTCCACATCTCTATTGGAAAAAATGGGCTCCTGCTGGGTACCACCAGGCAGTATACGTCCTATGTAGGTAAGTTCAAAATATAATACCAATCCTTGTGCAGCGGGCATTGGCAATTCCTCAAACACAGCTTCGAAATACTCTCGCTGTCTTGTGTATCTCGTGCCTTACTCTTAACGTCAATCTTTGTTTCCAGGCAATTAACTAATTGCATATCTGGTGCATGGAGGTGTTCATTAGTTCTCTTCACTATTGCCAACCCCTTAGTGTGTAATCTTGCTTTACACTGACCTTTTCTCTCACATTGCCAATGAGTTGTATCACCATAAATCTTGTTTGTCAAAAAGGTATCCTCCTTCAGATAGCTTGTGCCCCCCTCCGCTCGACTCGATGAGTTTAAATTGATGCGGAGGATCGTTTTCCATTAGTTTGTAAAAGGTTGATTTGTAATCTGATCTTGAAACAGCTATAAATCATAAATCATTGTATAGTTATTTATACTTCACCAATGTTTGATGTTATTATTTGTCATTAGTGATGAATAGGGTGTTTAGAAGAAGAAGACATGTGTGAAGAATAAAGAAATCATGCAATTGCGTTGCGTAATTCCTGAATGGTTTTAGATGTTAATTTGTGTGATCTTTTTACAATCGCAATCCAACTTAATTTTTAAGGTACCGAAATGTCCACGTACCGAACTGTCCCGTACCGAAATGTCCGTACCTAAATGTCCGTACCGAATAGTCCACGTACCGAACTGTCCGTATCCCATCTGGTATAACAACTTTATGGAGCATGTAAGCCTCCCGAAAATTTAAGAATTTCTTCCAAATTCGAATTAAAACATAATAGTACAGTCTAATAATAAGGGGGCTAAATAATTTTAACTAACTTACAAGTATATGAGTAGAACAAAAGTTAGTACTCGTGTATAGACTAATTTTTGCACAAAAATCCAGTTATTTACTTATATATCATAAAATCATAATATAGGAACAATTTCCAAAAAGCGGGAGTTTGAAAAGTTTGGCAGGAGGTCGGGAGGATGGGAGAAATAAAGGCTAAAAAGCGGTAGGGTTGGCAACCCTGCTATACTATTAAAACACAAGGCTGGCAGTGGCGGAACCAGGGGGGGGGGGCATGGCCCCACCTTTTTGAGGCTGCCCCCCCCCCCCCTTAAAATAACAATGGTGTACAGTGTGGCCCCCCCTAAATCCTCCCTGACCTCCCCAAAGCTCCCCTACCAGAAAATCCTGGCGCCGCATCACTTATGGCACCCGCCATCAAGTTGAGGTTTCCACTCAAAATTTCTCACACCTCGACAAGTTATGACGTCATTGTCACATTTCGAGACTTACGAGTCAAGGAACTAAGGTTTTCAGAATGATTCTCTTTCAAAAAGGTGTACACTTTGTCATTGTCCATGAGTCTTGTAATTTATATTCATAATGTAACATTTATAAACAAACCATAAAATTAAATCTTGCCAAATATAAGTGAAATTTTAGGCGATTGGGCTTACTCTTTGCCTATTTTTAAGATTGTTTGCGGGTACCTGCGGGTATAAATATATTTTTAATTACTAGAATAGATATATAACTAATAATTTATGTTGGTATTACGCTTCTCAATTCACTTCAATTTGAGATTTTGCTCTCAGATTACTAGAAAATTAGTTAAATTAATTGGTCCGACTCACAAGGAACGGTAGATAAATTTGAAGTTTGTGTCCATCGTAAACCATCTTGATTTTAATGCCATTCATTCATTACTTATTGATAATAAATTAAATTATTAGTTATTTATTTTCGCAATGTTATCCACGGTGAGTTGAGTAAAGTCAACAAATTCCTTATATTAATTAATTTAATTTAATCCATTGTATAGTAATGCTACAATTAAATAGAAGCCAGCTGCAATCTATAAGTTAAATCAATTTAATTATAGCAAGTTGAAACAATAGAGTAAGATTTAACAAGTTGAATCAATGTAATTATTACAAGTTGAAACAATGGAATTAGATTTCACAGTTTTACTGAAATTGAAGTGTGAGTAAACAAAGAAAATTCAACTCCCATTTATGGAAGAAATTAAACGGGCGAGCTGCACTTGTCAGAATTTTGAAGTTGTCATATGTCAGAATAGTTGGAGTTGTCACATGTCTGAATGGATATTTGTAAATTGTCACATGTCAGAATGGATATTTGTAAAATTGTCACATGTCAGAATGGATATTTGTAAAATTGTCACAAGTCAGAATCCTTTTCGTTACTGTTATTAATCGGCAGAATCCTTTTCATTACTGTTATTAATTGGAAGAATCCTTTTCGCAACTGTTATTAATTGTCAGAGTTACCACAATACAGATAACGTTCGTTGTTTGTAAACTAATCAGTCAACAATGTAATTTTGTAACATGTTTGTTATTTTTCTGGTGTCAACAATCACTCTTCAACATATCATATTGCTATAATATGAACAATTATGATATCGAGTATAAATAGCGAATCATATATCCATCATTACAATAAACGATAATGGAATTTACTTCACAAGAATATAAACGATCCTTGGGAAAAGTCATTACAACAGCAGACGGACACAATTACGTATGTTCATTCAAAAATGACGGAGGATTATATATACCTTAAATGCGGGATATTTAGAACAGGTTGTAAGGGAACCAGTAAATTGAACAGTTTAAGAAGTTTAATTACTCCAATGAAACAACACAATCATAGTGTTGAAGACTATAAAACTGATGTTTTCCGGCTCAAGACAAAGTGTAAAACAATCGCTGAACAATCCCAAACAAACCTAAGAAAATTATTTGATGACACAACAAGAAGCGATCCCTGTGCAGCTGACATCTCATTCGTAGAATGTGAGTCGTCAATGTATCGCGCAAGAAGGACACTTCAACCTAAAATTCCTCTCACAGCTACAGAATTCTGTGATATGTTAGTGACATCAACTTTTGCAGATAATTTCAAATTTTCGGTAACTAAAGGAGGTCAAATGGCAGTAGTTTTCTTTTCAGATGAAATAAGAACTCTCTTCAATGAAACGACGGATATCCAATTTGATGGTACCTTTCAGACAGTTCCTAATCAGTTTGAACAATTGTGGACAATATTTGTGTCTGTTGGAAGGCATACTACGCCTGCTATCCATTGCTTAATGACATCCAAAAGCCAAGAACTATATGTGGGTATTTTGGAGAATCTAGTGGCCAATATTCCACAATTTAAACCCATGGCTTCGATGTCGGACTGGGAACCAGCACCAAGGAACGCCTTTAAAGAAATCTATCCTCAAATCAAAATTTATTGGTGCTGGTTTCACTTTACCCAATGTATTTGGGCGAAAACCCAGAAATTTGGACTGACTCAGAGTTTTAGGGATAATATTCAGGTTGCTAAATATATACGACAACTAATGGCAATTCTTTTTTTGCCTGCGGCTCTTATAATTCCCACCTTCAGCCTAATCGAAACGCCTACTTTGCCTGTTGATAATTTGTTAAAGTTGGAAAAACTCAAGAAGTATTTCAGGAAACGATGGCTTAATCAAATATCCCATGAAGAGCTCTCGGTTCATGAAATAATTATTTCAACAAATAACGGTGCTGAAAGCTACCATTCGAGGCTAAAATCGAGAATTAGATGTTACCATCCTCGAATATGGACATTCATGACACACCTTAGGCTTAATGAAATAATTAAAGACACGGATAATGATATCAGACGTTTATATCAAGGTAGGGAAATTAGCAGGCCGAGAAATAAAACAGATTTAAAGATTGGAGAACACAGGATTTGCTTGAAACAGAAACTTAGCGAGGGAGAAATTACTCCATGGGAATTTCTTCAAGCAATGAGTCATACTGTTGGGGACATTAAAACGCAAGATGTATTTCCATCTAGCGATTCAGAACTATCAGAAGATGAAAGTGTACAGAACACCAACATAGAACATACACGTATGTGTGATGTGTTTTTCCCCCGAAGAACAGATACATGGATGTTTATGCCTTGTAGGCATGCTAACTTTTGTGGCAGTTGCAGCGAGAGAATTGTGGCTTTAGGACAACAGTGTCCTATATGCCGAAGCAATATAGAGTCACAATTACAAATATTCACAAATTGATTCTACGTATATTGTATTCATATATAGTTTTCATATCTACTTTGATAATTAAGTTAAAAAATGATCAAACAATTAGAAATTAAACTCTGATAATTAATAACAGTAATGAAAAGGATTCTGACATGTGACAATTTTACAAATATCCATTCTGACTTGTGACAATTTTACTAATATCCATTCTGACAAGTGACAATTTTACAAATATCCATTCTGACTTGTGACAATTTTACTAATATCCATTCTGACAAGTGACAATTTTACAAATATCCATTCTGACATGTGACAACTCCCACTATTCTGACATATGACAACTTGAAAATTCTGACAAGTGCATGCAGCCCAATTAAACCCATTATTGAAGGTTTTCTCCCATCAGACGCAGAATTTTATGGTGAATCCAAATGTGAAATAAAATTTGGGGGTTTAGGAAAACATTTTTTGAGTTATGGACCAGACAAATTTTGAAAGGTGTCAAAAATGTGTCCAAAATGTGTTAATCAAAAATCGTGACCCCAGGTGCAAATTAGACGCTCCATTCGCACCTAAATGCCAATTTTCAGCCCATCAACTATAAAGCTCAGGCCAGTGCACCGTCTACGGAGAAAAAAATAATAATAATAAAAAAATCCAAAATTGCAGCTGTGCCGACGCATGTTCCTTTGGTGGCACTATATTTTGTTGGTTGTTTATTGATAGTGCCTCCAAAAGAACATGCTGTCGGCGCAGGCTGCAATTTTGGACTTTTTTCGCTAAGTCATCAACGCCCAAGGTGTGAAGAACCATTTGTTAATTGGTCGGAGTCACAAGGAACGGTAGATAAATTTGAAGTTAGTTTCTATCATAAACCATCTTGAGTTTAATGCCATTCATTCATTATGTATTGATAATAAGTTATATTATTAGTTATTTATTTTAGCAATGCTATCCATGGTTGGTTGGTTGAGTTGAGTCAACAAATTCCTTATATTATATTATTTAATTTAATCAATTGTATAGTAATACTAGAATTAAATAGAAGCCAGCTGGAATTTATAAGTTAAATCAATATAATTATCGCAAGTTGAATCACTAGAGTAGGATTTAACAAGTTAAATCAATATAATTATTACAAGTTGGAACAATAGAATTAGATTTAACACTTTACTGAAATTTAAGTGTGAGTAAACAAAGAAATTTCAACCCCCATTTATGGCAGAAATTGACCCCATTATTGAAAAATCTCTTCTCCCATCCGACGCAGAATTTTATGGCGAATCCAAATGTTAAATAAAATTTGGGGGTTTAGCAAAACAACTTTTGAGTTATGGACCAGACAAAATTTGAAAGGTGTTAAAGATGTGTCAAAAATTTCTTAATCAAAGATCGTAACCCCAGGTGCAAATTAGACGGTCCCATCGCACCTACATGCCAAGTTTAAGCCCATCAACTATAAAGCTCTGGCCAGGGCACCGTCTACGGAGAAAAATAGAAATAATAATAATAATAAAAAATCCAAAATTGCAGCCTGTGCCGACGCATGTTCCTTTGGTGGCACTATATTTTGTTGGTGGTTTATTGATAGTGCCTCCAATAGAACATGCTGTCGGCACAGGCTGCAATTTTAGATTTTTTTCCGCCAAGTCATCATCACTATAAAGGTGTTTAATTATTTCAGAAAGGTGTTTCAGAAGGCTACGACCCTTAGAGTGGTAGAAGTTTCCATCTTGCTCACTTCATTTGAGAGATATTCAAGTTTCAGTAGAATATAATATGTTGCTGAGTCAGCATTTTTTAGATGCGTGTTGGGTATTCACCCAACTCCAACCAACCCATGCGAATTATTCAATTCACAAAATTGTAAAATACATTTTTTTGACGATGTCATGATCACCTCAAGGTGTCAAGACCCACTTGTATAGGTGGTACCTGGCATATGGACCAATTGATAAATTGAAAGTTTGTTTCTATCTTGTATCATCTCTGAGATTAATGAAATTTAGCTAATTAGTATAAAAATTTAATTAATGTATTTGTTGCAGTCCAAGTGCGTTTCAACGCCAAACGCGTTTGGCGCATTTTAATTCAGCCAAACGCGTTTGGCGTGTTTATATACGCCATTCGCGTTTCTAACATTATTTCTTTTTATTTGTTGCTATCTAATTAATGCTAGTTAGATTATTCACAAACAGAGTATGTATCTAATTAATATTCAAAGATCTGTTCTACAATATTTACTGTTAATTTTAATCTCTGTACTAAAATGATACCATTGCGACTTATACTAAAAATTTAAAACCATTGTGAATTAAAAACAATTCACGTGCAAAACTAAGTAATTGAACAATATGTACCTCGCCTTAGAGGGAAATATAATTCCGAATAATTCAAAATTATTTGTATTGTTGAACAATATTTGAATTAAATAACACCAAATATAAAGAAATAATGTTAGAAACGCGAATGGCGGATATAAACACGCCAAACGCGTTTGGCTGAATTAAAATGCGCCAAACGCGTTTGGCGTTGAAACGCATTTGGACTGCAACATATTAATTATTTAACACCATTATTATATACAGCAAAATAAATTAAGTTCAATTATTTGCAATTATTATTAATTTAAAATGAATTTCACTATAATATTTGAATTCCACTCACTCGATAACCCCAATAATCCAATTGGAACCGTCTATAAGTTAAATACAAACAGAATTAATTATAATTAATTACGTCAGTACATTAATTGTGCAAGAATATTCTCGCCGAAATAAATATATTCACTTAATCTGTCGTTGTTGTGGAATGTAAAATCTTAACGGTTCTACCATAAACCATCTTTAGTTTTATGCCATTCATTCATTACTTATTGATAATAAATTAAATTATTAGTTATTTATTTTCGCAATGTTATCCACGGTGAGTTGAGTAAAGTCAACAAATTCCTTATATAAATTAATTTAATTTAATCCATTGTATAGTAATGCTACAATTAAATAGAAGCCAGCTGGAATTTATAAGTTAAATCAATATAATTATCGCAAGTTGAATCACTAGAGTAGGAATTAACAAGTTAAATCAATATAATTAATACAAGTTGAAACAATGGAAATAGATTTCACAGTTTTACTGAAATTGAAGTGTGAGTAAACAAAGAAATTTAAGCCCCCATTTGTGGCAGAAATTAAACCCCTTATTGAAAGATTTCTTCTCCCATCAGACGCAAAATTTTACGGTGAATCCAAATATTAAATAAAATTTGCAGGTTTAGTAAAACATTTTTTGAGTTATGGACCAGACAAATTTTTGAAGGTGTCAAAGATGTGTCAAAAATTTGTTAACGAAAAATCGTAACCCCAGGTGCAAATTAAACGGTCCCATCGCACCTACATGCCAAGTTTCAGCCCATCAACAATTAAGCTCTGGCCAGGGCACCGTCTATGGAGAAAAAAAAATCCAAAATTGCACCCTGTGCCGACGCATGTTCCTTTGGGGGCACTATATTTTGTTGGTTGTTTATTGATAGTGCCTCCAAAGGAACATGCTGTCGGCGCAGGCTGCAATTTTGGATTTTTTTTCGCCAAGTCATCAACGCCCAAGGTGTGAAGAAGCATTTGTTAATTGGTCCGAGTCACAAGGAACGGTAGATAAATTTGAAGTTTGTTTCTATCTTAAACCATCTTGAGTTTGATGCCATTCATTCATTATGTATTGATAATAAATTATATTATTAGTTATTTATATTAGCATTGTTATCCACGGTTGAGTTGAATTAAGTCAACAAATTCCTTATATTATATTATTTTATTTAATCATAGCCTACTATATAAAGGCCATTTCACTGCTTTGGACCAGGGATAAGATAAAGACGGGTTTATTTTTCTAACTGTAACCAATTACCTGATTAATACTAGACTCATTATATCAACTACACATATCAAAGTTTTATATATGGGTCATAGTTGTCTCCCAACATAAATTCAAGCTCAAGTAGTAATATTATTACATGCAAACTAGATAGTATAATTATGAAAACTAAGCAAATATTTAGAGGAATCTCTCATGATTTTCTTTGGGGTAGGTAATAGGAACAATAATACAATATGGTTCTTTGCCTTGTTGCTGTTAAGTAACAATTGGCTACTGTTGTTAAAATTAAAGTAATAAATTGATTTTCCTTCTGTACTAAGCAATCTATACACTCATCAACGAAGTCTTCGCACTTTTCACTATCGAGTTTTAGGAGGGGGAGTTGCTTGAATCCGATCGAAAACATAATTGTAAACACTTTCCAAGGTGTAAATACCACATTTAGCACGTAATTGGAAGGGCCATTTTAAGCAGCCACGATCAAAAAGGCAAATCAAAAGGCAAAAGTTAAAATTCGGGTCTTCAATTTCCATTCAATTCCGTATATTTTCAGTGAGTACTGAACAACGATCGGGGTACAAATCTGAGATTTTAGACAATTTCCTTAATAAGAAAGGCAGCATATTCTCCGATAAATGCAAGAGGTTGTCTTGTGTATGAATTCAGGAAAAATCTTCAAATTGAGTGGCCACAGACATTATGTGTGAAATCTCAATTCTCCAGATGGCTGCGATAAAGATAATCTTCATGGGTTTCGAAGCTGCTGATAAATTCCATAAACGAATCTCTATCTTTATGGACATAATCTTTCCTATTATACAACTTGAGAATATTAGACTGTTTAAGTGCCCTCTCATTTTCCAGGACTTGACGAACCAATACATTGTAGTTTTACATTTGTAATCTCGTTCCTTGAGACGAACTCCCTTCCAAGAGTGTTGATTAATCAATTAATGTCCATATTTATCGGTTTTCAAACATCCAGCTGATTGAGAGGTTCGCAAGGGTTCCACGATTATAATACTTTAACTTGAAGAAACTTGTCAATAGTAATAATGTTTTGGACTGAAATGACAATATTTGATGTCTTATTGACAATATAAATGTGGTATCAAGGTGCCAAAATCAATCCTTGGAGAGCTTAATGTCAGATGATTTAGAGACAGTGAATTTTCTCTGTTCTTCTTCGTACAAGTCAACACTCTGTTTCATTGCCTATATACAATAACATAAAACAGGTTAAAATACAAAACTTATACATTTAGCACAACTTGACATACTTGGATCAGTAAATCATGCTCCTTTTGTCTCTATCAAGCAGCTGATACTTGATAGTGCAGTGTGATTAAGACGATCAGGGCCACCAGGAAGGTATTTAGGTACTGCGCTTTACTTCAATGTAGCTTTATTGGTCGTATCTTCGTTTGGCCATCAATGTCAAGATAATTTTGTGTGTCAATGATATCATCAGGATCAAAGTGTTTAGCACAAACGAAAATGTTTTCAGTGTGTGAAGATCTAGCATATAATTACATAATTACGGTATGATTCATTAAAGAGCATCCTTATATGTAGACGGTCTATATAAAAAGCCCATACAAATAAGCCAAAAAATTGTCGACCGTCTATAAATTCTGTAGACCAAACCCCCTGCCGTCTATGGGTATTACTAATGTATATGTAAGAAAACCTGGTCTAGAAATAGACGGTCTACATGCAAGTTATTTATTAATTAAAGTATGTAAGTGATGTTAAGCTTAAGGGTGATTCCAATCGCGATTTGAAATTTAATATAGTAACTTTTTATTGCTTCAGCGTAACAGCCTAAGATTTTTAACAGCATCTTTATATGCATTTCTAAGAATAACTAGATTTTAAAAAAATCAATTTTCATTATGAAACTAAAATAACAAGAGAATTCTATAAATGGCTTCCCATAGACTATAACACAGTATAATATGCTTAAGTTAACTTAGTAGGAGTTCTTCCTAACTTCTATCTAATGGTTATTTATCAAATTGAATTACTTTTGAATATTCTAAACGAGCGATAACATTGAATTTAATTTTTCTTTTCCGCTTGCTTTACATTTTACGAAATTATGTCTAGTTTTCTTCAATAAAGTGCATTTTTTCGTTAATTTTCAATCATTAAATTTTTTCAAATCCCTAATTGCATATTCTACTTCCGATTTTTTGTTCCTATAAGTATATTGAAAAGAATGCAGTTCCAATTTTTCATCTTTATTATTTCAAAATCCCAAAACTAAGGTTTCTGTATGATCAAAATGCCTGTTTTATTATTTTGAGATACAACCATTTGAATGTTTGGTGAATATTTCCCGTAATACTCCACCTTATGACTTTATTATATAATCTTACTTGTTTTGTAATATCCCCGCTGTATTTACATTAAAAATTATATTAGCTTTACTTTTATGCACATATTACAAATAATTTTCGCAGAAATTTGCTATGTAATCCAGAAGATACCATATATGGAGGTGTGAAATTACGTAAATATCGGTGTTTCTAGAATTTTTCCACCAAATTTTGATTGAATTTTAGAAAATATAATATAATGGTATAATAATCTGCAAAAAATTTTTTTCGTACAACAGAAACAGATTTCCCGGAAATGTCAATTAATCACGATTGGAATCACCGTTAAAGGAAAACTGGTAAGTAATTAATTAAGCATGTCCAACTAGTAAAGATATACTCACCATCTCGATGCAGAAAACGTTTTCATTTATCATTTATATCTTGCGGCCCAGAAGGAAGTGAAATACTGCAACACCACTATGGTCACTATAGTATCCAGTAGCACATCTGGGAGCAGAACAAGTGTTGGGCATGAGTTCAGGATATAAATAAACAAGGAGCTAGCATTATAAAGGCAAAGTATGATTGAATTAAAGAGAATTTGTAATTAGAATAACTAATATTGACAGACGAATCTCGTTAACTATTTTTCTAAACCAGAAAAGCATTTATAGTTTTAATCAAAATATGTATATTTACATTATGGGTATACAAGAAAATCGCCTTCATCTTATCCCTGGTCCAGGCGGATTTGGCTCAGTGAAATGGCCTTATGTTTAGTAGGCTATGATTTAATCCATTGTATGGTAAATTAAATAGAAGCCAGCTGCAATTTATAAGTTAAATCAATTTAATTATCGCAAGTTGAATCAATAGAGTAAGATTTAACAAGTTAAATCAATATAATTATTACAAGTTGAAACAATGGAATTAGATTTAACAGTTATACTGAAACTGAAGTGTGAGTAAACAAAGAAATTTCAACCCCCATTTATGGCAGAAATAAAACTCTTTGTTGAAAGTTTTCTTCTCCCATCCGACGCAGAATTTTATGGTGAATCCAAATGTGAAATAAAATTTGGGGGTTTAGTAAAACATATTTTGTGTTATGGACCAGACAAAATTTGAAAGGTGTTAAAGATGTGTCAAAAATTTGTTAATCAAAAATCGTAACCACAGGTGCAAATTAGACGGTTCCATCGCACCTACATGCCAAGTTTCAGCCCATCAACTATAAAGCTCAGGCCAGTGCACCGTCTACGGAGAAAAAAATAATAATAATAAAAAATCCAAAATTGCAGCTGTGCCGACGCATGTTCCTTTGGTGGCACTATATTTTGTTGGTTGTTTATTGATAGTGCCTCCAAAGGAACATGCTGTCGGCGCAGGCTGCAATTTTGGATTTTTTTCGCTAAGTCATCAACGCCCAAGGTGTGAAGAACCATTTGTTAATTGGTCGGAGTCACAAGGAACGGTAGATAAATTTAAAGTTAGTTTCTATCATAAACCATCTTGAGTTTAATGCCATTCTTTCATTATGTATTGATAATAAGTTATATTATTAGTTATTTATTTTAGCAATGTTATCCATGGTTGGTTGAGTTGAGTCAACAAATTCCTTATATTATATTATTTTATTTAATCAATTGTATAGTAATACTAGAATTAAATAGAAGCCAGCTGGAATTTATATGTTAAGGAGTCTCAAAGTAATGATTACACAGGTTTAATGAGAAAAACCCAGAAAAATTCTTATAATTAATTGTTATTTTATATACCCATGACTGGATAGGCATATATGTTCTATATATTCAATATCTAGTGATATACTCAACTAGAAGCAGTTTTAGAGATGATTCATCTTCAAAATGTGTGGTTGAGTAAAAGCGTTAATTTAAATTGCTTGATTTTAAGTATTTTCTTTTTAATCCATGGTATGTGAAACATTTAATATTTAATTTTTACTTATGGGTTGATTATAAAGTTTATATCATAAATATCTTTCACCAGTGTGGTGCAATAAATTTAACCCCTTTCACCTATTCTATTGTCCCTATAGGTGGTGGAATTTATGCCATGACCCCCTGCCGCACTTTAACCCTCTTTTCTTCGGCACGCCTCTGAAAAGATAAAGAATGACGGCGCAAGCGAGTTTAGCAACCACCCCCCGTCTAATCGCCAGGATTTTAGAGTCCATGGGCTTTAAAACACTAGCGATATGGGGACGGGATACCCAAAACGCGCTTACACAGGTATATTCCCAAAGTCAGTGAACTCCTAAAGGTTCCCTAGACCTCAGGTTGTGACATGCCATAGTTGAGACTATAATTTATTTGTAATTATTTGAATACTTTCCTCATACATAGTAATTTTATCTTACTCAGGGGCGGCACACCTGGTGCGGCGAGCGACGTACAACTTTTCAGGATGGCCAGTTTTGCTGTACCACCTCTATCTGTTCGAAATTAAACAATTCACTGATAATTTATCCAATTAATGATTTTATGACAGCTGCAGCGGTGCAGCACCAGGTATTAGAATGCAGTCGACTGCATTCTAATACCTGGTGCTGCATCGCTGGACTGCATTCTAATACCTGGTGCGGCACCGCTGGACTGCATTCTAATACCTGGTGCGGCACCGCTGGACTGCATTCTAATACCTGGTGCTGCATCGCTGGACTGCATTCTAATACCTGGTGCTGCACCGCTGGACTGCATTCTAATACCTGGTGCTGCACCGCTGGACTGCATTCTAATACCTGGTACTGCACCGCTGGACTGCATTCTAATACCTGGTACTGCATCGCTGGACTGCATTCTAATACCTGGTACTGCATCGCTGGACTGCATTCTAATACCTGGTGCTGCACCGCTGGACTGCATTCTAATACCTGGTACTGCACCGCTGGACTGCATTCTAATACCTGGTACTGCATCGCTGGACTGCATTCTAATACCTGGTACTGCATCGCTGGACTGCATTCTAATACCTGGTGCTGCACCGCTGGACTGCATTCTAATACCTGGTGCTGCACCGCTGGACTGCATTCTAATACCTGGTGCTGCACCGCTGGACTGCATTCTAATACCTGGTGCTGCACCGCTGGACTGCATTCTAATACCTGGTACTGCATCGCTGGACTGCATTCTAATACCTGGTGCTGCACCGCTGGACTGCATTCTAATACCTGGTGCTGCACCGCTGGACTGCATTCTAATACCTGGTGCTGCACCGCTGGACTGCATTCTAATACCTGGTGCTGCACCGCTGGACTGCATTCTAATACCTGGTGCTGCACCGCTGGACTGCATTCTAATACCTGGTACTGCACCGCTGGACTGCATTTGCATACTGTAAAATTATCCGCCGCACCACTTTTCTAAAGGACGTGCCGCCCCTGCTACTATATTACTCCAATCAATGGGAATCAGCAAATATTTTGTTTTACGGTTTTCGTAAGTAACTGCGTTGAGAATTACAATGTGCTTCCAATCATACGCCGGAGTTCCTATCCACAAAGAAGAGTGTTTGGCTAAACGAATCAACAAGACGCTTTGCAAGGAAAAGAAGAACACTACAACCCAAACTTTTGTCCAGGATAAAGCCGCTGAGATTGCCAATAGTATACTGATTATTTAATACTTGTGTTTCAAAAATGATTACTTTTGATAAAAGTATATATAGTATAGTGGCCTGCTTGAAATATCTGTGCTTTCCAAGGTGAGCTGAATCAGCTGATAGAATATGCGTAAACTTTATTTGAGGCTGTAGTCTCCTTGTTTCCATTTCCTATTTACATTTCAATGTGCTTACCAGCAGCAGAACAAATTCGTTCTACCTATAAACTCTAATTGAGTTGTATAACTCATGTGAAGCATCCTTAGTTGTTTAAACTTGACATTTCCCCTCTTATTTCCCCCTATGATGGTTTCTTTTTCCTTTCATCATTAAACTTATATTTGTTTCATTTCTTGTCCCTTGTATTTCTTCCCTTTCTGCTTTAAGCACAATTTTTGCAAATTATACTCTAATTGTTCCTACTTAATCGGTATTATAATTAATCTATAACCTCCTACCCTCAATCTGCTAGTTTCCTTCAAGTGGGTATATTTTATACATTTGTAGTTCGAATCGTGACGATCTGGTCGCTTAAGGTTGAACCTTGAAAAATTAATGCAAATCGTATTTTGATATCTTTAGAATCGTAATTTTCTTAGAAAAATCTGTTCTGGGCCAAAATTTCTATAAAGGGGGCAGTTTCGTCTTTTTCATAGTAAATCGCCGACATTCCCAGACCTAACTTTTTGAATCAAATGTAGTCACCATATTTGTACTCGTTAAATTCCTAGCAATTTCATATTTAACATGAACATATTCGACCGTGCAACGCTGGAATGTGACAACATTCCATTCTCAAATTTTGTCCTTATCTAATCTAGTGATCCCTCGTTCAACTCGACTAGTTTAATTATACACATACCGACCCTCTATAATGTGATTTGATGAGATATACGCTAAAATTGAAGATTTTCAGATAAATCTCTTCAACCAACAGACTAATAGTGTTGTGATGCGATTTTTGGACTCAACTAGAACGAAACTTTGGACTTCCGATGACTGCAATAAGCCCGAATAGCCTAAGTCCGAAAATAATACCCAAAAGTAATATTTCTAACACCGTAATAAGTATAATACGTATTGCAAACTTGTCATTTCAATATTATCTATATATTAAAAGCGGAATTGTTGTCTGTGTGTGTGTGTGTGTGTGTGTGTGTGTGTGTGTTTGTTTGTCCAGAATTGATTGGAAAGACTACGAGTCCCAGAAAGCTTAAAATTTATATCCTAGGGTAATTTGTACTGCGACAACGATCTATTGGTTTTTGAAACAAAATAACGGGAGGAGACAAAATAAAGGCACTTATTTGGGAATAACTCTTTCAGTTCTTATCCGGATCACCCACAATTTTAGATGGCAAGACTACATGAAATGAGACACACGTATACCGATTTATGGGTTTATGACGTCACGTGGGAATTTATTATTATTATTATTATTATTGCTTTAAATTCATTGCACATATTCACATATTAAATTCACTGCACATATTGAGGTTTGGTATTACCTGCTGTCTCCACCTGCACGTATACAGTTTAGTTAGTTCTATTAGTGATTTATTAATAGCATACAGAAGTGCATAAGTTTAGATATTTAGATTTGAATAAGTGTTTATATAAATTCCAATTTGACTAGATAAATCTTTTCTCTATTCTGTTTTACCTCACGGTGGGTAAGGCCGCAAAGCGGCCGTTATTTGTATTACATAGTGTCTACCATGAACGAACAAAGGTCGCGAAGCGGCCTTTGTGAGAGAGTGATCCGTCGCGAAGCGACCGAGACCGAAGGGCTCGTATGTAATAAGCCGATTAGTTTATGTGTTTAATAAATAAACTAGCCCCCTCGTCGCTTCGCGACAGAATACTCGCAAACAGAGACCGTAAAGCGTTTCTGTTTGTGAACACATTTTGTCTGGATTTAATTACACTTAAACGCAAATAAAATTATGATTTTTCTTGACTATTATACCTGTTACAAACGGGGTCAGCGGGCGGAGGCCGGAGCGTCCCTGGCATCATTCTATGTAACTTCATATAGCAATCTCCATCACAGTTGTGTTAAAATGATTTTCTAACTTTCTCACCCTGGGCCTAACACGAATCCTACCCCCCTGAATTAAATTTTGCAAATTGGCAGAAACGACCAGCCTAAACTCATAGGGTTCTTATGTGGGTGGTTTGTTCCCAACTCACGGGCTATTCAGAAGTATTAGCACACCACCATGCATGCATGCTGCACTAGAGCCAACACAAACTTCATTATGACAAGTGATGCCTACTAAGGCACCGCATCCACTTGCTCCTCGTGATAGGCAACGAGAGTTCAAATTTGTTCGATAATCGGACATTATGAGATATTGGAATACATGTGTCCCAATATATTAGCTTAACTGGACCGCCATATGCCGCCATATGCCGCCATATATTGTTCAAATACATATACGTACACATACCTATCTATACGAAGCCCATTTATTGCGCCAATCTAAGAATATGGTTATTCCTTTGTAATATTTGCGGCTTAACTTTTCACACTAAACGTTTTTATAAAATCCACACTTATAAACATGGAGAAACGAATGCAACACGAAAAACGTTAAATATTTTGAAAAGAAAGTTTTAATTAAATGGATCGATAACACGGAATACTAATGGATAAATAAGTGTAATGTTATCGCTAATTAGTATATGCCGTTGGTCAAAATCAAAATCAATCAAAATCAATCAAAATCGCATAGCTTGCATGGAGAATTCTTCTTAAACACAGTACGTAGTTTTCTTTGGGACATTTTAGTTGGATCATGAAATTGCCCTGTTTTCTTATGTGCCATAAATGTATTTTGAGTGCTCGCAAAGAGAGATACGACTTTGTACAATGATCACAGGGGAAAATGGGTTCAGCTGAATTAGTAATATTATTCGGAAGAGATATGGTTTGTTCGTCTTTAAATCCTATTTTAGGTAAATTTGGAGATGAAAAAGGATTTTTTGAATTTTTTTCACTTCGTTGTTTCGCTTTTGACTTGGGCTTATTCAGTTTAATTGAGGTGGGAGTTGAAGTGATAGGTGAATTCTGCAGTGAGGAAATCGTGATTTGTTTCATGGGAATATTCGTTGAAGATTGAACAGGTGTCACGTTTATATTAAGCGGTCGATGGAGAGACAGCTCTCAGCTTATGCTTGAGGCTAAGAAAGTTGCAGATGGCTGATATAGCGTCGTTGATTCTGCCCATATTCTCAAGAATGAATTCTCTCAAGTAGAAGGCTAGGCACTCGCGTCGCTGTGGTGAGCTGTAAGGTACATGTCGATGTACGAGAGAGCTTTGTCAAACTCGAACACTTTACTGTAGAGCTATGATGCAGTGTAATCGGTCTGGATGAGTAGTTTTTGTGTGCATGCAGCATTCGTCATCCGGGACGTGTAGATCCACGCGAGGCAGGTCGGTCATTTGTACAAGCGAAAGTGAATATCAAAGAAAGTTCTATATTCCACTATGTTATTTTAACCGATTATAAGAACATTTTCTTCTACTCCCGACGATGTTCTTATAACCGGTTTCCACTTATTAGATACAAAATGTCAAGCGACTCGAGCGAGTCAACCCGCGACAATATTCTATCTGACATTCAGGATATTTCTGACCAAGAATTTTCCCTCCATACAAGCGACTCATCGATTATCCCATCAACACCTGGGATCTCAGGAACCTTATTCAATTTAGACATTGCTTCTCCTGGTAGTGACTGTTTGCGTAGTGTGAGTCGTCCTCACAAGCGAATATACGTTTCCATAAAGAAAAAAACGCAGTGCCATAAATTTCCGCGTATTGGTTATAGCTCTAGATTTAAAGTACCCATAGATACAACTCCAAAATCAGTGAAGTTCATCACTTCTCAGGGCGTTTCCAATATTATTGCTTCTAAACCGTCTGGTCACCGGATTCTAGATGTTGGCATTCTTGCAGATGTTCTCGCTGCCCTGCGTTGCAACGAATGTAACGATAGACTAAGTCTCTTCGAGGAAGAATGGAATCATGGGTGGCAAACATTCTTTCGAGTAAAATGCCAACGATGCCATTTACAGGTTGCAAATTTCCCATCTTCACGCCCCCTTGACAAACCTATCCACCAAACATGTGTAAATGTCAAGCACCCTCGTCAAGATATGAACGAGGTTACAATGAGGTCAATATTGGCTACTCATTCTACCGGTATCTCATGGCTTGATCTTCACAAGCTAGCTATAGCATTCGAAATGCCACCACCACTGCAAACCATGCCATCTTGCTACCTCACCCGTCTTGAGACTGTCACCACGAGTGCAGTGAAAGTGTCCATGCTGGCGGCTGCCGAACATCTCCACAAGCTTGTTCCAGAATGTTCTCCCGAGCCTAATGCTGTCAATGTTACAGTAAGCTTCGACAGCTCTTGGAAAACCAGGGGATTTTATTCCAACATGGGTTTCGGTTCGGCCATATCTACAACAACAAAAAAAGTACTCGACTACGAGATTCTTAGTCGCCTTTGTGAAAAGTGCTCCATTTGGACTGAAGAAAGGCAGAAAAACAAATCAGCGGAATATGATAAATGGTTAGAGCTCCATAAGCCCAACTGTAACAAGAACTTCAGTGGTTCTTCTCAAGCAATGGAGCCGGAAGCTGCCGAGAGGATCTGGAGTCGCAGCTTGGAAAAGAACCGCTTGGCCTATTCAGTGTTTGTTGGAGATGGAGACTCAAAGTCCTTCCAGCACGTGACCGCACTCAACCCTTACCCTCTAGTTAAAGTCAGAAAAGAAGAATGCTTGACGCACGTGGCTAAACGTCTAAAGAAAACTTTGAAAAAAATAAAAAAATCAACAAAGTCGACGACATATATACAGCACAAATTACCCGAGTGGAAAGCGGACTACATTGCAGCAAACTATTCCACTGTAATTCTGCAAAACCGGGGGACAACACCTGATCTGCTGTCAAGTGCTCTATATGTTCTTCTCGAACACGCAGCAGGAAATCATTCCAGCTGTCCTACCGGAGAGGACACTTGGTGTCGTTGGAATAAACCTTCCGGCTCTGCGACACCAGCTGCCTTAACTACCTTCACACCACTCGACATCCAGAAGGTACGAGAAGTATTCAACTCATTTGCCACGTCGGACTTCTGTAGCCATCTTACACTCGGTCTAACTCAGAATTCGAATGAGTCCCTGCACAATATGATATGGTGTCTGTGTCCCAAGAATAAGTACGTGTCTCCTCAGTCCATCAGAATTAGCACTGCCATCGCTGTTCTTAATTTCAATGAGGAAGAACTGTCATTCTTCGGGATTATGTGCGATCTTGGATTGTTTCCATCTCGACAGGGTTACCAGGCTATAATCAACCGAGTTCACAAATTGCAATACTCCCGCGATTCAAAAACTAAATCTAATTTTCAAAGAAGAAGGAGAAGAATGAAACTAGTAAAGCTACACAGGGAGAAGGCCCTTTTGAAATCAGAAGGCGGTGGCAGTTATAAAAAAGGGAGCTTTGGTTCGGAAAGTATCCAAGGAAAGAGTCTTAGACAATCCCGAGGTCGGGGAAGAGGACGAGGTCGGGGACGGGGACGGGGACGAGGTAGCCTGGCTATAAGAGTGGTCACAGGTGTTAAGAGGAAGCACGACACGACTTCAGCCTCAAACGATAGTAGTTCAATGAGTCGACAACCGCTTGCGCTATTTGTCACCAGAGAGAACCTGAAACAGTGGCACTGAGACGAGTCGGCAATAAAATTAAGTCTCAGTGGGTCTGTTGTGATGTTTGCGATGACTGGATGCATTGCTATTGTGCGAAGGTAGATTTCGAGACGGTCTCCAAAAGCACTTTCACTTGTTCCCAGTGTTCTTGATGCGTGAGTTGTTACATTTTATTTATTACGAACCCTTCGGTCTCGGTCGCTTTGCGACAGATCGGTGCTACGCACCTCAAGTTAACGGCCGCTACGCGGCCTTACTCCTCACTAAACAATTGATTACATATTTTATATAAACAACAACAACAAATATTCATATTATAAATTTATAAATGCGAAATTTGTGTTCAGCATACTTGCTTACCTATAATACTCGTTGAAAGCAAACTTCTAGGTTAATTTTGAATTTTGAATAATTTGTTTACCTATTTTGTGTAAACAACAACAATAAATATTCATATTATAATTTTACAAACGCTAAATTCGTGTTCAGCATACTTGTTTACCTATAATACCCGGTGAAAGCTAACTTCTAGGTTGATTTTAAATTTTCATTGAATTGTTTACCTATTTTTGGTAAACAACAACAACAAATATTCATATTATAATTTTATAAATGCGAAATTCGTGTTCAGCATACTTGTTTACTTATATTACCCGTTGAGAGCTTACTTCTAGGTTGATTTTGAATTTTAATTAATTTGTTTACATATTTTGTGTAAACAACAACAACAAATATTCATATTAGAAATTTATAAATGCGAAAATCGGGTTCACCATACTTGTTTACCTATAATACCCGTTGTAAGCTAACTTCCAGGTTGATTTCGAATTTTCATTAATTTGTTTACCTATTTTGTGTAAACAACAACAAATATTAATATTAGAAATTTATAAATGCGAAATTCGTGTTCAGCACACTTGTTTACCTATTATATCATTTGTTTACCAATTATAACATTTGACAGTTAGTTTATATCTCATATATTAATGCGGTTTCTATTCCCCCATCACTTTAATACAATCCGGACAAACAAACACACACACACACACAACACAAACACACAACAATCGAGATTTAATAATATAGATTTTCCGAAATACGTACATTTTCACGTAGCATTATTATTGTAGTTCATTTGATCAATACTTAAGCATTCTTACTAAAGAGCAGATTAAGTGCTTAAATTTACTCTCGCCCAATCAGTTTAAAATTGAGACAAAACAAACATTTAGATTAATTAAATTATATCTGTAAATTCATAATCCACGACCCTCAAATTTCTTTTGCAGAAAAAATTTGACCTTTGGGAGGGAAATAATGAATATTTTTTCTTACATATTTGAACACGTTTCAAGATAGAGAATCTCTATTTTGTCTATCATATTTCATATCTGCAGTGGCGGATTTAGGCTTTATTAGCAACTCGGGGTTTGAAACAAAGCCCGAGTTGCTAATAAAGCAACTCCACTGTCATTAAAATTCAAAATGAACCTAGGGTTAACTTTCCAATTATCTGATAAAGTTTTCAAGCATAATGAATACTAATTCAATTTTAAAAAATAATATATTTATTGTTTATTAAAATAAAGCGGGACCTCGTAGCGGTTGAGTTATCCGTCGCGAAGCGGATGAGACCTAAGGACTCATATAGCATAACTGTATAAGACATAAGCGTCGGAGCTGCTGAGGCTGAGGCGGCCTTGACTGCCTTACTATTACATGAAATAATGCTAGTTCTATGGCCAGTGAGGTTGCTCAGCTGCAGCACTTTTTATCTCCTTACTGAGAATGGCCGCGCCAGTATTCATGAGCTTCCGACGCCACTTTAAGAGGGATAAGAAAATATTAAAAATATTGTTTGTAGGTAGGCTATTAATGTTGAATTTGAGGTAATTTACATACGTTACTTTTTGAATTTACTGTTACAACTTGTCTGTCTGTCCTCAGCACTGTTAAATTCCCTTCCTTATTTAGGTTATCTGACGTTTCATTATTTTCTCTCTCCTCTCTGCTCGTTGTGTCTGTATCTGTATTGTATCTGGAGCCTATGTTGTGCATTGGGCCCTGTAATGTACCTGGGCCCTTTATTGTACGCTGAATCCTGTATTTTCTCGGTTAACGACTGCAAGGTAATTTCCCTAGCCTCTTCAAATGCATGCACCGGCATAGGCGCAAACTTTTGACCTCTAGCCAAAAGTGCCAGTGGTGCACCTCAATACAAAGTACAGGTGGATCTAGCACCACCAGGCACCACTAGCACTTCTATCGCTGAGTGCCGGTGGTGCACTTGCACTACCTGCACCACCAGGGGCGCCCGCAGGTTAAAAGATGATGTACGCACAATATTTTTTTCAGACAGTTTCTGTATCCAATTTCCGAACTCATGAGTCTTATGACTAATTTTAAAAAATCTTAGCACAAAAGAGTGTTAAAATTAATTAACAGATAAAATTTACTATACGCACGTGCGTATAGTGCGTATGCCTGCGGGCGCCCTTGTGCACCACCGTACTTTGCGCCTATGCATGCACGTGACTCCAGTTAATACGAATACGTTGGAATCTCGAACAAATTTCGATGGTCCCAGTGTACTTAATAACGAGACTCTGTATATGTATTAACCGGAATTTAGCCGTATTTCACTAACGAAATTCCTGTATTTTCTATAAATTGTCTTGTTTTCATTATACGTATATACATTTGTATGTACGTAGTAATATAACAATAGCACCTTTAGTCTTATAAAATGAGACTGCTGCTATTATCTTTCTTATCTAGCCTATCATCAACGAGCCAATTGATGGTACTACTGGCACCGTAACCTTCTCTCTGACCCCTATCAAATCTGCATATCTCCTAGCATGCGTTGTTGGGAGTTTGACTATATAGAGGCCACAAACTTGGACGTGGTTTTATTTAGATTTTTACACAAGAAGCTTTAGAGGTGTTTCAGAAGCCTCTCCTTTTTTATGCACTATTTCTCAAAATGGAGCTCATTGCCTTCACACATTTCTTCGCGGGCCCTATTAAACACGGTGGTAAGCTATTAATTAACTTAATAGAAACAGTGTTTTTCTTAAGGCATATTAAAATAAACTTTACATCTAGTTTTTTGCAATTATACACTAATTTTCTTATCCGAATCCTTAAAAGGCAACTTTACTACTTCAATACTTCATACGAATCATAGTATCATACCTATTGCCCATTGTATATGTATCTTCTCTCAGTTTAGTCACATACCGAGAAATCTGCTTGTTGCTAGATCCTAAGGCCACCCATCAACAATTAGAATATGTGGCGCTCGTGGTGGCTCATGAACTGGCACACAAGTTGTTCGGTAACTTAGTTACGATGGAATGGTGGACACATTTGTGGCTTAACGAGAGTTCGCTTCGTGGATGGAATTTTGATATCTGAACAAATTATTCCCGGAATTCGATATATGGACACAATTTGTAAATATGGACTTTGATTTGCTTTGAGGCTGGATGCTCTTATGAACACACATCCTATTGAGGTATGTTTATGTTTGTTGTTTGTTTGTTGTTTATTTGTTTATCTATTTATCTGTTTTTATTTCTATATAAACAGCTGGCTAAACAGCTGGCGAGCTGGTTAAGTACCTGGTCCTTACGGGGGTGTGCAACATAGACCTCATAGATCTCGACACGAATGGCGTCAGCAACCGCAACCGACAGTTCTTATTCCAGAGGAAACACGTGGACAAGAGCAAGGCAGAGGTCGCCAAGCAGTGCGCTCTACAGTTCAACCCCATGGCGAATCTAACCGCGAGACTTGCCTCGATATTCAACCCCGAGTACAACGTGGATTTCTTCAGTCAGTTTGCTCTCGTTATGAATGCATTGGACAACCGGACAGCCAAGAACCACGTATACAGGTAGCCAGTCAATAACGGGAGCTTAGTAGGTGCTTATTATGAACAATTTATTATTTCGAGTCTTTTGTACGTAAATAGTAGGGTTGAAACGAATATTCGAAATGTAACGAAAACCTTTTTCTAAACGAACGAAAATTCGAATATCCGTTCGTTTTTATGACTAAGCATTAAATCAAATTCAAGACTCAAAATAAAGTTCAAAATTGTTTTTTGTTACTATACAATTTAGTTACAAAGTGTATTACAGTATTAGACATAAGTTAGCTATTACTCAGCTAGTTTAGGTAGGAATTTATATTTACGATTTCTCCAATCGAAACAAAAATCATGTTGTTGTCGAAAAGTAGCAAACGAATATTCGTTTTAATGTAATACGAGCCTCTCGGTCTCGGTCGCTTTGCGACAGATCGGTGTTACGCACCTCAAGTTAACGGCCGCTGTGCGGCCTTACTCCTCACCCTTTCTACCATGGAAATGGTAGAAAGGGACGTTATGATTTTGAATTTTCATTAATTTGTTTACCTATTTGTGTAAACAACATCAACAAATATTAATATGAGAAATTTATAAACGCGAAATTCGTGTTCAGCATACTTGTTTACCTATAATACCCGTTGGAAGCTAACTTCTAGGTTTATTTTGAATTTTCATTAATTTGTTTACCTATTTTGTGTAAACACAACAACAAATATTCATATTAGAAATTTTTAAACGCGAAAATCGTGTTCAGCATACTTGTTTACCTATAATACCCGTTGAAAGCTAACTTCCAGGTTGATTTTGAATTTTCATCAATTTGTTTACCTTTTTTGTGTGAACAACAACAACAAATATTAATATGAGAAATTTATAAACGCGAAATTCGTGTTTAGCATACTTGTTTACCTATTATAACATTTGTTTACCTATTATAACATTTGAAAGTTAGTTTATATCACAATATTACTTGCGGTTTCTATTCCCCCAATCACTTTAATACAATCCGGACAAACACACAAACAAACAAACAACAATCGAGATTTGATAATATAGATTCGTTCAAGCATTTCGAACGAATCTTCAAATATTCGGTATATTCATTTCAGCCCTAGTAAATATTACCCATATACGGCAGGGGCTTATTAAGTTATAATTTATAGACGGTCTACAAATTTTGCTTTGTTCGTATGGGTTTATAGACCGTCTAGATAATAAGGAAGCTCCTTATTGAGCACATAGGGGAATTATAAAACTGTTCCTTTAGGATGTGTCTGGCCGCTAATGTGCCTCTGATCGAGAGCGAGACCGAGGGGTATCTGGGCAAGATAACCGCTAGAGTCCGAATGCTACTCTTATGATAGCGTCCGAATGCTACGAGTGTCTGCCAAAGCCACTCAGAAAACATTTCCTGGCTGCACCATTGGGAACACCCCCTCTGAGCCTATTCACTGCAAGCTCTTCTCAGAGGACATCAACATCAAGTACCTCCTGAGCGTGGATAGGCTCTGGCACAAGCGGAGACCCCTGTCTCTCTCACGTGGGAGCTCCTGGCACATAGTTCCAGTTCCGGTACCACTCAGGGGACTAGAGGAACAGAGGGTGGGTCTCTGAGGGAGTGCGGGGAGTTGTTTGTGAGGTGTGTAGGACAGCTGAAGCTGCTGATAGAGAAGGATGTAAATCTGGTGAGTTCTTGTTTGTTTGTTTGTTTGTTTGTTTGTTTGTTTGCTTGTTTGTTAGTTAGTTTGTTAGTTGTTGTTGTTGTTGTTGTAGCTGCTCTCGACTTCGTAGCAGCTACGGCTAACATTCGATCTCACAGATTCGCTATACCACAAAAGTCTAAGTTCGATGTTGAATCCATGTCTGGCAACATAATACCCGCTATAGATAGCACTAACGCTATAATGGAGGCTCTGAAACTGCTGCAGGCATGGGCGTAGATTTATCTTAAAATCGAAAAAATCTGGGGGGGCGAGATAAGATATTTCTAATTTAAAAAAAAGCTGAGATACCTAGTGTTTATGCAGTACAACCTCGATTATCCGAACTCGTTGGGACCGGTTAAAAATGTTCGGATAATATACAATTCACAAAGAATCAGTTAGGTTTTTACCGAAATAACACCTTCGTTCAAAAGGTTTCAACTTAATTGGGTTATTTTTAATGGGTTGGCATCAATTACTTTTTTTGAGTATGTTAGTTTCCTTCAAATACTGAGGATTCGTGTAATATTTTACAACGCATTGGAGAGAAAAGAACCAAATAGTGGGGGACGGTAGTATGGACCGCCCCCCCAGCTTAAAAATCTAGGGGGGCGCGCCCCCCTCGCCCCCCCGAATTCTACGCCTATGGCTGCAGGGAGAGATAGACCGGCAGGGTTGCCTTGGGTATGGGAATTCCCATAGGATTCCCATATGGGATGGGAATGGGAAACTTTTTTAGCCTATGGGAATTCCCACATGTGGGAATCAAGTAAAAAGGCTATGAGAATTCCTACATGTGGAAAATCCTATGGGAATCCTATGGGAATCCTGTGGGAATTCCCATAGGATTATCAATAGAATTTCCACAAATTCATATAGATAATTATATTACAATAAAGCATAGCGTTCATTATGGTTGTAGACATAGGCGTCATTAATGGGGGGGGGGCAGGCCCCCCTAGTTTTTAAAACGGGGGAGGCCGAATATCCCAGGCCCCCCCAGTTTATTAAATCTCGATGTTTCATAGATTGATTCATTGTTTTTTTACAATTAATGTGACAATTCATTCTACAGATTCATTCGCAAGGTGTTACAAAATAAACTTGTTAATTTATTGTTAATTGTGTAATAAATATTAATAATGAGATAATATTAATAATGAGGTATAGAGATAAACTTTTTTTGGGGCCCCCAGATTTTGAAAGGATGTTTTGACAAAAATATCTACGCCTATGGTTGTAGACAAGTATATAAATAAATATAGTTTGGATTTTATTTTAGGAATTTTATTTCCATATGTGGGAATCCTTTATGAATTCCCACAGAAATCCTGTGGAAATGGGATGGGAATGGGAATGAAAATTCCCTTCCCACGGCAAGTGAAGACCCATTCTGGTATCATTTTTTACAAAACTCATCTGATTATATGAAATTTTATATCAAAATTATGAACATTTTTTTTTGATAATTCTGATTATTTTACTTTAGATTTGTTTTCTCCTCTTTATTAATGATCTCAAATATAGGCTTTAGATCCTTGTATATCTACATATCGCTGTTTCTTCTACTTGGAATTTACGATAATATTCTTGGCTTCTAATCAAATTATTTGTCTTTTGTTTCTGGTGACGTATTCACATGGATATAAAGGTATTTCACATTGTTTGTAATTGTATACTGTTAGGTAGAATTGGTAGGTTTACTAACCAATTCTTTGCATGGAAATAAAGTAAGAAAAATCGGATATTTAGAATATTACCGATTTAAAATGAAACAAAATATGTATTTCACAACCAAATCAGGGCTTCATATAGCTTTCGCAAATCTCCGCACCTTTCGGTGCGCTAATCAAACTGTCCTGTACCCAAACTATACTAAACCCCAGAACTATGGGCTATATGCCCACCCTAGCAATTTTTGACGAGCCCTTCGGTATCTGTCGCTTTGCGACGGATCAGCGACGGACTCCACACCCTTTCTATCATTTCCATGAAAGCTAACTTCTAGGTTGATTTTGAATTTTCATTAATTTGTTTACCTATTTTTATAAACAACAACTATAAATATTCATATCAGAGATTTCTAGATGCAAAATTCGAAATCAGCATAATATTGTTTACCTATTATGACATTTGGAAGTTAGTTTATACCTCAATTATAAATGCGGTTTCTATTCCCCCATCACTTTAATACAATCCGTCAAACAATAAACACACAACAATCGAGTTTTCGGTCTCGGTCGCTTGGCGAGTTTCGTTCGTGTTAGACAATTAAAGGCCGCTTCGCGGCCTTACCCTCGTCAAATAAATCACTCCTAATTGATCAATTGGAAATGATACGTACTTATTTCAGTTCAGTATTTGGGAGCCAAGGTATGTCAACTAATTAATTAATGCTATTTACTAACCCAGGATTTAACTTTTGCACTATAAATTGTTTGATTTAATTCACTGCATTACTCCCATCAATATTATACAGAAGAAATAAGTCAGTAAATCGTTGACTAATTTGTTAGTAATATTATTGACGTGAGCTAATAATACATCACAGATAGAATTAAACTGATATAAGCCAAACTGGATTAATTATCAAAGTATGCAATTTCGGAATTAGTGTAGGTAAAGATTAATTCACCAAACCTCAATACGTGCAATGAGCAGTAGGAGGTTACATTTTGTTGATGCCTGGCGCAGATTAATTGTGAAAATTATAAAAATTTGTAGAGACATGCAATACAATATTTTTTATATTGTGACAAAATTGTGTAACGAACGTTTCAAAATTATAAGGGCTGAATCCATGCATCGGTATATGTATGTCTCATTTCATGTTCTGCCATCTAAAATTGTGGGCGAATCGGATAAAAACTGAAAGAGTTATTCCAAAATATGTGCATTTATGACGTCATAGTCCCGTTATTTCGTTTAGTAAACCAATGGATCGTTGTCAGCGTGTAAATTCTAGAGCTTCTTTCCTATTAATTCTGGACAAACATACAAACACACACACAACAATTGTGTTTTTAATATAGAGATAGATTTATCGTTCAGCTAACTCATTAAATATTATAATCTCTCTCTCTATTTTGCTAATTATTGTTATTACAGTCAGGTTCTTTTATTATCAACATTCAAGGGACTAAAAATTGTGTTCATAATAAAGAGACTTCATACTAAGCGAACTCAACTTAATACAAATCCTATGTAAGTTGTTAAATTGGGACTATAGTTCATAATATAAAAACCTTCATATTAATCAGACGAAATATTGTTCACAATAAGCAGGCCTGACTGTATATTTATCAATGCCTTTATAATGTTCCATTATTTGTGCAATCAATTGCTAAAGCCCACCATAAACGATGCAACTGTTGCATGCAACGAAGTTGCATGCAACAAGGTAACATACACGGTGCAATGTTGCAAGCAATATGTTGCATGCAACACAATTTTCGTACGACAAGTTGCATGCAACATTTATTTTCGTGCAACATTGTTGCATGGAAATTACTCTATTACACATGGTAAAAATATTATTTTAAATCAGTACTATACGTATAATCCCAATGGATTTGTTATTTCCCAGTTCATTATTGTGCACGCGTTGTCGTTTCTGCATTCCAAATTATTATACTTCGCCGGGGGAAATTGCATTTGACCCGTCAACGCAAATTGAGATCTCATGGGTTAAGGATTGGATCAAAATCGAGACGCAAAATGCATTTCATCTATTGATGAAAGAAATTACTTCAGTTGACAACATCCAGTTATAGAAATTTCGTAAGGATGGATCGTCTGTCCAGTAATAAGGTATAGCAATTTTGGTATTCTTAGTTAGAACTGGATATTTATATATACGTACATCCAAACCTCCTTTACCTTTATTCGGGCACTGTCGTCCGGAAGCTGCCCATAACTAGAATTTACCCGGATCTTAGAAATACAATGGTTAGTACATATACAATCCCAAAGTATCTAATCCATATTTTATAGATTCATTCAAAAATTAAAAAACGTCGTTAACCGGACGTGGATAATTTACATGGGGATATTCCAATAATGCTTAAGTTTTTCAAAATTTCCAAATATACTAAAATTTTACTGATACTCAAACATAAAACTAGATCTTTCCGAATCTACTCAAGTTTTTCAAAACAATTCCAATTCTACTCAAGTTTTTCAATATAATTCCAATTCTGCTCAAGTTTTTCAATAAATTCCAAATCTACTCAACTTTTCAAGAAATTCACAGATTTACTCAAGTTTAGAAAGGCTATATTTAGTATATCTTATATATTAAATCACAATGTTTTCGTGTTTGTTTGTTTGTGTGTTTGTTCAGAATTGATTGAGGAACTGGTAAAAACTATAGACTTGAAATTTGGCAGGGGGGTAGGGAATACTGTATGTACAAACGTGCAAACAAGTTCAATATCTAAAAAATATTCACATCTTCCATCAAAAGAGGTGTCAAAACCTTTAGCCAATTAAATTATTGGGGTTGTTCCAGTATGGATTAGCGCTAGCATTCAATTAGTATAATTGAATGCTTTGGTGTCTGTCAAATGTTATGAACGCATTATAGAATACTGGGACAGTAATCTAATTGGTTGTGAGGAAGTTCAGGCATCTAATCAGTTATTTGTGTTCTGTCTGTCTAGCCATACATTTCTAACATTCCATTGTATTATTTGATATAAAATTTAGGGCTGAAACGAATATTCGAAATGTAACGAACGAACCTTTTTCTAAACGAACGAATATTCGAATATTCGTTCGTTTAGATGACTAAGCATTAAATCAATTTCTAGAGACAAAATACATTGGAAAATAGGTTTTTGATAATATGAGAATGGTATAATAATAGTTACAAAGTATATTATACACAAGTTAGCTAATAATCAGCTAGTTAAAGTGGGAATTTATATTTACGATATCTCTAAGCTATACAAAAGTATTGTTGTTGTCCAAAATTAGTTAACGAATAACCGTTTCAATCTAATATTCGTCCAAACGAATATTCGTTTCGTAACGAATATTCGTTTGCAAACGAACGAATATTCGTTCAATCATTTCGAACGAATATTCGAATATTCGGTATATTCGTTTCAGCCCTATTATTATTATTAAAATTATTATCAATCAATACAATAACTTCACCACATCCCAAAGTTAGGGGTCCACTGCTACAGTTTCTTAGTGATATTTAATTTAATATTTGGAGTTGGTATATTATTATACACGGACAAGCTTTAATATCTAGAAGATTATCTGTTCATCAAATTAGCATAAATATCCAAATTATGTACTCTGTCCTTATATAAACCTATAGCTAGGATCCACGGATATACATTGACAGCTAAGGGGCCACTCATCAAGAACGACATTTAATTTGAAAAGGAACATGCTTGAAATACAAGCGAGGGCCGTAGGCCCGAGCACAAGTTGTAAGGACGCGCGTAGAGCAGACGAGCAGCTTGTACTAATAAATATTTGTGGTTGGAGCATCATAGTAGTTTCAATAATCCAATAGAACTTGAGCATATTTAGAATAATCGAATAAAACTTGTGTATATATTTGGAATAATCGAATAAAACTTGAGTATATTTGGAATAATGCAATAAAACTTGAGTATATTTGGAATAATCCAATAAAACTTGAGTATATTTGGAAAAATTTGAGTATATTACAAATTAGTTGAGTATTGTTGAGTATATTTGGAAATTTTCCCATTTACATGTGTAGTATTCTAGGAAAAGAAAAAAATTTAACAAAAATTTAACAGAAAATTTAACATACACGATGCAACAAAATTGCATTCAACAGTTGCATGCAACTTTGTTGCATCGTGTCTGGTGGGATTTAGCTTTCCTTGGTAACATTGGAATTCAAACCATTTACACGTAACTCATTCCAAAATCATTAGATTATAAGTCTCATATTTGAAATCAATCTGAAACCTGATATTTGACCACACATCTATTTTTACATTTCTATTGAATGCTAGCCACTTTGTGATGAATTGTATCAATTACACCACAATGAAATGCCATATAGAGAATATTGTTTCAATTGTATCCAAGCCACTTTATGACAAACAAGCTGCTCGTCCGCGCTACGCGCGTCTTTACATCTTGATTCCTTTATTAGATTAGACAACTTTGTGGCTTTATAAATAATTAATATTAGGTAGCCAATATGTAATAAATAGAAATAAAATATCGCCTCTCGTCAAAATTTTCTCGAAAAGGTGAATGATAAACGATTAATTTATTTTATGTGGTCTAATCAAACCATTGATTATGTGGTTGATGCAGAATGCATGGCAAAGATATTTATATATTGTATAGGGAATTTCGGTACGCTTGAATCCCTGTACAATTTGAATGGTTAAAATCCCTGGACGGTTGGCAGTTACGTAGCTCTAAATTTTTATTTTGGAAAGGGAATAATCGTTCAATTGCTAAAGCCCCCCCCCCCTGAAAAGTTAAGTTTGGCCTTCATCTCCTAACACACTAGTTCCCAAGGTGGAAATATTGTTTTGTGTTAAAAGATTTAGACAATTTGGTTCAGATTATCTGCGTCTCATTTTATAGATGCCTACAGTAAATGTATTACTCCACTAATCTGAACGAATTCACTAATCGGAACAGATTTTTTTAACCGAAGCACCTCTGTTCGGATTAGCGAGGATGTATTGATGCTATTGTGCGATATTCTAAACAAATTCAATAAAATCATTCTCGTCTGCTCTATTACACCCCCCTCTACCAAATCCTAGATACGCCCTGTTCACATACTATGACCATGACTGGCATCAATGAATTGTGGTTAGTGATCATGATTCGGATAATCTAACAAATTGTAATTGTAATGATTCAAATAACAATATTCGCCGTTGTTATGCATGGGTGGTCTCTTTTAAATTAATAGGCCTCTAAGTATATAAAAGATAAGTCTAAACATAAGTAACTAGTATACTATTTGTTACTAGTATTTGTATTTATCATTCAAATTTGCATCGGATTTCCTCGTTTCTTTGTTAATTTTTAATTAATAAATGGCTCTACTCCTGGATTCAGAAAGTGAGTTATTCTTATTGATACTACATTACGCGTATCATGCTTCAAAACTTAGCATGGTTATTTAATTTAATTAACTGCATTGCAACCTATTGTATGATTTTAATCAGAGATTGTTGTTATAAAATAACAAATTCTAAAGTTGGTGAAATCCTGGAATTTTAAAATAAGATATTCACATTAATATAACGAGCCCTAGAGTCCTTCGGTCTTGGTCGCTTCGCGACATGCCAATTTTCAGCTTTCTAGGACTCGTAGTCTTTCCTATTAATTCTGGACAAACAAACAAACAAACAAACAAACAATTACACACAACAATTCCGCTTTTAATATATAGATTTCTTCCAATAGTGCTTATACGTATCTATATATAAGTTTGTGTATATTTGTGATTTTAGTGCGTTTTATTTTTTCTATGAACAAAATATAAATATTAAGATATCATATATGTAGACAGTCTATTTCTAGACCAGGTTTTCTTGCATATACATTAGTATTACCCATAAAAAGCAGGGCAAGTGGTCTACATAATTTATAGACGGTCTTCAAATTTTTGGCTTATTTGTATGGGCTTTTATAGACCGTCTAGAAATAGACCGTCTACATATAAGGATGCTCATAAATATTACCCTGAAATCTTACAAAAATTGTCCGAAATTTTGATAATATATATGACATGATATCATTCATTGCCCAGATGTGAAAGTAGAAAGTCATTTGAATTTCAATTGAAAGTGAAATGTGGATGTTTCTATTTATATCCTTTATCATCCGCGGGACTTTTTAATATGAAATAACTTCTATGTAGACCGTCTAGAAATAGACCAGGTTTTCTTACACATAATTTAGTATTACCCATAGACGGCAGGTGGTCTACAGAATTTATAGACGGTCTACCAAATAATATATTTGTACTTTTGACTAAGTTAAGATTTTAGAACGACTAACTCGTCATAATTCGGACCCAATACAAATTCCATAGACGTGTGAATAGAATTTTGGTGAGATTTGAGAATACAAACAATGAAAATACAATTAAGTTCATATTGAATCTAGTCACATGATGATTATACGTATATAATTCATCACCTTGTATTCTAATAATAGCAGTACGTTTAGTTTAATGTAGAACTTGGAAAATTGCTTGACGACTGTCAATGTAGGAATTTAATGTTTTAGAACGACTAATGTTTCTTGTTTGCTCGTCTTAATTGAATACCATTTGGCGTAATTCGGAACTAATACGAATTCCATAGACGTGTGAATTGAAAGTTGGTTGAGGTTGAGAATAAAACCATGAAAATACAATTAACAAGTTAATTGCATTTTAAAAAATGCGTCTGTATGTGCGTGTCCTAAATTAATATTACTATACAAAATTACTAGACATTTACTAAGACTTTGCTATGATTCAGAATGTCTGAAGTTTATTATTTTAATTGATTATCCCACACAAACAAACAACTAATTTCAATAAAACAACTAATTTCAATAAAGTGACAAATTCAAAACGATAATCATCTTGCCTTAATTTTATTTTAACAACTTCCTATTTCTTCACGAAAATCAAATGAGCCAGTCCGAAATTATAGAATTGTAGTAGATAATTCCTATTACAATAGGTTCTATTACTATTACTATTACTATTACATCGTATTTGAAACACTATAACTTATTACTATTACTATTACTTCTAAAATGTAATCGTTACTAATACAATTACTATTACATATTCATATAACCCCAGGCCTGGCCTAAAGGGGGTAATTTTACACGCTAACAACGATCTCTTGTTTTCCTCGACAAAATGGTCATAAAATCACATATTTGGGCATACCTCTTCCCATTTTTATCCGTTACTTGTGTTGTGTACTTCCTGACACAAGACAAGCATACATAGGTCGGGAAAGCGACCTTTGTCATGGTGTGATCCGCCGCAATCCGACCGAGACCGAACTGCACGTAGCTACTATATACTATGTACTATATAGTATATGTTTGTATATTTGTACTATATATGAATAGTTCAGTCGTCACAGCTGTAATTTTCTATTTTCTTTCTTTCGTTTAGTCATTTCCAGATGTCGAGATAACGATGCCCTCTCATTGGGTTGCGCACAACAATGAGGAATGGCTTATACTGGACGAGGTGGTGCCGGGTTCTGAGGAGTGGGAGCAAGCTACTTTTCCCTTCAGATCCTCGCGTTACAATGCTCTCAAAGTTGTGCGAATTCAGAATAAATACTTGTGGTTGAAGTATCAACAGTGTCTTGCTCGATTCCATGCATTGGAGAAGCCTGCTAACGAGAAAACAGTATATCATGGAACGACCAACGTTGTTCCTGAGCAGATCTACAGTTGTTTGGAGGGGCTTGATTTCCGATATTCACGAGATGGGCTGTGGGGCAGAGGAAATTACTTCGCTGAGAATATCACACTGTCCAACGAGTACAGTTATCTGGTTCCACGAAGTAACTTCCGACAGATTCTAGTTTTTCAAATCATTGCCGGTAACGTAGTAACTATGGAACCTGATAAAACTCTTCTAATGCCTCCACTTGTACCCGAACATCATGCGCGTTTTATATTAGAGAGGTACGACACGGTGTATGGTTGGCATCCGTCTGGTGGTGGACTGTATGTAATGTACACCAACGAGCGTGTCAACCCAACTTACCTGATCACTTACGCTTAGGTAAGCCATGCTATTTTATTTGCGCTATCATACGTTTACTTGGATTTATCTCGATTCTGTTTCTAGTTTACGTGCAGGCCTTCCTTTTGACAGTTCTGGCTGGATGTGGGTGACTGGAGCAGGAGTCGTTAAGGACTCCTCCTTAGGGGCGAATGTTTAGATTCGCTTCTCAACGGTTCCCACATTCACCTCTGTCCTGCTGGATTCTCAATCGAATATCAGGTATGTTACTAATTTGTGTTTACATCAATCAGCTTATTTATTTGTCTTTGTCCTATTCTAGATCCATTCTAGTTTCCCAGACTCCCAGTTTTATACTGCTCTACCATTTGTCCAAGCTGAACAGTGCCACTGTTTCAGGTTCTCTCTGGTGACAAATAGCGCAAGCGGTTGTCGACTCATTGAACTACTATCGTTTGAGGCTGAAGTCGTGTCGTGCTTCCTCTTAACACCTGTGACCACTCTTATAGCCAGGCTACCTCGTCCCCGTCCCCGTCCCCGACCTCGTCCTCTTCCCCGACCTCGGGATTGTCTAAGACTCTTTCCTTGGATACTTTCCGAACCAAAGCTCCCTTTTTTATAACTGCCACCGCCTTCTGATTTCAAAAGGGCCTTCTCCCTGTGTAGCTTTACTAGTTTCATTCTTCTCCTTCTTCTTTGAAAATTAGATTTAGTTTTTGAATCGCGGGAGTATTGCAATTTGTGAACTCGGTTGATTATAGCCTGGTAACCCTGTCGAGATGGAAACAATCCAAGATCGCACATAATCCCGAAGAATGACAGTTCTTCCTCATTGAAATTAAGAACAGCGATGGCAGTGCTAATTCTGATGGACTGAGGAGACACGTACTTATTCTTGGGACACAGACACCATATCATATTGTGCAGGGACTCATTCGAATTCTGAGTTAGACCGAGTGTAAGATGGCTACAGAAGTCCGACGTGGCAAATGAGTTGAATACTTCTCGTACCTTCTGGATGTCGAGTGGTGTGAAGGTAGTTAAGGCAGCTGGTGTCGCAGAGCCGGAAGGTTTATTCCAACGACACCAAGTGTCCTCTCCGGTAGGACAGCTGGAATGATTTCCTGCTGCGTGTTCGAGAAGAACATATAGAGCACTTGACAGCAGATCAGGTGTTGTCCCCCGGTTTTGCAGAATTACAGTGGAATAGTTTGCTGCAATGTAGTCCGCTTTCCACTCGGGTAATTTGTGCTGTATATATGTCGTCGACTTTGTTGATTTTTTTATTTTTTTCAAAGTTTTCTTTAGACGTTTAGCCACGTGCGTCAAGCATTCTTCTTTTCTGACTTTAACTAGAGGGTAAGGGTTGAGTGCGGTCACGTGCTGGAAGGACTTTGAGTCTCCATCTCCAACAAACACTGAATAGGCCAAGCGGTTCTTTTCCAAGCTGCGACTCCAGATCCTCTCGGCAGCTTCCGGCTCCATTGCTTGAGAAGAACCACTGAAGTTCTTGTTACAGTTGGGCTTATGGAGCTCTAACCATTTATCATATTCCGCTGATTTGTTTTTCTGCCTTTCTTCAGTCCAAATGGAGCACTTTTCACAAAGGCGACTAAGAATCTCGTAGTCGAGTACTTTTTTTGTTGTTGTAGATATGGCCGAACCGAAACCCATGTTGGAATAAAATCCCCTGGTTTTCCAAGAGCTGTCGAAGCTTACTGTAACATTGACAGCATTAGGCTCGGGAGAACATTCTGGAACAAGCTTGTGGAGATGTTCGGCAGCCGCCAGCATGGACACTTTCACTGCACTCGTGGTGACAGTCTCAAGACGGGTGAGGTAGCAAGATGGCATGGTTTGCAGTGGTGGTGGCATTTCGAATGCTATAGCTAGCTTGTGAAGATCAAGCCATGAGATACCGGTAGAATGAGTAGCCAATATTGACCTCATTGTAACCTCGTTCATATCTTGACGAGGGTGCTTGACATTTACACATGTTTGGTGGATAGGTTTGTCAAGGGGGCGTGAAGATGGGAAATTTGCAACCTGTAAATGGCATCGTTGGCATTTTACTCGAAAGAATGTTTGCCACCCATGATTCCATTCTTCCTCGAAGAGACTTAGTCTATCGTTACATTCGTTGCAACGCAGGGTAGCGAGAACATCTGCAAGAATGCCAACATCTAGAATCCGGTGACCAGACGGTTTAGAAGCAATAATATTGGAAACGCCCTGAGAAGTGATGAACTTCACTGATTTTGGAGTTGTATCTATGGGTACTTTAAATCTAGAGCTATAACCAATACGCGGAAATTTATGGCACTGCGTTTTTTTCTTTATGGAAACGTATATTCGCTTGTGAGGACGACTCACACTACGCAAACAGTCACTACCAGGAGAAGCAATGTCTAAATTGAATAAGGTTCCTGAGATCCCAGGTGTTGATGGGATAATCGATGAGTCGCTTGTATGGAGGGAAAATTCTTGGTCAGAAATATCCTGAATGTCAGATAGAATATTGTCGCGGGTTGACTCGCTCGAGTCGCTTGACATTTTGTATCTAATAAGTGGAAACCGGTTATAAGAACATCGTCGGGAGTAGAAGAAAATGTTCTTATAATTGGTTAAATGGACATTTTGTAAATATAATTTTACAGATAAGTAACCTCTTACAAATGTTGCTAATGTGAATCCTATTACTATAAATGCTAAAAATAGGAATAGTTCTTACAATGTCACTCAATATTAAACTACAGTAAAACTCGACTATCCGAAGATTCCGAACAGTTCGGTTAAAATAACACAGTGGAATATAGAGACCATTTTTTATATGTCTAAATTTTATATATCTAAATTAGGATCAGCAAGACTCGCTATAACTAATAGGAGAGAGGAAGAAGTGATATACGTATTAACTTGCAGGGTTTTTTTTAAGGCCGATCTTGGTGTAAATTTGACCCAATATTTTTTGGAGTTACACCATGATTCGGGTCAGCCGCGGCCGCTGCAGTTTTGAATTACACCAAGGCCCCGCTGAGTTACACCAAGGTCTCAACCTTAAAAAAAAACCCTGGTACATATTAAGAATTATTATTTTAATCAGGAATCTCTAAAATCGAATTAAGAGGCAGGATTCCGCATTCAGTACGTGTCCGGGTCAATAGACAGTGCCCAGGTGTACTTAAGCCTAGCTTTATACTTCTTCCCCAGCTTCTCGTACGCCTTACCCGACGCCATGCACCAGAACCTAGCTGGGCGCTATCTTAACCAGCTCAAATAGGAAGTCGAGCGCCTCCTTCGGTCTGTTGAGGTCAAACATTATAATAGCCTTATGGTATAGCGGGATTGGGTTCTTGATGTCTAGTCGCTGGCTTGCTCTAGGAGCCACATATGATCTGTTGAGAGTGTCTGACCTTAGCCAGTCTGCTGCAGATAACGCAGCTACTGCTGTTGATAGCAGTTGAAATACCATTCTCACATCATGGTTGCTAAGTTGATAGTATCGTAAAGCGTTAATTTGTGGTTGAAATACCATTCTCACTTCATGGTTGCTAAGTTGATAGTATCGTAAAGCGTTAATTTGTGGTTGAAATACCATTCTCACTTCATGGTTGCTAAGTTGATAGTATCGTAAAGCGTTAATTTGTGGCTGAAATACCATTCTCAAATTATGGTTGCTAAGTTGATAGTATCGTAAAGCATTAATTTGTGGCTGAAATACCATTCTCAAATCATGGTTGCTAAGCTTGTACAATAAAACGTCTATAATCCGACAATTTGCTAATTTGACACTAAATCTCACAATGAGTGTCGGATTAATCAAGTTCTGCTGTATTATCGTAAACATTTCAGTCGTGCACAGAAAAAACGGCACAAATTCATTCCCACTGATCATATTATCACATAAATAAATCGAAAAATTGAATAAGAAAATGGGTAGGCTATGCAAAATAGATTAATTGCTTATCATCTTATCCGCCCAATGTTATTGATACCTCATAAATATAACAAGACTGGTAACAATTTCCCTGGATTGAAACTAAAAATTGTCTAAATTTGAGTGAGTCTTTCTTTGGTATGAGTGAGGATGGATCGCTTTTCGGTACTAGTGAGATTAAGTCGAACTTAAGCTTGGCCGGCGGAAGGTCATAAAGTGGTCTAAGTAGTAAGTAGTAACGTAAGAGTGGTCAAGCCATGGGTCTAAGTAGTAACGTAAGAGCGGTCAGGCCATGGCCTGAGCGGCCTAATCGCTTTCGCCGGCCCTGTTAAGATGAGTTAGAATAAGTCGATTGTTGTATGTGCGAAAGTAAATCGCTCTTGGGTAGTGGTAAGAGTGACACGCGCGCGGTATAATGTGCGATAAATAGTTCGTTCTAGTTAACGAGTAATTCTCCTAGGTGGCGGTTAGTCACAATATCAAGGAAATTTGTGGCAAATAAATGATAATCTGAAGTGATTGAAAACGGCTGTTAGGTGAAAAGAGTGGAAACAAAACAATGGAAATAGATTAAATAAACTATAAATAGATGAACTGATATGCTATCTAGTCTTTTGTGGAATGAATATACCTGTAGTGAATGATATCAACTGTGTTATCAGCTCCTGATTGCGATTGGACGTGGAACAAGAGAACGAGTTGCCTTAGTCATTATACTTCTGTCGGTAGAGCGCCTGCCTACAGAGAGCTTTCACCCAAGTTTCACCTAAGCACGTGACAAATTTAATAATTGAGTTATAGTGTCACCTGATTTTGTGACCCCGGGCGGCACTATTTAGGGGCGGCATACATTGTAGTCTAGTTTACGGCATAAAAGAGTAGACGATAATAATTATCTTTGATAATGATTGGAAACCAAACATTACATACCCTTTAATATTAATGTCCACAAACTCAAAGACCACAATTAGATTGCTTCAATTCAATTCAATTTGATACATCCAGCACTAGCGGATCCAGAAATGTCGAAAAAAGGGGGGTCCAAAGAAATAATGCGAGCTTACCGCTGAAGATTTTCTACTTATATACACTCAGAAGTAATTTTAAACGATAATTTTTAAACGAGCCTTAAGTTGCATTTGTCAACAATTTGTTGAAAGCAATAAGCTCCATCCCTTAGAGATATCTGTTCATCTGATTTCCCATTATTTTCTGGTTCAGTCTTTGCTAATTCAAACGTTCCTATGCAGCTATGTAGTTCTCATAAGAAGGTATATAATATAATATATTATTAATGATACTAATAAGCTTCTATACCCGTTAAGAGCTATCATAAAGAATAGTTTGGGGATCCCCAATAGTTTGTTTCGATTATCTGGCAAAGTGTGTGTAAACTTTCTTTAATGGAATTAATGGAATATCTTTTTCGGAACTGAAGAAATACCTTTAATGCTTTTCGCCTGTCGAACCTTTTTCTCCTCAACATATTTGCAACTTTCTTCACAACTTCGTTTACAAAGTCGGAAATTGCTTTTACAAGTACATACAAATTAGGAAATAGTGTTATTTGTTTGGTGTTGGATTTATCTCCTGCTACAATTTTAAATAATTTAATATTGTCGCTAAATTCATAGATTTGTTTATCTAATAAGTATTGCTCTGCGTTGAGTTTAGTACACCGTATAATTAGGTCTCGTATTTCACATAGTGCATCATAATATCACTTATTAGGTTCAGCTAGCAAATGAATCCCATCCAGTTCATATTTACTCAAGAAACTTTCCTTGGGAGAGAAAAGAGTATCTTAAGAGTCTTAACTAGATAGTCTCTTGCTGTATAAATTGATGTACAACCTGCATTTAATTATGTCGTATATTTTTTAGGATACAAAGGTTGACGTCGATGTCTTGTAACCTACCATCAATCTTGTTAGCTAACTTCTTAATCTCATTGGTAGCAACATCGGTAATAATATCAGAACTTTTCAAAGTGGTTTTCTCAACCATTTTCGTAGCCATTAGAAGTACAGTAGCTAGTTAGTCAGTAGATGCTAGATACAAGGGAACTCTCGTTATAACGAAGTGCTTGGGACCTGTAAATCCCTTCGTTATATCCGGATAATCGTTCTAAGCGGATAATAATTAATGCATTTAGTGCTCTGGGGAAAATTTGTGCAAAATCTATGGGAGTCTCTCAGTCTATGGAGAAAAAATATAATATAATGCAAACGTGAATTCCAAGCCAGCTGAAGCAAGCATTTCACTGAGATGGCCGAATTTACTAAATTTACTGTTAAATCTAATGTTAATATACATTATTAATACATAATTAGTCACTACTCAAATGTTATAAACTTAAGCTGAAATTAAGGGCAGAACGATGATACAGTTCTTGGAAAACCAAAAATTACTGTCCAAAGGTCAAACGACCAAATTGAGACCCCAACAAGTGAAATATGTGGAAGAATGGGCCTGGATTTAATGATATAGTGGAAGCTCGCAAACCGGGGGCACCTTGGCGTTTCTGAAAAATTGCCCACATTGGGGAGTGCTCCGTTTTGCTAGCTTATCTACAAAGCTAAAAATAAAAATATGAAAACAAAGTAACAAATCAATGAAAAAGAGTGCCCCGGTTTGCGAGCTTTGCCCCGGTTCGAGAGGGAAATTTATATAGGACAAAACCAAATTCGTAAGTAACTGCCCGGGTTTGGGAGGTGCACCAGTTTGCGAGTGCCCCGGTTTGCGAGCTTCTACTGTATGTGAATATATTGCTAATGCACTAGATTTACTTACTTCTTGCGATGCGTTTTGAAATTATAAAGGGAAAACAAGTTTAAACAACCGATGAAATGCAATGTAATAATGCGTGCGTGTAATTGCATTAGAATTTACATACTTACTTGTATTTGGGGTCGACTATCTTTAAATCCAGAGGGGAATAACACGATGAACTACAAAATGACATCAAGTGCAGCACTACAGCAGGAATTAAGTCTGAATATCGGAAAGGTAAAAACAACATAAATTATACAAACATGATGTTCTTTTAAGTCAAGTATATTATTTTCTGTGTAAACAATGATTCCCTTCTTTGCTGCAACTAAATTTTTATCACTATATTTATGGCCTTGCTCGCAAAAAGAAATATCCGAATTGAGATTTATGGGTAGCATGATTCCTTGTGTAAGCTGTTCATTATAAATATTTGCTAAGCTCTTACTTAGTTTAAATGGAATTGCTCAAGTAGATATTGTTGAATAATCAAGAACCTTCGAGAGTATTGGTATCTGATCTATGTATTCAGAAATACTCTTCTGTAAAGTTGACTTTTGCTTGCACATTCCGCTACAGTTATCGCAATATCACTTTCTATCTTTCTTTCATATAAAATCAATGATATCCATTCCTAATGAGAAAGATTGTATTAGCATCTATTGTAAAATAGGTACTGTCTGCGTGTGATTTGGATTCTGCTAAAGCCAAACTTTGGAACTCTAACCATATGTTATATGCTTGATAATGTAAGCATGAATTTAGGTGACAAGATAAACATATCTCCAAACTTGTTTCAATCAAAATCCTCTTCTTCGTTAACAATACTTCACCTAACATAGGAAAATAAAGTAATTAAACAAATCACAGAAATTCAGTGAACTTGTTTACTTATAAAACCATTAGTGACATCAAAATCTGACATAAATATACAGAACAATCCTGCAAACGCCAGACCTTCTGTTTGTCGGATAGAATATGTACATATTGGTCTAGTATTGGAATATTTAATATCAGCTCTCCTTGTGAACATATCTCAGTACTTTCTTCTTCTTTATGTTCTCCTAAAATTAAAAGTTAAGTAGTATTTCTTACTTCGATTATTTAATTAAACCCGAAAATCGAGCTTGTTAACTCGACCCCGTTGATTGGGCCAAGTAGACTTGTATTAATCAACTTACATAATTATTCCTTGAAAAATGGTAAGCCAACCAATTTCATGGACTCATCAGGGGGGTAACCCTCTTGCTGAGTCCCTGAAATTGGAAGCACAGCAACCAGTTTCATACTGGGTCGTATGTTCATATAACATTTGATCTACAATAAAATCAACACTCGAAATATCAAACTTACTAGATGCAATTACAAATTGCTGTTCAGATATTGTAGTCATATGTGTGGGTTTAGAAATATCAATTCTTCGATATAAAGGGTTGCTGGAGTAACGTCAAATTTCTCCTCAACTAGTCTTCGTTTTCTCGGGTGGTTAACAGGGTTGCCAATTTTTTTAAGCCCAAAGCGTGATATTTTGTCCTTTTTGGAAAAAAAAGCGTGAGGAATATAGTATAAAGCGTGAGAAATTATTTTTCACTTCAGAAAGCAGTATAATAAGAGTTTATTTTGCCTCGCCCCTGAATTTTATGCTACCTATCTATTTTGATAAATAATGCGAATAATGACTAAAAATCTAAAAAATTTAACATGAATAATTACTAATTATCTATTGTAATGCAAAATAATAAAATCTACTAATTCAAGACTAAGTACTAAAATAGTTCATACAATGCTCCTCGTTGTATTCTTTAGTAACTTTTTGTGACCTTATAATCAAATTGCTACTAGGTTTTTGACAATTTACCATTTTATAATAAAGCGTGAGATTTCGAAACTAAGCGTGAGAGCGGGAGATTTAAAAAAAAAGCGTGAGATTCACGCCTAAAGCGTGAGAGTTGGCAACCCTGGTGGTTAATATCAAACGTTGAGGTAGAAAGTTTTTCAGCCATTTTGATTTGTATCGATGTCAAATACTACTTATGAATAGAAATACAGAAATTACATTTATTTAAATACTTTACGCGAATGAAATTAAAACATTTGACCATTCTGCACAGGGAGCGTCTACATGGGGGATGTGGCGAGCGATAGCTCACCCAGGAGAGCGGCAGGGAGACGGACAGATTTGTGTCCAGGTATTGTCCGGATAGACTTGAGCAGGTCAATAAGACACCGGCCTGTCGCAGGCAGTCCGTATTGAGCAGCATAGTGGGCCGAAGCAGCTCTATCAGGTAATGGGAACGCGTCTCGTTCTCGGACACAAGGGAATCCATCTGCGAGTATTGCTCACCAAGCAGGGCGGCAGGGGGCCGTATAGATTTTCATCCAGATATTGGGTGCAGAGAGGATAGTTATGAATGGGGAGTCTACGCGCTCTGGGAACGCCTGGCGGGCGGAGAAGGCCTCGGGCTCCAGCCGGTCAGAGTTCCGGAAGTCTTCAATAAACCGCTTGAGGGAACTGAGACCAGCCTGCCGCAGGCAGTCTGTGTTGAGCAGCATAGCGGTTCGAAGCAGCTCCATCAGGTAGTAGGGGCGCGCCTCGTTCCTCGACACCAGAGAGACCACATACGCGCATATGAGCATGATAGGATAGGTCATAGGTCATAGGAGAACGGGGAATCCCGCGGTCCTCCGTATGAGCGCGAACCGACAGCTGGCCGCTGCGCCGCAGAGACAGCAGGCGGCTCTCCGGGGGAGTCTGCTCGTAGCCGGGAGGCAGGGCCGGCAGCAGCAGATCCTCCCGAGCCGAACCCGCCCTGGTTAGCAATTTTTGGAGAGAGAACATCTGAAGTTAGGTCTCCTTGGAAACTATAATCCAACAATGACCTGTTGAGGGGTGTGACGTTCTGATTAGATAGTGAAAAAGTTAGGCCCACTCAATTCGTATCTGATGGGTGAGGCCTGGGGCATAGGAAGATTGTCAAGGTCCTCTGGACGCAGTACAGCTTTTTTTGGGTTCCTGAATAGCACTTTCTGATCAGTAAAGTTATACTGAAAATTGTGAATGATTCCCCTCAATTTCACGTTCTTTTTGGAGAGATCTGATATGATATGATCTTTCTCTTTCAAGGCGAGACTCATTCTTTCAAATTGCAATTGCATATTCAGCTGATGTTCTTCGCTAGTTAGCCGTTAGCATTGTTCCTTTTAGGTGTGGAAGACTGCGGAGGGAAAGAAAAAGAAGGCACATAGGCCTGGACGAATGTCGAGAGTGAACTTAGTAGACGGAGGATTCCGTGTCAGCAAAAAATTAAAAAAAGCTGATAGTTAGCATCTAGTGTTGCATAAATTACCAATTTACGGACAGGACCAAACGACCTGAACAGGACTGGGACCGGTGTAAGCGCGCTTTGGGACCCCAGCGTTTTAGGCCCCAGAATTATCGAAACCTGCTACATGTATCATCTAAAATATTTCGGGGCTATGTCCCCTTACCCATGCCCTGGGTACTCTACTAATCCAGTGAATAAATAGGCACCTTCTCACCTAAATAGGTATGAAGTCATGCTAAGGCCCGTTTATCTAAACAATGTGTGATATAAATTCATTTTGTAATATAAATCGGTGTAAGCGCGTTTTAGGTATCCAGCGATTTAGGGATCCCCGTTCCTATATCGCTAGCGTTTTAGAGACTCAGAGGGCCTAAAACGCTAGCGTTTTAGGGAAGGGGTCACGGGGATCCCTAAATCGCCGGATACCCAAAAACGCGCTTACACCGGCCTAAAAAGCACGTAAGAGGGGGGAATGCAATTTTAAGAGAACTTTTATGTAATGTTTGAAGGGGGAGGGAGTTGAAATGGAATCAATTAGAAGTGCAGCTATATTCTGCTTTTGCGATTAGTATAAACAAAATTTTTGAGTGCTGTTGCATGGGAAATGCACCCCCGACGTGGGAAATGGACCCCCGGGCCCCTAATAAGTGACCATGGATATGTTCAGGGGGTCCATTTCCCACGGGGGTCCATTTCCCAAACGTATGCGTGGGATTTGGACCCCCTTGATATGAAAATACATTAGTCATATCCTGTTATGAAAATGTATTAGTCATATCCTGTATGAAATACAAATATCACCTGTTAATTTAGAACGGAATTTGTTGACTTTTAATACATTCTAATTGAGCACAAAATTTGGTGCGTCTTCCTTTGCCTAATTGTTACTGCATATTTACCAATTAGGATTGTCGTTTTTTGAGTATAGTTTTTTTTTTTAGTATACTTCGAATCGCCTATGGCCTTACATCTCCCTCGGGAGATGTAGGCGATTCGACAACATCTCCCATAATAAGTATACTCAAAAAACGACAATCACGCATACGTTTGGGAAATGGACCCCCGTGGGAAATGGACCCCCCTGAACATATCCATGGTCACTTTTAAGGGGGGTCCATTTCCCACGGGGGTCCATTTCCCATGCAACAGTGCTTCGTTTTCAAAATTATAAATTTAGTGCAGTTACCTTGACAAAAACGTGTATTGTGGAATACTACTGTATTTCTCGGTCAATTATCCGATTCGGGCAACCAATTATCCGATTGGGTCAACCAATTATCCGATTCGGGCAACCAATTATCCGATTCGGGCAACCAATTATCCGATTCAAGCAATCAACAATTATAGTGATATATTTGATATAATAGTGATAATGAATACAGTTAATTAATATCGGATAAATGATTTATTGGATATATATATTGGATAATGTAGCTACTAGAGATTTTCAAGGCGTATTGCTCTCGGAACTGTTGCTGTCAATACATGGTAGAACGAATTCAGGCAAGTTGCTGGAGTAATTTGAGCCAAATCATTTGGGCATAATTGCAATAGTTTATCTCTCCTTGCACTTACCATAGTTTGGCCCTCAATTGGTATAATTGGTCCTTGAGCGCTGAGAGTTCGTTTTATATAGGATTTTAGACTTTGGAAGCACAACTCAATCGGATTCAACTCGCATCTGTATGGAGGGAGGCGTTTCAATTCGATGTGTGAAGGGATGTGTGAAGGGCTAGAATCATTTGAAATTGCTCTCCCACCTCGTGAAATAGCAACTGTAGATGATGTGGCAGAGTGTTGTCCTGCATCGTATGAACTCGAAGCCATAATTTATGATTAATATTTGAATATTAGGAATATATTTATTTCGTATTACTTTGTTTTATACTAATCAACCCAGTATCCTAAATAGATAAACCAATGAAAATCAAAAGTAATTCCGATCGGATAATTGGTTGACCCAATAGGATAATTGGTTGCCCGAATCGGATAATTGGTTGACCCAATCGGATAATTGGTTGACCCAATCGGATAATTGGTTGCCCGAATCGGATAATTGACCGAGAAATACAGTAGTTGTATTGTGGTGTATTGTGAAATAAATAGAAAAATTACAAAATATTCCAATACTTTTGTATCCATTCTAAGTAAATTTGTCCTTTCAGAGAATAGTGTCAATTGTTTCGATGATTTATATTGGCTATTCAAAAAGAATTGATCGAAATGGTATTCGATATATAGTAAGTTTCCTAACTACAAGAATATGTTGAATTATATATGAACCATAATGTTTATATATAGTTTGGAATATTTATACTATATTTCAAGGTTATACTTAGTAGTTGTGGTTCACTAAGAAAGTTAGATGAGATTCGAACCATGGATATATGAATAAACGAATATTTTTGGTTATCTTTATTAGTTATTTGATAGTTTAAATAAATGTGCATATATACATACCTAATTTCCGGAACGGGACGGTATGGAACGGTACCATTCCGGAAAATCAAAGTACCTAAATTACGGAACGGTACCATTCCGGGAAATTTAAGTACCTAAATTACGGAACGGGATAGCCCCCAAGGTATTGGTTATTATAGACTTTAACAACATTTGGTCTTGCATTCTGATATATTATTTTGTATTAATTGTGCTAAATTATCAAGATAAAATGAAAGAAACCGGTGTAAGGGCGTTTAGGGACCCAGGGGCCGAAATAGCTAACCTGTTCTAGGGGTGCCCTAAATCGCTAGCGATTTAGGGACCCCGCGTTTTGCATTGATTGAGTATATTGTTATAGGTTTAATCAATCTTTAGTTGATCTATCCCAGCTCAAGTACCAAAATTAACAATTTAAATACCGGAACCCTAACTATAAATAAATTACAGGAGTGGTATTAGTTGGACTTTCAATTAGGTAGTGAACTCAGATTTCATCAGTATGTAATGCGTACGTGCGTGAGAACATTTGGTGATGGTGGTGCTCATAGGCGCCGAAACTCTCCAACGCCAGGGGGGGTGTTACTTTTACATTCAAATGTGAAAGGTCAAAAAACAACGCCTATGGTAGCTAAAAATCAATTATGTTGGACGGGTATAATTGTATACATATAGAAATCAACCAATGATATTTATTCAAACTCATTATGGAAGAAAAAAATTCTATGGTATATGCTCTATACGTGTTACATAAAAAAATGTCTAATAAGTTTGGTTTAGCTAGACTTCTTGCTATATAACAGCTACCCTCCCCAACCAGGAGGGGTATACCCTTCCTAACTGTTTCCTCATCCAGGGGGGGTGAAACCATCCCTGGAAAAAACCAGGGAGGGTCAAACCCTCCCTGACCCCCCCCTCTTTCGGCGCCTATGGTGGTGCTATACACCACTTTGTCTACAGTCTAGACGTCCGACACTTGTCACTTATACTGAAGTTATACATACTTAGTGTTTAGGGACTTGAATACGTTTTTAATTAATGATAACTCTCGTTGTAAAATGCACATTGTATCACTGCCCTCCTTCATGAGTGCGACACTTAGTTAGTATGACTAATAATATTGTAACATTTTAAGGGGTCCTCTCCGCGGGTCGTATGCGGGCGCCGCCCCCGCTCCGCAAAATATTCAGATCCTTTGTCCCTCGACCTGCATTAATTAATTAATTAATTAATTAATTATTATCCCGCGCAGAGGTCTAGTCCCTATCACTGGACTGATCCCTACATTTAGCGATTTCGGACTAAGCGGGCCCTGAAACGCTAATGATTTAGGGCCGGGGTAAAAGAATAAAAAATAGATATTTTAGACGGGAAAGGAAGATTGGAAATTGGAATCACTATTTTGGTTTACTCGGGGTCTCGGTAGGGTATCCACGGGATTGCACATATCTTTCGATCGAGGGTTAAGTGAAAGGAGGTATCTTTGTTCTGGAAATTAGGGATCAAAATTAACGGAATCGTATATTCCGGAAATTAGGCATTTAAATTTCCGGAATAAATTTGTTCCGGAAATTAGGCATTTATAATTTCCGGAATCGAATATTCCGGAAAATAGGCATTTGCATTTCCGGAATAATTTCGTTCCGGAAATTAGGTATTCTTATTTTCCGGAACCGTTCCGCGGAATTCCGTAATTTAGGTACTTTGATTTTCCGGAATGGTACCGTTCCGTACCGTCCCGTTCCGGAAATTAGGTATGTCCATATATACATATGATGAGACTTGAATTTAATTGTTCTGAAGTTAATTTTATCAGTATATCCATTTTTCCAATTTCCCGAATCACGAAAAATTTATTACTTCCTGACCCCTTAAATCAATATAATTATCGCAAGTTGAATCACTAGAGTAGGATTTAACAAGTTAAATCAATATAATTATTACAAGTTGAAACAATAGAATTAGATTTAACACTTTACTGAAATTGAAGTGTGAGTAAACAAAGAAATTTCAAGCCCCATTTATGGCAGAAATTGACCCCTTTATTGAAAGATTTCTTCTCCCATCAGACGCAGAATTTTATGGCGAATCCAAATGTGAATAAAATTTGGGGGTTTAGTAAAACATTTTTTGAGTTATGGACCAGACAAATTTTTAAAGGTGTCAAAGATGTGTCAAAAATTTGTTAACGAAAAATCGTAACCCCAGGTGCAAATTAGACGGTCCCATCGCACCTACATGCCAAGTTTCAGCCCATCAACAATTAACTAACATGTATGTGGTAAAGTGGAGTATTATCAGGGCTTTTCATGAGTCACCGAGTCATTTGACTCGTAATAAAATTCAGTGACTCGAGTCACCGAGTCAATTGACTCGTGACAAAATTCAGTGACTCGAGTCAATTGACTCGTGACAAAATTCGGGGACTCGAGTCTCCGAGTCTGACTCGATGACTCGTGGTGACTCGCGAGTCATCGAATCAATCAAGTGACTCGTGAAAAGCCCTGAGTATTATGAGTATACTCATAATACTCCACTTTCCCAATTCACTGTTAGAACCTTTACTTTATGCTTATTAGCAATTTAATTATGCCACGTGTTATTCCAAATCAGAAAGAACGGTTTGACAAAGACGAATTGTTCAAAAAGTTAACACAAGACACTGAAGTCAAGTACTCTGCCTATAGAGATTTACAACATGAAGAACGTAAAAAGAAATTTATTGAATCTATTAAAGAAGGTCATTCTTTTATTTCTTTTATTACCACGGGTAGTAATCTATCTCTCCAATTTTGTCAGAATTCCTGGTCTGAAAATAAAGAAGATCGAATACCTACTCCTGAATTTGTTGATTTTTCACGGGAAGACGGGAAAGTTAGTTTACACGCTTTTTTAATATTCAATGGTGTGTGTGTTGATTGGGTTGGATGGATAGATCTTGAAACATTGTCTGGTAAGGCCAAGTTTGTTTACAACTTTGAAAGAGCAGAACTTGAAGAACGATTGAGGAAAGACTCTATTGAGCAGGTTTCATGTTATTTATTTAAAATGTATTGATCGAATTATCCAGTTACCATATTGCTTCGAATAACCGCCCCGATGCGTATTTTTTTCATCAGCCAAATTTTTCCTGAAATTATCTGGAAAAATCTATTTAAAAAATAATTTTGTGGACTAAAGTGATTTTTTTGCCATACAAATCCCGTTTTTATTGGTCCGGCGCTTATTCCTAGCAATATGGTAGTTAAATTTTTAAAATTCCAGCTGTGCGCATGGACATCATTTTCCTTTGGAGGCTGTATATTTGGTCGTTGGTTGATTCTTATTGCCTCCAATAGAGATTTGACACAAATGTAGATTGAGATTCCTACATATTATCCTCACTATAAACGTGTTATGCCATTTAAAAAGGTGATCAGAAGACCCCGACCCTTCGTTAATTAACATATAATTTCCTTTTATCCCTCTTCATTTCTGCGTTAAACAAGTTTGAGATTAGATATTGTAGGTGATTAGTACACATTTGTCTTCATGGGATTAATGATTTTGTATTCAAAGTATATACTTTGTAAATTAAAGCTCAAATTCCCAAAATTGTGAAATCAATTTTTTGACGAAGACATCATCACATCAGAATTATTTGTAAAGGTTGTTAGGTGCCATAAGGAATAATTTCTAAATTAATTCTAAGTTATTAATAAATTGACAACAATTTCAATGTACTTTTTTGTCTATAAGTTCAGTTATTTGGAATAACTTTTAATTAAAATGAATTCCATACAATAGGTATTAAATTCAGTAGACTCCATAACATAGCCGCAAAGTACGGTGGTGCAGGTGGATCAAGTGCACCACCGGCACTCAGCGATAGAAGTGCTGGTGGTGTAAGGTGGTGCTAGGTCCACATGTACTTTGTATTGAGGTGCACCACTGGCACTTTTGGCTACAGGTCAAAAGTTTGCGTCTATGCTCCATAACCCAGGGGTTTTTCTAGGGAGGGGGGAGCGGGGGGTCAATTACTTCCCCCTCCCGGTTTTATGCCCCTGCTAGGATGCCCAACTTATACTTGTAATATTTTTAATTGACCCACCTTTTAAACAACCCTAGAAAATCCCTGTAACCTCTATTATTATATCGAAGTGCTTTGTATTAGATAGAAACTGATTGATTAAACATATTTTCGTCTGTAATTTATCACATAATCTGTAGTTATATTCAGGGGTGTGGTTGGTTAACCGTTCTGATGATACGGTTCGATTGAATTTATCGCCACGGTTAACCGGTTAACCGCTCATCTTAATCATACCTGCCAACCAGGGAATGAAAGGTTCACGAAAGGACTTAATAAACCCAATTCAGTTCATTTAAATTAACGCACGTCAAGTTCGTTCACGTTCACCTCCTAACTTCAACACCACCAGCGTTCGTTCAGTTCGTTCAACGGGCAGACCTTCGTTCGTTCATTTCGTTTAGTTCGTTCGATCAGTTCGTTCAGTTCAGATTAGTTGGCGGTGGTTATTAGGTATGAAATGCATGAATAAGTAGTGATCTATTTATATTTACTTTTCTAGTGATATATTTATATTCCACGTATGGATTACTGATTCAGTATTTGTAATTTATCGATATTCAGTTTAGTTCTCTCAGTTCGTGCATTGAGTTTGAACAGTGGCACGAAATGGTCAAATCCTGGAAGTAGCTATTTAGGTGTAAAATAGGGAATTAAACTATATTATTTACCTATGGGAAATTGCATTCATAGAATCCATTGCTAAAATTAGATTTTTTCTATGACTTCAGATGTGGAAGATATGACGTCATTGTCACATTTTTGAAAGTTAAAATCCAACTAATTGCTCACAACTCACATTTCATATCAGTTAGAAACGTGAAAATAAATGGGCATTATATATATTAATGGTGGATACATATTCCTCACCCAAAATCACGAATATGCTAATTCAATATCAAATTAATACGTCATCATGATAATACAAAAATTTGTGATTCACGTATCTCGCTCATAATTCGCAACCTCAACGAAAAAACTCTGAAAATTTAATAGAACATGTACAAATATGATGCGGACACGTTGGTCACACCAGATTTCCATTATGCTTACTCATTATCGCATGTTTACGCAATCACAAAAATTTCACATTGTTAAATTTGACATTTAGGCCTATTTGCGCTTTATAATCAATGTTAGAAGTATATAAACCACACACCTCCCGCGAAGAGGTTGGTGTATGGTTGTGTTCTGCTGAAAGGCGACCTAGCAAGCAAAGTGCGCTAGTTACCTACTAAATTTTGATTATATTTGATGAATTTTTGGTTACACCGGCAATTATTTGGTCTATATTTAGGACAAAAGTTGGTCTGTACACTTAATGGCTTGTTGGGTTTATTTAAAATCAATTGCTCATGATTCTTCCAAAAAGAAAAGATCAAAAACTGATAATTAAAGCTCAAAAGCCAACTTTTCAAATTTCAGCTAACTAACCACAATGTTTACATACAACATATAATTTTGAATTTATAAAAATTTCAACTAACCCCGTAATTTCGTGGTATCTAAACGAAGTTTTCGGGAAATCTCGGGAAATTAGAATTGTCTTTTTTAAATAGAAAATTTATAATGCTATCATATAAACCTTATGAGAAAACTTTACAGAACCCGACAGAGGCTTTGTAGTCAACTAACGGATGAAATATCTAATACAGAATTTAGCTTTATTGACCGTGATTATTTTATGTATTATTAGAACTAGGATTAAATACTCAGTGTATTATGAAACTCGAAAATAATTGGTACAAAAAGAAGTCGTTAGAATGCTCATGTTGTATATATTTTAAGAAATAAGAGTGATGATGCACACTGTTCATTTGTGGTTTTGAATAATTCTTTCTGAACAATTAGTATAGTACACTAGACGAATTCCAATTGTGGCTAAATGAAGTGAGGTATTAGAGCTATTTTTATCTTATTGAAGTAATAGGATATTGCGCTTTCAGTTAGCATTTATTTGTAACGATTTTTGACTAAGAAAAATGGACTAATTCCAGGTAGTGTGCCACTGTGGTTTGTTCATTCAGTTCGTTCGTTCGTTCAGTTCGTTCACCTGCCGTTCATGCAACCGTTGGCGTTCGTTCTGTTCGTTCAGCGTAAATGCCATAAAAGTTCAAGTTCAGTTCGTTCAGTTCAAGTTCAATAAGTTCGTTCGCGAACCTTTCATTCCCTGCTGCCAACCTCTTTGAATCATAAACGGGGGTCTAATTTCCCCTATACATTGGCCAAAATGGTTAAAATCCCTCTACGGTAGGAAGGTGTGCCCAATGCATATAATCATATGGAACATTTTGTTTAAATTACAATATAATGCACAGCATATAAAGTATTGGCATTACCCCATAAGTACATTTACTGATACATTCTCACTTTAGGTAATTTGGAACCAAGTTTTACAGAAAATTTATTGTTTGGTGATGGGAAATGGATATATTATTATCATATACTATATACTATTAAATCACAAGGCTGTATATATAATATATATTATACTAGCGCGCTTCGCTTGCTAGGTCGCTTCGCGGCAGAACATAACCACACGTGGTGTACAGTGGAGCCTCCCATAACGGACACTCCAAATAGCGGACAACCTCTAAATAACAGACAACCCTCGTGGCACGGATTTATTTATTTAGCATATGTCTAATAGAAAAGCAACCTCTTATTAGCGGACAACCTCTAAATAACGGACAACGGTTCCGGTCCCAAGGTATCCGTTGTTCAGAGGCTCTACTGTATATACTTCTAACATTGATTAAGCTCAAATATACCCAAAAATAGTCAAATTTAACAATTCCGAATTCTTATGATTACGTCATCATGTGGTAATGAGTAAGCATGTTGGCAATCTGCAGCCGTATTCACTAAGTACTTAAGATCGAACTTAAGATCGATCTTATTGCTTAAATCTTAAGTTCGATCTTAAGTCGTATTCACTAAGATTTAAGTTCGATCTTTTAAGACCGAACTTTGAGCAACTTAGAGAGGTGTCTTAAGTATTGTATTTGATTCGATATCCACTAATTACTTCATAAACGTTGTTCAAACTTACTTTTATCGAACATTTAATTTACCTTTATTGATATTATACTTCAAATAAACTTTGAATAATTCTGAAAGGTTTCTGGTATTGTGTGTAAAGATCACATGATATAATTCGTAGCAATTATTCTTGGCTTGTTTGATATGTATATATAATCCTACCTAGTTCTAATATGCATTACCATAGAGAAAGGGTTTATATATTATTCACATGACTGTTGGTAATCATTTAGATGATTTTTCCAAAAGTCTTTGACATTTCCATCTACAATACTCCCTCTGCTCTTCTGCTGATTCATTTTCATTAATGAGACTGCATTCTTCTTCCCTGGTCCATTTTTTTTTGTGTATTTGTCCAGTTTTTCCGGTATTGTTAATGCAAGTACTCAGCAGCAATTTTATATACGAGAGGCCGCCGACCTACGAAATCATCAATGACACTGTTTATTTTCGTAACGCAAATGACTCAGAAATTTTGAGGTCGATATCGTTCAATTTATTGTATTTCTTATTTCTAATGTTAATATTTTGTATTAATGAACTGTTTCATGTTACAATATACAAAGCACTTGTTGTTTATATGTTTTGTTTAATCTTTATGTTATGAATGCATTATATACAACTTGTGCTCTTTGATATCGTTCTGTTGCATGATATTTTGAGACGCGTGAGATTTGAGACATACTATTAACAAATCATGGATGTGCTATGAGAAATTATCAGTGATATTTTGAGACGCTATAAAAGGAATTTTTGGCTTATTTACTTTTTATTATGAATTCAAAATAGTATAATTTTGAGATCATAGTATAGATAAACCATATATTATAATATAATTTACTATATAAGAAACTTAATATATGCATTAATTGTCTAATAAACTTTACATCTTGTTCATTTTCAACAAACAAACAATCAATTCTATTCTTATTTTGAAATGAATCCAAATGAATATGACGAAATCATCCACTTTCTTCGGGAAGAAAATAGCCTGAAGCATCTCAAGCTTCACTTAAGACAAAATGAAACTACAAAAAAAAGATTGTCTTCCTATTTTATAGGAGATTCCAACAGACTTTTCAAGGTAATATTGACTTACTTAATCCCCTAGACCATTCATAAATATCCCATGGTTTAATTGAATTCTCCCTTTATAGAGTAAAAGTGGAAGGCACAGAAACAGATTTGCCAGTTCCATTGCAGTCTGAGTTGGACAACATCTACGAGAAGTTCCTTGATGAAAAGAGTTCACAAGCAACAAAGAAATTAATGACGACAGAGTCCACAAGCAGTATGAGTAGTATAATGTAATACTGTTTGTTAGAATCTTCCGACATATTGTAATCTAATTTTAGGACATAACAGTAGAGTATTGTTATTTTTATTTATAAATTGTATTTAACAGATATTTCAGGAATTCAACCAGAAATTGGGTATAAACAATCGTAGCACTCGTGCTTACCACCTGATGGCTAACGGCTTAGTCGAAGCGCACAACAAGATTCTGAAACAGTTTTTATTTTCAAGGACTTCTTTAATTAGGGACTGTAAACTTCGTTTTACTGTAAAATTAGCGTAGGCCTAAAACAGTATTGTTACTTATTGATATCCCGTAATCCGCTAATGCTAGACACAGGAAATGTATTATTGTCGTATAGGTAGTCATATTTTGGGAATCCAACGGTCATATTGGTCTATCGAAAATATTTGTGGAATGTAAGTTATGCGATTTTCACACCCTTCCATTTATGGTAATATTGTTAAAATCTCGAGATTACTTAACTTTATACATATGAAATGTATCATTTTCGTACAGGAAATCATATTTTGGGAGTCCAACGGTCATATTGGTTTATCGAAAATATTTGTGGAATGTGAGTTATGCAATTTTCACACCTTTCCTTATTTGGTTATTTTGTTTAAAATCTCGAGATCAGTTAGTTTATACATATGAAATTTATTATTGGCTAATGGGAAATGGGAATTCATATTTAGGGACTCAGTAGATCACATTGGTTTACCTAACTAAGACGTTCCCCTTAGCCTATATTATTATTTTGGCACTCTCCACAGGAGGATTGCCCCGACCCTCTTTTGTAGTTTAGCTAATTCTTACCTATCAGATATCTGTCATTATGTTGTTTATTAAAAAATCTTGATGAGTTTCTTTCAAATCTATATTTAAATCAATGTTGTCCAATAAAATTTATTAAGTGGTGATGAGAAATGGATTTAGGACTACATATTCTGATAAAATTCAAAAAAATTTAATATATACATTAATTTCCCAATAACTCTGCTGTTATTCAACAGACCAGCTAACTGGTTATAAAATCTCTAACCGTTAACCGATGTCAGCAACGGTTAACCGGTTAACCGAATCCAGCCTTGTTGTTTTTAATAAACAACATAATTACAGATATCTGGGGGGTTATTCACTAAACTTCTTAAACTTAAACTTAAACTAAGAAAAAACTTAGTTTTTGCTACAAAACTAAGTTTAACTAAGTTTAAGTTTAAGTTTAAGTTTTCGTCTTAAACTTAGCTTTTGCTTAAACTTAAACTTAAACTTAAACTAAGTTTTTGCTTAGTTTTACTGTAAAAACTTAGCAAAAGTTAAGTCTAGTCCGAAGCAGACTTAACTTGATTATTTGCTCCTTTTTGGAATGATGGCATCAATAAATATAATTTTAGAGCTTTGTAACAATTCGTCCTATCTCCCAACATATTATACACTTAAAATAAGAATATGATGAAGTGACTTTTACATAATTATTTTTAAATCATGGTTGGACTAGGATTATTAATAACTAGCGCGCTTCGCTTGCTAGGTCGCTTCGCGGCAGAACACAACCACACACCAACCGCTTCCTGTTGATGTGTGGTTTATACACCTCTAACATTCATTATAAAGCGTAAATAGGCCTAAATAGTCAAATTTAACAATGTGAAATTTTAATGATTACGTCATCACGCGATAATGAGTTATCATATTGGCGATCTGGTGTGACCAACGTGTCCGCATCATTAATGTGCATGTTCTATTAAATTTTCAGATTTTATCAATTAGAGGGCGCGAATTATGTGCGATTAAGTGAATTTTCAGGGCTCTCGAAATGTGACAATGACGTCATAACTTATCGAGGTGTGAGAAATCTTGAGTGGAAACCTAAACTTGTTGGCGGGTGCCAAAAGTTACACCTATATGCCAAAACCCCATTTGGAAACCATCCACTTTCTTCAATCAACTCGTAACATACAAACAAATATATACACACACACACATATATATATACACCCACCCAGGCTTGTGTTTTAATAGTATAGATATACGTATTATAATAATTGCGTGGATATTGCGATAGTATTGTTTTGCAATCAATTGCATAACTCCCCAGGATGACAAGATTTGAATCCTGAAATGGAAAATCTATAAATAATTAATTTTCGATGCTAAAGAGTAAATAATTTTATTCAAACTTACAATAACTGTTGCACTCTGTCACTTCCGATGTCTTTGAAAAGTCGCGCCAAAAATTTTCCGCCGAGGAGATAGCATTGCTAGTAGACTTAGCTCAAGAGAATAAGCCAAATCTCTTCGGTGCTCTAAGTTCTTCTCTCACCAGTAAAGAGAAAGTTAACATCTGGGAAGATATCGCCCAAAAGCTTACACAGGCTCATGGAACAGTTAGGACCAAAGATGATGTATCTAAGAAGTTGTCTAACATCTTGGCAAAACATAAGCCGATTATAAGCGACAAGTTGTCCTCCATCCGTAAAACAGTAGGTGGGTCCCCTGAAGGAAATTTATCTGAAATGGAGCTTAAGATCAAAAGTATTAAGGGGAAGGAACTTTTCGAAGGTGTGACATCAGGCATTGATCTTTCCCTTTTTATCGCCAATCAGTCCCTTGAGTGAACCTGAGATGTCCATCGGCAGTGGAACAGATAGAGACATCAAACCACGTAGAAAAAGAAAATTCTTCGACGATGATGTTGCTTTAACTCACTCGGTAAAGAATGTTATTTTGCAAAGTGAACAGGAGAAGCTGGTTGTATTGGATTGTTGGAGAGCATCCATGGGCGTAGCCATGGGGGAGCTTGGGGGCCCTGGCCCCCCAAAATTATACCTGGGCCCCCCCAAATTTTCTACAATAACTTTGAATATGGATAGATTGAGCTTTCGCTCACTTTATTGTTATGACTCATAAAAATAATGGCCCTCCAAAAAATTTTCGGGCCCCCCAAATTTTTTTGGTTGGCTACGCCCATGAGAGCTCCTATTTTGATTGGATACTACAGCTTCTAAGAGATCCACCACTCGATCCAACTTTCTATCTTTACTTTTCAATACAACCAGCTTCTCCTGTTCACTTTGCAAAATAACATTCTTTACCGAGTGAGTTAAAGCAACATCATCGTCGAAGAATTTTCTTTTTCTACGTGGTTTGATGTCTCTATCTGTTCCACTGCCGATGGACATCTCTAGTTATTAATAATCCTAGTCCAACCATGATTTAAAAATAATTATGTAAAAGTCACTTCATCATATTCTCATTTTAAGTGTATAATATGTTGGGAGATAGTACGAATTGTTACAAAGCTCTAAAATTATATTTATTGATGCCATCATTCCAAAAAGGAGCAAATAATCAAGTTAAGTCTGCTTCGGACTAGACTTAAGTTTTGCTAAGTTTTTACAGTAAAACTAAGCAAAAACTTAGTTTAAGCAAGGCTGGATTCGGTTAACCGGTTAACCGGTTAACCGTTGCTGACATCGGTTAACGGTTAGAGATTTTATTAACCAGTTAGCCGGTCTGTTGAATTACAGCATAGTTATTAGGAAATTATTGTATAAAGTATTAAAAATCAATGAATTTTATCAGAATATGTAGTCCTAAATCCATTTCTCATCACCACCTAATAAATTTTATTGGACAACATTGACTTAAATTTGCCTAAAGCACGAAATGTATCAGTTAACATACTTATGCAGTTATACTTTATACACCTGAGTCTTATTCTGTAGTATAATCAAATTTGTATAAAGAATTTATTGTATTGAGTAGGATGGGCGGTTAACCGGTTAACCGTGGCGAGTAATCGAATTGTAACCGTTGCCTCAGATCGGTTAGCCAACCCCATCCTTGGTTTAAGTTTAAGCAAAAGCTAAGTTTAAGACGAAAACTTAAACTTAAACTTAGTTTAAACTTAGTTTTGTAGCAAAAACTAAGTTTTTTCTTAGTTTAAGTTTAAGTTTAAGAAGTTTAGTGAATAACCCCCCTGATAGGTAAGAATTAGCTAAATTACAAAACAGGGGTGGGGCAATCCTCCTGTGGAGAGTGCCAAAATAATAATATAGGCTAAGGGGAACGCCTTAGGTAAATCAATGTGATCTACTGAGTCCCTAAAATATGAATTCCCATTTCCCATTCGTCAATAATAAATTTCATATGTATAAAACTAACTAATCTCGAGATTTTAACAATATTACCATATAAGGAAAGGTGTGAAAATCGCATAACTCACATTCCACAAATATTTTCGATAAACCAATATGACCGTTGGATTCCTAAATATGATTTCCTGTACGAAAATGTTACATTTCATATGTATAAAGTTAAGTAATCTCGAGATTTTAACAATATTACCATATATGGAAGCTTCTGAAATTCGCATAACTTACATTCCACAAATATTTTCGATAGACCAATATGACCGTTGGACTCCCAAAATATGACTTCCTATACGACAATAATACATTTCCTGTGTCTAGCATTAGCGGATTACGGGATATCAATAAGTAACAATACTGTTTTAGGCCTACGTATAGCTACGCTAATTTTACAGTAAAACGAAGTTTACAGTCCCTATATTAAAGAAGTCCCTGGTATTTTGTAATATAATTAAGACCAATTTACGAATTATCCATATTTGAAAACTGATTAAAATGGAAGTCAGATAGGGGAACATTGGTCCAAACTGCTGAAACAGGCTGTGCTTGTTATTAACTCCTGTAAGAAAAGATCCCTCCGACAAACTCCATTCAAGGTTATGTGGAGAAGAGAGTGCCGGCATCAAGATCTCTTGTCTACCATTAACAACCTGCAGACGATGAAGAAGACTTTGATTTGGAAGAATCGATTTTCTCTCAAGTCACAGATCCACTATATGATATCGAAGGAATAAACGACATAATTTGCCCACCTCCTGATTATCCCCTCGAAGCAGTTAGCAACATCGATGAATCTCGAACACAGCAATCAGCTATGGACTGCATCAGTTTTGAACAACTCAAGCAGAAGATACAATATGATAAGAAAGTTAACACTAGTCGGTTAGTTGAACTGCTGACGATATTTAATTCATACATAACACACAGTCTATCTTGTTGCTAATGTTCGATTCATTATTTCGATTATAATTATTTTCATAATTATTCTCTCTGTAATTAGTGCCCCTCTAAAGAAGGATGATAAGATCATCTATAACAACATGCCCAAACTAAAACACATGCCCAAAACAAAGAAGCAAGCGAAAAAACATCTTGGGCCTTACACGGTGTCGAAAGTAACAGAAATCCATGTTACAATTTCTAAAACAGACGTAGGAACGAAGAAGGACAAAAAGATTCCAATCCATATCACAAGATCTTACTTCGGAAGATCCTCTAGTCCCAAGAATACTAAGAAAAAGTAAGCCTCGATACTAGCATAGGAATCATCACCTCACAGGTAAATTCATTGTGATTGAGTTGTTATTTAAAAGATATAATAGTGTTAATTAATAGTAAAATATTCCCTTTTTTAGATGTACCAGAATCTCTTCGGATTTTTTACGGAATCTATATTTCAACACCTTAATAACTTAAAAGTAAGGTTCGGTTCTCACATCTACAATCTAATTAATTGAGTAATCTTTATAGACACTCATTGTTATTTTAGCTTTGCACCTTCAATTGACGTCAATCGAGAATATTTGTAAAATTCCAAAATAATATTATTACAATCTTGTCATTTGTAGGAAATCCTAAAGCAGAATTTACGTGGGCAGACCTTCATGACTCCTCTACATGAAGAGCCTTATAACTTATTATACAAAGTGCACAACTACACTGCCAACACGATGTTATTCGAGTATTTGGATGGTGGAAAAGAAGAGGAAGTCGTAGTAAGTTAACAATGATTCATACAATAACAACAAATTATCATTTCATCAATTTTTTGTAGAAGAGAGAGAGACTATGGAGATTATACTCGGATGGACAACAGATCTATACCCCAGCTATACAGATACCCAACGTCATAGATACACACACACAAAGTATACTGTATTTCGTGGTAAGTTAAAAAATTTAACAATACAATCATATAACTCAAATTCAGTTAAATTAGTATATTTGTTCAGTCCCTATAACATTATATTTATTCTTATATTAATTAAATTGTAAACGAATTAATATTTTTAGGGAATGCTTTATCTAAACACAATGTTATGGGAATCATTTCACGACGCAGCTCCTCTCCGTTATCCATACGACACACCGATGGACCAAAGGATCAAAGTGATATGATGAAAATTGGCAGCGCAGTAAATGCCATATGTTGGGGATATCATTTGAATCAGTTTGCAGACAACCATATAATATCGTTGGGTTACCTAGCGGTTTTGAACCTTGCGAAGCGGAACATATCGAAGGAGATGGTAATTGTCTATTTCGATGCATATCCAAATTAATTACTAGGAGTGAAAACAGCCACTTACATCTTCGCTTCATTATCTCTCGCTTTATCGCCAGTCAAGGAACAAGGAAACTAGGATTGTATTTTAAAACCAAAGAAATTTCACCGTGTAAATACCTTACCACACATGTACTTATGAATCGTGAATCTGTTTGGGGGAAAAGATTGGAAATTTACACTGCTTCTGCTATTCTTGATGCCGATATCTACGTTGCCAATAACGTCTACAGAACGAAAGATTCAATAATTCGTGAAGTACGTTGGAGTTTGCACAGAGCCACATATAACCCTACAGCCATCCTTTATATCCAAAATTACTTCGATCACTATCAACCTGTCGTATCAATGATGAACACGAATTACAAGACTTATGGAACAACTTCAGATTATGTCCAAAATAATTATCTTCGCCAAAAAGAGATTTTCATTATATCGATTTATTTGCTATAGTATAGTCAAATATAAGGATGTCCGGACCATTGAACTTCGTTATAAGCCGATTTATAGACGACTTGGAGTTCACTCTAATATTGTTTAATTTTATAGTTTGAGTAATTAAGTGTAACTTAACCTATTTTCCTTTGAGAGTTTTTTTGTACACTGGGAACCGCATTATCAGGGCGCATCAATGCTATGCTCTTTCTGTTATGTCGTTACACACATACGAACAAAGGCTAATTTAATTAAAAATGGGGTCCAATTGAATGTATGTAGATGTGCGGTTTCCACTGTATGAATGGAGAAGATAGGGCGGCTGTTGGGGAAAAAGGAGGAGGCCCCCAAAAAAATAATTGGTTAATACAATCAAAACTGATTGAAAAAATAGTTTACCTTTTATTTTTCTTATAAATATATGTATATCTTTCTAGACATTCGCCTAGTACAAGGCTGCCCAACCTTTCTCATGTGGTGAATCACATTTCAAATGATATATAATTTTCGAATCATAGACCACAACGAGGTTCCATAAACCCCATAATTTACCAACTAATATTAATAAACAAAAAGCAGGTGTTAGCAAATGTATTTCTAATATATTTATTATAATGAATAAATAATATAGAATTATTATTAATGTGATGGTTGGTACTGCTTACAAAGTTTTTTGGAAGAAATATACGAACGATTTAAAATATTGAAATAACTTAATTATATTTGTAGAATCATCAATTTTAACTGTTTTCAATAATAAATTTATTTACGATAAAATAAGTAAAATGCTGTTTTCAAAAATTATAGTATATTAAAAAATGAAGCAACAAAATGTTTCGTGAATCATATTTTTCAGGAAAAGAATCACATTTGATTCGCGAATCACAGGTTGGCCACCCCTGGCCTAGTACATTTAGAAAGAAGTTAATCTTTGTGATTATTTTTATAACCAATAAAATTGTTAGGGTAGTAACCATAAGTCATAAGAAATCAAGGATTAGATTATTGAAATTCATGAGAAATATAAAGTTTTAAACATTTTTTTAAATCGTTTTATTTCACAAAAACAAATTTTGTATAAAATATTTTGTTTATATTATTTTGTTAATTCTATACCAGAAAAGGTAGTGCTGGCAATTGACTTAATTGACACTGTGTATTATAATTTCGTTTGTGGACTATACAAAGTTTACTTAAGTAACAAACTTATCTACTTAACAACAAATTTTGTTTTTAAAATATTTTGTTTTTATTATTTTGATAATCGTAATTAGATAAGGTAGTGTTGGCTATTGGCGTAAATGGCACTGTGTATTATAATTTCGTATGTTGGCTATACAAAGTTAATAACTATAAGTAATAGCTAACAAACTTACCTAATTTAAATGCTACTACTTTATTTGCTCTGGTTTTATTTGGGAAGTGGGAAGGGGAGAGGAGGGCGATGGAGGAGATGAAGTGAAGTGGAGTGGATAAGGGAAGATTTGACATTAAGGAGGATGCTACGGGGGGGAGGAGGGGGTGCTATCGTGGTTTTTATATTAATTTTTGTATTTAAATTCTTAGTTAGTTTTTGTATTGTCCGCCAATCTTTATTGATTGGCGGACAATTCGTCCCCGGACTAACGTTCCCTGGACTTATTATCCCAGGACATTTCGTTTCCTGGGCAGAATTTGAAGGTTAATTCATTCTATTCACATTTCTGGGTTAATTTCATAACATTGGGATTTAATTTCATAAACAGTTAGTACTACAACACCTAGCTTATTGTTAACAGATTATTATTATGTTTTCGGAACAAATTGGTTTCACAATATATATATAGAACGTAACATAAACATGGAATCTTATATTCTCTACAATTTCCATGGCCACTCCAAATGTTGTAATTGAAATTCTGAAATCAAGCAGAGACAAAGAAAAGGCTTACATAGATGGTTTTGTGTACTCTCTAACTAAGTCTTGTTATCCTCTCTCACATTGGCTCTTCGAAAAACGTTCAACCTGTAAAGCCCGTATTTCTACAAAAGAAGGAGTTGTGATAAAACCTGAAAGTAGATCTGATATTCATTCATCTCACACCCATGGCCCAAATCCTATGCGAGCTGAGATAATTAAAGATCTCACTCAAATGAAAGAGCGAGCATTGAATTCTGAAAGCAGCACCAGGTCCATACTTGCTAGTGTATTGGAATTAATGAATGAGTCAAGTATAGCAGCACTACCTAAATTTGATTCAATAAAACGGACAATTCGTCGCTCAATATCCAGAGAAGAGAATTTTGATAACTTGGCTACTGCCGGAGAAATTGTAATCCCTGAAAAATATAAATTGACTTCGTAAGGACAGCAGTTCTTGCTATATGATTCAGTCATCCATGAAACGAGCAGACTGTTAGTATTTGGAACTCGTAAAATGCTCAATCTCTTACGGGACACAAATGATTGGTATGCAGATGGTACATTTAAAGTTATTCCCATTCAATTTTTCCAGTTAAACACGATTCATTGCGAGAAAGATGGATACATCATTCCATGTGTATATGCACTGATGTCAAACAAGCTTCAATCAACATACGATGAACTACTCAAAAAATTGAAAGAAATCGAACCAGACTTAGATCCACAATTAATTATGGTTGATTTTGAAAAGGCTCAACTTAATGCTCTAGAAGAAAACTTCATATCTGTTGTATCTGGGTGTTTCTTTCATTTATCGCCAAATACAGTCAAAAGGTTTGACTGCACTATATCTTGAAGACGAAGAATTCGCAAAAAAAAATGAAAATGTTAGTAAGTCTAGCTTTTGTACCGGAGCATGACGTCATTGACTGTTTCACAATATTGATGGGAGATTTTTCGGAATCGGGTAAAGAGATAGCTCAATATTTTGAAGCTAATTATATCGGCAAGAGAATTGTAGATCAAAGTAGACGAATATCACCCTTTCCGATTCGAATTTGGAATATGTTTACACGAGTAAGGTCCAGACTGCTCCGAACTAATAATTCAATTGAAGGGTGGCATATGCTTTTAAATCTGGAATCATTTGTTCACACCCAAGTTTTATAAAGCTCTTAATGCACCTGCAACTTGAGCAATCACTACAGGAGGCAAAGTTAGTTAGATGGGAAACTGGAGAAATGCCCAAAACTTAGAAAACAGAGTGAATCAAGAAATGTCAGACTCCTGACATTAGTTGAAGATTACACGAATAGAGAAATTCTGACATATTTAAGAGGAATAGCGTATAACTTCGATTTCTAATATGGAAATTACATTTCAAATACAATCTTTCCTTCACTTTTTCTCTTACTATCTATACATTAAAATTAACATATTCTCTCACTACTTTTATCAATATTCTTGAATAATTAATACGTAATTAGACCTCAGGGTTGTCGGGGAACAAAATGTCTTGGGAACGTAATGTCCTGTAAACGAAATATCCTGGGACGAAATGTCCGGAACGAACTGTCCAGGGACGAAGTGTCCAAGAGACGAATTGTCCGTTACCCATTTTGAAATGATCTGAAATTGATCTGAAAATGAGTTTTTGATCTGAAATAGAATTTTTATCTGAAAATGAGGTTTTGATCTGAAATTGAGTTTTGATCTGAAAATTAGTTTTTGTACTGAAAAGGAGTTTTTGATCTTGGGAACTGAATATTATCTTTATTTTATGTTACACGTATAACATTTAAATGCAATTCTTTTCTTTTATTCAATCTAAGATACCTTGTAGTACAGTATATGTAGGATATAAGCACACGGTGCACACCGGTTATAAGAACATATTGGATAAAAGCATACTATGTTGGGAAACGGTTGCCATATATGAGGTTTAAGTATATATTGATTTGAGTTGATCGATTTACAAAAGTTGAATGATTGAACTGATTGAATTTCCCTTGCAATTTATGAGTGATCTGATAACATATTAAGTAAATCAACTCATTAAATTATTTGTGACAGTTCATTGCCTGTAATTGTTAGTATTATAACTATATGCTGAATTGGGAAATTATTAGATTAGAAAAAACTAGTCAAATTAGATATACATTGGAAATTGGGTTACCTATTGGTATAGCTTGCTATAATTATCAGTAATTAAGTTAATTAATTAAAAAAGGATAACTAATGCAGATATAATATAAAATATTGTCAAAGACTTTCAAAAAAATCCAAAATTGCAGCCTGTGCCGACGCATGCTCCTTTGGTGGCACTATATTTTGTTGGTAGTTTATTGATAGTGCCTCCAATGGAACATGCTGTCGACACAGGCTGCAATTTTGGATTTTTTTGCCATGTCATCATCACTATGAAGGTGTTAAATTATTACAGAAAGGTGTTTCAGAAGGAAACGACCCTTAGAGTGGTGGAAGTTTCATTTAGCTCACTTCATTAGGAGAGATATTCAAGTTTCAGTAGAATATATTCTGTGATGACTCAGCATTTTTAAGTGCGTGTTGGGTATTCACCCATATCCAACCAACCCATGTGAATTATTTAATTCACAAAATTGTAAAAATACACTTTTTTTACGATGTCATCAGCACCTCAAGGTCTCAAACCCCATTTGTAGAGGTGTTACGTGGCTAAGGATCAATTGGTAAATTTGAAATTTGTTTCTATCTTCTATCATCTCTGAGATTAATGAAATTTAGTTAATTTTTATAATATTTTATTAATTTATTAATAATTTAACACCAATTTCAATGTCAACTTACATTTATTAAGTTAAATTATTTTGTCATAAATAATTAATTAATTAATTCGGCTATCAAATTTCAATTCCGCACACTCGATAACCCCTAATATACAAATTGGAAGCATCTACTATATAAGTCATATACTGACTGAATTAATTAAAATAAATTACGTCAGTATATTAACAGTGCAATAGTATTTTGCAGAAGGAAATATAATCACATAATCTGTCGTTGTAATGAAATATATAATCTTAATTGTCAATTAGAAAATAGAAGCCTACTCGATCTCACAAGTTGAATCAATATAATAATCACGAGTCGAAACAATAGAATTAGTATAACACTTCTAATTGAATAAAGGGAATTTCCAACTCAAATGTGGCACAAACTAAATCCAATTTGAAAATTTGTGTCATGCTTAGTATGGATTCATATAAGAGCAATTATTAATAATTAATATTTCTTTCGGAGGGGCTATCACCTTAATTCAACTAAAGTTATGAATAACAAACTAATTCATGTAGTCTTTTGCAGCAAAATGCCCAGTTTCCTCAAATACGAACGGTTCATCCATCTTGCTTGTAAGATGATCAATAATGGAATCTTCCAAGATGGGTTGTTTCTAAACAATAGCCATATTATGAAGAACAGCACATGCAAGAATTATAGTACAGACTTTATCTGGAGACATGCGGATCTCTCCGTGAAGACAATTAAATCTTCTCTTCTACCTCCCAAAGTTTTGCTCGATTGATACACGCGTTTTATTGTGGGAATATCTATAATTCTCTTGACATTTGAAGTAGGTTGCCGGTATGGACTTAATAAATAGGATTTCAGCATATATCCACTACACCTAAGATATGCTCTCCAACCAAGAAGTTATTCTCCACATATGTTTCAACCTGAGAGAGCTTCCAAATACGTGAGTCATGTACTGAACCGGGTAATCTTGCCAATACATCGGAAAATCTACCATCAGTTAGACATATACTTAACATTTATGGAGTGGTAGAAATGTCGGTTTACATAATCAGCCTCATTTTCAGAAGTCTTTTTAATACGGACATGTGTTCCATCTACAAGTCCAAGAACGCCGGGTAGGTTCGCGAGCTCATAAAACTGTAACTTAATCGTAGCCTTGTTAGCAGAACCGGGCATGCTAATAAACTTTGAATATACCGATTGTAGTCCTAGTGCAACGGCTCTAATGTACCTGCAAGCTGAGGGTTGGCTCACGTGAACTCCATCACCACAAATTATCTGAAAAGTCCCAGATGCAAAAAATTGTAGATCAACACAAACTTGTACATGTGCATGTGCAGCGTGATATCTACCAGTTCAATTAAGATGATCGACTATGATCTCCCTAATCTTTAATATTGCTGACCCTGAGAAGCGGTAACGCTGCACCAATTCTAGATCGTCATATAATTCCAAAGGATCACTACGATCTCTGAACACTCTCTCGAGCGAGAGAATTTTCCGATTCTTCTAAAAACAATGGAATCATTCCTGCCATTTAGATGAAAAGAGATGAGTATGATAATAGCCTAACAAATGAAAATATGCGTGTCGTTTTTCATTATAAACCTCATTATACTCGAGTAAATTTCATCGGAGTGCAAGTAAGATCACACTGGTATTTCAACAGTTTACTTATTTCCATTGTACTTTACTAAGCACATTCAAAAGATGTGTTGATTGTCAGGAAGATTCCTTATTTTCGTTTGTATTTAAGGTCTTATTCCTACTTAGCCTTTGGAGGTCTTATACAATTCTACTTCTAGTTTAGATTCTTATTTCGCTCCTCTGATATTTATAATCATATTTACCTTAACGTTATTTTTAAGTTCGGTCTTAAGAATAATATTGATCTTAGTACTTAAGAATTTAGAGAATACGGGCGCAGGTGTGACCACCATGCCTACATCATTAATGTGCATGTTCTATAAAATTTTCAGATTTCATCTCATACACTGACATACAGGGTGCGAATTATGTGCGATTAGGTGACTTTTCAGGTTTCTCGAAATTGTGACAATGACGTCACAACTTGTCGAGATGTGATAAATTTTGAGTTTGATTCATCAAAACTTGTTGTCGGGTGCCAAAGGATTTCGAAACCGTCCAGTTTCTCCAATCAACTCAGAACATACAAACAAATATATATATACACACATATATATACATCCTTGTGTTTTAATAGTAGAGATATACAGTACATAATTGATATTGTAATAATGGTGGGGACATGGCCTTTTGGCCAAATTATCATTATATCCAATTAATATATAACTATATCCAATATATAACTAAATCCAATATATCACTGTATCCAATGCATTTCTGCATTCAATATATGACTGTATACATCGTCAATACAGTCGACTCCGCTTATTAGAGTCACCTCGGGGCCAGGCCGATTTGACCTGATTAAGCGGAGAAATCTACATGTTAACCTAAAATATTGTAACCCATAATATAATTCCTCTGAAATTTTGACCTGATTAAGCAGTAAAATCTGTTAACCGGTGGCTCTATTAACTGAGTTCACTGTACTTATATTCTCATAAATATATTCATATTTCTTATCGAATTTCACTGTTAACGATATTTACACTGTAAAATATGAATTTATGGGGGCCAAGGAAGGTAAAAAATCGAACATTCTTGTATAATATGTGCACAAATTATCACTATATCCAATAATGATATTACTATAACCAATATAATTATATCCATTATGTATTGTCATAGCTACTTTACATGAGGCCTAACATTAAATTACGAATTTGGTACGATTGATGCGTTCGAAGATGTGTATTTTAAGCAAGGTTGAAACCGCTTTAACCGAATATCAGTATTCATGAATAGTTGCCCTACCGAATATTGATACTGATATTCGGTTTAGTAACAGAACACTGATAATGATAATATTCGGTTGCTTCAACCAAATACGAATACTGATAATATTCGGTTGGTAGAACGAATACGAATACCGATAATCTTTGGTTGCCCTAACCGAATACGAATACAAATACCGATAATCTTTGGTTGCCCTAACCGAATACGAATACACGTACTTCTAATATTCGGCTGGAAAAACTAATATAATAATACTGATCATTTTCGGTCGGGAGACCGAATACCGAATAATGAAATTCATTTGGGCAACCGAATATCGAATAATGATATCAGGTTGGCAAACGAATGTCAACTATTCGCGAATAATATTCGGTTCAACCAAATATATCAGTATTCGGTTGAAACCTTGATTTTAAGTAAACACAATATTCTGCTATGATTTAATTTGTTGCTATAAACCATAATATTTGAATATGAGTTGCATTATATGATATCCAACATGAAATTTTGTTTGTTTGTTTGTTATACTCATTTTTATAATAACTTTTCAACATTCCTACTCCCATACTAATTATTTAAGATTCCTTTTGTTATATATTAGCACTACATCAATCAAAATGCCGAATACATACTCTGATCCCGGGTGTAAGAGTAACTATAATCTTGGTTTCGTGCTCTGCATAGGGAAGATGTAGATAATCTGAAAACTGTTTTTGTATGCGTGAAACATTTTAGAGAAGAGGATATTGAGTACACCCACAAAGTTCCTAACGGAGATGGGACTTACCGCGAACTTCCACGCGAAAAATCCCAAGTACAAAAATTGGACAGTATCAATTTACTTACCTCATACTACTCTTCACAGACTACTACAAGACGCAAACGTCTCTTCTTCGATTCAAAGGAAGATGAACTACTCCAGCAGGCTGTAGCACTTAGCTTGATATCACAGACTAAAGAGATGGAGAAAAATTTGATACACGGTTTCAGGATTTGAAAGTGAAGTTAACTTTTATTTCTTTACCTAATTGGTCATTTTGGTTTCCGAATGAGCAGAGTCTAATTTAATGCGTCCTCACTAGCTGAATTTAAATATTTTGGTAGATGTTTACTTGATAGTTAAATCCGATTTGTCTATAAAGCATTTTATAACGGTGATGTTATCCCTCTCTCTACATGCTCTATAAGTGATACTCGACTGCTTGAGTCAATTTTAGTAAAAATTATGAATTTTCTCACCAGCCTAGAACCTCTAATACCTCTAATAACGAATCTACAAACGCTACCCATATTTCTATGGCAATGGAGCATATACAACAAGCAATAGAAAAAGTCCCTACTTCTTATGAATTTTTCGATTGTCTAGAGCTTTCTGCACTTCAATTCTTTCTTTGTCAGCTAGAAAATTGCCTCATTCCACTAACAGGCGCAGATATAATTTGATCACTCAAATTTTGGCACTTAAATCACATTTGATTTCGTCAGTTTGCTACAAGTATCTCCAGAGTTTACCTTGCTTATCTCTTCCACACTTCCATACCTTAGAAAAGCTATATCACTCTTTTGGACTTGAAAAGGAATTCTTATCTTTTCTTATACAAGCGACTAAATATTTTTCTAATGAACAAAAGCATGTCATTATCCAAATGGATGAATTACACATCAAACTTACAAAGGAGGAAAACTAGTTGGTTCTAATATAAATCCTGATGATCCAACCAAAACAGTATTTACTATCATGATATCTAGTATTCATAAAAAATGGTCCTGTATTGTCAGTTTATTGTCATGCCATCTATTTCTGCTGAAAAGATATTTTCTGTTATACAAACTTGTATTGAAGATATTGAAATTTGTGGACTACTGGTTCTGGTAATATCAACTGATAACTATCCTCTAAAATGTGAAACTCTTCAAATAGTTTTCCCCTTTTGGTAAGCTGGAGACTCGAGTACCTCATCCTTATGATATCAACAGGCCACTTTTTCTTACTTTTTGATTTTGTCCACGTTCTAAAAACAATTCGAAATAATTGGATGAATCAAATATCTGACAGCCAAACGTTCGCTTATACTGATTTATACAGTTTTCACACAGATTACTGTTCCTTTCATTTGAATTATGTTCCGCTTCTTTTTTGGGATGTCAGAGTCCTTTACAATTAAAAGAAACATTTTCACCACGCCTAACTTTGAATCATGCTCCGCTTCTATTCTAGAGCGTCCCAAATGTCAAACTTGTCTTAAAAGTTATTCATGAATCAACAGTGGCTGCTTTACCTTTTCAAAATGACCTGCGTTGTCCAGAATACAAACTGATACGTCGGATTTTATCCAAATTCTTCCATCGCTCTGGAAAATGTTTAATGTAAACATTCCATATAAGCATGTCCGTTTAACCGATGCATTCTCCAGTCCATTCGTGGTTAATGACGAACGATTTTTTTGAGGCGAGTTGTCTATTGGTTAGATGAAGCCTGGAGATCACTGCCTGAAAAGGAAGGTTAATTTTGTCTCCAAGCTTTTAGAAGCTTTAGACATGCTTGTGTTGCGGTACTCCAAATAACTAACCATCTAGTAGAAAATTGTCAATTTTCTCATCTCTTAACATATTTCTTACAGACAGACCTACTAGAGCACCATTTCAGTTTCTATAGTTTAATTAATTTAATTAATTAATTAACCCACGTCTGGCTTGGAATCTAAAATTGAAACTGAAAGTTATTTGAATTTCTATTGAAAGTGAAAGTGAAAGTGCGGTTTTTCTATTTATACCTTTTACCCCAAGACATCCTAGGGATTTATATAACTTATTAATTAATTTATTAATTAATGTCCGGCGCAAAATTACCATATTTAATTTCTTCAAATAGTATAAACGGAACGTCCTCTCAAGGTTACAAACATCTTGAGAATTTTCTCAAGCCACCCTGAATCTAGTATCCACTCTTTACAAGAATATCCAACTATTTTCATCTTCAAAGTTCAGATAATGTAGAATCCCAAACAAAGACTAACCTTGATCCATATTTGAGTGAAATATCAGTTTTATCCATCATATAATATGACACCCAACTACTTCAGTCATTAACTTTTATTGCTGGTTAAGCGACGCATCAATATCTGAAACATAATTATTGTCATATATGCCAAGATTTGCTAACTATTGATAAAGACTTATTAATGATACGTCCACTCCTCAGTTTTAGCTTTAATTACTTTCTGATGGTGGAGTTCTAGAATATCCAGGGTTTTTTACTGTGGTGGGGGTGCATTTTTCCCTTTGCCTAAATGTCTGGATGAAACACTGATATCAATCTGAGATAGTATTGGATTCAATCATTGTTGTTTGGAAATGTTTTATTATCATCGAACATAATAGCAAGCTGGTGATTGTCTTCTTAAACGCCCATCCCGGAAGATTATTGTGGATCTTACTCTCAATTATTTGCAGAATACTGAAGGTTTTGAAATCTGGAGAAATTCTTGTGCATTTTGCAGAGTATGTGGTTGGTCAATAGTATTTGTGTATGTATCTATTTGACTGTATGTTCAGAGTTGATTGAAGAGACTGGACGGTTTCCAAATCTGATTTCTGGCATATAGTGGTAACCTTTGGCGCTCGACAACAAGTTTAGGTTCCCAGTAAAAAGATCTCGCACCACAACATGTTCTGACGTATTATCACATTTTGAGAAGCATGAAAATTCAATTAATCACACATAATTCTCACCCTCTACGAGATACAAATCTAAAATTTAATCGAAATGCACTTAATGATGCTGATTGCTCGTCACACCAGATTGACAATATGCTTCCTCATTACCAGATGATGACGTTTTCCTAAAATTTTCACATTGTTAATTTAACTATTTAGGTTCTACAACCATGACAGATCTACTACCTCTATTACTAGTACCATGGATACTCTTTATCAATGACAGATTTACTACCAGACATAACATCTATACTATCCTTTGATCTTGACTTGAGTTCTCATCACTACTCACTTCTATTCACAGCTATGACAGACACTTTCAACGCTTTTCTTATATTTATAGTTAGTACAAGCTGCTCTTCCGCGCTCTGCGCATTCATACAACTTCCACTCGGGCCTTCGGTCGTCGCTTGTATTCCAAACACATGCCTTTACAAATTAATTAATTACTGTGAAACCTGATAGTAATGGCTAGATTCATCCAGGCTCGTAAATCTGAACCAAAACTTCTAGAAATGCGAATATTCGGAGATACAGTGGAGTTTGCTTATTTGCAACTCTCCTATTAGCAATACTGCTTTATTAGCAAACGATTTCTGGGACCCAAGCGTGATACTACTGTTAATTTCATTCCCCTATTAGCAGCCAGATTTAGTGGCAAACACGGGTTGCTATTAAGCGAACTCCACTGTATTGATAAAGACCTAATGCAAATTGGGTAATTTAGGCGCATGGCCAGGGATGGAAACAGCCAAGCTGTTAGCAGCAAATGAAAATCGAACCTGTTAACAGCTAGATGCTGACCAATGCAATAATTGAAATATTATTATATAATCATTTAGTTTCATTTTCACTGTTATGTAAATACGATATGCAATTCGAATCTAAACATTTTTGAGTATAACTTTCTTTGCTTGTCCCTTTTCCTTAATTTTTACTGATAAAATTATTGAATTTGAACAGCTTGAATTGGCTGTTAACAGCTTAAAGGCGACTTAAGGTTGAATGCCAATTGGGGACGAATTCTTAGCTGTTAACAGCAAACAGCCAAAATGCCTGTTAACAGCAGATTCACCACCCCTGCGCATGGCTGAGATCAAACTGAATTTAGGTGCACTAAAAAATTGTCGGTTATGTAACGAAAATCCCTACATCACGCTTTTTCCATGTTGTAATAAAAAAGGAGGGGCTGTCGAGCTGTCACATACCTATGGCTAGGGCCCACGGATATAAATAGACATTTTAGAGGGACACAGCCCTACTCTGAAACAATAGCATTACTGTTTTGTGGGTCTCTAGCGGTCACCTATATTATTCATTTATGATTTCCCGTGATATAATCAACATGTGAATTAAGTTATGCTAAAGAGGGAAAGTGTTCTAATCTAATATATACGTATAAGGACAGATGAAATAAATGGGGGAATACTAATCAGCGCCGGTACTTTTGATATTTATGCTAATTAGAACTGACAGTTTTATAGATGTCAAGCTTGTCTGTGTATAATAATATACCAACTCCAAATAGAAAATTAATTAAATATCACTAAGGAACTGAACAACTCTGTGGACCCTGACTTTGGGCTGTGGAGAGTTATTGTATTGATTGGTAATAATTGGATATCAAATAGACACAAATGGAATGGTAGAAATGTATGGGTAGACAAACGGAACACAAATTACTGATTGGATGAATGAATCTACTCTCGACCAATTAAATCAGTCTCAGATAGGCATTCTAAAATGCACACTCAACAACTGATAAGACACTAAAATCCTTTTATTCTAATTCAATACTAGCTGCTGATCCATACTGGGACAACCCTCGAATTAATTTGGCTTTATTTTTGTCACCTTTTAGGAGGAAAGTTGTGAATATTTTTCTTGGAAATTTTAACTTGTTTCTAGATACAGTATTCCCCAATCCCCTGACAAATTTCAAGTCTGTAACTCTGACCAGTTCCTCAATCAATTCCGAACAAACAAATAAATATTTATGAATATACTACATTTAAATTTATTCTTAAGCCCACCATGCACGGTGCAACAAAGTTACATGCAATATGTTGCATGTAACACAATTTTCGTGCAACATTGTTGCATGGAAAATACTTTATTAATAATACATGGTAAAAATATAATTTAAAATCAGTACTATACGTATAATCCCAATGGATTTGTTATTTCCAATCAGGGATGGATCCACCGGGGGGAGTTCAGGGGTGTTGCACCCCCCAAAAATGGCTCAGGAGGAAATCCTGAAAGATGCTTTCTCAAATGCAGTTCTTAAAAAAGAAAAAACTGGCACAGTTGATCCGCGGGCGCTTCCCACGGCGTCCACAATTCTAAGGCCCAACCCTGTCAATGCTCCATCTCTGTTTCCAATTATATATTATGGATTAAACACACGTTATTGTTTCCCTATTCAAATTATTATACTTCGTAATCCTTCAACGCAAAAGGAGAATCTCCTGCTTAAGGATTGACACAAAAATCGAGAGACGCAAGGTGCATTTCGACAATTGATGAAATAAATTTCTTAATTTAACACATCCAGTTTTATAAATTTCGTAAGGATGGATCGTCTTGTCCAGTGATAATATATAAGGTTGGGCCATTTTTGGTATTCTTTGTTAGAACTGGATATTTATACATAACGTCCAAACCTCCTTATTTATACATATACGTCCAAACCTCCTTACTCTACATATTGTCATATTATGAAATATATACTTATAACACATCCATTAATGTAAGTTATAGTCAGTATTTGTATATTTTGACAATTTAGATAAATTCTGATCCACTGCCGATGATTTCTTAAAAAACATTAGAGTAGAGCCATCAATAATATTTATTCTGTAGAACTTTAGAGAGTATTTATTCGAAATGCAGCATAATTTATAAGTATTATATTAGCTCATTTTGTATTGGGATACTAATTCCTTTAAAATTAAGGTCCCCCATTCCCCACTTCCCCGCTTATAGAGAATCATTTGTATGGGAATGAACGAATATGGACCAAAATTCCCCCGATTTTATAGGTTCTCCATTTATAGAGACCCCACTTATAGAGGTTGCACTGTATTTAGAATAGTTGATTATAGCTATATGTCTTACATTTTGTTTAGCAGAAAATATCCCCCAGGTGTACACTCCCCTCTCAAAGGTATTCCTACTCCTTAACAATTTTTATTGAAATAGTACGATAGTATGGTTATTATAAAGTGTATTGTAATCTACATATGTACAGTCGACTCCGCTTAATAGAACCAACTTGTGGGGGGGGGGGATACCGACAATTAGGTACATAAAATACATTACTATTCAGTATGGGGTAAACAGAAACTTGATACAATAGTTTCTATTTTAAAAAAACATGTTGATTATTTGAACATTTAGTGAGAACCTGTAATTTAGAACTAATGACTCCCGCCTCATCTCCATCGTATTCTAATTTTTTGGACGCATCACAATATTGAAATGCTAGCGGCATCCCAGGTCTGGTTGGCTGACGGAACCTTCAAACAGCACCGGCACTATTTGGAAAGGTTCACGTCATCCATGTACTTCGAGGAGGACCAGAACTTATTCAGGACGGCCACTTGATACCAAGTTTATTCGCGTTACTTCCGAATAAAACTCAAGATACATATATGAGGATGTGGCAACAGATTCAACTACTTTGTCCAAATGTACAACCGACTCCTATGTTAATGGATTTTGAACTGGCAGCAATAAAGAGTCTTCAAGTTTACTGGCCTAACACAAACATAAAGGGTTGCTTTTCATCTGACCCAGAATATATGGAGAAGGGTACAGGCAGAGGGATTACAAGCTGTAATAATCAGAATGAAGAATTTGCTCTCAAGATTCGCCTCTTCCCTGCCCTTGCCATCGCTTCTCTGTTTGATGTGCCCAAACTATTCTCAGAGGTAGTATAACAACTCCCTATGCCTGCTGCACAAAGTCTGGTCCTATATTTTGAGCGAACACATATAGGACGTACTCTACCAGGTGGTACTTTTCGTGACCCTCTCTTCCCAATATAATTTTGGAATCACCACCTTGAAGTACCCCAAGCATTTCCAAAACAACAAATTCTGATGAAGTATTGCACCGTTCTTACAATGCTACTGCCGGTTGCCATAGAAATTCATTACTACTCTAAATAAAAAACAAGGACTTGTTAAAGTTAAACAAGCAATATTTATTGTAGGTACAAAAATTACCAAGAGACGCAAATATCAAAACAAAGATTTGGCTCTGAGGATCTGGTTATGGGATACCTCCACAGGCCCAAAATTGAATTTATTTTGAAGATTAAGTAGCTCATCGAATAGGAATGCAAACACATTAAACTAACTTCGTTATTGTTATTCCATATCATGAATACAAATAAATTAAAATAATTTACATAGTTTTGACATTTCAACGATACACAGATATTAGATTCCTGTAACTGTGTAATTCCACTGTTAATGAATTTAATTTTAAATAAACTACAACTCTCAGCTCAAATTGCACCATTGAGAGTTTGGAAATGTACCGAATTGTCATGTACCGAATAGTTGGTATCCCAACTCAGGACCAGGTTGCATTGATCCGATTAAGCGGAGAAATCTAGTAACCGGTGGCTCTATTAAGCGGAGTCGACTAAAATGATTTTTCAATTTTGATTTCTGATTCTTATTCTATGCGACGTATAAATTGTAGACGCTTCCAACTCAATTACATATTGACAGGGTTTAAAATTATCTTCTTTCGGAACCATATATCACTTTTGCTAATGCCATTATGGTATAAGGTGGGAGCAAGTGACACGTGGTGACATTATATCATAATTTCCATAATAATCAACAGGTAATGAGTTGAAAGATTGTTCGGATGCGTAGAATACGAAACTTAAATAAAAATTTCAATATACAGTTGAAACCGGATATTTTTAACACCGGATATTTTTAACAATCGGATATTTTTAACACATTTTCTTGTAAATAATTAATTATTGTTGTTGTTATAAAATCGGGTATTTTTAACAATCGGATATTTTTAACAAATTTTCGTGTAAAGAATGTGTTAAAAATATCCGGTTTCAACTGTACCAAATATGTTATTAAGCAGATCTTCTATAAGATAAATGAAAGTATATTATATACTTTATCTATTGTCGAATCTTATAAATTCTTTTAGAAGCTCACTAAATAAACAGAAGCATAATATTTGTACGAATTGATTAAGAATAAGCGGAACCTGTCCTTGATGTGATATTATGGCTAGACGGAAGTTTCGTCTCAGGAATTCTCTTTCCGGAAATTTCGTATCCAGAATATACTTTTAACGAATTTTCGTTAACGTACAAATAATTTCATTGTGTTAACAATTATATTCTTCACGGGCTACTTATTTCGTAAGATAACAAGCATATAGGTGTAACATCAAAATATTTTTGATGTTTAAATGATTATGGCAGCTCACAATCTTAATAAAAATACACAATACTGAAACACCACCTATAGTGTATGTAATTCAATATCATTAATATCTTGAGATAGCGGATGATGTTAAGAAGTGGACATGTGAAAAACGAGGAGTTTGCATAGCACAGATCCATATAAGAGATAACCTAGTATAAAGCCAATACTTATTAATGGAAATACTCATGGATCAGATCCCGCACGTTTTGTGTTTCTCAAGGGTATAATTAAGCAACCAACGCTCTATCAATTCTGGAGAGATACTAGAGCTATATTATCCATTGAATTGAAGAAATGCCCTCATCAAGTCTAGCAAAGCTCACCAACTTAGACTCTGTTAAAAGAATTCGTAATTACAAGTAAGTTTCTCAAGTTAGTTGTGGTAACCCAACATGTCCTGCCAAAGTCTTGATCCTCCCCTAATACAAAATTACACTTAAACGAGAACCTTTTTGCAATATGATTGCGGATATGGGGTCAATAACCGAATGATTGTATTTTCCACACCCAAATTTATATCACTTCTCCAACAATCCAACACATGGGACGCTGATGGGATATTTAAAGTACTTCCTGAACACTTCTTTCAGTTTTACAGGATGCATGCTGAGAAGGATGTCTATGTTTTCGCTGTGTATATGCCCTCCCAGATAAATGAGATTATACTTACAACATACTTCTTCGAAAACTTCTCGAATTATGCCCAGGCTTGAACCCTGCTAATATTATGACTGACTTTTAAAATCCGGCAATTAATTCTTTCGGTGAACATTTTCTTGCCGTCACACAAGAATGTTCCTTTCACCTTACCCAAATATATATATCGAAATATACATTCTGAGGGATTAACAGGTCAGTTTCAGTCAGATATTGAATTAAAGATATTACCAAGCCTTGCATTTGTTAGGAACAAGAGGTTGTTGATTGTTTCAATAATATTATGCCAGACTTCCCGCGTCAGCACTGAATGTAGCAAAGTACTTCGAGGATACTTATATTGGAAAACTGCTACCAGATATAAGTAGGAGAGTTCCACAATTCCAAATCAGAATTTGGAATATGTATGGAAGGGTGCAAGTAGATCTCGCTCCCATAAATACTGCTGCCGAGGGTTGTCACATTGCCTTCCAAACAAGCATAGCTTGTTCTCACTCAACAATTTCTAAATTATTTAATGTATTGCAGAGAGAGCAGTCCCTTCAGGAAGGAACATTGGTGAAGTGGGAGCATAGGCGTCGATGTTTTTTGAATGACACAAAAACTGGGGGGCCACAAAATATTTCAAATTGTTTATGTTAGTAATTATTAAAAATTGATACATTGGGAGTACTTTACACAAGTTTATAGCAATATTTTGTGCGATTATTAGTCCAGCGGCATAGCCATAAAATTTAAACAGATAGTTCATTTTTTTCATAAAAGCACCAAAAATTTGTATGCATGTACTTTGATGTAGTGCGAATATTTTTTGGATACTGAGGCAATTGAAAGAGTGTCTATATCGGCCACAACAGCTCGCCAAAGTAACAGCGTCCGATAGTGTTCGCCGGACTTGTTTCCCATATAAACTTATTCAAATTAAGTCATATCGTCTTTTTATTGTTGAATTCGGTTTCTAAGTAAATTTCCGATAAGTTTATATATCACATGACCATATTTGCAAGAATTTTCCATAGCAACGCTAAAATGTATCAGGAATTCCATTCTCCAAAAGTGTTCGCACTACATCAAAGTCCATGTGTACAAATTTTGGTGCTTTTATCAAAAAAATGAACAAGTGTATGGCTGTGCCGCTGGACTATATGTTCATAAGATTATGTTAAAATATAGTACTATTGTAAAATGAAAGCCAATACGTTTGAGCTCTGCATCCGCATCCGAATCCGCGTAGTTAAAAATTTGGCATCCGCATGCACATCCGTATTCGCGGATGTGGAAAAATTCGCATCCGTCCCATGCCTAGTTCGAATTACCTCTATGTAGGTATATTTTAATTAATACATTTCGAATGTACAGGGATTGTAACTATTTTTGCTGTATGTGAACAGGCGTGTAGGGATTTAGTCCATTTGTACAGGGTTTTTAGTTTGGACAAAATTACTGATTGTGAGTTTGATAAATTTAAATAGCATTAATGTATTTTTGCTATGCTAACTGCATGGACAACATGAATGCAATATGTTCGTGTAATTCCTCTTAGTATACGCGAATTGGGATTTTCCAGACGAGCGAGCGTAGCGATTGAAATTTTCGAAAACAGTTTACAGAGCAGAGATGGTCTGGACCGGACTGTGGTCAAGCCTGGGATCGGACCGGACCGCTTATTTTCAAGTGCGGTCTGGACCGGTCCAAATTAACTATATAACAGTCTGGACTGGACATCGGTCTGGACCGTTCATCGGTCTGGGCCGTTCATAAGTCTGGACTCATCCTACATTGGACAAACGACTGGGCTCAAATTTGTTATTTACCATTGTTTACAAGCACATAAGTAATAAGTATCTTATAAGCACAACTGGATATAATTAGTCACTCTACTATGCGGTCTGTAACGGTCCAAATAAGGGATATAACGCTCCTGACTGTCCAGAAAAAAATCATGACGGCCCGGTCCGGTCTACCGGTACAGGGGAATATTGGAGCCCCATACAGGCATATGTCTCAAATAGGTTGGAAGGTATGACCTTTATCCGGAGTTTAGCCGGATTTCGGTTAATGTCGGGGTAACTCCGGGTCGCACCTGTGGGCGCCCGGACATGTTTGGGTACCCGGGTGGTTACGCTCATATGCAGCTCCCCCATGCAATTCTCATCCTCACCCACTATCACTTAGTGGCTACAGGCCTAGAGCAGGCTGACCAGATCTCCTGTTTTCTTAAAGACATTCTTTTCAGGTTTCTGCCTTTTTTTATTGTGGCCATCTTTATCTTTATAAAATGTTTTACAGTCTGTTCTCTTTCATAGTCCACTTCTAGACCTGTCTAAAAAATTTGTTGTTCAACCATACTCAGAATTCCTGAAGTATGCTAGTCTACGCCTTATGCTTTTAGACTTTATTCTAAAATGTTTTTCTCTAATAGTACTTGGTTTCTCAAACTGTGGCTTTTTCGAATGAAACCTGTCCTTCTATTTGATGTAGGGTTGATGTAGGGTTCCCCTACTCCAGAGACATACATCTAACTTTGATAATTAACCAAAACTTATCAAGGAATATTTTAAGAAATTATATGCATAAAGTGTTAATCAGCTATATATATATATCCCTCTAAAATCTTTGTTCAATTTAGTTCAACACTGGCGCTATTTTATGATTTTTCAGCATTTATATATATGGCTTACTTTATCCTATGAATTATCAATACCCTCTGAAACATCAATTATCCCCCCGTTATAATTTCAACGAAAAATACTCTACATAATTTTATTCTTAGCATCAATTATCCTTTGTTGTTGTCAAGAGTTCTACAATGTTAGAGGACTTTTTAAAAATTCGGCTCCCCTGGTAATTATCACAAGTTGAAACAATATAATAATTTTTTAACACTTACAATTGATCTGGAGATTTAGTGTACATTCGAAATTAGTAACTCAATTATGGCACAAACAAAACTCAATTTGATATTCTTGCACTCTTTCGAATTAAATTCTCTAACAATGCAAATAAATTTGATAATGTGCACTATTAAATGTTCCTGTTGTGACATTAGCAAGTCTATAAATGTGTTATCAAAAATCGTTATAAAAAATCTCTGAAAATTTGGGCTCTTAGTATTCTGAACTCTCTTCCGTTGAGATGGTACTGACCAAAAATTGTATTAACCAATACTGGCAACTACTTAGTTAATTAAGAAATCTGTACGATTTCCATATCTGATTTTGGCATGCAAGGATAAATTTAGGTTCCGTCCAACACTATGAGGTTTACACTTTATTTTTTCACTCCTCTCCAAGCTATTGCGTCACATTTTCTCACCTTTTGAGAAGCGTGAAAATTCACTTATTTGAACATATTCGCACCCTCTATAACATATATCTTTGAAAAATTAAATCGAACATGTACATGTTGGTCACACTGGATGTATTTTATGCTAATTTTTAATAAATTTGACTATATTAGGCCTATTTCGCTATATCTTACATTAAAATGTATTAAACCACACACGGACCGCAAAAGGGTGTATATCGTTTTCTTCTTCGCGAAGCGACTAACCAAGTGATCGCGCTAGTGATATATAAATGGATGAGCGTGGAACACAGATCTGGCTCTTTAATATTATATCCATTCACTTTATATAATAATGCAATATATTTCTCTAACAGTCACTGCAAGCTACCATCATTTTGAATGATTTACAAATAGGAGATTTCAAACTTTAGTTGATACTCATGGGTTACAATCAATTGATTTGTACCCATCAGTATTTTCTACATAAATTTTGTGACATCTAGCATATAGTTAGTATTAGTTCTTTTGTCACGTATTATATGTGGCACAATTTTTTAAAATTGGAAAGTAATTTACTGACTGCATTATTTTATCTGACTACATCAGAAAGTTTCGACATGGAGGTATAGGTATAACACTAAGTTAGTATCCACATTGTATGATTTGAACACTTTTGTCAAGCTGAAAAATCTAGTTAAAAACATTAATTGCGGAATTTTTGGAAAATAATTTTACAAAGTATGTAAATTTATACAATAAATATATTGAATCTAAACTTCAATTAGTGTGTACAATTACTACAATTTTCTAGTTACAATTAAATTTATGTAGTATGACATATTGGTGATGGAAATAATTTGGTTGTTAATTGTTGTACATCTTATTTTTCTTAATAATTTAATATTTTTTGTTCACATACGAGTAGTGATGGAAGATTTTTTTCCACACTCCGGGATTTAGCTCTTTATACATATATTTACAGGTTCGGCTGCGACAAATTGATTATGAACGTAAACACAAGATTTTCTCTGAACATTGTATTCTTCAAGATCAGCAATTAGAATCTAGCCCACTTTCTCACCCCTCTCATCCACTTTTCTCTAATTCTACTATTATACAACCTCATCAACAGCATCCTGTAATGCATCATCATCAAATTTAAATTGCACAATAATTGAGTGTTATATACATTTTGCACACCTGAACAATTTTACTCAAACTTTATATATCTGGTTGATAAAGTTATATGTTTGAATTTATTGATAACTTTCTCGTTTAGATTATTATACTATGTAATGTCTCATTAATTATGAAAGTAGTATGCTAAATAATGCACCTACATCTGTGTTTTTAAATATACTATTATCAATTAGTTCTATGTTGCATTTATATAATTCCTAATTTTAATATAAATATTTTATTGGATCCCTGGAAACTTTTTAGTCAGACGACTCCGTTTAATTGGGACACGTTTGTTTAAAGGGAATCTGAGTGCTCTGTCTTCTGAATCACGTTTGATACATTTTACCCGCAATAAGAACTTTGTGGGTATTTTGTGTATTTTACAAAATCATACGAAGAATTTGGGGATTTAATCTACTCGGGAAACAATTCTTGGGGCAATTCCACAAGTATATTTCTGGGGGAGCAGTCACCAGCAGAGATTACGCCACTGCATTCAATATAAATGGCGTTCAAGTGATTTTCCATGATTAGCAAAGAAATTTGACATCCAAGTAAAACTGTACTAATTACAATTTATTTTAAGGAAATAGTTACAACCAGCATACAAAACGGGGGAATTAACCTTAATTGAATGTTGTTTGGCGACGCCGCACAAGTTTTTCCGAATATAGTCCGGCGAGACCGCACCAGTTAAAAGTGGAATGGCGGCACTTTGACTTACAACCTGTCCGCAATGTGTCGAGTTTTTGGTATAATTTTTAAAAATTATCGATGAATTGTTTAATTCGAACAGATAGAGGTGATATAGCAAAGCTGACCATCCTGAAAAGTGGTACTGCGCCCGCCGCCCCTTTTTATACTTCTAATATAAATTATATAACCTAAATAGGCATTAAATAGTCAAATTTGAAATTTTATGATCAACTCATGCCCTAATGAGTATGCAAGGATATTGATAATATTGTGTGATTTACATGTCAGCATCATTAATGTACATGTTCTATTAAATTTTCTTAGATCAATTAATCGCTTATAAAGCACACCGTCTCTTAGACGGTGTGCATTATAAGCGATTAATTGATTAAGAATAAGCATATTCGTGATTTTGGATATGTAGACATTATTAATATACATGTTGATGTTGGGTGTCAAAATTGGTGTTTCGACCTAATAAGCGTAGCGTGCTAGGAATACTTCAAAATCTATTAAAGTACTGTTGTATGACAGTTTTACTACCATGACAGACTTACTACCTCTATTACTAGTACCATGGATGTTCTCTATCCATGACAGATTTACTACCTTACATGACAGAATTACTACCCTTTGATCTTGACTTGACTATTACTATGTACTTTTAATGGCTTCTTTCTTTCTTCTACTTGACTAAATACAAACAGCATGTATTCAAAATATTAGGAAATGATAATTCATTTATATTATTTATTTTACTCATCGATTTAAGAAAGTACACAAATTATAGTCTTGATTCAAGAAATCACATACAATAATGAATATCTCTGAATATTTAAAGCTTGTGAATTTTCTTTCCCATGTAATTTTGCCGAGCGATTTATTGAACTCAACAAAATTCGCGAGACGAATTTTAAAATGCGTGAATCAGGCTATCAACTTGGTGAAGTTATTGACATGATACATAGTCGTACTACAACTTTTTTACGCAGACAGCTTCAGTGATGCAATGATTATTGAGTAGAGCGATACGGTTTTGACAGCTAATATATTCTCAGATTCTCAATAGGTTATGTATCGTTAAATCCATTAAAAGGTCCTATCTACGATGTTAGAATAATTATCTATTTGCTATACCGTTCACAATGCTATACATATTAATTTACCTAGTGAATAATGAATACGGGGAAGGCGGATGTGGAAATGTCAATTATATAGATGATTGAGCAAGTCAAATTCAATAAATTTTGTAAAAGATACAAGTAAATATTTCCTATATTTGAATACATACTGTTTGTATTTAGTCAAGTAGAAGAGAGAAAGAAACCATTAAAAGTGCATAGTAATAGTCAAGTCAAGATCAAAGGGTAGTAATTCTGTCATGTAAGGTAGTAAATCTGTCATGGATAGAGAACATCCATGGTACTAGTAATAGAGGTTGTAAGTCTGTCATGGTAGTAAAACTGTCATACAACAGTACTATATAATATTTTTTGCAAATAAACAATTCTTTTGTCTTAATTAATAGAATATATTCTTAGCTAGGCTTTTCCCGAATTTGCTGCTCTTTCCCGGGGCTTTTTTCCACAGTGGTCTTTTCTGGAAAACACCTGATAAAATTCTCACATTTTGAGAAATTAAAATTGACTTATTAACTAATCGATTATATTTCACACCTACTAAATATAAAATCTGAATATGTTATAGCTAACCGGCCAAAAATATTGATATAATCATATCTTCTATGCATACTATTAAGCTTCTAGAAGCACAGTAACATTTGTAGATGCTTCAACATGGGTGTTTACATAAAACGAGATGTGAAGTTAAAAATAAGATAATAAAATTAATGAATTTACATTTTTATGGAGGTTTTAAATTCGTTAACTATATAATGAGCTAATTAAATATATAATTTATGATATTATGAGACAATTAGAATATATACCGTAAATTCTAATTGCAGATTTGAACAGAACATGGTTGAATTACTCTACCTGTATAATTTCTAATCTTTACGATTATTTTCCACTGAGATATAGACACATCCATTTGTGCAACAAGTGGCAGGTACACTTATCCCACTTCCAAAAACCTTACAACCTCTTGTCCCTCATCCATTATTCGCAAACAGATCACTTGTACTAATGTTTGATTTTGTGCATATACTTAAGACGATTCGTAACAATTGGCTGAATCTAAGTTTGAAGATTTTTCACCTAACTGCACAAGATTCCCTCTTAATAATCTACAAAAACTGCTTCTTTTGACGATATTCGAACGATTTATAATTTGGAACAAAACAATATCGCGAAACTTGCACCGCGTCTTACAGCAAAACATGTTGGCCTTCCAAACTAGAACGATGTTAAATTGGCTCTCCGCATATTTGATGACTCTACTAGTGCAGCTCTAAAGATTTCTAATGAACAGGGGCGGTCCAAGGCGTATAGCATTTCCGCATTAACATTAAGTACTTCTATATCAGACAAGCGAGTTTCCGCCTTTCCCTCAAGGGGGGCGTATCAAAAGCACGAGGCCACTGCTAATCAACCCGTCTCGAAAGGTTTGAACACCAGACTGCATAATTCATTGATATAATTGTTATGGTGTGTAAGATTTTTAATGTAAATACAGTAGTGTTCGCCTAATAGCAATTGCTCTATTAGCAAGTTATTTTCTGTCCCCAAGCGAGGATTTAATGTTAGTTTTGTTCCCCAAATAGCAAGTTCGCCTATTAGCAAGCAAATTTCATGCAAAATGCGACTTGCTATTAGCCGAACACCACTGTAGGCCGAACAAAGTCGTTCGTTTAAATGACGAATTTTCTAAACAACTAGTACTAGATGATCCTAGATTTGGGTTGATTACTCGCATTGTAAACTGGCGATATACTTGTAGATCTTACCAGGTGAACAAGGTAAATTAACACCCCAGACTTTTACAAGCTTCAAACATACTTGTGAAGCGCTGCCTATTTTTTATTCAATAACTTAACTTCTCATTGCGGATTTTCATATGTACTCACTTATTTCCTCCAGACAGATCCACTAGAACACCACTTCGGGTTGTATAGAATGATGTCTGGATCAAACTATAGCGTCTCATTGGCCAGATACTAGAAACTGAACAACGGCTCAAGATCTATAGTATATTGAAACTGTTTCCCAGGAACCCTCATCAAAAGAAATAATCTGGATTCGTTTATCAAATCTTTCTCACCGAAAGAAGATTTAGCTTTAGCACCATTTATCTCAAAGCTACAAAATATTTCTACTGTAGTTATTGGTTGTGTAAATCTTCATTCTTTGACATTTATTGCAGGTTATTGCGTACATCAATACTTGAAGAACAAGAAATTAACGCATTGTCCTGTCTGCCAAGATTAATTAATTATTGCTAAATATACATATTGTATGATCCAGAAGAAGCTAAAATATACAAGTTCATTGAAATCTTTCTTTCATTGAAATCTTGTTAGTGTATAGTGAAAAACACTAATAAACCTCATTTTAACAAAAAAGGAATACTATTTCTTTATTGTAAACCATTGGCTATGCCATTGATGATGTAAAATCATTGTAGCCCAACTAGCGCCTACATATGATTCTATTTCAATTGATGATTTATGCCTTAGTTTTAACCATGGTGTTTTATTGTCAGGCCTGAGTAAAGTAGGCTGTGGTAGTATATATCTATATAAATATTCAGATTTTGTCACTAGATCTGGACTTATGAACCAGATGCGAATTTGTCGCTACATGGGCGCCGAAAGGTGGGTGCCAAGGGGCCGCCCCCTTGGCCCACAGGGCTTAAGTACACAGTGGGTTTAATAGCTTCCAGTAGGACACTTTTTTACATTCAAATATTACAATTTCGTTCATACACGAAGTTGTAGTATAAGTGGGGCATTTAAAACAAAAGTCTTTTTGAAATTGGACATTTTGCATCAGTGCTATGGAGCCCTGAAGTAGAGGCCTATTTAAATTATCGGGATTTAAAAAATTTGTAATATTTTCTTTCATTTCTAATTCGTATAATATATACTAAATTTCACTATTAAATTCCTTTGAAAGTAGATATGTATGAACCTACTTGTATTTCCTTTGATATTATCCAGTCAATCAGTGACTTTTTATTTAATTTATACTTTTCATTTTATTTATTAGGAACGGAGGACTACTTCCGCTTCAAAAGCATTGTACTAGTCACGAGTCAAGCTGCAAATGTTTTAAGTTATATTTAAAAGTGTTTCATTGTTAGTGGATAATGGCTATGTACTGCAAAGGATTTCTCATATACAAAATCTGTCGTTTGTACAGAAATTTTAAACATTTCGCTGGGGGCTATGACTTCAGAAGCCCCCCCTTCAACCCAAATCCTGGCAACGCCCCTGTAGTATGCTTAGTACTAAATCAAAGATAATACCGAGTAAACAATCAGAGTTGTTTATGAATAAACAAAAGTAACCAAATGAGAAAAACAATAAAGTAATATAAAATTATTCAAGTATATATTTGGAATCGTTCTTCGATGGTAGACCTGCACATTGGGCATTGTTCTAGGTGTACGCTGCAATTCTCGCAACATTTACCATGCCTGCAGGGAAGAAATACTACGGTTGTTTCTCTACATAATAGGCACACACAGCAAGCAGCAATTTGTTGATGAGTTTCACGCTCATAATCGTCATCGATTGAAGAATTGCTTTGAAGATCTCCATATATAATATCCATCGAATTGGTTTCTGCTTGAATCGAGTTGGCAATTGATTTCACAAATTGGACTAGATCATATTCACCTGACACAAAGCTTTTCAATGCAGTTACTAAGGAATGAATCTTTCTGGATATCTTTCAATTTGCGTGTGCGAGTGATATCAATGACTCTGCTTAGATGCTCAATATCTAAATCAGTATCCTGGATTGTGTCATTTAAGACTTCTACAAAGAACCAAATGCGTGGATGTGCGACTACGATGTCCTTTTTCAATCTACCATGGTAGTTTTCCGCTCCATTGTTCGTTCTGAATTGACAGTTAAAAACAGAGAGTTCGTTGCTAGGAATGCCATCAATCCATTGCTTTCTGATATAATTTTTAAAAATGATAAAGTTATCCAGTAAGAATGACATCTTCCAAATTTAAGTGATTATATATTGGTCGAATATGATCTTCGGGAAGAAATGGAAGAGCCATAAAACACCTAACTGCTGTTTTAAATTCCGAATTCGAGTGATATGCATTGGGAAGGCCTAACCTTTGAATCTTACGCCAGACACTTTGAGAATAGTGAAAATCACATCCTCTAAGAAGAATACCTGGAAATCGTATTTTTACAGCGTTTCTAGCACCCCTTTCCCAATCGAACGTCCCATTAATAGGTGTTAGTTGTGGAAGAAGTTCATGAATTCTTGCTAGAACAGCAGTATAGATTTCTTCCTGTCTGCCTGTAAGCAGATAATGAATCGCAGGGAGTACGTGACGCCCAAATCGTGCAAAAACTGTCCACAGTTGATAGAATTGGGAAGGGACTGTGTAAAATGTTCCATCGAAATAAATGTCTTCTGTATGTAGTGTAGTGATCTACTAGCGATTTGAAACAATTTTAGTTCTAAACCTGTTACAACAATTGCTCCAATGCCTGCGGAACGTTGATTCAAATTACTTCCAAGGTATAAGCATTAATATTTTTTAAACCGTTAGTAATTATCCGTTAACCACAAGCTCATAATCTCTGGTCAAATGCGATTTTACGGAAATCAATAAGAAAATAGGTCCTATGCCTTTATCAGAATTGTCCAAGATTATTAGAATTTGTGTTGATCAATATGAATTTTGCATTGAACGAGCACCAATTTTGAACCCAATTTGTTGAGTTTGTCCCGATTAAGCGGAGTTTATCCCGATTTACCGAAATTTTTAGTATTAACTTCTATGGAAAGCATTAGGTTCACGGGAAATTGTCCCAATTAAGCGATGGCCATATAAACCGGTGTCCCAATTAAGCGGAGTACACTGTATACATGATACTAATCAGCCAAAGGTATTTGATACCGGCTGTTTAAAATACTCTGTATCGAATATAAATTTCTTATTATAGTTATAAATTAAAACTTAATGTGATTTCATACCATTTTAGCAAATAACCATGATGTGGCATAAGTGTCTTTACCATGTGCCACAAATGGGAATCTGGATATATCTCAGTGGAAAAACAATCGTAATGATTTGCAATTAAGCACTTAGAGTAATTCGAACACGTGGAATTCAAATCTGAAATCTGAATATTCTAATTACCTCATGATGATCAGAAATTATATATTTGATTAGATTATTGTATAGTTAATGAGATTAACACCTCCATCAAAAAAATTCAAAAATAATGTTAATTTATTTTAGTTAACTTAACGTTTTATGTAAACATCCATGTTGAAGCATTTACGAATGTTATTATGCTGCTAAAAGCTTGAATGTAATACTAATTGTTGATGTTCAAATACCTTTGGCCGGTTAGTGTATATATTACTGAGGTTAGTTCTCTCTAATTATCTATTCGCTATTTGTCCACCTGAAATTTGTTGTACAATCATATCCAGAATAATCAGGTTATACTCGTTTCCTTACACATTTATAGATCTAATAATCCACTTTCTAAATGTATAATTCTCTACTAGTTAACTTATGTAATCGGTAACATTTCTTATCGTGTTTCTGTTATTTTGGATATTGTATTTCCGAGATTATATTTCAATACTAGCGATATTATTTAGCTGAGGTCCACATAGGGAACTCTAAAGCAATTTGTTCTGGTAGAACATGGGGGCGCGACGCCCAAGGCAGTCGCGAAGGCTTTATAGGGGTGTCGCGTGAAGTTCCGGAATATTTATATAAAATCGTTAAAATCTACCGAGATATAAATCAAAACTTATTTAAATTATCTACATTGAATGCGTATATTGTGTGGACATTGTGCATGTACTTAAAAATACAGTGCTGCATGTGTAATGTACATGCTATATTAACGAAATAAGCTTTCAGGGCATTCGCGATTATTTTACAACCTTGTAGTTATTTCATAATTGTCAGAATATGCTTGAGACATGAGGTGCATCAATTTAATTAAACAATAGGAATACTTATTACACATTAATCAAAACTTTCACATTAACATTGTGGGGGGTCGCGAGCATTTCTACATCTGTAAAGGGGTCGCATGGTACAAAAGGTTGAAAACCCCTGTGGTAGAAAGACGACATATCTGTAAAAAATAAAATGATTGCTTGTAATATTACTTTATACTATGTTAGTACTTTGCATATATAGTACACCCTTGCTAATCCGAACAAAGGTGTTCCGATACAAAAAAATTATGTTCCAATTAGTGAATTCGTTTGGATTAGTGAAATAATACATTTTATATAGGACTGTTTCGACGTATTTTGAGTACCGTCGTATTTTGTGTACTTTTCACTATCCAAACCATGGATAACCAATTTATTGACGTATTTTGAGTATGTACAATTAACAATTAACATCATTTATTCATTCGAATGCGTATTTAATCAACTTTTTCAAGTGTTTACTAACTAACTGACTTTGTATTTGCTTTAGGAAATTACTTGTCAAACCCAATTTGAAATATGGATACAACAAATCCGTGAATATCTGAAAAGAAAACTATCCCTTCAGAGTTGAAGAAGCAAAGGAGGCATAATTTAATTAGTAAGTGCAGTGTGTATAGAGATGAAGAAGGAGACAAACTATTCAAGGTTAGGTGTTCTTTACGTTGTAAGGTTGCTTATGGTTCCAACCGTAACGCGTAATGCGTAAAATCCTCTCTTTTGTCACGCTTTTTGCATAAGCCTTGGTTATTCCCTCACTTGTTAGCGTAATGTTACATTTTACGAACCCGTCCAAACATTTATGCATGTTTGTTCCCTTATTAATGAATAAATGAATTATGAGTTAATTAATAAATAAATAAGTCTTTTTTATCTAAACACAATAATTGAGTTTGAAATTTTGACGATCTGAATAATTAGTGTTCTCATATTAATTTTTCAGTGTGTTCGCGATTCTAACGGAAGAGAAACATTCCTCCAAGTAGCAACTCAATCTGAAGTTTTGGATATTATTCAGTACCATCATAATGTATCCCATGCTGGAATGCGAACCACAATTCATGCTATTCGCTCTAAGTACACTTGGATGGGATTATTCAAATACTTTGAAAATTATGTAAGCAATTGTGATCAAGTATTTAAAACTATTGCCAATATTTTAGTCAAGTTTATCCCTAGATCAAAACCTGTCATCAGTGTCAAATAACTGCTTCACTCCAACCTCAACGAGAACTTCAACCCATTTAACTACCTAAAGAACTTTGGAAACATTGTGGAATCGACCTTGTATGCAACATGCCGGCAAACTCCTTTGGATTTTACCACATACTAGTTATTGTATGTAATCTAACTAAGTTTGTGGTTGATCGTGCTCTAAAGAACAAGACAACCAAAGAGGTAATGAGCAAACTCCAGGAAATCTACGAAATACCTTTGCTTATAATATCTACAATCTAAAAGGAATTCCAAAGCTACCACCAGAATTGAACGTATACAATCGTAAGACCACTGCCTACCAACCTCAAAGTAATGGACTAGTTGAAGCGTGGAACTAAATCCTCAAAACATAAGTGAAATTCAGTTTAACTTATGGATTCCAATTTATTTACGTATTTCATTAGAAAAACCAACAAAATGAAATCCGAAAAGGATGCTAAGTGGCCAGACAAGCTTCAATCTGCTGTATTTCTATCAACACTCACTTCGCGAAAGCAACAGGCTCCACGGCATTTCGACTCATGTTGGGAAGAGAATGCGATCCATTCCCCCTTCTGAACTTGATATCTGGAGCTCATGAGTATACTCAAGACAACAAAATCATTTTTTCGATGATGAAGAAACGGTAGGTACTAATTTATGTTCTATTATTACACATTTTAAAATAAATATTTTAACGTCAATTCCAGACTGGATCCATAGAAAGTTTAATTACAGATATTATTTACGTTTCTAGACGAACGATTTACCAATGGAACACTATGTCCTTTCAATTACCTGACTTTGAAGATGAATGGATAATCGTTCTAGTGAAAGAATGTCAGATGCGGAATAACCTCATGAAAGAGCAAAACATACAAAAGAATATTTCCGATCGCAAAGTCAAGCGTGAAATAGGTAGTATTTGTACTTAAATTGGAACTAAACCCGGATGTTATTGAAATATACTTTCTCCTACTATTGTAGATAATAGCATTAATTATCTGTTATTACGTACGTAATTGATTATGTTACTTGTTTATGTTACATTGTGAAATAGAACTGAGTTTGAGGAAGGTGATTTGATTCTTGTTCAGAACATCAAGAAATCAAAGAAACTACCCGGGACGAAAAACGAACAAAAGTTTCTTGGTCCATATACGGTTTCCGAAATAACTCCTAGCCATCTAGTTACACAGAAAAATCCTGCAAGTGACAAAACGACAAACATTCCAATTCACTTGTCACGAATGTATCGGCAGAATCTATCAGAGTAAGTTAAAGTTGTTGATTTACTTATTCAGTAAACTATTATTAGCAGGGTCAAATAGGTCCTCTTGTATACTTATGTATGAATATATATAACTTCGATAGGTTAAACTACCATCTTATGGACATACACCACTTCATAGAAAACTCGCAACAAAAGCTTTAACATTAAGATCATTGGATATTATTTTTGAATACAGTTCAAGACCCGAAATAAGCTCTTGAGTTCAAGCAACAAATAGGACATAGCGTTGCCTTATGGTGTGACGAATATGCCGAAGCTGAATTTGGTAGCAACATACCACGGGATAAGTGGGAACGAGACCACCCCTTCGCTATCCTTCTACCAGTGGTGATGATGCTGATTTTCCCCGAAGAAATAATTCAAATTACGCTAGAATCACCCCCTAAAACAAACTCGGAAAATAGACTGTTAACGCGAGAGGACTTTCATTTACCAACATGACATGAGAATACAATAACATTGCACAAAATAACACCTGCCCCCTCGACAATATCATCGCCATATTAAGTATGTTTAAGGAGAAGATAATTGAATCTTGCGGAATACTCGGGTGAACACCATCTGATGCGAAATTCCATGAACTTATGAGCCTTGTTAATGAGTTTAATTTCGATAATCTGAGTGACTTCATTGCTAAAGCGATTGGAATGCAGATTACATACTCTGACCTGATGGAACAATACGACTTTTACTGCTCTACAACCATTAAATACCTACAAAGTATTAGCCTCGCAACGACAAATACACATCCACCTTCTACTGCTATCAATGTCATAGCACATTCACCTGGACCCGTATGCTTGGAATAATCGGTTCTGTTATCACTAACATCGAGCATTCAATAAGTGCCAAACTACTCCCATCGAAATGCAATAAATGTGGTTGTAGACAGACCGATAATTTTGAAAGAAGCTCCAGCCAATTTGATTATATCCCTCCACTTCTTACGATTGAAATTGGGCACCTTCCTAAGTCCTTTCTAGTACTACCTAACATTAATTCACACATTACCATCAATCACGAAAACAAACTATTCAAATCACTTTTACCACTAATTCGCCTCGACAACCAATTCTACAAATTTGACAGCATAAGCGAATCACCTCTCGAATTATTCCCCAATTCTTCATTCATCGGAACAGTCAATACAGTATACTACACACTGCACTCGTCTGAATAACTTCTCCTGTTTTTGAAAGCGCTCAAAGGCAAGGTACATCGGACTTTGTGGGGACCTCTGTCCGAGGCTATTCAGGCAAGGCAATCCCTATCATGGTGAGCCCAGATAATCGAAACGCGTCCTGCAACGGCATGTCCCCAGTGGCGAAAACGCGACAGAACACTACACCAACCTCTAAAGTGTATTGCGGGAAAGGCAACGCAACTGAGTCCAAGCCGGGACGAAACACAAAGAATATCAGGTGAGTTGTAATTAATTAATTATTTTAGCTGATGCGTCTGGTTTATATAGTTTAGTTTATAATTACAATAGTTACGCTATATGAGTACCTGCTATCTGGGATTCACCACCAGCTTAGGATTAGGAGAGTATTTCAGCTAGGTTATAGCGGTACTGGTATAGTGATCTATTGTATTGAATGTGTCATGTCTAAGTTGTGTTTATTTACACGACAACTAATAATTCTTCCCTCTAGCCATTAATTTAGTACGTATATCCTTTTGTAAATTGTATCATTAATATATTTTTGTAATACATTTCCGCTGATTTCGCATTGCAAACCTTGTTATATAGTATATGTGCGTATGAGCTAATGAGCATATATGATATATGTAGTTATGTTTAGTTTTGAGTTAAGTCTAGTAATCCAATTTTATTTAAAATGATCGTAAAGTATTAACAGTAAACATGTTCAGACCGTTGGAATAGTACATTACAATAATTTGAAAGATACCAGCAGCAGAAAGAAATATTTTCTAAAATAAATTAAGATAAATTGGAAATGATTAGGAAATTGGATTTATAGTAGCGTCTCAGTCTATCAGAGCGCCTCAAAATATCTCTGCATAATTTGCAATAGAAAGAAATTTAACCAAAATAGAATAGATAGAATAGAAAAAAACTCGAAATACGACAGTGCTCAAAACACGTCGATAAATTGGTTATCCATGGTTTGGATAGTGAAAAGTACTCAATATACGACGGTACTCAAAATACGTCGAGACAGGCCTCTAAAAATGGGATCAAACAAATCCGAACCAAACTTGTCCAAAACTTTTTAAGCCGTACTAAACATATGGAATACTACCTAAATACCTGTGTGAGACATATTTTAATATATTTTCATTGTAATATACAAGTATTCTTGATGTTCCCAAATTTATACAATAAATAGTTTGGGATCTCCTCTTCGAACTAGCGAGGGTTCGGATCATCGATGTTCGGAAAAGCGAGGGTGTACTGTATTATCTTTGATGTAATAAAGGCTAAATTTCTTTAATAGTCTATGTTCTCTAATAGTCCACCTAGGTACATTTGCCCAATGGTGGACTAATAGAGAGAAAACAATTGAATAGATATATGTTTTGAATCAATTTACAGCTATCAATAAGCTATATGTGAAAAATAGTCCATAAGCGGTTAATTGTCACCAAATGCAGATTTCATTTAAGCTGTCATTTTTAGCCCAGTACAGATTATTTTGAAATGAACTACAATTCTACAATAAAATTAGTTGAAAGATTATTTACAACAAAATGTCTAAAATGTACCAGTAGCCACAATAAATAATTTCTAAATAACAGTTAAATAACAGTTATGAATTAGCTGTTACTAACAACTGCTTGTAGAGTTATTCGAATTTAAATTTTCTAAGGATTGCACATCCTGAGATTCTGAAACGCTGAGAAAGCTAATGGGTTTAGGTGGTTTTGTTGGCTTGTATCTTCCTAAATAATAAATAATAATAAATAATCTATTCTAAAATTATATAATAAACTTGTTTCAATATTTATCTGTATGCAATATGCATTGTTCAAAGAAATATAGAGAATAGTTGAAAATATGATTGGAGGGATTAGTAATTTATGGGCATTAATAATAAACTAGCGCGCTTCACTTGCTAGGCCGCTTCACGGCAGAACACAACCACACACCAACCTATTCGCGGTAGGTGTGTGATGTATATACTTCTAACATTGATTATAAAGCGTAAATGGCCTAAAATAGTCTAATTAACAATGGTAAATTTAGTGATTACGTCATCGTTCGATAATGAGTAAGCATATTGGTGATCTGGTGTGACCAACGGTCCGCATCATTAATGTACTTGTTCTATTAAATTTTCAGATTTTTATCTTTTAGAGGGCGCGAATTATATGTGACGAAATGTGACAATGACATCATAAATGGTCGAGGTGTGAGAAATTTTAAGTGGAAACCTCAACTTGTTGGCGAGTGCCAAAAGTTACCCCTATATGTCAAAAACGGCATTTGGAAACCGTCCAGTTTCTTCATCATTTCGGAACATACAAACAAATATAGACATATATATATATATATGTATATACAGGCGTGACCTACGTTATATAAGGCCTATGCACCAACTTTGTGAAACTGGATCATGGATTAAAGGAAGGCTATTGATAAATAGGTTATTTATCGTTATCTAAATAACTAGTAGTGATAGACCTCATAAATGTTCTATAACTATACAGGAAGATGAGCCTGCTTTTAACATAGTTAGACGCGTTATAAATGTACAAAATTGGAACATGATGATGCCCATAAGTAGTTCACAGTGGCTTAAAACTGCAGTTTATAGGAAATAGGCATTTGGGTTGCAGGTACTCAAAAGTGAAGTATTATTGACATATAGGTTATTGATAGCTGGGAATTGAATGGCATCATCAAAAATGATGCATGCAGTCTCTTAAGTTTAGTTCTGGGAGATTTATTGTAAATCAATGAAATAAATTTTTTTGGTTTGTTAACAATCTTTTAATATTCACCCATGATTGTTCATATATCTTGAACATGGGGAAGATTTCAGAAAAGTCCAGTTCCCAAGGAATAAAAGGATTTATACACTCATGTAAAGGTGGTATATGTTTACTAAAAGTAATTATAATGTGTATTAGAACTCATAGAACATTTTGATCAATTTTTCTAGAATAGCAGTCTCTGGCGCATCACACTAAATCACCTCCGAATTGTACAAAACTAACTTCCTTCAATTTCAAAAATTCAATATGAGTTCATAGCGCGTTGCGCTGATTGATGAAATTGTCCTTAAGTGCTCAGTTGTTCTTATTATACAATATTTGCCATACATTTGCGTAACCAATAAGATATACTACTGAATAGTAGCGAATAATTAGTTTTCGAATTTTCATAGCAACACAAAGTGACAATGGAATTCGCTAAAATATTCAAAGTTCCGCACTGTTTCGGGAGCTAAGATTTCCATAATTGGTTCTTACAACATTAATCTATAATCTGTCAAAATTTCTCGTTGTTGTTTGATGAACATTTTTTTCCGCTTACCTGAGATTTCAATTTTAATAATTTTGAACAATTTTGGACATAAGAGCTTTTACCCCTGTTAAAATTAAAATGCATCAGTGTAACAATAAATCAGTATAGAAATATCTATTTAGCATACTACTCATTTTGTATATATTTGAATACAAAGCAACCACGATTCCTTATAGAATGTAATTCAGAGTGAAATGAAATATGTTGTATTTTAGAATTCTGAAAACCACAAATGAAACTATAACATTTGATATAATTCAAAAATATATTTATCGGCGTAGTTTGTGTTCAAACTTCAAATCAATTGAAATTTCATATGAATGTTAGTACACTATCTAACTGTAATTTAATACCATTTAGAAGCATTTTGATAACCACAAATATTTTTCCTATTTCCATGTGTTAAGCCACTGTGTTAGTTAGATGAAATATATCGAAATTATAAATGGAATGGTTACACATTCCTCGGTTTCCAAGGAAATATTGAATATGAAGAATGAATTAAGACATAAATTTAACAAATACAATCATAGGCGCCGAAAGTGGGGGGGTCAGGAAGGGTGTCACCACCCCCCCCCCCCCCCTGGCCGAGGAGAAGTCAGGGAAGAAAAATGGAAAATTATTGATTCCTTAATGAGTTAGTATAAATTTCAGTTGATGATGTAGATATCTATAGAATTATGCCCATCCAACATTGATTTTATCCCCATACGCATTGTTTTTTGAACTTTCACATTTGAATAATACGTCACCCCCCCTAGCGTTTGAGAGTTTCGGCGCCCATGAATACAATTGATATGCAAGAATGATATGAAAAAATTATGAAAATAAGAAGTCAAAATTATTTGCTATACCGCGTAAGTATTCTAAAGTATCGCGATTGTCATAATCTGAAATTACGTAAAACAAATGGCGAGTCTATTCATGAGTGATTCATGACAACTCGAAGTTATAAGATTGCTTTGTGTTAAAATAAAACCATTCATCGCGTTAAGACCATAGTAAGAGTTGTCAATCTACAAAGGATTCAGCCTAAATTATTACACTTTCGACTAATTTTCCTTTCGACGAATTTTCTATTCGACCAAATTTCCGTCGACGAATTTCCGTCAACGACTCAATACTAGCTTCGATTGTTAGGTCGCTTCGCGGCAGAACACAACTACACACACCAACCGCTTCGTGTGTAGTTTATATATTTCCAACATTGTATATAAAATATAAATAGGCCTAAATATTCAAATTTAACGATGTGAAATTTTATTGATTACGTCATCATGTGTTAATGAGTAAGAATATTGGAAATTTGGTGTGACCAACGTACTTGTATTATAATTGTAGATATCAAATTAAATTTTCAGATATTTATCTGTTAGGGGGTGCAATTATATGCGATTAAAAAACTATCAAGTGATTTTTCTTCTTAAATGTGAGAATGACGTCCGAATTGGCGAGGTGTGAGTAACTTTGCATGAGAACTAAATTAGTTGTACGGCTCCAAAAGTTACCCTCATATAACAAAATAAGACTTGGAAACCGTCCAGTTGTCTGAATGCCTATGCGAGCTAGTTTAAATAATTATTTCAGTATTAATCTACGATAAAAATTTATTTGAATACCGTATATACTCTATTAGTAGTCCCTATTCGAATAATCGCCTACCTCCAATATAACCCCCCAAATTAGCAAATAAGAATTTACCACGGGTACACTGGGAAAATTTCTTTATCTAATAATAGTCACAATACGATTATCAACCGACTATACTAAATAAATTGTATCAACATGTGATATTCTCGAAAACTCATAAAAATTATTGGCAGGGGCGCCACTGCGACCCAACCTAAGCTATCACCAAACAGTGACCTAGCAGTAGGACTGCTTCAAATGTGGTCCCGCCAGAAATCGGAACTGCCGGAACGGCTAAAAAGTGGTCACGCCAAAACCGGTCCTGCTAGACTAACCTAAGGGCTGTTCATTATATTTAGCACTTTGACTATACAAAAATTAAAAATTCCAGTCAATTGACGTCAAAATTGCGATAATTATATATATATAAAGTGGGCGAATAAAACGATAATGGGTCAATTTTCTTTGCTTCATCACTTCCATGTGAGAGCCCCAGAAGAGTCAAAGTGCTAAATATAGGTCTATTACCGAGATTTACATGGAGGAATACTACATAGCGAGTTGAAAGGTTATTGCATGTATATAGGATAAGATGTGCTTCAAATCCCTTGAAAAATCTATCTACGAATGGACTTCCCATGGTGACAAATGACGTAGGAATCTTCAAAGGGTTATTACATTAAAAGTATAGTCCCGATTGAGTTTAAATTTTCAGTGCAGCTACTACTTATTGTATACAGTGCAACCTCGATTATCCGGACTCTTCGATTATCCGGACATGGGTCCAAATCCCAATCCTATACTATTATATATAAAATGACCTCGATTATCCGGACTTTAGCTTATACGGGCATTTTCGTTCGGTCCCAATGAGTCCGGACAATCGAGGTTGCACTGTACTGTTCAAAAACACTCTAATCTCAATTTATGAAATGTTCAGATAGGGAGGGGCCTTAATTTTTCAAAATGATTGCCGGAGGCCCTTTGAATTTGTCGCTATAAAAATGTTTGCCCAAACTTTCGAGACCGGCATGGGAGCTTAAATCGCGAGAGATATCTTAAAGTATCAGAATCAGGCATGAAATTTAACTAGCCAGAGGTTGGTCACGGAATCTTAATTTTTGACCCCACTACTTAGCTAGTAATATGAATGTGAATTTTGAAGATTCTCACGCAATGGATGCTGCTGCAGGAATATCGATGGCTCCTCCAAGCCTGCAATCAGAGCTTATCCAAGAAGATGTGTACGGGGCTAAGAAAAAACGGGGCCAGGTGGTGAAATTGAAGAAAAAGAAGAAATCGGGTGCTCAAAATAGGAAGATCCTGTTGGTAACGAAGGCGAGGGAGCTTCGTGAGGCTGAATTGGGACCAACTATGGTCCGCAAGGAAGAGGCTGGTAGATGTACGAGAGAGAGTGAAGGTGATGAGAATATGGAATTCTAGATCCAGGAAGTTAATGTGCAGCAGGATTCCATGGAAGAGGTAGTACAGCAGCCGGATGCAGAAGACGAAGTACAAATCCTGTACTTAGGGAAGACTCAACTGTTGGGATGGAGATTCAACCAGTTGAGTGGTTTGCTGTGGAAAATACAACCCTTTTTGAAAGGCCAAGGGTGGGACATGCCAACTTGATGACACTTTTGCCCGCCTATAATTTCCAGAAGTGGTCGGAGGTTACCAGGAGGCCGCAGTTCCCGTGGCTATGCCGAAAGGATGACGGACAGACTCTAAGCAAATAATTTTGCTTTGTATGTTTAGCTTTCTCTTCAGCATCAATGATCTCTAAGTTCTTGGAGGGATAGTATATATCCTATCGGATGAAAAGCAAGTACGTTAGTACTCGTGCCGCTGAGCACGCCTCGAGCAAGGAACATACCAACTCTTCCCAAGCTATGATGATTGTGCGACGTGGCGCTGAGCAAGGTCAATCATCTCCGGTCAGACTGAGATCCATAAAGCCCAAAATCGTCAGATTTTATCCGCTGTGCTTGTCGTTCTGAAACTGGTGATCGGACAAGGTCGGGCGCTGCGCGGGCATCGCAACGAAGGTATTTCGATCGCTTTGACAGATCCAGATAGTGGAGCAAGAATAGGTAATTTCACTTCGATCTTCCGGTTGATTTGCGCCCGCGACCAGTCGTTAAGTAATTTGTTGGAAGCTCGAACAAGGGGAGAAAACATTCACCGGGCATTCATCTATAATGTTGTTGATCGATGCATTAAGTCATCATGTTCGGAGTCAGTTTTGAGGGAGATTAGGGCTGTTGGCATTTTCGGGTTGGAATGCGACTCTAGCATGGATGTATCTGTACATGATCAATTTTGTATAGCTTTAAGGTTCGTTATGGAAGACAGTACTGTCTGCCACAGAACTCTTTCGGTAGAGAGACTCCCTTCTGGTAAGTCAGAGTATCTCGAGTCTGCTGTAGTCGTTTTTTTTAACAAATTGAATATGGAGGACATGGTCTCGTTCGCGTGTGACGGTGCCAGCAATATGATTGGAGTTAAATCGGGGCTAACGACCCGAATGATGCCGCTTAAACCGAATCTCATCACAACTTGGTGTATTAGCCATAGACTTAACCTGGTTGTTTTGGAAGTGTGCAAGCAGAACGAATGGGTGGCCAGAATGTTCTCAATGCTCCAGCAAATCTTTGTTTTTTCCCGAGAGTCTGCTATCCGGAAAATTGTGATCGAGGACGTTACAAGAATATTTCGATGAAGATGGAAAATTCAGATATGACCAAAATGCCGGACAGAGGCATCGACTCTTTGTGGACATCTGACTTCGCTAGAGATGCTCTACACTGCTATCATGTGGGGCGTTTGTTGAGCCGTGTAGATGTGGTCAAGCGAGTACTCAAAACCGGGCAGCTTGGATTATCCAACGCACTTGATTACATGCATCAACTACAGTTAGCAATTCGGAATGATGCGGACGAGGAAGAGGAAGAGGCAGAGAGAATAGTGAAATATGCTAGAGAGTTCGTCCAAGAAATAGAAAACCGTGTGAGAGATAGGGGAGTGGAATCAGATGAAGCTATATTTGGTTGGGGCGGTGAAGCAGTGACGACGAGAAGACGGAGGGCTGAACATGAGTTACCGAGACAAGATTCAAGGCCATGTATTTGGAAGTGTACGCTAAGATAAACAAAGAGCTGGCGAGGAGGTTTAATAAGGACAGGAATACAGCATTATCGGTGATTAGGAGCTGTATACACAACGATCTTTTGGCCAGGAAAGAGTATGAAATAATGGATGACCAGGTTTTAACAGATTTTTGCACCAAGTACACGCCGGAGATATCTGTAGGTGCACTTAAGAATCAATTGGTTATTTTGATAGGTGTTAATCCCAAGGTTATTGCATGTGAGAGAGGAAAGAGAAATACGGTTGAAATTCTAATTGACCAAGATGTATCAGAGACTGTGGAGGTGACAGACTGCCGTTGCATTCAATGTATGCTGAGCTATCTGGTTGATTTGAAGAAGTGGGTTGGTGGTACTTTTGATGAGTCTTTCAAGTTTTTAAAATTTCTACTGACGTTGAGTTGTACATCGGACCACTGCGAGCGAGGATTCAGTTCAATGAAGTTTGTTAAAACTGCGCGGCAATCGGCTCTAGATGACAACTTCTTGGACAAGCTCATGCTGATGTATCTCAACGTAGATGTGTTAAGAAAAACTGATAACATTGCTGTTGCTCATAGTGCATTTCCGAATTATTGTTAATTGTGCATGTCTAAAATTATGAAAAATCGTGCTGTTTGAGTTCATATATATTGCGGTGGACATATTTGTTGATACACATTGGGACATATATTAAGGTGCATATTGTGGCGGCTATTGGGGGCGCCTTTTAGGGGCGCCACCCTAAAAATTCAGGCTATACCCGATCTGTTGTATGGTCGCGCCGCCCCTGATTATTGGTCAGAAAATGGCCTAAAAATCAATAATCGCTTAGGCTACTATTCGAATAAATACGGTAAGCTTATTAATGCTGTTTATATGCTGCTTTTATATTGTTATAAATATAGATGAAATCTAATAGTGGAATAGGAACTCTTACTTTCGATTTGAATTCGTGTTGATGACTAATACTCAAATTAAAATATATGAACTACCCATTGGAATGTGCTAAATATAATTACATTTATTTTAGCCTTAGGTATCTTGGAAATATAAATATAAAAATTTCTCGCATATAAATGGCATGAAAAATAACTCTATTTCCACTGTGTGGCCCACTGTGCGCGCGCGCGCGCATGCGCGCGTCTAACAGCTGGAATTAAGCTATCGCATTCTAAGGGTGTTGGGCAACCTAAACTATACTTAATATAATAAGACCTGCACTTGTACATCAGGTCTGATGTAAGCGGTATTTAATAACACTTCGAAACTTTGCCAACCGATCTCCCTTTAAGCCTTCATATGAAACTATAAGGAGAGCCGATACAAACAACATTGCAGAATTAGAAAATCGCATCTATCGCATTAAATGGGCCAGGACCATGGACGGATTACCCAATAAGCAAACTAAGCTATAGCTTGGGGCCTCCGAAAGTTTAGGCCTTAATTGTTGACAAGGCATCAGAGTAGAAAAGAACTTGGCAGCCCCAAGTTTTGGAACTTCCGATGATATTGGCTTTTATATCTCTATGTTTTTATAGAATATTCCTTCAGGACAGGCACCTATTATGGAATCATAGAAGAATTTTCTTGCCAAAAGGAAATTTGTGAGCAAGGTTAAAGGGTAGTGGTGCTTAGAAGAAATTCCTAATTTTTTATTCCAGATATCAAAGAAGAACATTATGCTAAGAAAATTGGTGTAAAGAATTTGAAAATATCACAATCTATCACTACTTCATGATTTAACGTTAAGTAACTGCATTGATCTCCGATCCCACTTAATTGATACTGTGTAGCCTGAACATATTATTGCTTTCATATAGTAGGGGCGACTGGGTGTTTCTAAATTGTTTTAAGGAAGATGTGTTCAATGTCACGGTTGCCGTGGGAATGGAATTTCCGTTCCCATTCACATCCCATCCCATTCCCATAGGACTCCTGTGGGAATCCCCATAGGAATCCTATGGGCTATGGGAATCCCCATAAGGAATCCCATAGGGGAGTATAATATATACATAAAAACGAATTTAATTACTAAAGCAGATTAGTAACAATAGTAAAGCCTATATTAATTAAGGATGACCTAATGAAACCATATTCGAATATCCCATGGGAATTCCTATGGGGATTCCCACAGGATTCATATGGGGATTCCCATGGGAATTCCCATGGGGATCCTCACAGGGGAAAATCTGATTCCCATTTCCATGGGTATGGGAATGGGAATCAGATTCACATACCCACGGCAATCCTGGCACTGTTCATCCTCTCTTTTCAGTGCTTAACAACCACTTTCTAATGTATTCGCCTCTATTTTAAGCGAAATACTTTCCTTGTTCCTCCCACTGGGATTTTAGTTACACCTATAAAACTCTTTGAGCTTAGGGGCCTCCACATACCTTAGTCTGGCCCTGGCCAGGACGTACAGATTTCAAAGAAAGTATGGCCACACACAAAATTCCTGGATGAGATGTCCATTTGGTTATCGAGAGGTAGGATAAAGATCAGGGGTTTATCTAGGTGCCTGGCCGGCACTTTTAGGTGCCAGCTAGGCATCAGTTGTGGTAAAAAGTGCGTTAATTGTGATTCGATTTAGGTGCCGGATTGGCACTCAATTAGGTGCCTGGTGTATGGCCAGATTTTCTGGTCCAGAAATGCTTGGATAAACAACTTTTTGTGCACCGTTGCAATTTACATCCTTAAAATAATTCCGCATGATTGAAATATACTGATTAGGTATTATGGCTAATACCTTTAGGGTGCCGGAAAATTTATACCTCCATAATAAAGTACAAGCCACGAAAAGCCTATATAAACCCCTGATAAAGATGTGGACGAAGATAGCCAATAAAAGGTTCGCCCCAACCACAAAAAATGTTCCGAAAATCAACTTTTGGGACGCCTTCTCCTGCATGGGGACATTACCATCATGTATCTTCATTGAAAACATGAATAATGACATAAATATAAAAATTTGAAGGTCATTTGAAAATCAGGCATAAATTTTCATGAGAATCACTTGAGTTTTTTAATGGATAACGATCAAAAGCACACATCAAAGATTTCTAAGGCTTGGCTTGCTGTAGATGTGCCTAATCTTATACCTTGGCCTTCACAGAGCCCAGACTTAAACCCAATTGAGAATTTATTCAGTTTGGTTAAACAAGAACTAATAAAACAAGTTCCAAGAACGATTTCTGAGCTAAAAAAGTAATTAGAGGTAATTTGGAATCGAATTGAACCATATTTATTAAAAGGTTTCGGGAATCAATGCCACGTAGGTGTCAAATGGTTATCAACAATAATGGATACCCTATTAAACATTGACTTAAGTGTGTTTTATTTGATTAAATGTGATTTTCATCAGGTTGTCAATTATAATGGCCACATCAAAGACTATAAACTCAGCGACCAAAACAACACGAACAACACGAATTTTTAGTCCAGACAAAATATACTTCATGTAGTGTAGTAACGGGTGCTTAGACGTCTCTGAGATTTCTTTAAATATCTTGTTATAGTTCATACATTATGATTTTAAGTCATTTTTATCTAATAGTATCCATGAAGTGGCATAAATGTTCCTCTCACTTGACATTGTGGCGCGAGTGGCACAAATGGGAATGTGGCTGTCTCTCCGTGGAAAATAATTGTAATCATTAGAAATTATGCACATAGAGTAATTCGACCATGTTGTATTCAAATCTGAAAGCAGAATTAATATATTCTAATAGTCTCATAATGAATTCAGGGTTGGATCCGATTACTTTCAGATGATTACGATTACGATCTATATTTTTAAACGATTATGATTATGATTACGTATACGATCTATAACCTTTAAGTGATTACGATTACGATTACTATAGACCAGGGCTTCCCAATTAGATTGGATGGAGCGCCATATCCTTTTAATGGGAATGTTCGAAGCGTCACTACCTTGAACTTCTCTTAAATTATGAATTTTAACTTGTAATGAAAATACAATCCGGCAGGTTTCTTCACAAAGTATTAATGAGACGGTTATCTAAATTGTAGAATGTAGATTCTAGAGATAAAGTTAATAAACATATATTAACAATAAAAGCTAATTAGTTTGTATCAATAACTTGTGTGACACTTCAAGTAATTTGCAATTTTGGTAAAGTTCGGAACATATCTAGTAGTGCATATCTAAAGAATATCTTCCAAGTGTGAGTTTGATAAACTATTTCTACATTTGCTTTTTATGAAATTCATGTTGGAAAAACTTTGTTCGCAGATGTATGAGGATCAGAACATACCAAGAACCTTCATGCTTAGCGTTCTAGCTCTAAATATGAGACAAAATTTAACGAGATCCAAAATTTATCAGATGATTCCTTTACCGAATTTGCATAGATCAATCCCAACTCATCGTCAGAGTGGAGATCTATCAATTGAATTTGTAGATTTGCCTTTGATAATGCGGATAAAGGGATATCGCCTGTTCCAACCATTTACCGTTGACTTCTACAACTAATGGATTTTTTATCATTATCAGGAAGTCATCACAGAATTTAAAATCTGAAAAACGTTCTTCGAATTCCTTGCGTAACCCATTAATGAACTCAATAGATGTTGATACATCGGCATCAGGCGAATACTTCTTTAATGATTGAAAATACAGCATTTAATTAGCAATATCATCCTTAAAGATATCTAGCTTCACATGTTTCCTCAAATCAACAAGTGATGCTAATTTACCTTGGAGTTGAAAATTAATTTTGTCTAAATGGTCAAACATATCCACAAGAAAGGCGGTCGTGGTCATCTGTTGTTTGTGTTGTAGGAAGGAGATATAATGTATTGCTTGGATGTTCCCCAACTGCTCCAGAAACAAAAAGATATCTTTTCCGGAGTTCCCAGATTCGGCTTAAAACTTTGCCTTTACTCAGCCATCGTACTGCGGTATGAAGAGGAATATCATGATAAGCAGATTCATGTTCTTCAAGAAACACTTTTAGTTGTCTGTGTTGCTTCGGTGATTTTGAACTCAGAAAGTTTACAATGTGGATTAAATTGTTCACTAGCTCCATAAATTCTCCTTTTAATTTACTGCATAAGACAGAATTATGAATGATACAGTGAAATGTCAATAATCCAGGGCAGAGTCGTTTCAAAAGAACGCTGTACCTTTTTCTTTACCGACCATTGCAGGTGCTCCGTCAGTCACCAAGGAACTTAGATTATTGATGGGAATCTCATTTGTGTTAAAGAAATGAATTATGGCATTGTGAATGTCTTTTCCTTGTGTTGATATATGCAAGGGTAGTAGTGCCAACAGATTCTCTCTAAATATACACACCTTTTCGTAAAGAAATCGTACAAAAATGGATAATTGAGCAACATCCGTTATATCAGTCGATTCGTCAATGGCGAGTGAAATAAAATTCGTGGTTTTCAATGTAGAGATAAGTTTATTCCTAACATCACCTGCCAAAACCTCGCTTCTCCTGGTGTTAGTATTAATTGAGAGAGGAATTTTTCTAAGTTATCCACACTGTCCGGGCACAACAACTTTGCAGTTCCTATCATACACTCTTTCACCATTTCAGAGCTCACAAATGGCATCTTGTTCTGGTTCAAAATCCAAGAAACACGCAATTAAGCTTCTGTCGTCCTTTCTTGAGGTGTAGTTGAGTGCATCATAATTTTGGAGGAATTTGTATATGACTGAAGGAGTGAAGATAACTTGTGCTCTCGTTCTTCAATTCCTATCGGATACTCTTGCTCAAAGTTCTTGTGATTAGTCAAGTACGTAGTGTCTCTGAAGGTCATGCTTTCTAACACCTATTGTTTTGTAGCATATCAAACAGAGTGGAATTGCATTTACACCTGGGGAAAATGTGAAAAATATTGTAACTTCCAGTCTTCATTAAATTGACGATTATCTTGCACTTTGATTTTCTTGGTTAATGGGTGAGATTGGGCCATTGAAACAACAATCTACTTGACTCTAATTTAATGTAATAAAATATTAAGGATTAGATTTCTCTTAAATAAATTTGTCGGTGGATTAAATATTTTGTGATGGTGACTTATAACTCCAATAAATTATACTTTCTATTTAATGGGTAATTGAACTTTTAATAAATTGTTGTCGCGCAACATGGAAATGTTCCACGCGCCACAAATGGCGCGCGAGCCGCTATTTGAGAAGGCCTGCTATAGACTTATAGATGATTACGATTATGAAAAAAACCCAAAACTAAATGCGGTCTGCTAAGTCTGATAAATTCGAAAGTACTAAAATAAGGAAAAGTGTCAATTTCAATAAACTAACTGTTACTGTATATATTATGATGGAATTCAAATGAATGTGACTGCTACTTTCGCAGGTGCAATCCTAAGAATTGATAAAATATCCTTAATTTCAAAGATATATACGTAAGCTAAAAAATAGCATGATTACGATTACGATACGATTACAATCTAATATAATCATCTGATTTCGATTACGATTATGATTACAGCGAAATGTGTAATCGTAATCGGCCCCAACCCTGATAATGATCATAAATTACAAATTAATAATGAGCTAATAATATAGATAATAAGTTTAACACCTCATATAAATGTAAATTCAAAAATAATGTTATTGTACTCCATGTTGAAGGTCTACAAATGTTATTATACAGCTAGAAGGTTGAATATATTGGTTCAAATTATGGTTGGTCAAATAGTCTGTTGGACCAACAGACTATTTGACCAACAGTGTTGGTGTATATGATTCTAAATAATTATGTGACAGACTGTATTTGTTGCTTTCCGCACATCTAATATTTTTCAATTTATCAATCCACTATTTATTGTTTTATGTGATTAGCATGCCTAAACAAAAAGCAGAATTGGGAGGGGGAAAGGGAGAGGGAAAGGGCCAAACAGCCCGAGAGTAATCCCGGAATTACACGGGATACTCGCCGGGCTTATAGGGCCACCCTAAAGATGGTAGGTTCACGTATTTAAGATATACATTTTCAAGTGTCCATTCAGTTTGTTTAATAGGCTGAGATTGAGGCTGACCTACAAGTGAGTACTGTATTTGGATGTGCTCTATGGCTTAATCTTTAATATATTCATATGAATGATTCTAGAAAAACACAACATCGAAAAGTTCCTAAGGCTGGTTAGGTGTTTTCTAGTCTAGATATATTTGGTTGTATATTAAATAGATAATGTATAACCAATCCAAATTTAGTTAATTCCAGGGATGGAAACAGCCAAGCTGTTAACAGCGCTGTTAACAGCCACTGGCTGTTAACAGCTAATGAAAATCGAAGCTGTTAACAGCTAGATGCTGACCAATGCAATAATTGAAATATTATTATATAATCATTTAGTTTCAAATTTCACTGTTATGTAAATACGATATACAATTCGAATTTAAACATTTTTGAGTATAACTTTCTTAGCTTGTCCCTTTTCCTTAATTTTTACTGATTTAATTATTGAATTTGAACAGCTTGAATTGGCTGTTAACAGCTCTCATTGGCTGCTAACAGCTTAAATGCGACTTAAATTCGTTAAGGAATTGGGGACGAATTCTTAGCTGTTAACAGCAAATAGTTAGCTGTTAACAGCAAACAGCCAAAATGGCTGTTAACAGCAGATTCACCACTCCCTGGTTAATTCATATTATCAGTATTGAAACAAAATATGCAGTGTCTATACATAAATAGATTAATGTAAATGATTAGTTTCTTGAAAACAAAATGTATATACACTAATACAGGTATAATATACCTGTATTAGTGGAATACAGTTTTCATTATTTATATTCTAGTATACAATAATCATTAGTAAATGTCCTAAATTCTACGCCAGTACAGCATCCATGTTACACTAATACAATGTCTGAAAATTTTATGCGTCTGAAAATTCTATGCAACAGAACTTTAGAAATGTATATTACTTCAAACATTCCGAACGAATTCACTAATTGGAGGAATTCTTTTAAAGTCGGAACACCTCTGTTCGGATTAGTGAGGGTGTACGGTACTCTCCTTTATAACAATCACGTACAATGTATTTAGAGGAGGGCGGGGCTGCGGGTGAATATTACTGCGAACTGTGATTGGATTTAACGAATTCAGAATTAGTTTTAATATCAGTTTGAGAAGAATACATTTCAGTTACAGTTACAGTTTAGAAAAAAGCTAAAATCTATTTCAGTTCGATTTCAGTTACAGTTGGATTTCACGTTTCAGTTCGTAGCACTCTTTCCAATAGATCTTATAAATCATGGAAATATATTAAGTTAAATATGAAGAATTCCAATATGTACAGAAATTGATTGAAGAAACTACAATACCCACAGGGCAGACCTTTAGAATGCAGGAGTATTTTGGGTCTGGCTCTTGAGCGAAAATTCACACCTACCATGGAATTATAAAGTCATTGTCACATTTTGAAAGTGTGGAAATTTACCTAATTACTTTTAATTCACACTCTATGAGGGTAGAAACGAAAAATTTAATACAATATGCAGATTAATAGTATGTACCAATATATTCTCATTAGCAAAATCACAAATATGCCTACTCATTGTAAAAAAATGACGTCATCCATAGCCTACTATATACAGGCCATTTCAATGATTTGGACCAGGGATAAGATAAAATCGGGTTTATTTTTCTAACTGTAACCAATTACCTGATTAATACTAGACTGGTTATATCAACTACACATATCAAAGTATCATAGATGGTTCATAGTTGTCTCCCAACATAAATTCAAGCTCAAGTATGTTATTACATGCGAACTAGATAATATAATTATGAAAACTAAACAAATGTTCAGAGGAATTTCTTATGGGAGTTTCTTTAGGGCAGGTAGTAGGAACATTATGTTTTTTTGCCTTGTTGCTGTTAAGTAACAATTGGCTACTGTTGTTAAAATAGTATAAAGTAATAAATTGATTTTCCTTCTGTATTAAGCAATCTATACACTCATCAACGAAGTCTTCGCACATTTCACTATCGAGTTTTAGGAGAGGGAGTTGATTGAATTCGATTGAAAACATAATTGTAAACACTTTCCAAGGTGTAAACACCACATTTAGCACGTATTGGAAGGGCCATTTAAGCTGCCACGATCAAAAAGGCCAATCAAGGCAAAAGCTAAAATCTGGGTCTTCAATTTCCATTTTCAGAGTGTACTGAACAATATTCGGGGTACAAATCTGAGATTTTAGACAATTTCGTTATTAAGAAAGGCAGCATATCCTCCGATAATAGCTAGAGGTTTGTCTTGTGAATGAATTCAGGGAAAAACTTCAAAAGAGTTCCCACATACACAAATGTGTGAAATCAAAATTCTCAGGATGGCTGCGATAAAGATCATCTTCATGGGTTTTGAAGCTGCTGATAAATTCCACAAACGAATCTCTATCTTTATGGACATAATATTTTCTATTAATATTAGAATATTAGACGGTTTAAGTGCCCTCCAATTTTCCAGGTTAACTAAGCAATACATTGTAGTTTTACATCTGTTTGTATAATCCAAAATGATGTTTAATAAGACCAATTTGTATAAATGATGACAATACTTGGTATTTCCACATTCGCCGGTCAATATTTTAAAGTTTAGGCAGTGCAATACTTGAATGGTGAAAACTCGTGAAGGTTTGAGCTGTTAATTTTCCTATGAACTGGTAAGCTTCCCCAGACTCTAACCAACGAATTAGAGTAGACATTCAATTAAATCTGGCATCATTATGTACATGTGGCAAGAATCTCAATCCTTGAGACAACTCCCTTCCAAGAATTGATTTATCAATCTATGTCCATATCTGTCGGTTTTCAAACATACATCTGATTGAGAGATTTGCAAGGGTTCCACAATTATAACACTTTAACTTGAAGAAACTTGTCAATAGTAATAATCTTTTTGACTGAAATCACTACAGTATTTGATGTCAGATTGACAATATAAATGTGGCATCAAGGTGCCAAAAATCCATCCTTGGGGATCTTAATGTGAGATGATTTAGTGATTATGTCATCTAATTTAGAGACAGTGAATTTTCTCTGTTCTTCTTCGTACAAGTCAACACTGTTTCATTACCTATAATATACAACATGTTAAAATACAAAACTTTTACATTTAGCACAACTTGACATACTCGGATCTGTAAATCATGCTCCTTTTTGTCTCTATCAAACCGCTGATACTTGATGGTGTGATCAATAAGACGATCAGGGCCACCAGGAAGGTATTTAGGTACTGCGCCTTTCTTCAATGTAGCTTTTATTGGCGCATCTTCGTTTGGCCATCATGTTAAGGTTCAGGTATACTCTAGAAAATTCCAAAATTTAGATATATCCAAACTATTGTCTATTTCGCTTTTATTGCGTTTTTCTATTGTATGGATACCCATGTGTACTCTCACAAATTTCTAAGAAAATTCTAATAATTTTTCCAGTTTGTCACACTTTGGTCACCTCGAGTCTAGGAATATAAAGTTCTATCATTTTTTCAAAAGCCTATATCTCCATGGGCGGCGCGGCCGCACCCCGCACGGGTGATTCACCCGCGGGCCCCTCAACCGATTACAAAGAATTTTGGTATGGGTTCGGGGGCTCCCAAAAATGGTGGGACCCTAAAAGGTCGATCACCCGGGGGCCCCCAAAAGCCGCGCCGCCACTGTATATCTCAAAAGTTACATTTTCGAACTTTGGTAGGATGTATATTTGTCAATATAGCAGGTAGAAACAAAAACTCAACGGTTTTGAGATGCTTTCGTAATACGACATCCTGTCCATTTTTGATACTTTCTATTTGAAATACTTCAAGAAATATTTCAAATTTATGCTAAAAGATTTCAATATATGATTGACATCACCCAAATGTCTTGAGAATACATAAAAATATGTTTTCCTCAATCGTTGTATGGACAGCGTATATATATTCAAGAAAAACACTATAATTAACTGTTAAACTCCCTAAAGTTCATCATTGGTTATAAATCTAATACAGAAATACTTGATTTGAGAAAAATATTTTTTTCTATGTATTTTGATTTGCCAATATTAATGCATTTTTGAATACATCTCGCTTTTTCGAATCCGAAACTGTAAAGAGGTTAAATTCAGGAAAAAGATTGTTGATTCCTCAACTTTAAGATAAGTTTGTGTGTCAATGATATCATCAGGATCAAAGTGTTTAGCACAAACGAAAATGTTTTTCAGTGTGTGAAGATCTAGCATATAATTACATAATTATCTATGATTAATTAAAGAGCATCCTTAAATGTAGACGGTCTACAGAAAAGTTATTTTTCAATTAAAGTATGTAAGTGATGTTAAGCTTAAAAGGAAAACTGGTAAAGTAATTAATTAAGCTTGTCCAACTAGTAAAGCTATACTCACCATCTCTATGCAGAAAACGTTTTCATTTATCATTTATGTCTTGCGGCCCAGAAGGAATGTTAAATACTGCAACACCACTATGATCACTATAGTATCCATAGCACATCTGGGAGCAGAACAAGAGTTGGGCATGAGTCCAGGATTATAAATAAACAAGGAGCTAGCATTATAAATGCAAATTATGATTGAATTAAAGAGAAATTGTAATTAGAATAGCTAATATGTACATAGACGAATCTCGTTAACTATATTTCTAGACCAGATTAGCATTTAGTTTTAATCAAAACATTTATATTTACATTATGGGTATATAAGAAAATCCCCTTTATCTTATCCCTGGTCCAGGTGCATTTGGCTCAGTGAAATGGACTGTATATAGTGGGATATGCGTCATCATGATTACACAAAAAAACACTTATTTCGAAAAGATAATTGTTTTATCCTTCGCGAGTTATGAAGTGCCGTTTGTAACACACAACAACCGCGAAGCGGTTGTTGCGTGGAGTGCGACAAGTCGCGAACGATCAATTTTAGAATTATATAAACCACACACTAACCGCAAAGCGGTTGGTGTGCGGTTGTGTCTTGTCGCGATCGATCTAGCTAGCGAAGCACAGTGTGGCAACATGGAGATTATAGGGTAATAGGTATTTACGTTAATGGTACGCATAAAAGTTGCATTAGTATACATAGGAAATCGGTTTCGTAGAATCCCAAAATATTTTTAGTATTTTATAACTCAACTAGAAATATGTGAAATGACATCATAATGTATTAATTTTTGAATATTTTTAATATGGGTCAATAATAATCAAATATTGATCACTTTATATTCTATGCTAAATAGTAAAATAGATCATGTTTCATGTGCGTAGGCTTTGGTAGGTTTGGTAGAGCCATAGCTCTCCCAAAAATTTACACAGAATCAGTATTTTCTAATAAACATAATCAAAATTGTCCCAAAAGGCACTACCTATGATGACTCATAACCCATAATACCAATGTTTACCTCGAGGCTACGCCTCTGCTTTTGACATTGCAATAGCTGCTTTACCTTGGGTGACATTTATGGATGCAAAACAAAGTTAACACAGCTAGGAGGCTAATACAAAATAATTCAGAAACTAAATAGTTTAATTGACATGTATTGATAGCTTTTTGTAAGTTAATTATTGTATAATGTGTCTTGTACGCAGTTAGTAGGATCTTTATATACCTTTGTAGCTTTGAAACGATTTTTTAATACTACAGGGACAATATACGAACTTCAGATAGTGATATTTCTGTCGTCAGCTAATTGGTATCATGCATGTCTTTATTATAAAGAAATTCACTCATATTGTCAAATTTGAAGATCTAGTAAAGTAAGTATACAATATTTATTATTCACGCAAAATCAATTAATATTAGTTTAAACCATTATTCCATAGGCGCCCAACTTGCCATTCTGGGATGGGGCCCCCATCTCGAGATTTTTCCTGGGATGGGTATGTATGGTTTCCCATCCCGAGAATTTGTAGGATGGCGGAAATCTGCGCTTACTTACAAAGACAATTAAGGAGATAGAATGGTCGATTTCAGGAAATCAAACTAAAAGCAACATTTAATCTATTACCATTTCTAAATATACTTTGAGCTGCTATCTATCCAAATCCGGAAGAAAAATTTGATTCGGACATTTTTATAACCTTTTTGACGTCACTAAAGGTCAATTTCGCAGTCATTTTGTAAAAAAGATGTTCCGCAAGATTTCCTGGGAGTGACCTTTGTATACCTTAGCATATCTCAAAAAGTATAAGTCGTAGAGAGAAAAAACTATCCCTCAAAAATGATCCTTATCAGTTGTTCTTGTGATTATGCCGTGTCGATTTCAACTTTAATAAAAGTTATAGAGTTAATAATTATATAATGCCAAAATTCTGATAAAATCGAGTTATTATATGAAAATCTATAGAAAAAAAGAATTAAATCGATATCGTAAATTCTGTGCGGCATAATCACTTCTAATAATTGAGTAGAGTTAAACTTGCACAATAATAGAACTTGCGCCAAATAGAGTAAATAGCTAGAATTTATATTGACTAGTATAGATTCATTATCAGGCTATTTTAAACTATTGATAGCTAATTTAAATTTTCATTTTAGAGAATTGTGGTAATACTGTTATGCATTCCTATTAAATATTAGCTCAAATCAAGTGAGTCCCCATCCCGACATTTTGGAAACTTGGGCGCCACTGTATTCGTTAACAATTATGAGGGAAATTAGTCAATTACCTTACTATAGGAAATTGACGCTAAGGAAATTAACGCTCCATGAAATTAACGCGAATTGGAGCTGAACATTTTCAAATACATTAAATTAACGCGAATAAATTTTAGAAAAAATTTCACGATTATTAATCTCCTGATTAAATACTATTTATTGTGCCCAAATAGGCTTCCAATCTACTCGATAGACATGGTATATCCTTTCAACCAAGTTGCACATCTGAAAATATGTAGCTCGGAAGTTTGTCCATCCATTGTATAATTTTGCTAAATAGCAGGAAACTAAGGTCATGGAAATTAACGCTCCATGAAATTATCGCTAAGGAAATTAACGCGATTTGGAGAAATTCGCGTTAATTTCCAATAATAAGGTAAGATGAATGTGCATAAGAAAAATGTAAAACCGTCCGAAATTTCGACCAACTTTTTACTTTAGCACGAAAATATATTTGGGCGCCTTTGGGAGGCGTAGAATTATTTTAAATCGAAGCTTAGATAAATAGACAATATAAAACGCAATCTATTCAGCTAGCAATTGTTTGCATTATAAAATCGGTTATTTATGCTGTTATTCTTAAAATAGCCCGAAAGAAAAATTCATAAAAATAAACATATAGTTAGTTCTGTTTGAAAACTAGTTAAAATCTATCAAATAATGATCAGAAAAACGCATATATGTTTTGAATGACCAAAGAATCAAGCATAATTAAATAGAGCAACGTACGCTAACAATAGATATTTGTGGTGTTTCAGGAATTAATTTTCCAATTTTATGAATAACTTTGAACATTGCGTAAGCATGATATATTAAGCCAAGGCTAATGACTATAACATTTTTCTAATCTTTAACATTGTAGAATCGAACGTATGCATTTAATTTAGCATTTAGCTATGTCAAATTTGACCTATTACCCCATGGTTCCACACTGTGCGAAGCACGCTAGTACACAATAAATTGTGGATTATTTAACTTTGTGCAGATAAATTTTTATTTGCAATGTTTGTTATTAATATTCGTGTTGGCTTACGGCATCAGAAGTTGTAAGCCATCAGTGGTTTGTTAAACCGGCCATTGTTTATTTACTTAGCCATAAGAAAAGGAAGGTTGGGGCTTTATTAGCTAACCATCAGGGCTGTGCGAGCCTATTGATACCTGCCCAGGTCAAACCTAACTAGATTAAGCATTATTGCTACCCATGGTAAAAATCTTCTAGAAATAACGCACAGTAATTTGATAAATTATCTGAAATATATATTTCACACCAAATGTTAAATAGCTTCATAACTAACAAAGCAATATCTTATAATCAACATAATTACATGCAATTAGTAAATACCCAATATTAGATTTTAGATGTATTCCACTTTTTTCAGTGCATTATAAGCATTTTATTTATTTAATAAATACTCATAATCTGGTCAGAACCTGGTCTGGAAAAATTCTTCCCAGGTTTGACAGGTCAGTTTGCATTAATGGAACGGCTCTGACCATAAAAAGTGGTCATGTTGCACCCGTCCAATCGGACAGGATCCCGGGCTTGCAATTACATAATATTTATGTCTTACCAAGTATGTGAGGCCCTACACCCAAACGTGATTGGCGTGAGTTAAGAGTATTCATGGGCATCATAAGAACATTTGTTATAAACTACGATTTACACAAGTAGGAAGGAGTTCACTATTATGATGTGTAAGTGGGTCTTGCATCAAGGAAGTCAGTAAGCTGGCTCCTTAGATAGTCATATTCAACAACTTGTTTTCAAAGAGCATACTAATAAATAAATTCGAACTTCACTTCTTAACCTGCACCTCAAACAAGTTAGAACCAGTCTCTAGTCAGTATTAGCACACTTTAAGTCAATAGCGGACATTGAGGGAGTTACAAGAAGACAATTTCTTCTCTGTATATTCAGTTAATCGCCAAAAAGACAAGGAAACTACAGTACATAATGGATATAGTGAAAATGGCGGGGACATGGAATTTTGGTCAAATTATCACTATATACGATATATCACTATATCCATTATATCACTATATCCACTTGTATCACTATATCCACTTGCAGTGGCGGCGCCAGGGCGCCGCCGCTGGGGGGGCACCAGGTGGGCAAACCTGAACCCAGGGGGGGCACACCTTTTTAGAAAAAAACGCAGGAATTCATAGTTGCCGTCGAGACTCGAGAATCCACAAATTTTCCCAGTTAAGTAGAAAAAACTAATCCCAATTTGCCCAAAACTCCAAGAATCGCAAGCCGTCCGCATTTCAAATTGGTGGATCTTGTTGTTCATGTTCAATATTGTTCATATTTCGCTAAAAATATCTGAGAATATTTGTTTTCCAAAGAATCTTTGAAAAGTGTGCCCCCCCCTGGCGGGGGGGCACCATTTTCCCATGGGGGGGCACGTGCCCCCCCTGGCCCCCCCCTGGCGCCGCCACTGTCCACTTGTATCACTGCATCTAATATATGACTGTACATTGTCAATACGTACTTATATTCTCATAAGTATAATCAAATTCCTTATCGAATTCAACTGGTAAAGAAATATATTCTGTAAAATATGAAATTGTGGGGGACAAGGAAGGTCAAAGTTCCAATATTCTTGCATAATCTGTGCATAAATTATCACTATGTATATCCAATAATGATATCACCATAACCAATAAAATTTGTATGGGATTTGCTCGGGGACAGACCTAAAGTAGGAAAATTATCACTGTATCCAATATATCACTATATCACTATCACTATATCCATTATGTACTTTAGTACTGTTGCATGATATTTGAGACGCGTGAGATTCTGAGACATTCTATTAGAAAACCATGGATGTGCTATTATAATTTATACAGTGATATTTTGAGACGCTATAAAAGGAATTTTTGGCATATTTTTACTTTTCATTATGAATTTAAGAATACTATGATTTGGAGATAATTGTATAGACAAACCCTATACTATTATCAAATTAATTAACTATATAAGAAACTTAATATATACATTAATTGTATTATTCATTTACAACAAACAAACAATCAAATCCTTTCTTATTTTGAAATGAATCCAAATGAATATTACGAAATCATTCACTTTATTCGAAAGAAAAATATCCTGTAGCATCTCAAGCTTCAAGTCAGACAAAATGGAACTACAAAAGATTGTCTTCCTATTCTATTGGAGATACCAACAGACTTTTCAAGGTAATATTGACTTCCTTATTCCCCTAAACCATTTTTAAATATCCCATGGTTTAATTGAATTCTCCCTTTAGAGAGTAAACTGGAAGGCACAGAGACAGATTTGGCAGTTCCATTGCAGTCTGAGTTGGACAGCATCTATGAAAAGTTCCATGACGAAGTCGGTAATCCCGGAATAAACACGACCCTACATTCGAATGTATTCAGTTCAGCAAAGATACACAATTTAATTTTATTATTCAGTATACTTTCCTATGTAGCACGTGGTTCGGTCATAGCCGGACCACTTGCCATTTACAGTGACCACATTATAAAGCAGTGGTTCTAACCTTTTTTAACTCGTGAACCCCCTGATACCCGAAAATCTGGACGTGCACCCCCAGGACATACCTAAGTCTGAAGGATTCTATTGACAAGGGCATCGATTATGAAAACAGGATGGGGGGTGAACATCATATGGTCTCATTATGATGAAAAGCGTCAATATGTAATAATATCAGAAGATTATTCTAAGTATACGTACATGCATTTATAGACGAGCGAGCGCAGCGAGGGAGAAAATTTTTCTGGGGTAGAGGATTGTAAAATACGCATCATTGAGTATTACTAACAATTTATGACAACAATATTTGCTGATTTAGGGAGGATAAAATTATGAGGTGCACCAATATTGGGGGGGGGGGGGGGGGCGAATGCCCATAGGTAGGTTGTGGTAAATGGAGTAGTACGGACCAAGCCCTCTTTGAAAAAGCGTCGGGTAACTTACAGAACACAATAGTAATAAATCAATATAGTCGAGTAATCAGAATTTAACTTGTAGATTATAACTATATTTTAAAAACCATATTTTAAAATGCTCAATATTCACTCCACTCCTTGTCCCGTGCACCCCGAGACGTGTCCCGTGCACCCCCAAGGGGTTCATGCACCCCAGGTGGGTACCACTGTTATAAAGGATATTCCATCTTTGTCCGGACCACTTCTGTATTTGTTCATACTTTATAAAAATTTCCTACCTATCTCGTTTCATTTGAACATTACTATTTAAATTATTCAAATGGGTTATTTTAATTTTGAATCATTTTAAATGTCATAATGCATTCTAACTAAATGTATACTAAACCACCAAAACTATTTGAAGAACTGAATTTGTATTTGTGAATTACAAAATACTTCTCGTTTGCGTAATAAATCCTGCAGAATTAAATTTCTCTCAAATGACTTTATCTTCTAATATAATTATAAATATCATAACATCATGATTTTAAGTAATGTTGATCCAATAATTATCCATGAAGTGGCATCTGTGTCTATGTCACATGCTACTTGTGGGACAAGTGACACATAAGGATATGTGGCTATACCTCAGTGGAAAATAATCCCAAATTCATAATGATTAGAAACTAGTCACTTAGCTTTGTAACATAGTAGTAATATTAAATCATACAATAGTAATGGCTTTCTTATATTATAAAGGTAAAGACTTGCCATATATGTCAGATGACAGCGGCCTTGCCACCTCAACCGAAAAAGAAACTCCAACCAATACCAAATCCTTCTAAAACGTGGAGACATATAGGAATGAACCTTATATGCGACCTCCCTGAGAGTGAAGACGGCTATAAACACATTATAGTCACTGTATGCTACCTGAGCAAATATGTTGCAGTACGCCCTCTCAAGACCAAGACTTCACAAAAAGTTATTCAGAATCTGAAGGACATCTATCTCGATATGGGATTACCTGATATTATCCAGGACGACCAGGGCAAATAGTTCACAAGCAATGTGAGTAGTATAATGTAATAGTGTCTGTTATATTAGTGATAATTATCTAATTTTGCACACTAACATTATAGTATGTATTGTTATTTGTATTTATTTATTGTATTTTATTTATTGTATTTAACAGATATTTAAGTAATTCAACCAGAAATTGGGTATGGACAATCGTAGCACTCGTGCTTACCACCCGATGGCTAACGGCTTAGTCGAAGCGCACACAAGATTCTGAAACAGTTAGTATTTTGTAATATAATTTTAAGACCCATTTACGAATTATCCATATAGAAAACTGATTGAAATGGAGATCCAGATAGGGGATCACTGGTCCAAACTGCTGAAATAGGCTGTGCTTGCAAAGAACTCCTGCAAGAAAAGATCCTCGGACAAACTCCATTCAAGGTTATGTGGGGAAGAGAGTCCCGGCATCAAGATCTCTTGTCTACCATTTACGACCTGCATACCAACGATGAGGAAGACTTTGATTTGGAAGAATCGATTTTCTCTGAAGTCACAGATCCACGAAATGATATCGAAGGTATAAACGATATTTTTGCCCACCTCCTGTTAATCCCCTAGAAGCAGTTAGCTACATCGATGAATCTCGAACTTCTACACAGCAATAATGTATGGACCGCAATCAACTTAGAACAACTCAAGTAGAAATTACAATATGATAAGAAAGTTAACACTAGTCGGTTAGTTGAACTGATGACGAACCTCTGCTCGAGTTTATTTAGGCAACGCAATCCGAATCATTGCGAGCCCAGATAATGGAAACGTGACCTTCAACGGCATATCCCAGGGGCGAAAGACGAGCTGTTATCTACGATTTTCGATGCAAAATACTGACGACTAGTACAGGCTTTTTTTAAGGCCGATCTTGGTGTAAAATTTGCACCAAGATTCTTTTGAATTACACCACGATTCGGGTCGGCAGCGGCCTCTGCACTGTAGAATTACACCACGATTAAGGGTCGGCCGCGGCCGAATCGGGCCAATACAGTGTTGAGTTACACCAAGGCCGCGCTGTGTTGCACCAAGGTCTCAACCAGGGAATGAAAGGTTCACGAACGAACTTATTGAACTTGAACTGAACGAACTGAACGCAGGGCTTTTAAGGAATTCACGGTGAACGAACTGAACGAACGCCAACGGTTTCCGAACGGCAATTGAACGAACTGAACTGAACGAATTGAACGGATTGAACGAACTGAACTGAACGAACTAAACTTAATAAAAATAAATTATAAATATTGATCCATTAAATATAATAGGTGACTGCAAAAGTGGTAATTCCGGACATCCCTAGTGGACTCATATCTCTTAGCTTAGATTCTAGCTTCTTAACCAGAACTTCAATAACAGCTTGGAGGATCGAACAGTCTATCATAAACGGAATAGTTCGACCCACTGACTGTACACTGAACGAACTGAACTGAACTAATTGAACGAACTGAACGAACGCGGGTTAGCCCATGAACGAACGCGGGTTAGCCCATGAACGAACTGAACGAACGTTGGAGGAGCTGAAGTTAGGAGGTTAACTTGAACGAACTGAACGTGCGTCAATTTGAGATGAACTGAATTGCGGCAATTCTGTCCGTTCGTGAACTTTTAATTCCCTGGTCTCTACCTTAAAAAACCCCTGGACTAGTATGTAGGTAAATTATCTGTGGAATCAAGTGAGTTAACATTTTTAATTATCTACTATTATAATTTATACTAAGTAATTAATTAGTTTCTATTTAGTAAGTACACAATACACGATGTAACTTTGTTTGTTCGTATGTTATTAAGTACAGTGAACTTCCGTTATAACGAAGTGCGGACATCGATTTCATATTTGTATAAACCAAATTTGTTATAAGCTGAATAAAATTAATTACTCAGAAATTTATGGGGTAATAAATATCTTAGTTAAAAAGAGACTTCATAATATCAATTTATTTGATTATAGTATAGTCAAATATAAGGATGTCCGAACTATTGAACTTTGTTATAAGCCGATTTATAGCCGACTTGGAGTTCATTGTAATAGTATATAATTTATAGTTTGAGTAATTTAGTGTAAATGAACGTATTTCCTTTGAGTTAATTTTGTACACTGGGAACCGCATTATCAGGGCGCATCAATGCGATGCTCATTCTGTTATGTCGTTACACACATAGTACGAACGAAGGCTACTTAACTTAAAAATTCGGGCCGATTGAATGGATATAGATATGCGGTTTCCACTATATGAATGGAGAGGATAGGACGGCTGTGTGGGGAAAAGGAGGAGGCCCCCAAAGGTAATTGGCTAATACAATCAAAACTGAATGAAAAATAGTTTACCAATTATTTATGTTAAAAATAAATGTATATCTCTTTCTATACATTCTCCGAGTTTAAGTATGATACATATAGAAATAAGTTAATCGTTGTGATTATTTCTTTTAGCTATTATATTGGTAGGCTAGTAACCATAAGTCGTCAGAAATCTAGGAATATATTATTGAAATTCAGGAGAAAAAAAAGGTTTGAATTTTTGAAAATCGTTTTATTTCGAGACAACAAAGTTTGTTAGAAATATTTTGTTTGTATTATTTTGTTAATCGTAATCAGAAGGGTAGGTGCTGGCAATTGACGTGATTGACACTGTGTATTATAATTTCTTAGGTGGGCAATACAAAGTTTACTTTAATTAAGCAATAGGTAACAAACTTACCTAACTTAATAACAAATTTGGTTTAAAATATTTTGTTTGTATTATTTTGTTAATCGTAATCAGATAAGGTATGTGCTGGCAATTAAATAATTGACACTGTATATAATAATTTCGTAGGTTGGTTATGAAAAGTTAATAACTATAAGTAATAGCTAACAAAACTAAATAATTTAAATGTTACTATTATATTTGCTATTATTTTATTTTCGAAAGTGGGAAGGGGAGAGGAGGGCTTGGGAAAGTGAGAGAAGGGGATGTGAAGAGGCAAGATTTTGGAAAGAGGGGGAAATTCTAACCCTGTGGGGATTATTGAAGCAGAATATAATTAGGACGAGGAGGAGAAGCTAAAAGATAAGATTCTATACTATGATTAAATAAGTACGTACGGAGTGCGTACAGAGTGCGTAAGTACGGTACGGAAGGATAATCTGAGTACTAAAACTGTACCGTACCGTACAGTACGCAGCACTTGATTCTATTTTTTTTAGTCGAATAATAAGTTAGGTAAAATGATCACGATTAACTATCCATTTTTAGTAGAAAATTCAAATTGCCTTTGTATTGGTTTGAACCTTGTGGTATTTTTATTTTGTGGGGTTCTGTATTTTCGAACAATAATAGATTAGATCCTTGTTTAGTAATTATTTTTCGAATTATAGAAATACATGTATATATTGTTAATTGTTCACAACGTATTATTGCGTACCGTACGACGTACCGTACGAAATAATACGGTACGGAGACTCTCCGTACCGTACCGTACGAACGTACGCGGTTACTCTGAGGTTGTGGCGAAGAAGGGGGGTTTTGTTGGGTATTTTATAATAATTTTTTAATGTGGAATTTTTTATTTAGTTTAAGTATTTGTTATTAGGTTTCGTATATACGTATTAATTTAGTATGTTTATTCTGTTTGTTTGTAATAGTCTTAAATTCAAAGCAAAAACAAGATGATGGGTCATCTAAATTATATGGGACTAAAAATCTCCTGGACCATTGTAAAACCTGCTCATCCAAAGGAGAAAGTCAAACTTCTGTAGCATATTATTCCAAATTGGGAGCATATAGGGAAATCTAAATGTATATGAAGTACTTTTGGGTAGAGAAAGGATTAAAAAGAGTACACTAGAGAAGATGACAGAGTGTCTGGAGAAAATAAAAAAATCAATTATGCAATGTTCTTTAAACAAAATGGTCTCATTTACTACAGATTTAGCCACTGATAATATAAATCATAATTCCTATCTTTGATTTCACGGTATTCTGGATAGACAGTTCGTTTACACTGAATCGTTCAAAGCATAGATGTTCATATTTTCCTGAAATGCACACAGCGATCAATATAGAAAAGGTGATAGATTAAAATCTGGCGGAGCTAAATGTATCTATAGTAGACACACCGTTGTAGTACTGATAAAGGATCAAATATAATATGTGCTACTCTGGCTAAAACTCATATTGATCTTGCATGTCATGGTGTAAATACCGCATTTGACATTGCATGGAAACCAGTTGCGGATTTACAATAGGGCTGGTTGGGCTAAAGCCCTAGGGCCTAGGCCAACTTCCTTCTCAGGCCCAGTTTAGGTAAACTGACCTGGATATGAGACTGATTTGGGAGTAGAAACTAGTTTAATCTTATTTAAACAGAAATTTAAGCACACATCACTGTTTATCGAAAAAATATTTGGAGGTTTTTTGTGAAGAATTTATTCATTGTACTTTCCATATATCACAGTATGGTACATAGGTATGGGAATCGTTCGTCTGATATAAACAATTGTTAGAATACAATCTTTTTCCAAGGATATAAAAATAGGCCAAAATAATGTCTTAGCCCTAGGCCCACGACACCCTAAAAACGCTGATGGAAACAGGCTATGGGCTCAAATCTCGAGTTGATGCTCCTTGATAAGTAATTCTGCTCATGCATTAGTAAATTTGTTAATCAAGCTTCTGGGATCCAATCAGAACTGTCAACAACACTAAAACACGGAGGTGAAACACGCCCATGGAGGTGTTTACATTCAAAGTTTTCCTCTATTCTGGTGTCCAGGGAGGCTGTATTAACGGAACTTCGTAAGCGAAAACAAGAGAACTTAGTGTATCATATCGATATCGATTTGTTGCGGTAAGTGGTCGAGTTTATATTTGTTATTTCAAAAGATCTGACATGCTAGAATATGCAATGAACCGACCCTTCAAAATGTGGTCCCATATACTACACACTGTATGAGCTTTGGCAAATAAAGGAAGAAGAGTGTGAAATACAGAAAGTTCTCAAGGAAGAATTTCTTCCAACACTAACAGAGAAGTTATGGAACAGTATTGGGATGCTTCATCTTAGTGATACGTTTCTCAACCCAAAGCTGAAGTTGTTTACGTTCGTAAGATCAACAGCTGACAGGGAGAGTTTCCTGTACAGGTCAAAAATCTCTCAATACTCTGGCAAAATATACGGGTCAAACTATTGAAAGTCTTTATATCTCAACTGAAAATGTGGACGTCACCAGAACAAAGCATGGTTTTGATCACTCCAACCTTGATATGCAACCTGAAAAGAAGGCCAAATATGATCCATTCACTTGGTTTCAGACTGACAACTTAACGACACTCTCAACAACAAATTAAATTACAAAAACTGATTCGCTAGTAAATAATGCACAGCTGTATATTCAAGAAGTGGTTCCAAAACGAGAGAATTTCTACCTACTTGACTGGTGGAATCATCATAAACTTCAATACCCATTATTGATGAAAATTGCCATGCAACTATTGGTCATTCAGGCATCCTCATCAGAGAGCGAGAGGCATTTAGTGCCTTTAATGTTCGACATGTAATAACTTCTCAACGTATTCAATGTTACTATGGACCGTCGAAGCCGTCTCTGTAGTGCTAGAAGGTTATAAAAACAACTTGATATCATGATTGTGTGAGACTAAATTATACTTACATTATATTTACTTCAAAGTTCGAATATTGGATATATAATTGGTCAGATAATAACATGAATGTGTCATAGACCCATGGCTCAATGGGTCATGAATCACTCCTTCGATGGGTCACATGGGTCATGAGGCACTGTTCGTGACCCATTTGCAGCTCTGCTCGAAACATACAAACAAATATATACACATACAAGGTTTGAAATTTAATAGTATATAATCTAGATACACATACCGTATTTATTAGAATAGTGGCCTAGGCGATTATTGTTTTATAGGCCATTTTCTGACCAATAATCTTTGTTACTTTTCGAGAATATTACATGTTGATAAATTTATTTAGTATAGTCGGTGGATAATCGTTTGCGACAATGTTAGATAAATAAATTTACTCAGGTTACCGGTAGTAAATTTGTATTTGCTTATTTTTGGGGGGGGGGCATGACCTACTTAATTTACGGCTAGATATGTCTCCGAGAAGGCCAGTTTCGAAATTTCATTTTAGGATAAACTATGCCTCCTATTGTTGTTACTTGGGTTGTATATGGGGTAATCAACCATTGCGAGTCCATTAGACCACTTTTGAGAATCTTAGATTTGTGGTTAAGCTGTTTAGGCGCCATTTAATGATGACACAACAAATATATAAAAATATAAAATTCGAGTCTAAAGAACTGCGAGAAAATGAAAGTAATTTGTTAATATACTTAGAATACATTTTCCGAATATATAATGAGAATGAATATATATAAAGCAGCAATTATATAAGTTTTATGTACGAAAATAGTAAGTTTTAATTCGGATACTACTTGTATTTTAGCATGTGGTTGCTTAATAATTTTTATTTTTTTAGAACGTCGCTATTTTGTGATTTAGAAGACTTTGGGATATGAAATATATCCCATATTAGTATTCCTATAATAAAATTATTAGAAAGTACGAAGAAACTGAAATTTATGATATTTGAAAATTTTTCATTTACCATAAATTGTTACCGTCATCATTAAATTGCGCCTAAACAGCTTAACCACAAATCTGAGATTCTCAAAAGTGGTTCTAATGGACACGCAATGGTTGATTACCCCATATACAACCAAAATAACAACAATTGGATGCATAGGTTATCCTAAAATGAAAATTAGAAACTGGCCTACTCGTTTTATGGCCTTCTCGGTGACATATCTAGCCGTATATTAAGCAGGGGCGTAACTAAGGGGGGCCAGAGGGGGCCATGGCCCCCCCACTCAGGGCTTTTGGCCCCCCTCTGGCCCCCCCCCGCCAACGGTGGCTGCCGGGGGAGCCAGATTTATAATTTACTCACTTAAGTTTAACAGAGATCCCTTGGGACCGAATTTGTCGGCTAACAACTGCAAACATGAAAACAACTAAAATTATATAATTATAGCAATATGTCCACCCTATGCCAATCCTCCTTAAACCTTTGCACCACACGGCCCCAAGCTCCTTTGCTCGCTTCCGGTGAACCGCAAGTATTGCGAGGTCCGAGAGCCGATCGTCCGTGGTCTGGCAGCGAAGCCATGTCATCACAGAGAACACCCTCTCGCAACCTGCCGTGCCTACCGGGATCGTGATGGCAATGGTTGCGATTTCCAACAGAGCAGGAACTGCCATGCGGTAGGGCGTTACCATGTTGATGAGGTCGCTCAAACACTTGGGGTGGACGAACTCAGGATCCCTGGCTACGAAGCCTGCAGTCATGATCAGGTACGTATCGATATCATGACGCAGGATGTCCATGTCGATGAGGTAGTGCAGAGCGAAGTCACGCAACCTCTCCAATGACAGGAAGTGAGAGGATGTTGTGCAGAGAGCTACAGACCCAGAGTCAGACTCAGACTCAGAGCGGAAACTAGGAATTCCAGGCTCAGGCATCTCTTCATCCCCTGAGGACACACTCTCAGTGCGAGGGCGCTTGTTGCTGGACATGAATGCACGCGTACTACTAACTCTACAAGAAAATAGCGAAACTATATTTCTGAAATTATTATGTAGCCAGCATCGGTGGTAGCTAATTTTTGAAACCTATTTCGGTCGCCCGAGAATATAAAATACAGCGTATTACAGATTTATACTACTATAAATACATATTTTACATCAAGTTTTATACTACTAAAAATCGTCTTTTTTCTGTGCCCCCTGTGCCACCTGCCCCCCCCCTGGCCAACGCTCTAGTTACGCCCCTGATATTAAGTGGGCCATGGATTATTGGAGGTAGGCGATTATTCGAATAGGGCTACAATTAGAGTATATGTGGACCATTGCGGAATATACAGCCTTGTGCTTTAATAGTATAGATATATATAGATATTTTTGTTTGTATGTACAGAATTGATTAAAGAAACTACAACACCCACAGGGCTGATTTTTGGCGTGCAGGAGTATTTTGGGTCTGACTAGGACAATTTCGAGTCTTGAAGAAAATTCACAACTACCATGTAATTATGACTTCATTGTCACAATTTTGAAAGTGTAAAATTCACCTAATTGCCTAGAACTCACACTCCATGAGAGATCCCCAACGAAAATTTCATAAGCGTTTCGGGCAATACCTATCCTCCTTTAAAAAGCTAGTCTCCGGGACCCACCTCAGACTCATCTTTGATGACACCGAGCTTTCCGTCCTCCACTCCACCTATCTTCTTAACATTCGGACTATTCCGCCCTCATGGTATTTTAAAATCAGCAATAAAATACGGACCTCCATTTTCAACTTCCACAATAATATTAAGGCCTCGGTTACCGACGATCGTCCTCCGACCTTCTATTATAAGGTCAAGACACATAAATCCGATTTCCCATCCTCTCCCACAGTCCACAATAACATCTGGAGCTTCGACCTTCACATTATTTCTCCTTTCACACGATCTATCGTTAAACACTCCACCGCCCTTTCCTCTCTCGCCTCTATCCTTCTTCGCCCCTTTTTACCCCTATAATCGCCAACCACGCCCTCCTCTCCTCGGACGTTAATACTTCCATTGCACAATTGTCGACCTATGGTCGCCCAAATGAAAAATTCCTCTATGACATCAAGCACTTTTCTTTCGTCCCACACTCGTTGGCACTAATGGCCTTTGCCTACTACCACCCCACAAAAACTAATGAGCAACAAATACTCCAACTCTTACTTTCCTACAATTACCTCGTCGCCGATGCCCCTTATTACAACCTTGGCACTATTGGCATACCCATGGACCCTCCGCTTGAGTCAGATATTGCTCGGCTGGCTACAGCACAGTTACAGCTCCCTCCATGCACCATTTTCCTCTACTTCGACAATCCATACTCCAATTTTGACCCATCTCCCCTCCTATACAACTTTATACCATTTATCATTACCCGCGACCCCAGAATACCGTCCAAGATGCAGGTTATCACCCTGATCTCCGCGAATTTTGTCCTAATCCCCTCGAGATTCGAACTCCAATCCCCCGTCAGCCACACTCTTATCACTACCAACGGCGAATTGTTCTCAAATCAATTTATCCACCGACCATCGCCTCTCTGCGATATGTACAGATCCCAATATTGTATCATACACCTGTCTTTCCCGTTTTCTCGTACCTTACGCCTCTCAGGAAGTGACCCGGCTGATATTATCCTCGAAATCGCCTTTATTTTGTTACTTTCCTTCCCGCACAATCAAAATCCCTCGACTCGATATCGACAAACTTAACCACGTGTATTCATCCACCCGCTCCACTCTCAACCAACTCCAATTACGACCCTTCCGCCTTATCCCTATACTCGCAATGGCTCCCCTTTAATTTTTGTTAACCTATTCCATCCCCGGAAATACTCATACAATCTTTTCCTGCCCCAATATTACCGATAAACCTTGTTGTAATGTTTGCGCTTCTACTATCTTTTTTTACCACCACTCTCCACCATCCTATTATCCTCTGCTTGATGATGCGTTGCGTACACGTCGTTTTTATCCTAACACTTACCACTGTGTACATTGGCCAAACCGGTGCCACATCCCGCACCCTGAATCTACTACCCACAACCATCGATTCAACAAACATTTATCCCTTGCTAACACCACCGGCCTACTCTGGCAAATTCTCCTATTCCTCAGTCCTAATTTCACACCTCCACTGAACCCGAAATACGGATAATAACGCGTTTACGAATTCAATGTCCACTTTTAACTTTCACCCAGGACACCGATTCATTTATTCCTACCCCCCGAACTTTACGTGCATCCCGCAGTCCTCTATCTTCGAATCATTAACTACGTAATTTTGCTAGAAATATCTGAGGAGTACTTATTGTGAAAGATCAAATTTATGTTCATCTAATTAAACTATTCCTATTATCTTTTCGAATTTTCGCATATATATATATATATACAAGCAAACACTAATACACAAATATATATATACACACACAAAAAATTGCGCATATATACGTAAATATACAAGCAAACAAAAATACACACATATATATACTATAGTATATACACAAAATTTCGGGTCGCGAATGCAAAATTCATCGAGCGTAGAATTTTGTCCTGAAGGGGACCTTTTGAACGCGAGATAAAGAAATGTTCCCATATATTCCTATTACAGTAGATCTCGGATATAAAAACAACAGTTATAAGCACATACCGGATAAAAGAACTATATTGGAAAACGGTTGCCATATACACCTATATAATTTAAGCCAGTTATAAGTCCATGTAGGTTATAATAACATTATATGCAGTTCACGACGATGTTCTTATATCCAGCATCCACTGTAGAACTACAGGGGAAATTGAAACTACTTCGAGATATCGGTGAAAATTGTATGACATTATAAAACCAAGATGTAAAGTGTATTTTTTATGCACAAAAATAGGCAACTAACCTTGTGTATCAATTTCCGAAAATTCTGCAATTGCACTGCCCAGCTTTGTTGGTAAACTGGTTTTTACGTGGACCTTACCAGTTATACTAATCTGCTTACCAAAGGCCATACTTCTGGCGGAGGATCGACTATATTTACTCGAGTATGAATTTCCCCTATGTCTTACCAGGGGATCAAGAGTATCTAAAAATGCATTATTAAAATAAAGTTGGAATACAATTAAATAATAATAATATGTAGAATTAGTCAGCTATAGCCACTTATATAATTCGTTTAGGTGGAGAACCACATATTGGGCATTAATGATGAACTTATCATTTAATATAAAATCAAAAGATCAAACAATTTTTAGACAACAAGTACATAGCAAATACACACCCTGGCCAAATGTATTAGAACAACAGGAATTCAATCTAGACACAATAATCTTCTAACAGCGTATTAATGGCCATTAATACCCCAAATAACTTTAAATATATTGCTATATTTATGGATTTTAAGCATTGTGACTTTTGGACATTTTAAGTCCATATCCATAAAGTGGCATCCCACTTGTGGCACTTGTGGCACAAATGGAAATGTACTCTATTTTAGTATAAATAGGTAATCGTAATCAGTGTTTTTTTAAGGCAAATTAGAGGCCCAAAATGGGCTTCTAATTTTTCTCAATGGGCCTCTAATTTTTAACGTGTTAAGTACTCAATATCATGAAATGTAAAGTGAGGGCCTCTAATTGTTGGGGTGAGGGCCTCTAATTGTTGGTAGGGCCCTCTAAGCAAATTCTTAAAAAAAACACTGATCGTAATGAATAAAAATTCAGCTCCTAGTGTAGTTGACCCCCGTAATATCCAAATCTGAAATCAGAATTTGTATATTCAAATTGCCAGATAAGTATCCGAAATTAAATAATTAAACAGCTCATTAAATAGTTAATGATTTTATCACCTATATACAAAAATTTGCCATTTCATCTACCAAACATAGTTTTATTTAAATATCCATGAAGAAACATCTACGTACAAAAGGAAAGGAATATGGATGCTAAAACAGTTACTGTTAACAATAATATTTGTAATTCAAATACTTTTGGCCGGGGAGTGGATAAATAAATACCTTGACAAACACATAATTATTAAAGGGTGTCAATTTAAAGGCAGAGCATAAACTAAATTTGAAAATTGGATTTGGACGAAAAAGATTTTTTTCTAAAGAATAGACATGGGAGATAATCTCATTAAGAAAAAAATTCAACACATACCAAGGGCGTAGACTCGAGATAGCGATTGGTATGGCTATGGCATATGATTTACGAGTTATAGAAAATATAGGATCACTGTAGCAAGTGGATTATGTCCAATTAGGTCAGGTATAATTTCTTTATTCTAATCACCAAGGGGGGGGGGGGGACATGAGCATGTACCCTTTGAGTCAATATTATTATTTGAAGGTTTCATTAAATCATTGACATTAAGTAATATCTCACTCCCATGTAGTCATGTACCCTTACAACAAAAAATCCTGGCGAGAACCCTGCTGATCACCCAATTAGAAATCACATACACACATAATGTAAATATAATAGGGCATATTTAGCGAATATACTTCGTTAAGAAAGTGCGTAAATTTATAATTTTCACAAATGTGCTACATTATGTGCTATACAGTGGAGTTGCTTTATTTGTAACTCCCTAATAGTAACCAATTTACAGGTCCCGATTAAAGCATGGGGAATTCTACAAAGGCAACTGCCCCTATTAGCAACTCGCTTAATATCAATATTCGTTTAATACAACCTATTTTCCGGTTCAAAGTGTAGATCTGTTCCCTATAAACAACTCAAGTTACTAATAGAAGAAGAACAATTACATTACTCGAACAAATAATCATAATTATTTACTAAATTAGCACGTACACATACGTATGTGTCGAGATATTTAGGTTGGACATGTGACTTGATAACTTTTCAACAAAATGACTTCCTAATAAATATATTTTTTAAAGAATTTTTATATTATTATATTTTCATTTTCTAAATGTTCACTATCCAAAGTGGGGTCTCTGTAATATACCTTTCCCGATTCATTTCTCCCATTACCCATTTTGCACCTATGAAATAAATAACGTGAGGAGGATGATATTGTGTATTTTCATTATCAGTTCTATTACTAACTATATTAATTAAGATAATGAGAATTACGAAAAACTACGTAATCATGTTGTACTCTTTTAATGAAAATTTCCCAATTAGAATCTAAGATTGCAAAAAATCCCGATTTCCTAATAAAGCAAATCTACTGTACATTTATATATAAAATTTAAATCAATCGAGTCAAATTTGTAAAGATTACTATTGAAATTTTACAGTGCGATGTCATATTTACAAAATTTTCCTTGAAAACCAATAAACTCATGTCGCTATGCCAAACTACACATACTATATACACGATTTCAACTCTCTACGTCATATTAGCTCGAATTTAATTCCGAGCAAACATACAGACACACAAACAAAATGCAGATTCGGAAAGATTAAATTTTATATTTGAGTGTCAGCATAAAAAAAAATGAGTATTTTTGGAATTTTTTAAATAATTAAATCCGTTAAACAACACTTCCTTCAGGTTTGAAGTTTAGCCTTTCTAGAATAGGGGTTCGGGATTAGCCTGAAAACCCCGAATTTGAAAAGGCAAAATGCCTTACACACATCAACGCAATGACTTCGTGGCATGAATATAAGCAGAATGAAGAGTTTGGTACATCTGTTGTGAATCGTATCAAGTCGGCAAGAGGTGAGCAGATCCGCCTGAACAGGCTTTATATTAAGAGTGTATCGGAAGTCATACTTTTGTGCAGTCGTCTTGAAATTTCTTTTCGAGGACATGATGAATCCGAAAATTCACTAAACAAAGGAAACTTTATTGAAATATTGCAAGTTATTGGTTAACATGACCCAATTATCCAACATAGACTCGAACAAGGCCCACAAAATGCAACTTATCGTTCACCAGAAGTTAAGAATTTATTATTGAATATCATTGGTAACATGCTTAGAAAACAATTTGTGATAATGTCGAAAAGCGAACTTATTTTCTCTACTTGCAGATGAATCAAAAGATGAAAGCAAGAAGGAGCAACTGGCAATCATTGTTAGGTACGTTGATGAAGAGGCAATAATTCACGACCGATTCCTTACATTTGTTGAGACAACAAGTCTAAATGCTGAGAGTTTGAGAACTTAATTGATCTCAACTCTCAATAAACATGCATTAAATCATGCATGTATCATATCTCAAGCATATGATGAAGCTGCAGTCATGAGTGGAAACTGTCACGGTGTGCGCAGCGAATCAAAGAGATATATCCAAGTGCAATGTATATACATTGATATGCACACAAACTAAACTTGTTCTAGTTAATTTAGCAAATAAAATTCAACTCGCTTGAGATTTTTTAATATTGCTTGAGGCTACCTATGTTTTCATTTCTACATCTAAAGTAAATATTATCGTCGTTGCAAATAAAAGGAGCTTCACCCAGAAAAACAAGTTCGTCAGCTACCAAAACCTTCAGATACAAGATGGTCTTGCAGACAAGCTGCTGTTAGTGCAATTTGCTACACTTACGATTCGTTGATTGTTACTTTGGAAGAGGTTTCTGAGGAAATTAATCGAGCAAAAGCTGTTGAGGCAACAGGCCTATTTCTACAGATAAAGAATTCAAGTTTCTCTCTTACTCCTCTTGTTTGATAGGATTTTGACCTGTACTAAGAGTTTGTCAGACTGCCTACAAAATCCTAAAGTCAATTTGGATAGTGCAGCTGATTTCGTTTAATCAACAGTGTCAACACTTGAATATTTTCGTACCGATGAAGAATGGGATAAAATATTCAACTATACTGAGAACATAGCCAGATCTAATCATATTGATAACACCAATTATCAACCACCGAGACAAAGACACTTTCCCCAACACTTGAAAGTAAGCAATATAGTTGCAAGGAACTTGCACCTACTGGAAGAAGGGAACCCCTTTCAACCAATCAGCAATATAAACTCGATCTCTATTATCCTATATTGGATACCTTTCTGACAGAATTAAATCGCCGTTTTAGAAAGGGCAACATTGATATCATCAGGGTAATACACTCATTTAATCCGCAATCAGTGTACTTTTTGGATCCGGTTCATATGAAACCTTTAGAACTTATTTACATACAATCTTGAATACGAATTACTATGTATGGAATCAATAATAGCAAAGCGTACTCTAGGAAATGCAGAGATAAATGGTATAATAGATTTATTGCTCAAACTCAAACCATTAAGGGATGCAATCCCAACTTTGTTAAATGCCATCCAAATTTCCCTCACGATTTCAATCAGCACAGCGGAATGTGAGAGGTAATTTCCAGCACTCAAACGTATCAAGACTTACTTAAGGTAGACAATGACTGAACAAAGGCTCACAGATCTTTACTTTCTTACAATTTAAAAAGAGCTGACAAGTCAATTATCTTCAGATGATGTTGTCACTGAATTTGGAAAATTCAAAATTGAATAAGAGAATTTTGCTAGCACGAACTATGTAGGTGTCTGTTTAGTGTATTACAAGTAGCATAGTGCCTTATATATAATTACTTTATGTTATATCTATATTATTAAATCTCGATTGTTGTGTGTGTGTGTGTGTGTGTTTGTTTGTTTGTTTGTCCGGATTGTATTAAAGTGATGGGGGAATAGAAACCGCATTTATATATGAGATATAAACTAACTTTCAAATGTTATAATTGGTAAACAAAAGTTATAAGGGGTAAACAAGTATGCTGAACACGAATTTCGCGTATATAAATTTCTCATATTAATATTTGTTGTTGTTGTTTACACAAAATAGGTAAACAAATTAATGAAATTCAAAATCAACCTAGAAGTTAGCTTCCAACGGGTATTATAGGTAAACAAGTATGCTGATTTCGAATTTCGCGTTTATAAATTTCTCATCTTAATATTTGTTGTTGTTGTTTACACAAAATAGGTAAACAAATTAATGAAATTCAAAATCAACCTAGAAGTTAGCTTCCAACGGGTATTATAGGTAAACAAGTATGCCGAACACGAATTTCGCGTTTATAAATTTCTCATATTAATATTTGTTGTTGTTGTTTACACAAAATAGGTAAACAAATTAATGAAATTCAAAATCAACCTAGAAGTTAGCTTCCAACGGGTATTATAGGTAAACAAGTATGCCGAACACGAATTTCGCGTTTATAAATTTCTCATATTAATATTTGTTGTTGTTGTTTACACAAAATAGGTAAACAAATTAATGAAAATTCAAAATCAACCTAGAAGTTAGCTTTCAACGGGTATTATAGGTAAACAAGTATGCCGAACACGAATTTCGCGTTTAAATTTTCTAATATGAATATTTGTTGTTGTTGTTGTTGTTTACTCAAAATAGCTAAACAAATTAATGAAAATTCAAAATCAACCTAGAAGTTAGCTTTCAACGGGTATTATAGGTAAACAAGTATGCCGAACACGAATTTCGCGTTTAAATTTTATAATATGAATATTTGTTGTTGTTGTTGTTGTTTACTCAAAATAGCTAAACAATTTAATGAAAATTCAAAATCAACCTAGAAGTTAACTTTCAATAGGTATTATAAGTAAACAAGTGTGCTGAACACGAATTTCGCATTTATAAAATTCTAATATGAGTATTTGTTGTTGTTGTTATGGCACAAATAGGTAAACAAATTAATAAAAATCAAAATCATAACGTCCCTATCTACCATTTCCATGGTAGAAAGGGTGAGGAGTAAGGCCGCACAGCGGCCGTTAACTTGAGGTGCGTAGCACCGATCTGTCGCAAAGCGACCGAGACCGAAGGGCTCGTCTACTAATAAAATTTGAATCGTGTTCCCGGGCAATCATTCGGGGCTGGCTACGCCTCTGGTACTATATATACTCAACCAGTCCAAAAGTATTAGAAAACTGGAATTTTGTGCAAAATGTGTGAACAACGCCTCATTGATAGGGAAACTAATGCTGATAAATGCTTAAACGAGTAAACATCGTACTACGTTATAAATAATAAGACTTTATGGGAGTAAGGCCGCATAGCGGCCGTTAACTTGAGGTGCATAGCACCAATCTGTCGCAAAGCGACCGAGACCGAAGGGCTCGTCATTTATAAAATGAGATAACTAGCAAATAATTTTCTAAGCTAATTATCTCACTAACTCAAAATTAATGAAATAAGCATAAATGATGTACTATCAATGAATAGTAAGTTACCTATTACGATATTTTACACCAAAATAGCGATTACGTAATCATAAAATGAAAAGCACAATTCTGAAGGATGTCATCATTGCCATATAAACCTTGATACCAAGTTCCTATATACGTAGTATATGTACATTTATGACGTCTATCATTACTAGTTATGGAGATAAATATAAATAACCTATTTATCAATGGACTTTAAGTAATCCATGGTGCAGAAAAATATACTCAGTGTTATGGCCTTATATATCGAAGGTCACGATCTATACTATTAAAAACACAAACCTGTATGGGTGTGTGTATCAGGGGTTTATCCAGGAGCGCGCCATACGCCTGCCTAGAGGCGTATAAATTGGGATATGTTTTCGTTTAGGAGCGCGAAAACTGCCGACAGTCCATATAGTAATACAAAACTAACCTTTTAGGCGTACAAAGTTCTTAATTTAGTGACCTTAGGAGAGTTAGAAGGGTTCAATTTCTACTCCTGTATAATACCCTGGTGTGTATATATATTTGCATGTTACGAGTTGATTGAAGTAAGTGGACGGTTTCAAAATGTGATTTTTGGTATATAGGGGTACACTTTGGCCCCAGCCAACAAGTTGAGGTTACCACTCGAAATTTCTCACACCTCGACAAGTTATGACATCATTGTCACATTTCGAGAACCCTGAAAATTCACGTAATCGCACATAATTCACGCCCTCTAAGACATAAAAATCTGAAAAATTAATAGAACATGTACATCAATGATGCGGACCCTTTGGTCACACCAGATTGCCAATATTAGGATTTCATAGAGGGGGTTGCAGTGGGGGGGGGGGGGAATTTGCCCCCTACTCCTTCAAGTGCCCCCCTAAAATAACCACTTCCACTACGAAGTTAAATTTATACCCCCCCTTAAGAACATACATATCCCAGGGTGCCCCCCTTGAGAATTTACATTACCCCAGATTCCGCTCCTTGTATGCAAATCCTGTAAGAAACACTGAATATGATTAGTAATGTCGCATGATGACGTGAACACTATATTTCACATTGCAATATTTGACTATTTAGGCCTATTTACGCTTTAAAACCAATGTTAAAGGTGTATAAACCACACATCAACCGCAAAGCGGTTGGTGTGTGGTTGTGTTGTGCCGCGAAGCGACCTAGCAAGCGAAGAGCGCTAGTGACAATTAAAATTCAATGCTGATGTCAGAATGTGCATATTCAAAATGACTTTACAAGAACAGCATTTAGAATATAAATAGCTGAATACGTATCTATCTATTGAGAAAATACGTACATCTATAAGAATGGAATACTGGTCTAATTTGTGGTCAGTTTATATTTCATGGGAGTACATTTCAGTTGTAATTAGTACTTAGGGAGCTAAACTTTAAAATTAATCGATTTGTAATCATCGGTAATCATCCATTAGAAGGTTACTCCTCTTTATGTCACGCTCTGTCAATTTAATTATCACAAAGCGTTAGGCAACGTTTGAACGGCCCCATAATAGAGAGTGGACACATTCACTAAGAACATAAATTCAAAAACTGTATTCACTAAGATTGATATTCACTAATATACAAGTTCGTAATGAATTACTCTGGCATCAAGACTATTATACTTGTCTGATTAAGGGAATAGTGGCTCATCTAGGATTTATTAACTGGGGAGGAAGACAACAACAAAATCCTGGGGCTCAAGGTTGCTTAAACATGGTGAACAAATATATGCAATCTTCTTTCGATTAGGTCTCCGAAGAAATATATCTACTCGAAACTATATTTAAGAAGAGATCGTATTAGATTAATATATAGGCTGAAACGAAATATCGAATATCCGAACATGCGTTCGTTTTCAAACGGTTATTCGTAGACAAATTTTGGAAATCAACATGAATTCTTTTTGGTTGGGAAAATAGTAAATATAAATCCCTACCTAAACTCGTTCAGCCATAGTTTAATTATTCCAACAAGCATCGAAATAAACAATATACATACTCAAATGATATTACAATGAAATAGTAACTGATGTGGATTGTGAATTGCAGAAATGATAAATTAATGGAGATTTAACCTCCTGTTATTGTGACGCGAGTCAGATTCACTACAAAAAATTCAGGGCTTTTCATGAGTCACCGAGTCATCTGACTCGTGACAAAATTTGGTGATTCGAGTCACCGAGTCAATTGACCCGTGACAAAATTCAGTGACTCGAGTCACCGAGTCAATTAACTCGTGACAAAATTAAGTGACTCCATAGACTACTATATAATACAGATGGGAAAGCAGCCGACCAACGAATAAAAAAGAGAGGCCAGTTTCTGATTTTTCACTCTAATACAATCTATGCTTATAGAACTTGTGAATTTGACTTAATATAGGGTAATAGAGTATGGTAAATCCATTAGTAGTATTTATAAGATTAACAGAACTGCGGTTTAGGCGCCATTTAATGATGACGTCAGCGACAACTAATTTATACTAAATTGACATATATGTATCTACAATGTATTAAAATGTACTTGAACACTAATCGTATTATTTATTTATTTAACATTTATGAATGTTCAACAAATAATATGCAATATTATATATATATAGTCATATAAGATATTCAAATAGCAAATTAGTTTCTACCGGAAAACTACAAGATTATATTTAACACAACCATATGCTTAGAAAATATATAATATACAAGGAACAAACTAGTCAACATTTATATAAAGTTTAATTGTGCACTTATTTTATTAAGGTTAAATTCCCCCAACTGATTTTTTTCTTGTATAAATCTGTAATTGTGAAAGATAGATCCCAATACGATACAAAGCAATAAACCAAAAAGAAAATGTCTCTATCTATGATACTTTTTATTTTTTGTTGGTTTAAAAATTTGGCTCATACAAATCTCCCATGGGGGGATTTCCAAAGAGGTGGTCGTTAATATGCCAAATTTTGGCAATTAGGCAAACTATGTTTGTTATTAGAATCAATATTTAAAGATTAAAAGAGTACGAAGTTGGTAGTCTGTCTACATTTTAGAATTAGGACTTCGAATTTTATTTTTCAAACATTTTATCGAAAATCGCATAAAAAGATGACCTTATTATTCATTTTTTAGTTCTAAAGGTCACAATTCTTTTTATTTAGGTCAAATCAAAATTCTAAACGGGCCACCAACCGCGCATAAAGATGATCTATGTAATATAATTGACAGTAAATGTCTTTAGCAAATAATGATCTTTAAATCCACACACCTATCAGGTGGAGTCTGAAGAAACCTCCCTATGGGACTTTTGTATTAGCATAAACCTGCACGCCCATAAAATTGAGGTAATAGAAGATAATTTTATTTCGTTTTCAGTTTGGATCTAGCTATAATGTCTTCTATCATATATGCGAAAATCAAACACCTAACTTCAAAACAAAATGTATCTGTTTTTTGCAAGAACATGGTGTAATTTAACCTTAAACTCCGCCCCTTGTTTAAACCTCGACTACTTTATCTTCCATTGGTTGTTAATACGCATACGTATGTTACCATCGAAATTGAGGATCAATGAAGTTGAGATTTCGAATATAAGAAATCTCAATTTCGATCGTTACATGTATATAACATCCGTACTATAGGAAAATGTGTATTTCTGACTTACGGAATAAAACTTTTCCTAAATCAATACTAGATCTCATTATCTTATGCCATTCAAATGCTCTGTCGTACATTGTCATTCGGGATATTCAAATGGACCTAGTAAAGTTATGTTTGCCTGTCCAAAGAAAGATGAGCTTCGACAGAAATGGGTTAAGTTTTTGAATCGAGAAGCTTTCACAATTACATAGTCTTCACGAATATGCATCCAACATTTTGAAGAAAAATATATCATTCCCCATCCATTAAAGACGAGGCTAAATTTTAACACAACCCTATCCCAACAATATACCCTTCTTCTATCCCTAAAAGCCAGCAGGCTATTATCTCTCCACCTATTCGAAAAAAACCTATTGTACGGATTTTTCAGAAAGATGAATTATCCATTTTTCAATCTCGATCAAAATGCGAAAGTTTACAAGATATCTTAAGCCACATAAAATCAGCGATTGAGTATCGAGACTTTTTTCATTCTTCTACTGAAACAGATCTTACTATTTATCGGGTTGAAATACAATCAGGTGTAGGCCGTGTAGCTACAGTAATGGAGTGTATAAATATCAGTTCTGATTTACATGTGAAGCTTAGTTTTGAAGAATTCCCTATTCCTCTTCCAGATTATATATCGAATTCTAAAGGTTCTAAAATTCGTAACTTGGATATGTTAACAAATTTACCCATCTATTGTCGAAACATCACTCACAATTATGATATTGAACCTCTTAAAGATCTGTTGCGACTCGTATACTATTGCCCGAAAGGAAAGTGTAAATACTCTACCAGTACTCTTCGATTTGCCCTTCAATTACGCTATACTTCAAATGCAGCTTATATGAAATCTATTACACCTATACCTAACCAGAGATTATTACGTTGTTTAAAATCCGACTCCATTGATAGTATAAACGCTTTATCTAAATTTCGTGAAGAAGTTTTTTTGGAAATGATGTCGTAATTCTTCTTGATGAAATGCATCTACAACAACAAGTACAATTTGACGGACAAACTATTATTGGTTGTAATGAAGATCCCAAAATGTACAAGAGCATACTTTGTTTTATGGCGATGTATCTCACTAATACTATCCCCTTTATCATTAAAGCTATTCCATTATTCAGTATATCGTCTAAAATTGTAAGTAATGGTATCCTTAATTGTCTGGAAAATTTAACCTATGAAAAGTTTCATCCTCGTGCTGTTATTTCTGATAATCACCGAACCAATATTTCCTCGTTCAACTATTTGATGAATACTTATCCAGTTCATGAAAAGAAATACTGTATGATCAATCCAAATAATTCTCTAATTGTTTACTTGCTTTTTGATACAGTTCACCGAATCAAAAACATTCGGAATAATCTTATTGGTGATTGGTTCTTTCAAATTCCACAGCTGCAAATTTAACTTCAAGAATTAACTCTTATAGTTCCAGGAGGGAATGTATTTTGGCGTAGTCTAAACAAAGTTCATGACACAGACCACTCTCTCAATTTCCATCTTTAAACTACCAATCACTTCACCCAGGAAATAACAAACAATCGGTTCCACTAGCTCTAGCTATTTTTGATAGTAAAACCTCAGCTGCAATGCGTGAATATCTTAGGGATGAAGATATAGTAACTCCAGCATTCTTAGAGCTTATAAACATGTGGTGGTTTCTTGTTAATTCCAAAAAGCGTTTTCATCCGCATCACTTTGGAAATGCTATTAGTCCAAATAAGCTTAAAGATAAACGTACCTTTCTAATGGAAATGAACAATTGATTATCAACTTGGAAACTTTCGAAAAAACTTGGTCTCACTAAACAAACCTTTGAAGCATTAATTAATACAAATGCCGCTATTGCTGATCTATCATATGATTTAATTAAAGATGGCTTTCATTACGTATTAACCGGAAGATTGCAGACCGATCCATTAGAAAGGAGATTTTCTCAATATAGACAAATGAGTGGCGGCCGTTTTCTAGTGAGTTTAACTGAGATACTGCGTTCTGAAAAGATAATAACTTACCAGCACCTTCTCAAACGCTATATCGACTTTAGTCGCTTAATAGTGTCTTCAACTGATCAAATAAATAAGCTGATTTCGGATTTTTTAATCACATTACCAACTGTTCTATTGACCTACTTTCTTTATCAGATAACTCTAAACATAGTGTTGCTTATGTAGCAGGGCCAGGCACCTAGATAAACCCCTGGTATACAGTATACACATAAAGAATTCAATGAAGCATAATTTATTATAATGATAATAAAGACAAACAATCAGTCTGGTAATCTACGTTTCTTGGACTTAAATGAATCAACTTGAGACTTTCTAGCAGTTTCACTAACTTCATTGGAAAGTCCTTAAAGATAAAGATTAGTTATAATCAAATGAACTCTATTACAACCATCAGTAGCATGTAGATCGCAGACAAAACCAGAATCCCATTCAACTGATACCTGTGCAAGTAGGTGGAGCATTACATGTTTAGTTGGAAGTTAAGTTGCCAATATCTGCGATTCAAACGATTCGAGTATAGAAAATGCAGTTTCTACATACTAGTAAAGGATTACTGTTGGTAACTGGAGCCCTCCTCTATTAAGAATCTCAATATATGAATTATTCATCTGATCTTTCTGAAGTATTCAAAACAAACATCACAGTTGGAACGTTGTATGAGCGAATGAGAGATGTACCCCGTCAGTTTTAGGTGCCAGCCATGCATCAGTTGTGGTAAAAAAGTGCGTGATTTTCGATTTGATTTAGGTTCCGGGTTGGCACTTAATTAGGTGCCGGGTGTATGGCCAGATTTTCTGGTCCAGAAAAAATTGGATAAACAACAGTTTGTGCACCGTCTCTTTAAAATAGTGCCGCATCATTGTATTATATTGATTTTGTATTATGGTTAATACCTCTAGGGGGCCGGAAAATTTCTACCTCCATAATAAGGTGCCAGCCACGAAAATCCTAGATAAACCCCTGCTGTATACATGTGTATTAGTTGTCACTAACGTCATCATTAAATGGCGCCTAAACCGCAGTTCTGAGAATCTTATAAATACTACTAATGGATGTACCATACTCTATTACCCTATATTAAGTCAAATTCACAAGATCTATAAGCATAGATTGTATTAGAGTGAAAATCAGAAACTGGCCTCTCTTTTTTATTCGTTGGTCGGCTGCTTTCCCATCTGCATTATATAGTAGTCTATGGTGACTCAAATCACCGAGTCAATTGACCCGTGACAAAATTCGGTGACTCGAGTCATCAAGATCATCAGATGAAATATTTTGAAATTCATGGGTTTTTCGAATTCTGATTACTATCTTATTAGTAAAGAATATACAGGTAAATATATATTCAATTTCCAATGCTTATTCTGGACATTCGTACACATTGATAATTCGCGAATCCTGACTGGATGACTAGCGAGTCAAGACTCGCGTCACCGAGTCAATTGAAAAGTGACAAAATCCAATGACTCGAGTAACCGAGTCTGACTCGATGACTCGAGGTGACTCGCGAGTCATCGAGTCAATCAAATGACTCGTGAAATAATTCCAAATAAATATTATCAGTACGATCTTTCAAAATAAAATTTAGCAAAGCTTGAAAGTAAATAAATCATAAATAATTCATTTTCGAAAAAGTTCTTTCACAAGTGCATTCAGAAACTGGCTTTGTAGATGAAATGAGAAGAAGCTTATGCAGTCACCCAAATGCAGCTTTTTAGGAGACAGATAATTCAGAAAATCAAGAACAGACGTTTCTTAATGGCGAATAGCTGTTTCACAAGAGCTATTTCATGTCCTCTTTGTGCATAAAATAAATTCAATAAAATATTGTTCTGATACAATCGATTCAGAATTTGATCAAAATAATTGATTGAGATGATGAGGAAAAACGCCGAGTCATCTCGCTTTTGAGGCAATAAACATTTAGACTCAGTATGTTTGGACTCAAGTGTATCCAAGCCCAACTGTTTGAGTCGAGTAGTGTCCCTACTTGCACGGCACCTTTTTCCGCGTTTTGAGTTGGTTTCATAGAGATAGAAGAGCAAACTTCGCAGAGCATAGATATACTATATATAGTGTAGAGGTTTTCCAAGTTACCAATACGGAAACCCTGAAATTCGCTACATAGGGACAGGGATAGTTTTGAAGATTTACCCAAATCAACATCCTTTGTTGTATAATCTCGGGCACTAAATAAATTGACTCAAAAATTAGCTGTGAAAAATATAGTAGACGTGGAAAGTTGATATATATTTGTGCAAATAATCCCCGCGCGTCTACTTAGTGGACACCAACTCAAAATTTTGCAGTCTCACCTTAAATACGCATAATGACGGGAAAGTATGGAATGCATTCGAACAGGAAGTATCCCTACAATACCATTGGGTGTCATTAAGATGCTGGAATTCTCGTAAGTTCTCCCCAGGCAACATCTCTAGCTGTAGTTCAACAAATCTGCGACTAACGACAGAGTGTATAATAAAATATAAAGTTTTTCCAGGACCTATAAAAACATCAGCCCCTGGGACTACTTACTTGACGCAACCAAATCAGATTTAATTAATGTACATGACAATGCATGTAAGCTGCGCTTTGCCTAGAAAGTGTTTCACTCTTTCTCGACCACTCACAACAGACGCACCATCACACCCATTCCAATTCATATTAACAAACAGACTAGATAATTCGTCATAAAATCGTTTGACATGAGACAATCGATCTTTCATCCCGATTCATCGCTTCGTCGGGCTCAATAGAAAAGTAGGTAATAATAAATTTGATGCAGTATGGAAAAAGATACTGAATAGCCAGATAAGCTTCAGCAAGGTGCGTTTGCTGCCAACACGCAGTTCAGAAGATCCACTTCAAATACTCCATTCAGACTTATGTTTGATAGAGAGTGTAATCCTTTTGGTAATCTAAATTGCAAATATTTGAACGCTTGAGGGTATACACTGACCAGCCAAAAGTATTTTAACAACAGGAATTCCAATGCAGACACAATATTCACAAGGTAACTTAAGAATGACTGTTTAAACTACTATAAATATGTTAATATAGATTAATAGATAAAAAATATTGTGATTTCAAGTCATTTAAACCATTATTCATCAAGTGGCATAAGGGTCTCTACAAAGTGCCACAAAAAGTAATGTGGTGTATCTCAGTAAATAATCGTGTAATTTGAACCTCGAGTAATTCAACCATGTGAAATTCAAATGTAATCAGATAATGTATATTCAAATTGCCTCATAATGATCAGAATAATAATGCATATTTAGTAGCTGATTATATAGTTAATGACACAAACCAGTACCGAATCAACAATACATCTCATATCAAGATGTAAGATAACCAAGATGGGAAAGAACAATATCATCCAACAAAACAACTGTCAGTTTGATAATATCCTCGCCATCTTAAGTATATTCAAACAGAACACAACGAAGTCTTACTCCATTATCAGGCTCTCATATCCATCCCCTCATGTCGCTGTTCGAGGAAAAAGATTCTGACAAATTCCGAAAACTCATAGTTAAATAAATCGTTTTCTACAACTTGCTGCTGTTTTTGACAACAATGATTCTGGGGGTAATATAATCAAATCTCTCCAAGGGTCAGGGGCCTTCACTAAACTACTTAAACTAAACTTATACTCAAACTAAGTAATTACTTAGTTTTGATTACAAAACTAAACAATACCTATGTTTTTCCATTACTTAGGTTTCAAAAACTTAGTTGGTATTCACGAAACAAAACTAAGTAAACTAATTATTTTCAATACTTAGTTGGGAACCTAAGGTGATATTCACGAATCCAAACTAAGTAATACTTAGTTTTCTTTAACATAAGTACAGCACTGAATCTTTAATAAGTTTTTCGTCTAAAATTAAATAGTTTTTTAAGTAGAATTCAGAGTTAATTTAACTTTAAACAAATTAATCAAAATATGCTTGTTTAATGTTTATCTTATTTGAGTGGTAATTCCACTGATACGTATGCTCATGATAAAACTCGATACGTAGTAAAGTTCATATAATTTGCACCACTCACTCTATTACGCCATCAAACAGTGAAACGTTTACGTAAATTAAAAGATTATTGATTACATTTGAGGATCTAATATTATCACAATTAAATAAGTGCAATTACTATTTAAATTACAAATAAATAAAAGGAAAGATTATAAATTATAGAAATGTCAAGTTGAAACACCAAAATAAAAGTGTAACATTTATCACGAAATATGTCTGTAATAAAAACTCGAGCCAACAACTTTTCCAATGAAGAAATTACCACTTTAGATGATTTAGTTTTGGAAAACAAACCTAAGCTCTATAGTTCATTTAGTGCAACGTTAACTTTCGCGAGTAGAACGCTATGTGGGAAAAAATTGCTAGTACAATTTCCCAAGAAAATCAGACAATCAGAACCATAGATGATGTGTTTAATAAATGGACCAACATTTTGGTTAAATTCAAACCAATTATCAACGACAAACTATCCTCTGAAAAAAGAACATGTGGTGGACCTGCTGAAGCTGGACTTACGGAATTCGAACTAAAACTAAAGTGTATCAAGGGGGAGGAAACCTTCGAAATAATTTCTACAGGATTAGATCTTTCTATGATAACTAACAGCCCATTGAGCGAAGTTAATTGATTATTAGTCCAGTATTCCATTACAGACAGCTTCACAATCGCGTTCTGAAGTTTGATCTAGAAATGAAACATCCAAGGAAAAGGAATTTTCCAATGATCTTGTAACTGATTCTGTTAAGGAAAGGATTCGAGAAAATGAAATACGGAAATTGAAATTCTCCAAAGTATTGATTCGAAACTTGTAAATTTAAAGGAGAGTATAACTTCCAGCAACGATAGAATTGTTGATAGAACGGATTTGTTCATTTCCAATCAGAATAAATTGACTGTCTTGATGTACGTATAATGTTTTCTCGGGAATGCTGCCTTCTAATGCACTGCCACTTTTCCAATCTTCTACTCATATGACACAGGGATTCCAGCAACAACATTAATAGCTGTACATGTAGTTAATTATCTGTCAACTTGTAATTATATTGCATCGATGATAAACAAGTGTAATAGACATAACATTAATAGCTATTGGTTTAAGTGATTAGTTATTTTAATCAGCAACAACTGACTGGCCAACTTCTTGTACACTAGTAGTAGGATCATGAGGTAATCTCTTCATATTCTTCAGTTTCCATATATAAATCTTCCGCACACATTGCAAACCATGGTTAATACAGATATTGTGTTAGACAATCGTTGCTATAACCAGTCTACAACCCTTTCTTGTGCATAAAAATGGTATCTCCGGTTCTGTGCATCGATCTCCAACGACTTTTCCAAAACCCGAAATCGCACTCAATCGTTTTGCGTGTCCTCAGAAATGCACGATTATATGTTACGCCAGGTGAATTTGGATTTTGGATAGGTGTCAATAAATTCGGGCTAAAGGATACCCACTATCCCCGAGAATCAAGCCTTTAACAGAAATGGAATAGATCCACTCATTAGCTATTGGCAGGGACTTCACAGTGGCACACCCCCTGAAATAGGAAATATTTTTACCATCTAATAAAATATCCAAACGTAGTCTATCTGATAGAGGATTGTCTAATATCTAAGGTTGCAGTTAAATTTTCTCGAAACAATACAGCTTCTTGGAATAATAGGACTTCAAACTCGTCTTAACAACTAATTTCAATTGGAATTTATAAATTAAAAACCACAATTATTATTTGATAATATTATAGTGTGAAATGTAAAGACAGCATGTTATTGAAGTTAAGTAATCTCGAGATTTTAACTATAATACCATATATGGAATGGTGTGAACATCGCATAACTTACATTCACAGATAATTTCGAAAAACCAATATGACCGTTGGACTCCCAAAATATGACTTCCTATACGACAATAATACATTTCCTGTGTCTAGCATTAGCGGATTACGGGATATCAATAAGTAACAATACTGTTTTAGGCCTACGCTAATTTACCGTATAACGAAGTTTACAGTCACTGCTATTTGTTGATGCCAGATTGCCTCCAGATAAATGCGTCATGGATACTTCCATGCCATTTTGCAACGACATCGATAAATATTAATCATTATCGCAAATGGTTTGGATGTTTATTGAGTGCTCGTTTTTCCTATTTACAAATGTTTCTTCATTTTCTGATGGTGCAATTATAAATACATGCGAACAATCAATCGATGCAGCCTAGTACGAAAGGAAACCCACACTTCTATAAAAATATGTTGGCATTTTGGGATTGCTTGGGAAGGTCTGGAATGCTTAGGTAACTCTTTGCAATTCGACACAGAGCTTCTGACACAGCTACTATACATCTCGACACAGAAGGTTGAGCGATACCGTGAGAAGTTGCAATCACATTTTGAAAACAGCATGTCGCTAGAAAATGTAGTGCAACTGCAAATTATGTCATACTTGGAATAGGATGTGATCTAATCGTGGACCTGTGAAGAAATCCGACTAACTTTTCATGGAGATCAATAAAACTCACCGTATTATCCTGTAACGACAAATAAATTCGGTATGGTTAAATGTGCGAATGGGAATCAATCTATCTCGAAAAACTCTCTGATTAGCAACACTATTTTCTATATGCACTCCAAATAGGAAGAGTGAAAGAGCCATAAAACTTTTTGAATTAAATTTTGCTTACAACAAACTAAATACATAAAGCAAGTAATTAGTTAATTACTTTTAGTAATCTACTCATAATAAAATCAATATTTTCATACAATAGTTTGGCATTAAAATAAATGAGGTAACTAAGTGGATACTTAGTTAGAGGTTAAAACTAATTTAATGAATAAGTACTAATCTAAGTAAACGAAAATCCAAATACTTAGCCAAAACTAAGTACGTATATACAAATATTTATAAAGTTTCTTCTAAGTTAGCTTATTAAACTAAGTTATTATTTGGTATGGAACAGAGGCGGATCCAAATACAAATCTGAGGGGGCAGGGAATATTAGAGGGGGGCTGTCTCCTCAAATTCTCAACAAATTTTTCAACATACTAAAATCTTAAATATCTCAAATAGAGAATATCCTTAAAATGTAAATACAATAATATAAAGTGAGAGGGTTATATCTATCTGTAATAATACTATAAATATATAATTGGTGCCAAAAACGAAACTGAACTTTCAGGTGTGGATGGGCACGACGGATCTTGTCATGCTCACACGCGACACGCAATTGAGCTGGCAATTGAGAATATTAATAATTAAGGAACAGGTATTCTAAGAATCAATTATTAAAAAAATACAGTATACTCCGCTGAATTGGGAGAAAGCCTCTTTCAATTAAGCGGAGTTCCCAAATAACCGAAAATTTTATTTAATCTAGCAATCTGGTAGCGATTTACAAGAGTTTCACTTTTAAACCTGTTATAACAATTCCCCACTGACTATGGAACCTTGAAGCTACTCACACCCATAGTATGGGTCTTAATATTTTCTGGACCGAACCAAAGGTCATAAATCTACTCATAATCTCTGTTAAATTTCGATTTTACGGAAATCAATAAGACAATAGACCTTATTTATAAATTTTATTATACCTATATTAGAATTCATCAAGATTATTAGAATTGATCAATTTGATCACCAATTATGAACACAATTTGTTGAGTTTGTCCCGATTAAGCGGAGTTTGTCACTATTAACCGGAGTCCCAAATAACCGGTGTCCCAATCAGTGGCGTAGCCAGCCCGAGTGATTTACCGGGCACAGAGAGAAGTTGCCCGGGCCTGGCTACGCCACTGCTCCCAATTAACCGGAGTCTACTGAAAATGCATTTACAATGGTTAAATAGCGGGTATCTAGAAATCAAGATTGAATGAGATATGTAAATTTGGAATTTAAGATATAACATGAGGTTCAATATTTATTCTACTTTTATATTATATTCGAGTTTTTTTGTTTTTTTACTTTAATTAGTCATGCAAGCCAGTGTCTATTATAACAGGCTTATGAATTACAGCCTGTACATCGCTTTATTCAGTTTTCACTTTTGCTCTTCTCGATGATGTTATAGACTGTAGAATAAGTATCTTGCGAAATGGTCCAGTAATCAATAATTTCATTAAAAGACTTTGTTGTTAAATTTTGGTAAAAAGAGAAATAGTACATCAATACCCAAAGCCTCGATCAAACATTGACATCAAGGTGTACTTACGTTATGTACAGTCTTTGATTTCGAACGTTTTAGCGCAGATAACACTTGATTCACTCTTTGATATCTTTATATAAGTAAGTACAACGTAACCTGCAAAAAAATTTCCTTGCCAAGTTCTCAAATTAAGATCAATATCTGAGGAGTCCTTTTAAGGGCAGCAAAGAGTAAACTATTTATGAAACACATGGAAGGGGTTTTTTCCGCAGAAGATGCGCACATATTTATGAATTAATATAAAATACGTGAGTTTAAAACGGGGTTCTGTTTCAATAATAATTGAAAATGGGTGATGTGGTTGAAGAAAGGTCTAGGTTTGATGATAGAAATACTTTCTTGAGGCCCAGAATGTCGAACATAAGGTGGGCCCCACTGAGATCTTACAACGGTGGATTCAACCAGAGGAAGGAGTGCAATGTGAAACATTATTTCGATAATGGATGCCTCTACTCTGGTGACCTATAATTGTTAAACCACAACTTGGTAACATCTCAATAGAGATGTGCAGAGGTTGAGCTCAACGTCTATCTATGCCACTGAACAGTAAATCATCAAAAATTATTAAAGCTAAGGTATATATTCAGAAACTCAAATTTAGAGGGTCAACAAGGAGTTTAGTGTGAGACCTAGAGCTAATTTAAGAATTTAGTTGTCTCAGATTTGTACAGTAGACGTAAATCAACAAATGAGACAATGCTTGTAATATTTAAATCATCAAATGAGGAAATCCAAAGTTTTGTCTGATGTAAAAGTTTTAGAATAAGAACGCTATATGAGAGTACCTAGCTATCTGAGATTCACCACCAGCATGAAGAATAGTAATAGTTGAGATCTAGCGGTACTGGAAAAAGTGTAACGATTTAATTGTGTGTAACTCCTATCTGAGCTGTCTTTCATTAATTAACAAGCTAATTTCGGATTTTTCCCTCTAGCACAATTCTTTAGATGGTTTTAAATTGTTTCATCAATTTTCTGTATTATGTAATTAGTTACCACTGAGTGGTAATCTTGAACCTAATCAGTAGCTAACAGAGGTGAAGGATTCCACAATGTATATTTCGAATGCTTAGAATAAGAATCTGGCATCAAAATTACAAAATCCCATATAGTATACCGAATACAATATACATTTTGAAGAGTCTAGGCATACTATATTGCTATTTTCTATGGGACATCTTTGGAGTACGAATTCCTTTGGTAGGGGACAGAACATAATATAATATAACGTGACCTACGTTATATAAGGCCTGTTCACCAAAATAATTTTCCAGCACCATGGATAAAAGGAAGTCCATTGTTTCAAACGAAGTTATAATACTATAAATAATTGTATATGTTTGTATATTAACATAGTCTAACTATTGTCATGCTTAATCAAGTCAGAAGCAAAGTGAAGTGCAATACAACTAGTAAAGGACGATTAAACATTAATCATAATGATAAGGAACTAGTAATAGCAATATAGAAAGGAACTATAGGAATCTAGAAAAAGTAGTTAGAGATTCTATCAAATGCTTTTAAACTTCTTCAATTTATGTGTATTCTCAACCTCGAGTCTATGGTGAGCATTCAAGTTCTTTACTTTGTTGGAGAGAACACAGTTGGCGCCAGTAGTGATTAGCGTGTTTAATATATCCCAACCAATTGTATGACAATTCGGGCACTTATTCCTCCAGTATTCATTTTCTTCATCTTCAAGTACTCTTAATGCTAGGTTAACGAGAATTCGTCTAGATGGTCCTTCAATAAGCTCTTGGAAAAGTTTAGGCTGTTGTTCGATTGATGCTAAAATTTTCCACAAGCAAACTAGAACGTGAATTACTATACCAGATGGCCATTTTAGTGCACCGCGATCCATTACTTGTAACAGCTTGTAGATTGATTCCGGTGATGCTTCTATTTCCATTGCTTTATCTTCTGTAAGGAAAGATAAGCAACTGTGACACCGGCCTGAGTTCTTGAAGTAACTATAAACTGTATATCGAGCAATAAACACAAGTACCTGTAGAGTTGGAGTGGGAACTCTAATTACCGAGTATTCTTGTATAGATGATAAAAAATGTTCCGATGGAAGAGTACTAGCTGGTTCTGTTGAAGTTGAAAATGAATCAATAAATTCTTTAAGAGATAAATCATTCATGTACCTTGACTTGAGAAATATTTTAAAATACTAGATAATTTTAAACGCCGATCGCTTTCAAGGATCTTACAGACGCTAATATGATATTGAGCACCAGCCATCATTCTGTAAATACCAAAATGATGCTCAAGGGGGTCATTTTGCAAGAAAGAATTGAGTAGATATGAAAAGTTACAATTCTGTGTAAGATGGTTTACAATTGAAGTTAAAGCCAGACAAGAGTGGCGAAAGCTTTTGAAAGTTTGAGTAGTAAGTTACCCAGTCTTGCCAGGTAATTCATGCCATTTTTCAAGCCAATCAGTAAATCTTGATAAATAACTGAATCTGGAATCGTTTTCGACAAATGGGCGACATAATTCATCATTTAATCGAATTGCTTTGGATGGAGTATTAACATTAAACATCTTCCAAATTTAACAAATTATACGAATGAATTCAGCTGTGTGATGATAAGGATAATGGCTAGGAAATCTAAGAATTTGAACCTTGAGTGCAGAATGTGTAGAATCATCAAACACTCTCAAAGCTAAATTTTCATTTTGACGTTCCAAATTGGAAGGCCAGCATGCTTTGGCTGTTAACCGAGGAGCCAATTTAGCTACATAGTGTTGATCAGCTTTATATAAAGATCGGATAACTTCGAATGAAGCACTATAGATAGTGGGAAAATCCTCAAAGTTAGGGTAACTAAAGCTTCTTCTGTAAACTTTTTGGTTCACCCAGTTATTACGTATAGTTTTAAGAATATGTATAAAATCGAATATCAAGAATAAAGGTCGATCAGCATCTATAATATGTGGTACAACATGATCTAAGGTGTTAGTTGGTGAGAACAATTGAAGATACTCACATTCATTGGGTAGTTATCTGAACACAATACTTGAACATATCAACCACAACGTTAAATATCCTCGATAACCATTTTTATAATGGGGAACAACTCTGCGACTGAGGAGTTGGAACAAGGTAACAGACGAACAATTGTGGACCACTTCTTAGATAGACTGGAAACCATGAAAGCAAAGATGGTTTTGGCAGGTTCATTAGTATTTGAAGATGAGCCCAACACTCTTCCTCCTTTATAGGTTAATTCTGATTTAACATGAATTTCGTCCATTTGGACTATTACATGTCTTTCCCTTTGGATAAATTGGGATGTAGCACTTTCCAAAAACGAACTAAATTCACTGTCCAAGCCAAACTTTGAATATAAACGCTTGAGTGTTGAATGATGAGGGAGGAAGAGAGAGTCGAGTGATTGTAGGTATTGATAACATGCTGGGGAAATAAGTTGACACTTCAGTGCTACTATGATAGTTCCAATATTGTAGCTACGATGGTGTTTAGGACATAGGAGGTTTTCTAATTGACAAATTATAAATTGTATGGCAGTTAACTTGTTATCTTCATTACAAACATCGTCCTCTGATTTTGAGATATCATCAACTGCTAAACGCAACAACTTGGTGGCATCATTTATATGGTGTTTATAAGTATGGTTTGAATTTTCTGTATTATGATTATTGATACTTAGATAAGACAGCGCTTTCAATAAGTTTTCAATATCCCTAAGATCTTGAATCTTCATTATCGAAACGGGAACCTGATTGCTATTTAAGAAACCCTTAGTACATAAAGATTTGTCGATTGTTAACGAACACTCAATAACAAGAGCTCCATTCATATTCGAAATAGATGGCTTGATAAAATTCAGTTGGTTCATTCCAAGAGACCATGGTAGCCATTCCACTGGAAGGGTTAAATTATTCACTTTTGAATTTAACTCACAGAGTGTAGATACTTTGAACCTCTCTTCATCTTTTTGTTGTTGTTTCAAGCTTAGTGTTATCCCAACATCCAACTGATCTCGTTCTTTAGTACTAAGATCCAAACGAGTTAGTGTCTTAGTTAAAACAGAGAGATAATTAGGACAACCAGGTAGGAGCTTTGGAACAGCATCTCGGTGAAGTCTAGGCATGCTACGTTTGACTTCTAACTTAGTTCCATCAGGTTGAGGAATTAAAAAGTGCGTTTCCACATCTTCATCATGGAAGTCTTTCAGACACACATGTACGTTTTTAATATCTTCAACATTTTCTCTATGAAGAAATGATTTCCATTGACTAACAAGTTGAGGTGGTCCATTTGGCATCTTGAATACAGGTGTAGGTGTCTCGCCAGAGTAACTACTCCTGCAGCCAGGTGCTGAACATCTATTTGGCATTATTCTAGGAGGAGATAGAATTCCAAAGATTATCTAATTAAACAGGAATGAAATCAACATATAATAGAAGTAGGAATTGGGATAGCATATAAATACTAGAAGAATGTTTGAGATGAAGTAAATGTATCGTGAGAGTTAATTGCTAATATAAAATATAACCCGAATGTCATATAAAAATTATCCCTAAATATTATGGTTATCTAATAAAATGGACTTCCTTTCCATGGTGCAGGAAAATTATTTTGGTGAACAGGCCTTATATAACGTAGGTCACGAATATAATAATCCTTATAAACTTGGGTGTAGCAATGTATTAATAATCCGGTCGGATCGTAATTAATCTTTGCTCAAGCAAAGCTGCTAATAGTAAAGGGAGCATAATTTCTCATTCAACATAGCTCAATTATACTTGCGTATTTTCATAATAATTCATAGTACTTAGTATATTAAAGGAATGAACATGACGAATAACTACGTAAATCATGTTTTACTATGTTTTAAAGAAAAAATCCTTACTATAAACTTCGCCTCTTTAGCAAATATTTTTGAAACAAACCCCGAGTTGCTAATAAAGCAACTCCACTGTACTTGGATATTTATATCGTGCAGACACTCTAAATCTGTTCGGGCTGTAGTCAAAAGTTAAAAGAATTACGACAACCTTGTCAAATTTTCGTGCTACAATTGAAAGCAGACTTCAGATATTTCATTATTTCTCTATTATTCAATGTTACCTATTGTTTATTTATTTATTTAGAAATAATATCAACATCATAGATCTCAAGAAGTGTGTGCAAGTTGATTTAAAAGATTTAACCTCGGGAACAGGGAGTAAATTAGCAATTCGCTAGACAATTACTCAAAAGGTCAGTCGATCTATAGACAACACTCAAAAGGGGAGTCGATCTAACGAAAGCAAATCAGTTTCGATTAACGAAAACAAGATAATTCAATCCAATGCACGCGCCCCAAATTAACTATTCAGCAGTGACCTCAAAATAATCTATGTATTGGAATCGCGCTTTATCCTTATTACCGCGAAAGCTAACAATTGTTAAATATTATCTGTCCATCAACAAATTCTCAAAGGATACTGTCAAGGAATTCTAAATTGTACTTATATTAAAGAGCATTGCGAATAATTTGTTGAATCAGCATGATTACAATTTCTAAGTATCCCTTGCATAGGCATCTAATAAAAGGGGGTGGGATCTTCGGGTGCCTGGTAAAATCTAGGGCAGTGCTACTAACCGTAGAAGGAAGAATCCTATAGAATATAAGGATTTCAACTATTTTGGCTAATATGTACATTGTAGTTTTTATTGTCATGCTTTGCATTGACAACGTGAAAGCAATATTTTAGTGTGACACCTTTATATTATAATTGTATAGGGATTACCCAGACGACAGTATTGGGCGACAATAATTCGTTGCCCAGAGATTTTTGCTAATGCAAAGGGTAAATAGAACTTCCATAAAGGAATATAACATAAAGGGTAAACGGAAATTTCGTCAACAGGAAAATTCGTCGAAAGGAAATTCATTGAAACAATTGACTGGGAGAAGTTATATCTTGTCACCTTTACACACAATTTGTCAGGTTTCGGTGTGAATTAATTCGCACTTTAACTTTGATAATAGACTCGTATTACAAATTTACATACATTATAAAAAGATAATGTTTCATTTGAACATAAAGTTGAACATTACAATTGAAGTTTAAGAACAAGCTTTTGTAGAAGATTTTATCTATATGGTACTTTAAACAAGACTAATGGTAATATGCAGTATTGGGCATGTGAACAACGAGGTAATGCATCGCTCGAATCAATACAACAAATGATTATATTATAAAACCAACTAATATTGAACAAATGTTGGAAGATCACACCCATGCACCCATTCCAGGATGTAATCGGTAAATGCACTTTCATTACTAAAAAAGAATAGGAATTTAAAGTTGTGGGAATCCCGACAATGCTGGTGGTGTAATAATTCCAGATAAATACAAAATGATTCTTAAGGGAGACGTGAAGAATATTATTTTGCCAGTAGCAAATTTTTATTCATTCTAAGTGAATGTCTTCATTGATATTGCGATGGAACTTCAAAGTTGTACCAGACTTATTCTTTAACTATATACAATCAATGCTGAGAAGGAAGAAATGATCAAACCTTGTGTCTATGCTTTACTATTAAATACAGGAGTCAACGTATGATAGTCTTTTCAAAAATTATTAGAACTGGAACACGCCTTAATAGTACAGTCATTTTATGAGAAAATAAGGCTGAACCTCGGACAAATTGCAACAGAAAATGTATGACCTGTTTAAAGATCCAAGGGGTATCCCATTTAACATATAAAAACTGTTAATGAATCCAAGTAGGGGAAAGTAATAAAATTGAGGTCGCCGATTTTATTCCCCTTTTGAAATCGCCGAAAGTTCCCTGTTAGGTGAAATTTTAATTTCTTTTCTAATCTACTTATAATCACCAGATTTGAACTCGGCATTAAAATTTCAGTAATTTGATATGCCATGCGACCATATTTGGAGTCATATTTCCCTGGCAACCCCAAAATATCTCAGGAATGTAACAACATTCCATTCCTTTTATAAATTTTCCTCCAATCGAGTGACACCTCTTTCGACTCCTCCCATCAATATGAGACTAACTAGACAAAATACAACTTTCGGAATTGTGAATTGGTCATATTCCTGTGAAAAGTATTCCAACGGAATAAAACTTATTCAAACTCTTAAATCGTGGAATCTTCTGATAGTTCAAATGAAACTTCTTTATCTAATTCAATCTGATTAGAATTGATGCATCCTGCCCCTCTGCAATTCCCACATGCTGCCGAGCACTCCATTCCATGCTTTTTGCATGTACATCTTAAACTACTGCAATCTGACTGGCAGTTGCATCTGATTACCCTTAAGAGTTCTTGAGGAGCTGGTGCCAAGTCAGTTTGTACGGGAACAAATTCTTTCATCTTAATCCATCCCCATTCTTCTGGTCGAATTTTATCGCCAAATCCCTTCCACTCCTGTATCTGGTAATAAACCCGAAGGCTGTGATATTTAGCAGCTGATGAAGTAGGGGGTAAACTCTGTGGTTCTCGCAGAAACGCTTATATCGGAGCGAGTTGAGGTCCTCCCTATGGTTACCTTTGTAAAGACACATCAGAGCATTCTATCCTGCCTTACGACATCTTTTATGGATGCTGACTCTGTGTCAAATATCTTGGCTTGTTCACGAAAATTGCTGTTGGTGTTAAATTGCTTAAGGGAAACTCCCTTCCCTATGCCATAGAAGTGGGAAGTAGTGTCGCAACCGAGGATAGCATGTAGGAAGAGGATGTGAGTACATATATCAGGTCCTAATTGCATCTTGACAGCTTTCATATCCCATACACATGGAATTTTTGTAGTCTTCTTAGGTTCAGGTCTGAAGAATATGTCATGCGACTCAAGATTGGTGTGGTAGATAAGTAGAATGATCAGATCCGTGTCATCCCCAATAAGAACGGTGGTGGTCTTTCATGTCACGTGCTTGTCTAGTATTTGCTATGTCTTTATTCTGCTCACCTGTGTTGTAGTTCACTCCTGTTAGCTCCTACATAACATTGTTAATTTAGCGCAAGCCGGCATGGAGAGCAGCCATATTAGACGTTGTTGCTCTGTCATTCCTCGCCCTCTAGTTAGGACACCACTAGTTTTCATACTTCTCATCAGCACCTGTCAATGATTAGATCTGGAGACAAGCCAGCCCATAGACGATCACTTCGTCTAATTACATGATAGCCTTCTTCAAATTGCTGGTAAATGTTTGGATGTTCAACCATAAGGTCGTGCATCCGTTGCAAATAAACAAGGGCTGATTTCGTGTAGAGATTGTGTCCAGATGCTGCTAGGAAGGGAAGCATTTCCGATACTGCCTCAAGGTGCAATAACCAGTTTCCAGTACGCACTGCTTTTATAAACTTTCGAAGGATATCCACCATACTCATGTACTGCAACCAGAGTGTGGCAGTCCTAGATAATTCCAAGGTTTCTAATTTTCGTTTGATAAGATCCTTGGTTCTACTCAGGCAACAGAACTGCAAACCTCCTCTGCATCGACAGATCCATTAAATAGTTTATTGTACAAGACACTAACTTCATTCAGGTCAGGATTTCCATTTCCTAATGTAGATAATGTCGCATCAGTGGTCTCAAAAGATTCCATATTTTCTGTTTCTCCAGGGGGCTGAGGCAAGGGCATATCAAGAATATCTGACAGAATCAAGCCATTAAGTGCTAAATCGACAATGAGATGAGCTCTTGCTGCTCGTGCAATGGCCTTATCAGTCATTATGTGCACCACTGCATTGGACGCGTAGATGAGCTCCAGCACTTCCTTAAGCCCTGATTCGGCATAAAGATGTCCAATACAGCCCAAGAAACTCATTTCCATGTGAAATCCTCCAAGACGCAAGACTATTTTTCTCAAATCACTTCCCACAGGCTCTGTTACAATTATCATGAGAGTTTTCCACCAGAGTGGTTGGTCAAACGTTCTGATAGGTATCAAATCATGGCGGCCAGCATGCTCACACACAAACCTTAATGTAGAATAAATACAGGTGACATTAGTAGGATTCATGTCAATAACCGGGAGGAACATGACTGATGATTTTCCCGAGTGGGTACCATGATGTACAAATTGCATCGTCCCTGACCATCCTGGCCTTGACGAGGCAAACAGGATAGACGTCTTCCAGAGAAGGTCAAGATCTGTCATGGGATCTCGTGCTTTCATAAATATTAGCCTCCGGTATGTCACTTCAGTCATCCCAAGATTTTCTTCCCTATGATATAAGATTGGAATTTGTCATATCAAAGATATAGCATTCGAAGTAACCTGTACTCTGCGGATGGGTTTACTAGTCTTAATTGATGGAGTAATAGCAGCAATTATTCCCATTACATGGAATATATTATATCTTACATCGTCTTGTGGCCTTCCTAGTTTGGGTCTTTCGGATTTGAATTCGCTGATCTGATGAATGGAAGGAATTTGCTCCCCGGTACGGAAATTGATACTGCCACCTGATGGTATAATGAATCTGCAGCATGCAAGTCATGCACATTTAGAATACGGGACTGTACAGTAGCTTCCCATTCATCACTTCTTTCACGGCAGGTTCTCAAAACAGTGTCTTTGAATTCGATTGTCCTTACTCTAAACACTTCATCACAACTCTTCCTCTTACCCAGAATTTTACTGTATTCCCACAGAATAGACAGTCAGTAGCAAAGTGGAACTCTCCCACTGCTGAACGAAGTACATAGTTGTCAATGAATGTAGTGGATTCCAGTTCTTTTTGCTTCTTTTTTAAAAATACTCTGGATATTTGCTGTGGATTACAATAATCCTTTCGACAATTTTCATGAACTTGTTGTCCGGGTAATGAGTGAATTTGATCATTTCGAGCATCACTTGCACGGTTGATGCTGACACTCCCCTAATTACTAATGGTAACTGAAGGCCGCCCTCCTTCTGTAGGTTTGCTACAAATTATGCATAGCGAAATCCTTCCATGCTAATTAGCAAAATTTCTGATTAATACAACCTGCACCAAGAATGTCGTACTACTTTTTTAAATAAGGAACTTTTTAAAGAAGGCTCAGATTAGCGAAACAAATAAGGAACCCGAGCCTCAAATTGAGTTAGGGCTCCATATAAAACAAAAGACGTGTATACACAAGTCTATATGACCAATTCACAATTCCGAAGGTTGTATTTTGTCTAGTTAGTCTCATATTGATGGGAGGAGTCGAAAGAGGTATCACTCGATTGGAGGAAATTTTATAAAAGGAATGGAATGTTGTTACATTCCTGAGATATTTTGGGGTTGCCAGGGAAATATGACTCCAAATATGGTCGCATGACATATCAAATTACTAAAATTTTAATGCCGAGTTCAAATCTGGTGATTATAAGTAGATTAGAAAAGAAATTAAAATTTCACCTAACAGGGAACTTTCGGTTTATTCAAAAGGGGAATAAAATCGGCGACCTAAATTTTATTACTTTCCCCTACTTGGATTCATTAAGAGTTTTTATATGTTAAATGGGATACCCCTAGGAACTTAAAACAGGTCATACATTTTCTGTTGCAATTTGTCCGAGGTCATCTGATATTTTGACTGGACTATAAACGCATTAACTGTTATGGAGGATTTAAAAAAGCGGCTATCAATGTCTTAGAGAATAATTTTATATCTGTTATAACTGGATGTTTCTTCCATCTTTTCTCTAAATGTTTATCGCAAGGTTCAGAAAGAGAGACTAACGATAAATATTGCGAAGATCACGAATTTGCACTCAAAATACAATTGTTCCCAGTCTAGCATTTGTACCTGAAATGGACATGATTGATAGTTTTAATTAAATAATGCAGGACTTTCCTGAATCTGCGATTAACATAGGGAAATAATTATATAAGCAAACGATTACCAAACGGGAGTAGAAGGATTCCAATGTTTCCAATCAGGCAGTGGAACATGTATCCGAGAGTGGGCAATCACCAAGCGCACTAACAACGACGTGGAATAATGGCATAATGCCTTTAATCAACGATATCATGCTCTCATTCATCTATTGGAAAGCTATTAACATCACTACAACTTGAGCAGTCATTACAGGAGGCTATATTTTAAATGGGAGGCAGGTGAATTCACACACCCGTCTAAACTAAGTCAAGTAGGCAATGAAAGAGTTGAAAGTCGTTTCAAACTACCATAATCGTGAGATATTAGCATATTAAAGAGGGATAGCTAATAACTTTGATCTGTAATTTCATATTATAAACATAAGTTATCAAATAATATGCAACAATTTGACTAGAAACGCAATCAAGCAGGGTTGCCAATCCAATCCAATCCAATCCAATCCAATCCAATCCAATCCAATTGATACTCAAACCCAATCGATGTGAAGTTAGCAATCGATATCGATAGCCAATCCAATCGATGATATGATTCGACAATCCAATCCAATCGGTAATCGATAATCGATAAAAATCATTGATTATTTATCAATTACTATTATCAATTATTGTCGATTTTCTATCGATTATTTATCTATTATTTATCGATTACATGTCTATTTCTATCGATAAATTATAGATTATTTATGGACTACTTACTACTTATGGACCATCATTTTAAAAATTGATTCTATCAATTAATTATGCTTAATTATCGATTTTCTATTGATTATATTTCGATTATTTATCGATTTTATATCGATTATCCATCGAATATTTATCGATTTCCTATCGATAATTCATCGATTTTCAATCAACTAATTATCGTTATCCATCGATTGTGTGTAAAAATTTTAATTTATAGAATATGGGTTCTTTCTCTTGTCTCAATGATTAAGAAATATGTACACTACCCGGCCAAAAGTATTTGAAAAACAATATTATGAAATATACATTTAAGCTTATAGCAGCATATAAACATCTATTGATGCTTCAATATGGATATTTATACAAACGATACCGTATGTAATGTATAAGCAAATAGAGAAAAACTTTGAATCTACATTTTCATGGAGGTGATTAACTCATTTAGTGTAATTTTGTCAAGGTCTTTCATACTTATTCGTCCAAACAAAAAAATATACAGTCAAACCTCCAAGATCCGCACACCGTCTTCAACCGGGGTACATTTTTGTATAAGTTCAAATTAAGTCGCCTTTTTTGGTTATTAGCCCCAAATTTAGCTTATCTTTGCAGATTTGAATGTCAAACATGTTACTAAAAGTAAACCACCCTTATCTGGGCAGTAAATATTGGTTTGGATTTGAACATATGGAAATTTCGGTACTTTATATACAATTCATTTTCGAAATTTATGAACTCCTTGGGTAAAGATATGCAAATTTCGATGAATGAGGATGCGCATCAGGCTAGAGTCCCCTTCGACAATAGTTTTAGAGAAATCAGACCATAAACACTAATTGATTATGCAATAAACCTTTTGGTTATTTCCGAGACCCGGGAAATTTCTAAAATCCGGGCACCCTCCGGACAAGGCTGCCCGGATAAGGGACGTTCGACTGTATTAATATTATTCGCCTTATTTGTTAAATTGGAAAAAATCGGGAAAAATCGATAAAAATTCGTCGATAATTATCCAACCGATGAAAACTTTGGGCAATCCAATCGATAAGTCAATCGTCACAAAATTCAGCAATCGATTATCGATAAGTTCTCTCGATTGGATTGGATTGGCAACCCTGCAATCAAGACATTAAAAAATCATCATCATATATTATGAATCAATTTGGTTGTACATACGTAGGTATACGCAATAAAACAAGTTCATGTTCGACGAAATTTCCGTGATTCAACTTAAATTGGTTGAGACGTATGACAATCACCAGGAGTTTACCGGATTCTCGATAAAGTTCGGGTAGCTCCGGGTAGCTCCTCTGGACACCCGTACATCTCGGATTTCCGGTTGGTTTTCGGCGCCATGATCCTTTGGTTGCCATGGAATGGGGAAGTCATACTGAAAGTAAATTAAACTTCAATTGAAAGTGAAAGTGAAAATGGGATTTTTAGATTTATATCTTTTACTCCAAGTTGTACGAGTGTATACAATCGTGATTCTACCAGAGATGCAGGGGTCTGGACGGGACTGCGTCCGGTCCGCTTGTTTTCAAGTGCGGTCTGGACCAGTCCAAATGAACTATATAACGGTCTGGACGTCGCTGGACCAGTATATCGGTCTGGACCGCTTCATCGGTCCGGACCGGTCCAGACCGATCCAATAATGTGATCTTATGGTCTGGACTGTCCAGAAATAATCATGACGGTCCGGTCCATGAAATTTTCGGACCGCTGCATTTCTGGATTCTACATACCTCAAACTTGTACGATTATCAACAACAACAAAGGTGTTCATCTATTCCAGGAGAAATGAATATAACTCTCTATTAAGACTTATTCATCGTCTTACAGCAAATTCAGGATGGACATCATATTTAAAGCGTCAAAGAATTATTTTAACTCCTGCTGTTATATAAATAACGTGCTGTTTTGCATACTTTGAATTCTTGGCAGGTCAAGTTTCAGTTCGGTACAACAAATTTCGCAATAATATTTGGATAATCTTCAACATCGACAATACGAAGAGAGAGATTATATTGAATAAAGAACAGCTCAATCATTTGTTAACAACAATCCGGAATCCCATTCCACGGGTGAATTGGCTATCGGCTTGACAGATTTAAAATTGATAGGGTCATTGTTTCCTGGATTAAATTCAAAATGTAAACCAATCAACACATTTTAATCTGTACAGACCCTTCTTTATTAAATTTCACCAAATGTGATTAGGGTGTCTTTGAACAATATACTATATGTACAGTACTACCTGTGCTAAAATTCTGAGCTCAATCGACTTCGAGATTTGTGTGCCAGCCCTTTGAAAAAACGAAATAGGTAGTATTAAATGATAGCTAAATAAATTTACATAAATTAACACAGTTATTATACAAAAGTTGAAAAATTCACGCCTTTGAAGGCAAAAAGGGCGAAAAACCTCTAGTCATCCTGCATAATTCAGCAATAAAATAGCTTCGTCACCTTCCAAGGAAGTCACCAAACATTTGGATCAAAGAAAATAAGTTCAATCCCGAGATTAATAAGTATATTAGCCACATTTCAAGTCTAAATTGATTCTGATTAATATCTAACGTGCTAGAGCGATTCAAATGAGGCCAGGTCATCGAACAAATAACTTTCATTGATCGACCTCCCACTATTATTATGGTAATAGAAAGTGAACTGATCAAAATAGACTCGTGTAAACAAACAAATTGAAGTAATAAATTCTGATAGTCTCAGTCTACAATTACTAGATCAATTTTTGAAAAACAATGAAATTATTTTCCTGCCCCTCCAAAAGTTTAAGTCCGATTCATTTGAAATTTTCAGTATATAGTATACTAGTATTAGAGAAAGTATCAATCTGAAAATTAAACAAAATAAACTTGAGCTGAGAACAGGTTTGTTCAATCCAAAGGGGGGCCTTAATTCATTTTATCCCTCATTAAACATTTATTGAACATGCGAGGTTCAATTCAATTCCATTAAATTGAAAGTCCAATCAAGGAATCTAATATCACTAAACTAATACCATGAAAGCTGTCAATGGATCAATCTCAGTCAAATAATTATATACGTACAGTTGAATTGCTTCATTAGCAACTCCCTTATAAACAAATTATTTTAAGTTCCCAAGCGAGATTTTAATGTTATTTCTGTTCCTCTAATAACAACTTCGCCTATTAGCAACCAAATTTTATGTAAAATTCGACATGCTAATAAAGCAATTCCACTGTATATAGTTTTTTTTAATTTATAATGTTACCTATGATAAAGTGATAGGAAAAAATCATAACTAATGAGCTGTGAAGATGAATATCGAGAAAGAAAATCCAGATGTGATGGAAATCGGCATAAATCCATGGTCAAAAGTATTAAATAGAAAACTTACAGTAATAAAGAAGTTTATTGAAATAATGGAGGAGGCTTTGAATATTCCAATTTTGTTAGGAAACTTCAAAAGTTTAGAGTTTAAAATAGAAAGGACAAAATATGTTCGTCATAACCGGAACTCGTATTAACCAATATAAAGTATGCACCGCATACTTGGGAACAACGGTTAATCAGAACAACTGCTTTATTGGGACAACTCCCCACGAACTAAATATTTTCCATAGAAGCCAATACTAAATTTTGGATAATCTGGACAAACTCAACAAATTGAGTACAAAATTGATGCCCACTCAATATAGATTAATGATATCTTCCCACTTCGTCAACGTTGACGAAATGGGAACTTATGTACAACATAATAGTTTATGTATACTAATGTTCAATGGTGAGGAGTTACCTTTGTCCGCTACTGGGGCTTCACCGATGGTTATTTTCTTATATAATCAGAGTATAGGCAATGAAAGTATATCTTGCTAATTGTTATGAAATATATTTACCTGGTTTACATGTTTGCCGAGACAATGATCAATTTAGGGTATTTATACGAGAGATAATGGCACTTGCTTTCTTTCTTGAATTGGAGGTAAGAATTGCGTTCCAGTTACTTTGATACATCTGAGGAATTTAATGTTGGCGAATTTACAAATTATATGGACAGAACGTGGATTAATGGAACATTCAAATCTGAGTTGTGGAATGTTTTCGACTCGAATGGACCTCGCACAAATAAACACCTAGAGGTATAGCACAATAGATTGAACAGCTTTTTGGGAAGGCTGCATCCTAATATTTATCAATTGAAGGAATTTATTACAAAAGAACAAGGTGTCATTAATTTTGAAATTCTCCAACTAGTACAATCTGATGCGTGCTCCACCAAAGAAGATGTACATTGCTCGAGAATGTAGGATTGAAAATTTACGCCAGAAATAAATGAGCGGTAAATTGGATATCGATGAATAATTGCTCAGAATAGCAAATAATTTAGCAAATAGATAATTGATGTTTTGAGTGTTTGTTGAGCTGTGTTGACGTGTTTTCTCAAGAATTAGTAACCTATTTTGAGTTTAATTGTAATCTAGGAATTATGTCCCATTTCGTCAATGTAGAAGAATGGGAATTGAAGAAATAGCAAGTTGACAAAATAGGAATTGTCGAAGTGCGAATTGAGGAAGTGGGAATAATTCAAATTCAAATTGATCAGAACAAATTCTAATAATCTTGAACAATTCTGATAAAGGTATAACAAAAGGTCAATTGTATTATTGAATTCAGAAAAATCGTAATTTGCTAGAGATTATGACCATGTTTTTCAAGCATTGTTCCAAACGGTCCACAAAAAATCATTAAGGCTCATACTATGGGTGTGAGTAGCCTCAAGGGCCCGCATACATTGAATGGTATATTATAACAGGTTTAAAATTGTTGTAAATCGCTACTAGATCGCTACATTATATGAATTACATTATAAGAATTCCTATTAACCGTGTTCATAGTAACGAAGTTCTAAGGTATATGTATTTTTTGCAATTAATTATCCATTTAAATAAGAAGAAAATATATTTCAAATTGAAAGTTTCATATGACAGAATCTAAAAATAAGTAATATAGTGCAGGAACCATAGTTTGATCCATTCTACTCACCTGCATTGAGGATATTTGAAGAATCTGAAACAAGAGACTCAGTTAAGCTAGAAATGCGTTTGTTGTAACCTGTATAATATTTCTTTTTCAAGATAGAAAATTGACTTTCAATTCTTTGATGAAATGGATAGAGTGATTCCTCACAAAGTTTACCATGTAACCGAATACCGTCTTGACATATCTAAGAGAATATATAGAAATAAAGAAGAATTAGGAAAATTATTTGAATTAAAACATCGCAGTATTCATAAAATCAATACTCAGTTGATATATAATGGATCCAATTATCCGAATCTTATTAATGACAAGAGTTTTATGGTGAAGAACTTGCATTAAAAGCATGAAGAGCAACAAATCAACAGAAGGAAGACAACTATTGAAAATGAATAAATATAAATATAGCTATATTTTTTCACGGGAGACGCTCATTTGCGTACATATCATTTGTGTAAAGTGTATTTATTACGCAGTTAGATAGACTACACTTGCGTACAAAAGAATACAAGTGATTTTGACAAACTTATACTTTTTGACATGCATAAAATGTACAAAACGACCGAATATCTGGTAAGAAAAATTATAAATGGCTATAAATTACTTAACTTTACGATTAGTGTCTTCATCAAAGGGGACAAATAAGTTATCTCATGATGGAAACTTATACATATTCCACCGGGGAATATTTAAGAAGGATGGAGATGCGAGATCTGATCGTGAAAAGCACGAGTTCACTCAGTCGATGATTTGATTGTCAAAATGTCTGGAGAACATTTTAATTCAAAAGAAAACGGCAAAGAGGAAGCTTCGAATGCGAAAGAGAACTTAAGGAAATGTGCAAGAGAAAACCACGATACTTCACATATAGCTATTGGAAAAGAAACGAGTTCTCTGTCAGAGGCAGTAAATCTCTATTACCATCACAACATGCTATAAAGCTGATGTACAAGAGGCAACGTACTTCCCCACCAATTCCACATTCCGTTGAATATCTAGAATTAAACGCGTCTGATAGAAAAACACTATCGAATAAGAACTTCCTATTTTATGATTTCCGGACCCTAACCAGGGAGAATAGTATTGTTTGCTACAAGAGAAAATTTAAATTTCTTAGTAATGTCAAGTATTTGGCAGGCTGATGGGACGTTTAAAACAGTGGCTACTCTATTTACCCAAGCTCTACACTATCCATCGACTTGCTGGAGGTCCGAATCCCTTTGTTAATGGATACTTCCTTCCTTGTGTTTACGCATTGCTTCCCAATAAGAAAGCCACTACATACACTAAATGTGGAAGGTTATTAACGAAGTTGGTCCAAATTCTCAACCTAACTTTCTCTTTGTGGATTTTGAACAGGCGGTTATTAATTATTTGCAATAAATTTGGCCACTAAGCCAAGTAAAGCGCTCTTCTTTCAACTGTCCCAGGCAATATTTCGAAAGATACAGGCCTTATACCTCCAGCAACAATACCAAAACAATTCGGAATTTGCCGTAACGATGAGAATCTTACCAGCACTCGCGTTTGTACCACCTGAACTTGTTGGATAGTCGTTTGATCATCTTGTTACGATATTTCATAAAATTGCTTATCCCCTTTGTAAGTATTTCGAGGAAACATACATAGGGCTGATGAATCTAAATTGCGGTAGAAATCCTCCTCTATTTCCCCTTAATCTTTGGAATATTTCCATTTTGTACCTCAAGGATTACCTAGGACTACTAATTTGGTCGAGGCATGGCACCGTGGATATTTAAATACAAGTGGTTGTCATCACCCCACAACATGGGAATTCATTAAGGCTTTGAAAACTGAACAAGCTAATTAGTAGGGCAGATTAGCTGATGGATGTGGACATCCCGGACCAAAGCACCAAATCTTTTCCACATATAGACCATTGCTTGGGCACTCGATTTTTGGATAGGATCCACTTCCGCCGGATACATTATGACCTCCATCAGGCATTTTCAAAATGGTCACTTTAATATTATTCGGACAAAAGTCCGCATTCACGAACTCATGTCAAATGACTTCGTATAAGGTTATTATATGCATAGTTGTAATCAGAACAGTGTGCGCTGTCGAAAGATGGGTCACATGATAGGGTTGCTGTAATTTCTGAGAATGGAGTGTTCAACATTCCATCGTTGTCAAGGAAACCTTTTAATCTGAATATGGTCATGTGACCCCTCTAAATAACGGAAATTCCATGCTGATTACGAATATATTATTTCCAGATCGGAATAAATATCACTTGAAAAGTTATATTACATTTAGTGCTTAATGATTAATTACAAAATGTAATAAAGTGAGAATTGTGTAAATACTGTAATGCTATACTAAAATTATGGTTTGTACCATGACACTAAAAATATTGCTTCTCACAGTTACAACTACAAAGTTCTGTGCATATCTAACGCGCTTTTCTGCACGCGCATCAACCGCCAAAGTCACTTCTACTCTTGAAGCTACATTTTACGAATTCACTGCATGCTTTTGAAGCCACATGTAAACTGTCCATACAGGAACCCATGATTGGGTTTTATCACCAATAGTCCAGCCCCGACCTTCTGGAGTAGGTACCCGTTGTCCAATTTGCTCACTGGTGCACCATATTCCAGACTGATATGCAACTCGTTTTGAGTGTTGTAGTAGTGCATCCCGGGTTGGCGGTATTCTCTCCATTGTTTTCTCCTGACAAAACATTTCTTTTCTTGCTTCATCCACATACTGCAAATTACTTGCTTTATCATAAAGAAAACTGAAAAAGCGTTCCAGCAGCTAAAAATGCTGAGCATCGAATTCTACTTTTGTATAAGGGTTGAGTGCCATGTAGGTTGTAAAGGCAAATGTCACATCATGATAACAGTTTCAAACCTCCCATGCTGATCACTTGCCTCTCCCAAAGAATGCAGATGTAGTATTACATCCCGTGAAACAATGGAAAACAGGAAGGGCCAGAGATTTCTCCCTTCCTAGTTCTTCGTAGATTGCTATGATATGATAGTATGTAAAAGTTCTTTCCTGTACCAAAGCTAACCCAAATGTTCACATCTTTGCATATGATAATCAAGTGGTGTAACTTTCCATGTCAACTGCGCGCACTAGAAATTTAGTATAGTTATTGAGAATGGCAGCCTGTAAATGGATCAGAAGTCTAGTGTCAGCTTCCCCATGATCACATAGCGCCATAGAACGATCACTTCCTCGAAGAATAGTTGTGACACCAGTCGTGATGATTATTTCCTTGCCTTCGGGAAAATTTTGTTGGAAAGAAATGCAAACAGTTCTTGTTTAATAGTTGGATCTCGTAAGAAATCTGTCCAATTTCTTGGAAGCTTATTTCTTACTTGCAACCTTTTTCCGTAACCTTTATCTCTTTTTTTTCTAGTAGATTCTTTGATGCTCCAGAGGATGTGTATGTCCCACTAATACTATATCAACTCTTTTGGTGTTTGATAGTTGGTTAATGATGGGGGGGCACTTGGGGGGGGGGGGGCAACGGAGGTTTACTAATTTCCAGAATTGTTTCTTCGGAAACTAAATCTGGATATAATGAGTAAACAAACGTGATTCTCACCCTCTATCATCCCTTGGTCGATCAAAATGAACACTTTCACATAAAATATAAATCAACCGACAGGCCCGGGAGTCCCCCCCCCCCCACCCAATTAAAATCATTGGGGGGCCGTCGCCCCCCATAACCGCAAACTGGACGCCTATGATGGGACAAATACTTGATTAGCATAAAGTCCGCTTTATTTTATTTGGGCTCAGAGAAAATTGAAACGAAGGGACATGTAGATAAATTTATGGCGTATCCACTTTTCATTCTTAAGCTAGCTAATCATTAAGCACTAAATCTTATAAATTAAATCGCGAGGGTTTGTTTTTTTGTTTTTATGTATGTTCGGAATTGATTGAGGAACTGGTAAGAGCTACAGACTTGAAATTTGGCAGAGGGGTAGGGAATAGTGTATCTAGAAACAAGTTCTAATATCTAAGATAAATATTCACATCTTCCATCTCAAAAGGTGACAAAACTTTAATTGTTAATTGTTAATTGTTAATTATAGAATGCCTGACTGAGACTGCAATTTTATTGGCTGAAAAAATAAACACTAATAATGCTGGCCAATTCATTGGACCAATAAATTTTAGCCTGTAAGTTAGTACTCAATAGTCTCATTAATCTCATAAATAGTTTATTTAGTAAAAGTTAAACTCAAACCTTTCATTCCACCTTATACACTCTTCATTTCCAAACTTTAGATTAATTAATCAATTAGATTTCAGATTTGCTACTCATAAACCCGAAAAATGATATATATTTGTTAGATAGGAATAAATTTCTTATCAATGACTTTTTTAACATGAATTAATGTATTAATTTACCGAGGCTCATGAGCATATATTATTATGATTTAGACTAAAAGTCTTTCTTTCTGAAATAACAAATTTGTCTACTCTAATTAAGAAATCAAAATTGTTGTAAATTCACGCGAGGGCCGAAGGCTCGAGAATAAGTTGTGAGAACGCGCGAGCGCGGTCAGTCAGCTTAAATATACTGCTTAGGGGGCCACTAGATACTGTAAAGTCGAATCTGCTAAAGGTTACTCTATACACGATCATTTGTGCATAGGCTAGCGGACAGCTTTTATAATTCCTAAAAGATTTCCCGTAATATAATTAACCTGCGTATGAGGCCTTCGAACGTTACTTAACGCTTTCGAGGGGGAGAAGGAATACGAAGTTCACAGATCGTAGTTTTTATTCCAAAATGGTAAAAAAGTGACGTAAGGAAAGGGGGATGTAAAATTTTCGTTAAATTTCCGTTACACTCCACAGTATCTAAATACAACAGGCATAACATTTGAAAAGGTATTTTCCATGAATACAAGCGAGGGCCGCAGGCCCGAGTGCAAGTTGTAAGAACGCGCGTAGCGCGGAAGAGCAGCTTGTGTAACATAACTTTTCAAGTGATATTTATTCCAATCTGGAAATAAGATATTCGTAATCAGCATGGAATTTCCGTTATTTAGAGGGGTCACATGACCATATTCAGATTAAAAGGTTTCCTTGACAACGGTGGAATGTTGAACATTCCATTCTCAGAAATTATAGCAACCCTACCAAGTGACCCATCTTTCGACAGGCACACTGTTCTGATTACAACTATGCATATAATAACCTTATACGAAGTCATTTGACATGAGTTCGTGAATGCGGACTTTTGTCCGAATAATATTAAAGTGGACATTTTGTAAATGCCTGATGGAGGTCATAATGTATCCGGCGGAAGTGGATCATACCAAAAATCGAGTGCCCAAGCAATGGTCTATATGTGGAAAAAAATTGGTGCTTTGGTCCGGGATGTCCACATCCTTCCAAAATATGGGCTTAAGCTGCTCTACTATATATAGAACTGAAATATGTGAGATATATTTGTGGAGAAGATCCCAAAAAGACAAAGAAAACCATTCAGAACGAAAAATCGTTAATAAAATGGGTAAATTCTTTCGCACACAGACCGACACTATAATACCTGCGTGGACTTTCGTTAAAATTTTACTATAAGTTGTGTGTTATACTGTTATTTTTGTTACCAACTCCATATTTAATTAAATGCAATTTACTAATATACAGCTATATCATTAATTAAATTTTCCAATAGTATTATAGTGATGCACATAATGGTAAATTGAATGCTGTAGCAAATGTAATACTCTCAAATGCCAAATTAAAAACTCTACGCAAATGAATGCCCGAAAATGAAATGTACGCAAAAGTGATAGACCCATTTTTCACAGTTATTGTCAAATATTCAGTGATGGTAGAATAGTTCTGAATAGCCTCTTTCTAATTATAATAATGAAGAATTATCTAAAGTATAAAAACTATCGTTAAATACATTATTGGTTATTTATAGTATATTAGCATGTTACAAGAAATTGTCATATTAAGAGTACAATGGTCGTTATCAATAAAACTTGACAATTAGCAATAAAATAGTTAAATCGCTAATCCTAAAGAGGTATTCCGATACAAAGAATGTTGTTTCAATTGAATAATTTAACTCTGATTAGTGAAGTTAACATTTACACGGGATAATACCTATTATGTAGTACAGAAATTAATCAAAATATAAAAGAAAAACCATAAACTGGCGGTAATAAATAATTACACATCACAAAATGCAACAGAAAATTATCTGATGATTCAAAACTTTGCGGTGAATACGTATACCTACATAATATATGCTTAGCATATTGAATTGTGGAAATAAGTATATGTGAAATTTGACAATAATTGCGCAAATTTTCGAAGTCAAATATATTTATAGCTAATTATATAGTTAATGTGTTAGACACCTTTGCAAAAAGTAATTGATTTGTTATAGAAACTTTAACTCATAACATATTAATTTCGAAAATTTAATGTGCTCAGCCTACCTTAATTAATTACTCGAATAGTAGAATAGACGATTATTGTGTTTTCGCCATATTGGGACAAAAAAAAATTAATTTTCGCGAATATTAATTTTATTACTTTTTATCACAAATTATTTATTACAGTCAGTTGATAAGCGTATTGAGACTTATATTAGATAAAGATGTTTACACTGGGCACTGGTAATTAAATTTTAATTGCTACTATAGGGGGGGGCAATTATTCTAGGTAGGCGATTAATCGAGGGGGCTTACTATTCGAGTATATTTACGGAAAGTTATAAAAATAATGAATATTTAAATATACTCCCAATTCAGTATCCGTTAAGATTGAATAGAATATAGAAAATAGGCTGAGCCATAGCCTACTATACATAAGGCCTCACAGTAAAATATGAAATCTGGACCAGGGATGCGGTCGCCGCCGGGAAACGAAATTGCAATTTTTTATCAAATTTAGTGACATTCCGCTTAAAAACAGATATTCCGGTGACTAGCAGTCGATATATATCGAAAAATATGCATATTAACCACAAAGCTAATTTTAGAATTTTGTGTTGTTATTCACCCATAATATAAATAAGTGGTTTATGGTATATAACATACATAGCAAATTTATACTTTTATTACGCTCTACAGCTAAATAATCCATCTTGTTATTTATTTATGTCATTCCCATTAGTACAATACCCCTACAGAGCCCATTTCCCTATGAATTAATTACGGTAACCTTATAATTTGATTTATGCTATACGTACCACCATTAATTTATTAGTTTTTTTCTAACGATGCCCAACAGTTGTGCCGTTTTCGGATGCAAAATCAACTACAACGACGATCACTGTGTCCCAGTTTTTAAACTACCTACGAAACCAGATGACCTAAGACACAGATGGCTTCAGGTTCTTCGGAGAGACGATTTACAATCATTCAAGGGGGTTTACGTGTGTGTAAATCATTTTCGCCAGGAGGATGTTGAGTATACTCACAAAGTTCCAAACGGAGATGGTACTTATCGTGAAATTCCAAGAGTCAACCCAAAGCTAAAAGATGGTGCTGTTCCAGTTTTTCTACCAGGACACCAGTCAATCTGTTCTCAATCTATTAGCTCCAAAAAGCGCAGATGTGTGTCACCTACCTCAAAAGATGAGGAAATGTTCAATGAAGCATTAACACTTAGCCTGGCATCTGAGAGCGAAGAGAAAGAGAAATATCAGATCAATTGTTTCCAGGATATCCAAGCTAAGTTACCTTTGCTTTCCCTACCTAAAACATGGTCTTTAGTCTAATTTATATGCTACCTCTACTGACAGAACACAATATCATTGTCAACACCCATATATTAGTGTCCTTCGATTTGTCAGTTAGAGCTTATCGTAATGGAGAAATTTTACCAATTCCAATTTGCTCAATCAGCGATATACGACACCTTGAATCAATTCTCTGTGAGATTTCTATATCCCCTCGTCCTGTTCAAAAACTGAATCTGTTTCAAAGACCGTTAATGAGACTTTATCTTTAGCGAAGGACAATATCCAACTACTCATTAACAAAGTACTTTCATCTAATGGTGAATTAGAGTTAATTAATTAACTGATTCCCCGAAATATCCAAGCTTCAATTCATCCAATGTCAGCTTGAAAACAGTATTGTACCCAAAAACAGGCGGAGGTACAACATCCTCACACAGGTTATGGCACTTAAAGCACATTTAATTTCACCAGCATGTTATAAGTATCTTCAACAAATGGCTTGTCTATCTCTGCCTCATGTCAACACTTTGGAGAAGTTGTATTCTTCATTCGGACTTGAGTGTGAATTCATTCCTTTCCTCAAGCAAGCGACAAATTCTTTCACTGAAGCTGAGAAACATATCGTTATGCAAATGGACGAAATTCACGTAAAATCTGATGTCACATATAAAGGAGGCAAGATATATGGTTCTATTCTATGCCCAGAAGATCCAATAAAGTCTGTATTCGCTATTATGGTATCAAGTCTCCAGAAAAAATGGTCTACTATAGTTCGTCTATTACCATGTGCCTCTCTTTCCGCTGAGAAGATATTCCCCATCATACTCGCTTGTATTAAAGATATCGAAACTTGTGATTTATGTGTGGATGTAATCTCAACAGATAACTATCCTCTTAACGTCAAGTCATTCAAACTATTCTCTCCTGTTGGTAAGCTTGAAACATGTGTACCTCATCCTTGTGTTCCTAACAGGCCTCTGTATCTCACTTTCGATTTCGTCCACATTTTGAAATCTGTACGAAACAATTGGCTAAATCTGAAGTCCAGTTATAAGTGGTTTTTCTACCCCGATTTTGACGATATTAGATTTGATTATTGTTCATTTCCTTTAAAGGTGTGCTGCGCTTCTTTCCAAGATGTACGCGCCCTTTATAGCTCAGAGAAGGAGAGTCTTGCAAAATTAGCCCCGCGGTTGACATTTAAATCATGTTATCCTTCTGTATTGGAACGCCAAAATGTCACATTAGTCCTGAAAGTAATCCATGAGTCCACGATTGCTGCTCTAGCTCTCCAAAATGATCAACGTTGCAGTGAGTTGAAAACAAACACCTCTAGTTTCGTCAAAATTCTACTCACGTTATGGAACATGTTTAATGTAAATTTCCATATAAGCATATTCGTTGAAATGATTCTTCATGTCGCCCTTTCACAGTTAATGACGAACGCTTTATCTTTTTAACCAGGATAGTAAATTGGCTAGAGACTTGGGAATCACACTCTTCTAAAGATGGCAAATTGAGCAGGCAAACTTTTACAAGCTTAAGACACGCGTGCATTGCACTCCCTCAAATAGTTAATTATCTAACTAGACAATGTGGATATGATTACATTTTAACACGTTTCTTACAGACAGATCCACTAGAGCACCATTTCGGACTTTATCGGATGATGTCTGGATCAAATTGCCATGTTTCGTACCTTCAAAATTTAGAAGCTGAACGTCGTTTGAAGATCTCCAATCTATTAACTCTATTTTCTAATACCAACACTCAACCATCCAGCCAGATTTCTATGGAGGAATTTATTCAGTCTTTCTCTCCCATTTATAGCGTACATACAGATACAGAAATTGACATTGATCCTTTTCTTGATGCTCTATCAGATGTATCAGCCATTGAGTGCGATACCCCAACACTCAGTCACTAGCTTTTATTGCTGGGTATGCTGCCTACCAATACCTTAAGCATTCTTCACCGTGCTTAATATGCCGAGATCTTTTAATTAACGACAAAGATATTCTAGTAGATGAATCCTTCGAATTCCGGTACCAACTACTGCAGCTTTCTGATCGTGGTGGTCTAAAGTATCCTTCAGAGCTTGCATTAGAATCTTTAATTATTGTTTGGAAGATTCTAACCATAACCCAAAGTAATAGTGAACTTATGTCCCAGTTGATAGAAGGTCAAACTAGAAAGATTTTAGTAACACTTGCTTTTGGCTCCCTAACTGGGCTTGATAGTGGTTTTGAAGGTTGGATAACTACTTGTCCTTCTTGTAATGTGAAAGGTTCAACCATTCTATCAAGTCTCGTTCGGAGTGAAGCAAATTGTCTAATTGCAAATCTTGTCAAGAATTACAATTCGAGCCTTACTTTAAGGGATTAGAAAAGCGGAAATTGAAAAAGTTCAATTCCTGATTGTTTAGATACGAGTTAGTTGTCTTATGTGAAGTAAATATATCTACCAGAGTAAATAGAGGTTTTCTAGTAGTTTCTGTATTGTGTATGTTATGTGACTGTATTCAAACTCACAAAGTAACAAGATTAATGGTATAATGAGAGTATACGTATTACTTTATTACAGTTGCTAGTTATTGAGGTAGCTGTTTTTAAGCAGTAAGTCACTATATTTGATCTAAAATTGCAATACCATTATTTTCGTTTCCCGGCCGCGACCGCATCCCTGGTCCAGATTTCATATTTTACTGTGAGGCCTTATGTATAGTAGGCTATGGCTGAGCTAATTAATAACGAGTATAGAAGTAAACAAAATTTGTTTGTAGACGGAATCTATGTTCATGAAAAGTTCATAATGAATGTGTTTTTGCGTCTTCACTCGATTGCACGTCACTGTAGTAGGAACACTAGCATTAGGAATGGAGCAAGTTGTAGTAGCTACTAACAGATTGAACATAACATACTTCACTTTAAATACTAGTGAATCAGAACAACTCCATCGAATCCTCAAGATTGCCTTATTAGGAAGGCAGGTAAAAAATAATGATTATTTTAAGCTTATGGTTGTGACCTAATAAAGTAATTAGTAAATTAAATGGATTATCTGTGTACAAATACATATCGTGAATCAGCTTCGAGTTAATTATTAATAGATCGAAGTTGTGTCCTATAACTAGAACACAAATCTAAATTATTAATTCCTTTATGCATTGTGTATTCAATATTATCTAAAGACCAATCTGGACTTCTTATAACAAAATGACTATATTATCAAACGATCTAAATAAGACTCCGCTTAATGGGTAATTGTTTAATAAAATCAACAGCTTAATAAGTTTATCAATGTAATACAAAATATTCTCAGATAATCCGGTTACATTTCGGTTAATCAGGTGAAAAATAAGAAATTTTAGTGAGTATATGAGTATTCTTGGAAGATTTGGGTTGATTGACTCAATTTCGAATATAATAATCCTAATATCGATTACTTAGTTAAATATCACATTAATTGTGTTTAATAACTTATGCAAAAAATACTTATATCACTTGTGTAGCCGGTTTTGGAATTATCCGTAATTCGTCATTTTGAAACAAAAATATTCGGATATCTGTTTAGTACTATTAGTTCATGTTGAATCCTTTGTACAGTTACGTATTTGTAACAATATACGTATTATTAAATCAATGAGTAAATATCATGTGTATTCTAAAACACCTCAATACAGTGGATGTTGTGGATCTTACCGAGCCCAAGGGACTTGGTTCCTGATATGTACATGTTACCCCAACACAGAAATATATATCAATTGAAAATCGTGCAACAGAGTTTATTTAGGTAGCAGTTATACAGAGATGGCGGTTAAGCGGGTTGCATTGCAATAGGTATAAATATTAATACATAAGAATTAGTGTCTAGTATAATTTGTAGAAAGAAATGATAAATAGCAGTTTTTGATACAATAACCACTTCTGATATAGTGCGTATAAATTCACTTTTACCATACTAAATCCATTTACTGCAGCAAATCTTTAAAGGGTTTCGGCAAAAGAATACTTGGTATAAATGGGATATCTGTTTGCATGCGACATTTCTAAATAACAATATCCGTAGTCACGTTAAAACTAATATTGTGGTGAGAACTGCAATGAATTCGCATTAAACTGTTAAAACCGCATTTGCACAAATCTCTGCATTGCAAATGTTGCAATTCGATATATTATTTTGAGAGAAGAAGTTTAATATCCATTGACATGGGGTTAAAATGTCAGTTCCAATATATTTATTGTTTCACAGGAATGCAGTAAATAAGATAATCAATCAAAGAGGGGCAAAAGGGGGTATGTATATTCGAGAAGGGAATCGTGGTTAGAGAGACTCTCCGCAAGTATTATGTCGATAGGGTGACCATCTTGCATCGGGTAATTTGTCCTTCCAATACGACTGCCCCGACTCGTATGCATAAAACTGTATGTCCCATTCCACCACAAGCAGAGAATACTAAAGGTGTGAAAGATGACTTTTTAACTTCAAGCACCCGTTGTTGATATTTTCTACGCTTCTCTAGCTCTTGAGATCTATATACATTGGATAGTCGGCTTGAACGATTCGTCCTAGAGTATGGATTAAAAATCCTTATACAGTAGATGTCGGATATAAGCACACTATGTTGGAAAACGGTTGCCATATACCCTATAGAATTTATATCGGTTACAAGAGCATGCCGGTTATAAGCACATTAAGTGCAGTTTCCGACGATGTGCTTATAACCAGCATCCACTGTATCATAAAATGACTTTTCAAATCGACCCCCACAATAAGAAGATATATCAAGTCTTGCGTTAACATCATGGTTTCGCGGGATTAAAATTTCACCATTTAGGTTATGGAGCATTGGCTGTACTACTACATCGTGAGTCACTTCACTGAGCAATTTTGCAGTACAATCATGGATTTCATTATGGCGAATTATTGTGTATCCTCTTGTGTTGCAAGAAAACGCATGTTCAACTGTTTTTAGTTTCCTACAAACACATTTTGGGGCATTCTAGGTGTCTGCTAGCCATATCGGAGACAGAGGGCATTGCGAAATGCTCCTTATTTAGGGAAAAACCTTGTCTTTGAAACAGTTTAGTGGAGATCCAATTAGAAGATTCCTTTACAGCTGCAATCTCAATTGCAAGTTAATAATCTAGGGGAAGCCGATCTTTGAGAATCTAAACGAAATATTTCGATGTATTGAGTGTCGTAGCATGTATCTCTTTCTTTTCCTGATCGATGGCCTTCTAGGATATCTTTGAATCTTCATCTTGGTTCAAAGTCGGATTATGAGGGGCTCAGTTACGAATAGAGAGTTTTAGTACTCCGTCTCAGCTTTAGGGCTGGACTATCAAAAGTTAGGCCTCCCAGACGCGCGGGAGGGAAATAAGTTATTTCAACCAATCTCCTGGTATTTCTTCCCCTATAATACTAGGAATTAAATGTTGTCCTATTTCACAATCTAAAGGATCGAGGAAATTTGTAATTTCATTAGTAGTTCTAGACAAAAAGGACCATTTAGTAGAGAAACCTTGTGTATAGGCTGTACACTAACCAGCCAAAAGTATTTGAACAATTGGAGTTTTAATGCAAACTGCAATAATCGTCTGGTAACTTATTAGAGGCTCTTTAAACTACTCTGGAATGACTATAAATATCTTGCTATAGTTATAAATTAAATAATATTTTGAATTCACGTGATTTTGGTTAATATCCATGAAGTGGCACAAGTGTATCTGCCACGTGCCACTTGTGGTACAAGTGGCACAAATGGGAATGTGGCTGTATTCTAGTAGAGAATAAACGCAATCATTTGAAATTATCCTCCTAGAGTAATTCGACCATGTGGAATTCAAATCTGTAATGAAAACTTCTATATTCCCATTCCATCTTGATGATCAGAAATTATATATTTAATTAGCTAATTATATAGTTAATGAGTTTAACACCTCGATATAAATGTTAACTCAAAAAATTTGCTATTTTATTATACTTCACATATTGCATTTTGTAAATAGCAGTGTTGATGCATCTACCAATGCTATTGTGCTGATAGAAGCTTGAATGTATAAATACAAATTATTGCTGTTCAAATACTTTTGGCCGGCTAGTGTATATACAGCATGAGGTGGGTCTTAGCAATCTGACTTAGTAATCCTGGTTGGTTGATTATTGATGAGATGTTGTCCCCTATTTGATTATCCAGAAATTATTTCGTCCAATGACTGACCCAGCAATATTCTTCCATCACTCGTCATAAATACACCAGAATCAGCAAATAACTTAACAGTATCTTCACTTTTATGATATTTAACAAGTCCAAAAGGTGGTCATTCCTCATTCAGTTGCGTCCATCACCTTTTAAGTGTACCTACTCCCGTTGCGTCGTCTGCATACACACTTGCATTGAGCTTGGATCTTTTAGTCTCCGGATTAGTGGTATTATTCCGATAGCATACTTTGGCATCGCCAAAGGAACCCCCTGTGTAGTTCCGTCTTGGGACAGTATGATCTGTCCACCTATATATGAGTCGCCGGATTAAGACCTAATTTATTGTTGGAATAAGACCTAAAGTTTGGTAAGTAGGAATAAGGCCTAAAATATTTTGAAGTTGGAATAAGACCTAAAACATATTTTGTTGGAATAAGACCTAAAACTTGGTAAGTAGGAATAAGGCCTAAAATATTTTGAAGTTGGAATAAGACCTAAAACATATTTTGCTGCAATAAGACCTAAAACTTGGTAGTAGGATACTAGGAATATTGCCCAAATAAGTTTGAAGTTGGAATAAGACCTAAAACATATTTTGCTGGTATAAGACCTAAACTTGGTAGTAGGAATATTGCCAAATAAGTTTGATTTGATAAGATTTTTTATCTTTGGATTACTTTAAACATAAAATATTAATGATTTCTACATAATATTCATGTATAATGAATGTGACCAACAAGGTTTATGACTAGCGAAAACAAAGAAACCTAAATAAATACTTTCTAAATCAAAATATAAGATCCAAAAAATCACCATTGAAGACTTTCATTATGCCATTGATTTTTCCCCGGCAAATTGGGCACTCATGGTTCTGAGCTTTCAATTCATTTGCACATCTTTCACAGAATCCAGCGTGGGCAAAATCCACATGCAGAAGTGCAAAATTATCTTTCCTTTTCAGGAGGCATACGTGGCATCGTGATTCAATAGGTTCTTCATCACTGGATAAATCTGATTCATCTATTTCTGAATTTATTTGATCTGTTGATGTACTTAATATAGTTTTGTTCTCGCTTCCTATTGTTAGGGAAATGCAATTTATATACTATATATCTTATTTATATATTTTGTTTTGTATTTGGTCCGTAGGTCAGCATTTAAACGAGTTATTAGTTTTGGCCCCCTAGTAGTTTCTAACCCATTATCCAACCTTTCGATTTCCAAATCATGATCTGATAATACGTTTTTCATGACCGTCATGAATTTCCAAATGTTTGGATGGTTTGTTTTTATGCACGACTTTAACGATTTGTGGTAGGATTCAGCCCCATTGCTTGTATTAATCTCGTAGTAAAATACAGATAAACTTACACTCCCATCTATCCATGTTTTAGTAAAATATTTCTTAAAAGAATTAATAAGTTCCAATTCAGAACAATTTAAGGAGATAGAGGCTCAAATTGATATCTATTATTAGATAATGCAAAAATTCTTGTTGAAGCATTCCAACTATACTTTTATACACCATCTATCCAATTCCGCAAGAAAAATTCGATTCGGACATTTTTTTTACATTTTTGACCCCACGAAAGGTCCAAATCATCTTTTTATAAATAATATGGCCATAGAGTAGTCAATTATTGTAAATTTATGAAAAAGGATAAATTTTAGTTTAGCCACTCCTAGTTATACTTTTACATGCCACCTATCCAGATCCGATAGAAAAAGTTGATTCGGACATTCTTTTGACCTTTTTGACGTCACTAAAGGTCAAAATCACCGTCATTTTGTACAAATACATTACTTGAGTATTTCTGGGGTGTGACCTTGTTTATGTAGAGGATATCTCAAAAGATATAAGTCGGAGAAAAAAAAACTATCCCTCAAAAAGGATCCTTGTCAGTAGAGCTACCAGATCCGCCGTGTCGATTTTCAACTGTAATACAAAGTTATAGAGTTAATAATTAATCAGAGCCAAATATTGGTAAATTTGAGCAATTATTTGAAAATCTATAGAAAAAAATAGTTAAATTGATTCTGATAAATGTACGTGGCGGATCTGATGTAACTAATAGTAAAGAGTTAAATTGGCACTTTTACAGAACTTGCGCCTATTAGAGTAAATTGCTAGCTCTTACATTATCTAGTATGGATTCACTATTAGGCTAAAATTTGACTATCAATATCTAATTCAAATTCTTCGATTTTAGAAATTCTGAGTTTCTACGTCCTTCTTAGAATAAGTTGTACTGTCCAAAAACGCAATAATAATTGGGGGTTATCGGGTGTCTAAAATTTGAGCCTCTATCTCCTTAACCCATGCTCGGTAGATTAATAGTTAAATATGTAGGTTGAGTATCCTATTCTACTAAAAATGGCAAAGCCATTAGTTTATGAATCCATGTTTTGAATACTTTGTTAATCTTGTAGAGCTTACCAAGACCCAACCTTTGTACTTTCTCGTAAAGAGCCTTAGTATAATGAAACCAACATCCTACCAGTATTATATTGGAGAAGACAGTTGTAAATGCATTGCGTGACGCTTTTTCAAAATCACACAATGCAAAGGTTGGTTTGAAATTAGGAATAAATCCATGAACTGCTGATAATACGGCTCTATATAGCTGTTCACTCTTTACAGTCATCAATATGTGTATTGCTGGGATTGCATGCCCTTTGTACCGGATAAAAATTGTAAATAACTGGTAGAAAAGTCGCGGAACTACCTTAAATGTAGCATCGAAATGAATAGTTTGGTCATCAATAAGCTTTGATATCATGAGATCAGTTGCAAAAACTACAGCTGTTTCATTGCATTCTCGAATTGTTAATCTATAATTTATGGAATAAGAAGAGTGTAGCAAGAGATCTACAAACTCTTCAGGAGAAGATGGCAATTTTGGCATCTCTAACCTCCTTCTCTTCAACAAAGTGCTCTCAATTTTCTTATAGGTTAGTGAACATGCTCCTGAAGAATTGCGAGATTCATTGTTAAACATTTCTCGTAAATTATCAGTGGATGACTCAGCTTTACGTTTAATTCTGTTAGCTAGAACAATACTGTCAGATTTATATTCATCTTTGGAATGATTATGCTCTCTTGTTATCTCCAAAAGATTGACAGCGATATCAACTTTCGCCAATCCCCCGCATGTAACCTGTTTAGCTAATGTGCATCTAAGATAAACAATTCCATTCGATTCGCGATACTTTGTATATCTACACTACCCGGACAAAAGTATTCGACCACCCAACATTTTCCCATTGAAAATAGTACTATAGTGGGGATAACAATGGAAGATGGTGTTTTAAAATTATATGAGATATTGATATTTCGATTACATATTCGTATTCTGCACATTCGAATTCACAATTGTTGGAGCTTTCAATTCAATCCCATTTTGATTTGGTTAAAAATTTTCTTCCTGTGCCACTATGTACCACTTTTCCCAAATTGCGACTATGGGAGAGATGGGAACTGGTGGCACATTTTGCCATTTGATGATCATTTTCAACCGAATTAATATGTAACCAATTTAAAAGCATCTACAATGGGTTATTCGATTGGGTGGAATACGAATCTGAATTCAAAATAACAATATATCATAAAGTTTTAATACATTGAACAATATTATTAGGCCTACTATAGTATTGTTTTCAATGGCAAAATGTTGGGTGGTCGAATACTTTTGTCCGGATACTGTATATCCCCCAGATGTAAAATTAAAAGAATGTAATCTTTTGCCTTCAACAATCGAAAATTCCATTAATTAAATTGAGAGAAAATGCTTGGACAAATAACATTGAGTATATATAGTAATAGTAATAGTATACTAGTCAACAGAATTCATAAGTGAGAAGTGAATCACCAGACATGGTATTATGTAATGTTATGTTATTAAGCTCATTATACAGACTTCACATTTATATTATGGAGTAATATCAATTTCAAAGGCTCTAGGTGTTAAATAAAAATTAATCTTATTGCAGCAAAATATGTTTTAGGTCTTATTCCAACTTCAAAATATTTTAGGCCTTATTCCTACTTACCAAGTTTTAGGTCTTATTCCAACAAAATATGTTTTAGGTCTTATTCCAACTTCAAAATATTTTAGGCCTTATTCCTACTTACCAAGTTTTAGGTCTTATTCCAAAAAAATATGTTTTAGGTCTTATTCCAACTTCAAAATATTTTAGGCCTTATTCCTACATACCAAGCTTTAGGCCTGTTGCATGAGAAATTGAATTGCCGTGAGAAATTGAATATAACCATGGATGTCGTGAGAAATTGAATTGCCGCGAGAATTTGAATACAACCTGTTACATAGAATGTGAATATTTTGTCTCTATAGATTGCAAATAAATTTTGAAATAATACTATACAGTATATCGCAAGTGGTTTACTTATGATGGGATGACAACACCGAATTTAGCAAACCTAAATAATTCAAGCTTTAGACCTGATGAAAGAATTAGTAGTATTTTCTATATTTAAAATTAGTCATTTTGCCAGGTCTATTGTTATTCTTTAGTATTCTCATAATAAAATGAGTAATGAACTATTGTTTGATTGCTTTGAATTGAATTTGGAGATTCAAATTCTCACGGCAATTCAATTTCTCACGGCATCCATGGTTATATTCAATTTCTCACGGCAATTCAATTTCTCATGCAACAGGTCTTATTCCAACAAAATATGTTTTAGGCCTTATTCCAACTTCAATTTTAGGTCTTATTCCACCTTCAATTTTAGGTCTTATTCCGGATTCCCCTATATATAGCTCTGAGACTTCTCCATTATGGGCAAATACAATAAATTACTTGTATATCACTCGCCGTCCCAATTTTAATCCTCCGGCCGGACAATAAATTACTTGTATTAGGCAACCAAAAAGATATTATTAATTAATTTTTCACATTTCACATTCCTAGCCAGGTGAAGGTTAATTAATTAAACTCTCGCCGGGCCAGGAATGTGAAATTGAAACTGAAAGTTATTACATTTTCAATTGAAAGTGAAAGTAATTCCATTTATACCTTTACCCCACCGCCAGAAGCGGGTTTTAATTAAATAATCAATTAATTTATTTATGAATTAAATACTTCGCGTTTCCCTCATCCTTCCATAAAATGTTGAATTTGGTAATATTCTATATATTTACTTGTAAAATTAAACGACTATCTTCTTCGTTTATATAGATCAGTAAGCGAATAACTTATGGATAGATATAGTACTACAGTCCCGACCAAAGGTATTTGAACAATAAAATAATACAAAAAGTAGCAGTTTTTAGCATCATTAATATGTTTATAGATTCTTCTACATCTATTTAGTATATATAAAACGATATGTTCAGTATCATAAAATAGCAAATTCTTGCAATTAGCATTTTTATAGAGATAATAAACTCACCAACTAAATATTGTGCTAATTAAATAATTAATTACGGATACTTATGAGGGAATTAGAATATACAAATTCAGATTTCATATTTGAATAGCACGGGGCGAATTACTCTAGGTGCTAAATTTCAAATGATTAGGATAATTTTCAACTGAGATACAGAGACATACCCATTTTTCAACTTGTGCCAAAAGTGGCAAGTGTTGGGGACACTATGCCACTCAATGAATATTGGCTGAATTTGACCTAAATTATAAAGTTATTGCATTCATAAATACACCACCATATTTATAGTAATTTATTGTAGTGAAATGGGCGGATAAATAGTGGAATCTAGTGGAATCGAGTGGAATTGCTAAATTATAGTGGAATTGACTGTACGGTGGAATCGAGTGGAATTTCTAAACAACGACTGAACAGTGGAATCGAGTGGAATCTTTGACTGAATAGTGGAATCGAGTGGAATTTGACTGAATAATGGAATCGAGTGGAATTTGATTAAATTGTTAAACACTACGTATAGTGCAATAAGCTACGTGTGTATCATATTACGTTAATTTTCGCCCATGTAAAATTGTTTGCAACGATTAAATTAGTGTTGTGCATGAAGTGGCACAATATGATACTATATTAGTATTTTACTAATCATCTCTATTGAACTTCCAAATGAATACCAACTGGATTTGAAAAGGAATTGTTGGTAAATATTGTTTATAAGAAGAGTCTAAATAACATGGTAACAAAGCCTAACAAATAAATACTATTGAGTTACTGTTAGGCTTGTTACCATGTAATTTAGACACATCTAGTAAACAATATTTATCAACAATTCCTTATGTAGCTTATAGCATATACATAGTGTTTAACAATTTAATCAAATACCACTCGATTCCACTATTCAGTCAAAGATTCGACTCGATTCCACCGTTCAGTCAATTCCACTAAAATTTAGTAATTCCATTAGATTCCATTAGATTCCGCTGGATTCCACTAGGTTCCACTAGTTTCCACTGGATTCCACTAAATTCCACTATTCAGTCAGCCCCGTGAAATGGCCATTAACAGGCAGTTAGAAATTTTTTTGTCAGCATTACAATTCCTACTGTTTAAATATTTTTGACAGGGAGGGTATACTGTCTAGAAATTACCTCGTTTAACTGTTATAAGTAAATGAAGACTTAAATATTTGGCAATACAGTCGACTCCGCTTAATTGGGTCACATCGGGACCAGTGAATTTTATAAGGAATAAAAAAATGTTTTTTATTGTTTTCGTGGAATAAAAAAATGGATTTTCGCAAGAAAAGAAATCTTGAAATGGGTATCAGACGATAAAAACACACTATTCAAGGGAGTAAAAAAATGAAAATAGGAATAAAAAAATGGGCTTATAATATACCCTGATCGGGACCAGGTCATTTTGACCCGATTAAGCGGAGAAACCGATTAACCGAAAATATTTTAAGCCAAACTGTAATTCCGTCCCATAAATCCGGTGAAAATTTGACCCTATTAAGCGGAGAAACCGATTAACCGGTGTCCCGATTAAGCGGACTGTATATTAAAAATGAAACAAAATGCAGCATCCAGTACTAATTTTCTCCAAAGATGGATGATAAACCATTCATAAATTTTGTGTGACCTAAGAAAATCCTCAATGTATAACCAATTCGGTTACTTGTGTTATATTTATCGAGTAAAGCATTAAAGGAATTGACTGTATTAATCCATATTTACATTAGCAAAATAAATGACAAAAGGGTATGGTGCGGAGGCAAATAAATTTATAATTTATTGCATTACATACAAGGGCGGAAGAAAATAGGGTTAGGGGATCAGCCCACTTCTTACAACAAGCTCTCTCTTTAAGTCTCTTCGATAATCTTGTGTCTCAAGGAAGGCTTGTGTGCGTCATCAAAATGCAAAACAAAAACGCTACCTCGAATTTTCTAACTTTCTGGGATCAGTCAGACAACTTCTAGATTTTGGGTAGCATCAAACAGACCTTCTTTATACAATAATATTACGGAAAAGCCACAAATTATGTGAATATTTGAATTTTGACAAGAGAATTACAACCACTAGTAGTTGGTAATAATTTAAAGTGCATCCTACCATTATTGCAGAGTTTCACCAGCTTCAATATGTGCCAAATGCGCCATGTCCGACGAAAAACCTTGGGTACCAATATGATTGTCAAACAGTTAGTTCAATTGTAAATAGCAATATCCTTGAGAAAATGTATATTTTAGGCTAAGAGCTTTCAGTATTTTTCCTTATCAAGTTAATTGTAATAGGTATGACTATTCCCAAATGAAGTGATAGTTAATTAAGTATTCATTTCATTAATATAGTTTTATCCACCATTTAAAACAGCTCGTGTATAAATTAATTAAACAATCACATAATATTTGTATTCTAAATTCGTGTAGTTTTTTCAAAAAATCTTATTTGACCAAAATTTGAATTCAATTTAAATTGAGGCACGGGGTAATGTTCTTGGGGAATATTAATTTTTACATAAGGTCAAATATTATCAAAATCCGGGTAAAGAGTAGATATTCAAACAACTGGAGTAAGAATACTGCAATTTTTCTCCTGAGATATGGCCATATTCCCAATTTTGCCACTTGTGCAACAATGGCAAGTGGCAGGACACATGTTACTTCAATCATGGATACTAAAACCACAAGATAAATTTACAGCGATACGAAGATATTTAAGTAATTTCAGAGTAGTTAAAACAGCCGATAATAAGCCCGTTAATAGAAGCATGGAAAACCATTCCTGTTATTCAAATACTTTTGTTCGGTTAGTGTATTATAAAATTGGCAAATAACACTTTATCATATCTGAATTCCAGGGTATTTGCCACTGGAACACCACTTGGATCTTACAGTACCTCCATACCCCCCAGCAGGTCATGGTCATAGGCGTCGTAAATGCAAAGGTCAATCCTTCGGGGTGTCCGGAATTTCCGGGTAATGCCCGGGTAAACTCCGGGTATAGTATTAGTAGCTTCGGGGCAACCCTTCCGGGCCGCCCGAACATTTCCGGGGACCCGGGCGGGTTACGACGCCTATGGTCATGGTTTTTATATAAAATGACAACCCCCCTTTTAAAAATCCTGGATCCGCCCCTGCTTTACGCTGTATAAAGTTCATCGATGCCAAAAAGAAATCCCTATGCAATTGGGAACAGCCAAAATCTCTATGCAAATAATACTCCCATCTTAAAATCCGAAGTATTGGTAAGAAGCAGTGTATTCTCACTAGATATTTATTCTCTAATTTTTTGAATATATATTGAAATAAAAATATACACTTAGTATATCAAAATATAAAAGTTGAGGGTGTCAGTACAACACCAGGCTCCTATTTAGACATTGACTTAAGGGAAGGCAAAATTATGGTTTTCAGGAATAAGGGATGGCGTGGATATGACCGCGAGCGGGAGCACGCTGTAAGGTAGGCGGTGCAAGGGATGGCGGGAGCCATCCCTCGCTATCCCCTAATATTCGGTTGCCAATCTGATATCATAATTCGGTATTCGGTTGCCCGACAGAATATCATTATTCGGTATTCGGTCTACCGAGCGAATATGATCAGTATTCATATTAGTTTTCCCATCCGAATATTCTAATTACAGTCGACTCCGCTTAATAGAGCCACCTCGGGACCAGGTTGTTTTGACCCGATTAAGCGGAGAAACCAATTAACCGAAAATATTGTAAGCCAAACTGTAATTCTGTTCTATAAATCCTGTGAAATTTTGACCCGACTAAGCGGAGAAACCGATTAACCGGTGGTTCTATTAAGCGGAGTTGACTGTACGTGTATTAGAATTCGGTTAGGGCAACCAAAGATTATCGGTATTCGTATTCGTTCTACCAATCGAATATCATCAGTATTAGTAATTGGTTGACGTAACAAAATATTATCATTATCAGTATTCGGTTGAAGCAACCGAATATCAGTATCAGTATTCGGTAGGGAAACTATTCATGAATACTGATATTCGGTTAGAGCGTTTTCAACCTTGCTTTATACATAATTAAATGTTATATTAATTTCACATCTATTTTGATATTTGAATAAATAAATTATAAAGAAGCGTTTGACTCTCGAATCCAGTGAGTTTATTGATTACGATGAATTATAATTTGACAAAATGATATTAGCCAGATTATTATTAATATCAAACAATTCGGTGTTAATGTGATGAATTAAAGTTCAGCAGGGAGCTGAACTGTCGGCAAATTAGTGGAAACATATTTTTACATACTGAGATGTCAATAATATTGCCAAAACAGGGTTCTACTAGCTCTAAAATCTAGGTGATGTAATATTCATATAAAAAAGTTTGTAAATGCGCGAAAAGGCGCGACATAGGTCACTTAATAACTTTGATAAATTATACCTTGTTCAAAAAATATAATCAATAATCATGGAAGAACATTAAAAATTTTTGTTAACAAACCTAAATATAATTTATGGCATAATTAACATGAATTCTCTAGAACTACTTTTAAGTACATCATTTTTGATGATGCCATTCAGTTTGCAGCTACCGATAACCTATATTCATAATACTTCATTAGAGTCTATCTAGCATAGTTTTCCTATTCCGACTAACACCCCTAAAAATGCTAACTGTGCACAATCGGAGATCAAGTAGAATATGAGAGTAGTAGTATTTAAGAAGCATTCAAAAGGTGAATTAGAATTGATAAATAGCTTATCAATCAAGATGAAAGTGAAATCCTTTGTTGAAATGAATGATATTTCCACATGAAAAGAAAGGCAATTTGAACAAAATAAGTCTCTTAGAAATATATGGGATATTTACAATATTTGTAAATAAGTCCATAAAATACAATCCTATCTATCAAATTTAAGGCAATCCACATCAAGTCCTGCAAAATCTATGGTAAATAAAATCCAAACGATATCGAGAATCAATAACTCATCGATTGGATATCGATTTTTCTCGATATTTTTAATTTATTTATGTTAATCACGATGCTCATCTTGTAACTATACTCGTTGATTGAAGACATTGTTGCTAAAATTGGAAAAATATGTAACAATTGATTATCTAAATCTATGATAACCAATAGAGTGATAAATATCATCTATATTATCATAAATGAGATATTATTACAATTGGAAAAGCACCTCAATCTGTTCACGAATATGCTCTTTCAAATTAGATATAATCAATTCATTGTCAGGATGAGATTTTTGATATTCATCAGTAAAGAAAGCATCTTCATAATTTTTCAAACCGCCCATTACTGCAGCATCTATAATCCCATTCAATCGCATGGAAAGTTGATTAATAAATTGAGAGTTTCCTATGAAGGCATAAATACAGATTAAATTGATTTATTCGGCAAATGATTTAATACAATAGATAATAACTAATATACCAATATATCGTTAGTAATCGTGTTTGAAAACTATTCAATTGAATACAGTATAAAGTTATTAAAATAAATCAAAATAAGCAATAAAATAAATTATCTTAGATACAAATTAAAAAGCTTATAAGTATACGTTTAAGGAATAGAATTTGGAAAATAGAAAGTAAATATCATTACTTTTGATGAAAAATAATCAAATTTTTAAATTCCTAGAATTGGTATATAATTCATATTTAAAGAACAACTGTTAAATAAATTGATAGCTAAAATTGCAATCTCTTTAAGCTTTACAATAGGCAGAAACAAAAAGTTAAATATAGTTGAGAAGATAGTGTAAAGCCAATATTTAGAACTCAAAGCTTAATAGAGTGTCAGAACAATTGGTACATAATCTGCGAGAGCAAATTTAGGAGGATAATGTAAGAGAAATTACACAATAATAACAATGGTATACTATAGACTGCATACCAACTAAGTCTCTAATAACCTAAGAAAATCTAATAGTTATGGGTAAGTTCTATGACAAGAGTTTAATAAAATCTAATATCCGAGTGAAAATTTTCCTAGCTTTTGAAATTATAAGGGTAATTTAGACAAATCCATTAGGAAATGGCGGAAATCGGTGATCAAGAGACAATATCGATATAATTAACAAATCGCTGTTGAAAGATTTTTGATATATAACAATTAAGATTGAATTATGTGGAGTATTATCTGAAATATACCTAAGAAATTATTTATGTCCAAAAGACGTATAAACATAGCTATTATAGTGAGAGATAATGACTTCGATGTCAATCTAGCAGTAAATTAAATGATCGAAGCTTCAAAAATAAGAATTGCTTCTCGACAGGAGACAAACACACATCAACCGTTTATGGTGAATGTTCTAATACTTCCAACGTTAATTGTGTAGTGTAATAGGGCTAAAATAGTAAATTTAATATTGCGAAATATAATTTATTACGTAATCAATAAATAAGAGAAAGCACAAAGATAATCTGGAGGAATTATAAGTTTACATGTTTATGATGTTAAAATAAATTTTATCTCATAGAAGGTAGAAAATAAACGCAATTATTGGAAAAAATTTAACTATTGTAATTCGGCCATGTGGAATATAATCTTCGAATCAGAATTTGTATATTCCCATTGCATCATAATTGATATATTTAGGATCCTCATTATATTGTAAAAAGTTTGACAGCACCATTAAATTTTGAATACAAAATTTTGCCATTTTATTATTGCTTTATGTAAACATATACATGCTGAAGCGTCTACAAATGTTATTGTACTGCTATAAGTTTGAATGTATAGATACAAATTTAAGCTGTTGCACAACATTTCACCGTGTAGTGTGTAAATTTGTTTATATGTTCTGAGTGACTGAAGAAACTGGAAGTTGTCCAATTGTGAATTTGCCATACAGGGTGAAGCTTTGGCCCCCAACAACAATTTGAAGTTTGCACTCAAAATTTCTCACTCCTCGCCAGGTTATTACGTCCAGTGTTGTAAATCAAATCAAATATTTCAAATATTTGATTTGATTTGATTTGATTTAAGAGAATTTGAATTCTCAAATGATTTGATTTGATTTGATTTGAAAATATTTGAATTCTCAAATAATTTGATTTGATTTGATTTGAAATTATTTCAAATCATTTTCAACTCAATTTCAAATCATTTTTCAAATCATTTTCAGAGATCATTTTCAAATCATATTCTTTAAATCATTTTCAAATCGTTTCCAAATCGCTTTAATATAATTTCAATTCATTTTCAATTCAATTTCAAATCAATTTCAAATATATTAGATCATTTTCAAATTTTCTATACGTTTTGACAGTGATTCGGAAATGATTTGAAAGTTCAAATATTTCAAATATTTGATTAGATTTGATTTGAAATTATTTGAAATTTCAAAAATTTGATTTGATTTGATTTGAAATGATTTGAAATCTCAAATGAAATGAAATGATTTGATTTGAAATAATTTTAAATTTAAAATGATTTGATTTGATTTGATTTGGGGCGAAAAAATGATTTATTTACAACCCTGATTACGTCATTATAATATTTTGAGAGTGTGAAATTTCTGTTTATTCGCTCATCATGGATATTGGTTAAAATAGCATGAAAGCATAATATTTCTCATTTAAGATATTTATAGTCATTTCAGAGTAGTTTAAATAGCCGGTAAAGTACAGACGAATATATTCGGATTATAATTCCAGCTGTTAAATAATACTTTTGGATCGGTGGATAATGACTGGTGGAATGTCGACATTAGGCCTCATAAAATATACAACTTGTTTATCATCCCATTCCGTCGAAATTTTTGCAACTTTCGGATATATTTTATTATTGTCTTATGAACATAGTCTTAAATATTAGATAAAACTTGTGTAAAGGACTCCTAATGTTGAATTTTAATAAGTCTTGTAATCAGGGCATTACTTTATTTATTTAGGTATTGTCATGTAATTTTCTAATATAATTAAATATTAATATTTTCCCGTCCGCCGTCCGTATTTGTGAAAAAATCTGATGATAAACAATTAATATATTTTATCTGGCCTTACATGGACTAAAATAACGTAATGAACAACCAATCTTCCTTTCCAGATCCTTCCTCTTATAGTGAATGCAATTTCAACCAGATCCTACATAGAAAGAATACACATAGATTGAATAAATCAAGTTCTAAGAAGAGATTCGAGTTCTTTGAGTCAGTCTACAAACCTTGAAAATATTTCTGAAACACGCCATGTTGCTTTACACTTATATAAACGTAGTAACTATTGACGAATATTGCGAATATTACTTTGAAAATTTACAACGTGTGCATTAAATCGGTTACTAATATACTTTGTTTCCCATGAAAAATAACTAACTTAGCAATCTAAACTTACCTTCCAAAAGTATTAGTACAAATCAAAAATATGTTCTTCAAATGGCACATGGCGGAAATTTTGCGAAGTTCGGTCATATGTTACTTACAGGGTTGGCAGGTCTCGTCCACGTGGTTGAAAGTTAGTGGTTATAACCTGGTTTAAACTGACCTGGACAAAACCTCATGTATAAGTATAAATCTGTTAGCTACCACTCTAGTTCTTGGCATTCCCTCAGTTCTCTATAACAAGCTACAACTTAGCTGTTTTCTCAAGCCCAAGTCTATTTCGTAATTTAGTTTGGATTTTGAAAATATTCTTTTATCTTGATTATGTGCCAAAATAATTATTTGGAAAGATTTATTTGTTAAACAAGTTTAGATACACTCTAGCTGCGGTGGCAGCGTGTAACAATCGGTAATTGTGGTTTAATTGATCCTTTCTGAATAGCCAGGGCTCCTGGTCATTGAAGAATGCGAAAATATTTGTTTATTTCTGTCACACTGATTATTACTTGTGAAGGCGTTATATCCTTACCAAGTCAATTTAAAAATAAGAAACAAAATCATAAACAGTGAGGGAGGGTGGGGTTGGTTAACCGATCTGAGGCTACGGTTACAATTCGATTTCTCGCCACGGTTAACCGGTTAACCGCCCATCCTCTCAATACATTAAATCCTCAAAAAAAAACATATTATACTACAGAATAAGACTCAGCTGTATAGAATTTAACCGTATAAGTATATTAATTGATACATTTCGTGCTTTAGGTAAATTTAAATGAATGTTTTGCAAGAAAATGTATTAAGTGGTGATAAGTAATGGATTTATGACTACATATTCAGAAAAATTAAAAAATTTAATACTTTATACATCAAGTGGTAATCCAGAAGAAGGGCTAAATACCAAACATATTTGAAGTAAATGTATGTTTCAATAGTACAAAATATTAAAGAAAATATGAAAGTGAATATAAGTATTTAGCATCAAACACTCGAAGACTAATAACAACTAATTGAGTCTAACTTTCTTTAATTTTCGAGTATTTTCGACACGAACCGAATACAAGGATAGCAAGGCTGGGCTTCATTTAGAGAATGGAGAGGGATGGCTCCCGCCATCCCTTGGTAATAACTCGCCATCCCTTATTGCTGAAAACCATAATTTTGCCATCCCTTAAGTCAATGTCTAAATAGGAGCCTGCAAGGCATTCATATTTTCGTTTTATTGGATATGATGCAGTTAGAAGTAGCTGTCAATAATTTGGCTAACATTTTCCAAATGAGTATATCACAACTGTCACACGACACTATCCATGTTTCTGCTTTTTCATCTTCTATAAGAGTAGTAGTTAACTGTACGAGGATACTTCAAGAATACCCGGTAATAAAGGTATAAATAATGTCAGTTGACTTTCGATTGAAGAGAAAAACTTCCACAACGTTATAATTGATTCTATGACATCGGTACTAGGCCATTTTAAGGAGCCTCGGTCGATAATCTGAATGAATCTACATTTAGACTCTGAAGGATCTTCAATCTCCATTTCATCATTTTCTGTGAGAAACGAGAGACAAGGTTGACATTTATTAGAATGTTTGTAATATGCATGCACTTAGTTTCCTGCTATAAAGGAGAGTATTTGATTGTTTATTTCAATTTGAGAGTATCCTTGAATAGCAGAAAGATACGTCTCCAAGCTAAAAGAGGTTCCAGGGTCTTGGATGGAGGAGGATGAGCATGATTCTAACAAGTTTTTAAGTGATATATTATAATCCACAGGTTTATTCGAAAATAGTTTTAGCATGCTGGATAACTTTGATCTCCGTTCTGTTTCAAGTATCTGGAAATAGGTAATACATATGTTATTGTGCACCTGAAATCATTCGGTACAAGCCAAAGTGATGCAAAAGGGGATCATTTTGTAAGAACGAAGAAAGAACGTACAAATAGCCACAACTTCCAGTGAGATGGTTAACAATAGACGGGAGTGCAATACAAGAGTGACGAAAACTAGTAAGGTTTGAAGACTAAATTTACCTCTCAGATCTGGCATGGCTCTCCAACACTCAGCCCAATCTACTACACGTTGAAGGAAAGTAAATATGGTATCATTGTTGGTTAATGGAATGGAAAATTTATCTTTTGAGAAGGATAGCCTTATTGGGAGTATTGACATTGAATATCTTCCAAACATTACACACAATGGAAATAAAGTCTGCAGTCTGTGCATTTGTAGAAAGTTGGTGTCGAGATTGGTAGTTAACATTCAATGCAGCGGCTGTTGATTCATCACATACCCCTAAGGCTAAACTAACATTTTGTCTTTCAAATGTAGAAGGGAAACAGGCTTTAGAAGTTAACCTTGGAACTAATTTAGCATCATAGTGTTGATCACTTTTGTACAATTGTCGAATCTTTTCAATAACTGCTTTGTTCGTACATAGATCTTGATAACTGAAAGTCAAAATCTGGATAACTGAAAGTTTATTATAATCTATTTGATTTAGCCTGTTATTACGGATCGATTTAATTGTATGGACGAAGTCAAAAAGCAAAACAATGGCCGATTTAAGGCATAGAGTGAGGAACAATAGGCTCTAGGATTCGGTCAGGAGAAAATAACTTGAAAATATATCAAGTTCATCGGGTATTATCAGTACACAAAATGTGAACAAAGAGTCCACATGCTTCTACATCTTGAATAACCTATTTGATAATTGGAAAGAGTTCAACAGCAGATGAGCTGGCACAGGGAAGTAACGAACAATATTGGACCATCTTTCTGACAAACTTGACACCAAGAAGGCAAAAACGGTTTTTGCAGGATCAGTAGGATTCAAAGAAGATCCTATTATCTTACCCCCCTTGTATGTAAAAGTTTATTTTTAATGAATTTAATCCATCTGGATTACAACATTTCGCTCCCATCTGTTGAACTGAGTGGCTGATTGTTGAAGTTAGTTTGTAAACTCAGCATCCAGACCAAAATTTGAATACAAACGTTTAAATGTGGAAAGATGCGGCAGGGATAGGAAACTTGTGACTGAAGATATCTGTAGCAAACTGGGGATATAAGCTGACATTTGAGCGACAGGACAAGAGTTTCAATGTTGTATCACCTTATAGTTTTCGTGACCAGAACGTTTTTCCAATTGGCATAGTATGAACTGAAGACGTAATAATACACCCTGCTGGTCAGCAGAATCTTCTCTAATTGAAGGGGAGAGTAAGTCAATGGCTTTATGAATGCTTAAGGTAGATTCTCTGATGTGGTGTTGGAATGTCGCAGGAGAATTAACTGGGATAGAATGGTGTTCAACTTCTTTGAGTAGAATGTTAAGTTGACGAATATGATTAATGTGAGGTAAGGAAAGAGAAAGTCGCACACCTTCATAGAAACTAATAGTATGTAGTGTTTCGGTAATGGTCAACGAGCAACGAATCGAAATCAAACACATACTTGTTAAGAAGTTTTGATTAAATTGAAGGAATTATCATCAGAACACCAAATTATCCAACGATTAGGCATATCTAAGTGCTTTCTTTTGGATACTAAATCTCGTAGCGTGGTGAATTCAAAAAGCACTTTGTCTTGATTGTATTGTATTAAACTCTCATCTATTGCAGTATCAATCAATTGCTGTTCTCTCAAAGACCGATCAAATCTGAGATGCTTGATGTTAGATGACGAAGACAAATGAGATGGACAACCGAGAAGGAATCTTGGCACCGCTTCTTTGTGTATTTAGGCTTAGCAGGCACTTCTAAATATAGTCCAGCGACATAGACATAAAGTTTCAACAGATTGTTCATTTTTTTGATAAAAGCACCAAAATTTGTACACATGTATTTTACTGTGGTGCGAACATTTTTGGATATTGAGGCAATTAAAATAGTGTCTATATCGGCCATGACAGCTCGTCAAAGTTAACACGTCCGATAGTGTTCGCCGGACTTGTTTCCCATAAAAACTTGTTCAAATTAAGTTATATCGTCTTTTTATTGTTGAATTCGGTTCCCAAGTAAAATTTCCGATAATTTGATATATCACATGACCATATTTGGAAGAATTTTCCCATAGCAAAGCTGGAATGTACCAGGAATGTGTTAAAAATTCCATTCTCCAATTGTGTCCTTACCCGATCGAGTGCCCCTCTTTCGACTCCAATCAGCTACCTGAGTATGATTATACACATACCGACCCTGTAAAACGTGATTTGGTAAAATTATTCGATATTTATGATAAATCACGGTGAAACTCGAATAATTTTATCAAATAACGTTTTACAGGGTCGGTATGTGTATAATCATACTCAGGTAGCTGATTGGAGTCGAAAGAGGGGCACTCGATCGGGTAAGGACACAATTGGAGAATGGAATTTTTGACACATTCCTGGTACATCCCAGCGTTGCTATGGGAAAACTCTTCCAAATATGGTCATGTGATATATCAAATTATCGGAAATTTTACTTGGAAACCGAATTCAACAATAAAAAGACGATATAACTTAATTTGAACAAGTTTTTATGGGAAACAAGTCCGGCGAACACTATCGGACGTGTTAACTTTGACGAGCTGTCATGGCCGATATAGACACTCTTTCAATTGCCTCAATATCCAAAATGTTCGCACTACATCAAAGTACATGTGTACAAATTTTGGTGCTTTTATCAAAAAAATTAACAATTGTATGGTTGTGCCGCTGCACTAATAAGATTCATCAGGTTGAAGGATTGAAAAATTAGTTTGAATTTCTTCGTCGAGGAAATGTTTAGAATATGCAAACACATTCTTCAAGTCTCTGACTACTTCTCTACAGAGCGCTCGGAGCCAACGGTTGACGAGCTCAGGTGGACCACTTGGCAACTTAAATACTGGAGCATACGGTTCTCCTGCATAATTACATCGACATCCTGGGGTCGAACACTTGTTGGGCATGGCAGCTAATGGAATGTTAAAATACATAAGGAAGAAATAGAGAGGGAGGTTTTTCCAAATGAAAATAGATTTAAACTAGAAAATGGACTTTCTTAAGTCCGAAGTAACGTTCATCCTGGGGCGTCGGAAGCGTGAAATCGGGGAGGGGGCAATCAGAATTTAGAGGGGGCAAAGACAAAAGCTAATTTTTAGTACTGTAGTATAAAACCCCACGTCATTTTAAGTCTTTTTTGATATATTTATGACGAAGGTAAATCGAGTCTTCAGTAAGGTAAGAGCACCCTATGTCCATTTATTTTCACTTAATGGTAGAATTCTGACTCATAAGCCTCCAGTAAATTTAGGTGTTGACTGAATATGTTGAACAGGGTTCGGCTAAGCGTCCCCGTATCAATGTGGAGAGGCCTCCTTCTGTGGAATCCGACTATGGTGCCCTGTCGAGCTCAGAGTCGGAACCCGCTGAGCTTTGCGAAGCGTCTGAGGACGAGCACGATATGCTGCGTATCGAGGATCGCCTCAACGCTCCTCGAGCGGCGCCTCAACGTTCCTCGAGCTGATGCGGACGACTGTGGAGTACAAGCAACCTGTCAGGTGCTTCCTGATCCAGCATGTACAGGGCAAGAATCGCTTCTTCGTACATAGTGAAGGTGACGGACAATGCGCAGTTCGACTGGCAGGAGTATTCAAGTATAACGGACAAGATGTACTGTCACCGCTGTCGCCACTTTAGGACGGGGACCTTCAAGACTTGGGATATAGAGGGTACCCGTTGCAAGAACTGGAAGGATGCCCTCGTTGAGATCAAGAAGCATCATAACCACGCTGCTCACAAGTCTTGCGAGGTTGAGTTGGTCGACTGGAAGACATCTCTGCAGACGGGCGGCATCCGGACGGTTATGGACAAGGTCTCCGTGAAGCTGGCAATGGATAACTCCCATTACGTCCGCAGTGTAGCAGAAGTGATCAACTTCTGCGCTTGTCAGGGTGTCGCACTTCGTGGCAATCGTGAGGGAAACTCTACGTCCAAAAAGGGGAACGTCTTGGAGTTATGGAGTTGGTGTAGAAGCACGATTCGGTTGTGTTAGACAAACTGAGGAGTGGTAGAAAGTACTATACTTCGCTCACTCATCCGATTTTGAGTAATATTGTATCACTCACAACAACAAATAACTAACAAATTATATGATTTAAGGAAACAATATAATACACTCAAACCTCCCTTATCTGGGCACATCATTGATGTAAAAAGCCAAGCGAGATTTGTAATCATTTAACGAATAATGGAGTTTAATAACAAAATAATACATGGACAAAACCCAATCCTAGCACAAAAACATATCTTAATTCATCCACAATTTGCTAAAAACATTAGTCTGTGATTATTGAATGAAGTAAAAAATATGGATTTAACACTGGGATTGCACATATCAGGCTTTCATCCAGACAAAAATTTCTGCGCGCCTAGATTTAGTTTGAGCTCGTTCATTTTTCATTTTGTACGCCTAGTTTGCACATTTTGTATTAAGTCTATGGGAGTATCTCTCGATATTCTACGACTAGACACGATTTTTGTACGCCTAGATTAAAATCCATCCAAATTACGCTCCTTTAGGAGCGCTTATTACGCCTGGATAACACCCTGGCACATATACTAGTTCTTATATCCGGGCAGATTCCAAGTTACGGGCACCCTCCGGACGGCAGTGCACGTATAAGGGCACAGTGGGAAAAAACAGGTACATCAGCGGTCATAGGTATTTAGGTGCAAGATAGAGGTATAAAAGGTATTAGTTACCTATAGGTTATCACCTATAACAAATTGAGTGGGCACAATTTTTTTGATATGACATAAATTTTTTAAGTTGTGATGACTTAGCAAAATGAGATAAATCGAATTTTTTTATTTTGATCATTATCACCGATCTAGATGAACTATTCATACTAGTAGTATGTTCGATATGTAGAATACAAATGAGTATATTACATCTCATTTTCCGCTTTATAACTGATTAAAATCATGTACTATGTGAGAAACAACAAATTACTAATTACGACAGAACTCAGAAATTTTTTCTAATTCTGTATCTGGGATTTGAATTTTGAAATTAACACACCATCTGTTCGGATACTTCACACAGTTCACTGGTATTATCGTTGCGTGTTTCAAGAACATTAAATGCATCAATATTAGTCATTTTACATTTATACTTAACCACAGGTATTTGAATATTCAATAAACAACTCAATCTTTTGATATTTATGTCCGATGGACAGCAAGGGTGGGGTTAGTTAACCGATCGGAGCCTACGGTTACAATTCGATTTCACGCCACGGTTAACCGGTTAACCGCCCATCCTACTCAATACAATAAATCCTTTATAATTTTTTATTATTATTCTACAGAATAATACTCAGCTGTTAAAAGTATAACCGCATAAGTATATTAACTTGTACATTTCATACTTTAGGTAAATTTAAATCAATGTTGTCTAATAAAATATAATAAGTGGTGATCAGAAATGGATTTAGGACTTCATATTCTTATAAAGGTCAAAGATTTTTAACACTTTATACATTAATTTCGCAATAACTCTGATGATATTCAACAGAACGGTTAACTGGTTAATAATATCTCTAACCGTTAACCGGTTAGCCGGTTAACCGAATCCAGCCTTGGACAGTTTAATAATGTATGTAACATTTTTGGGTCAAAGATGTCAATTAGTGACTGGTTACATCTTAAAGAGAATTTTCTGTAGTTTAAGATAGATTTGGTGTAATAATTGACGATATCTTACCATATAAGATCGGGCACTAAATATACAAAAAGTCTCATCGAAAACTGAATAAAATAAATGATAACGAATTCGGAAACCATAATATATGTACTAATTATAGACAAATATATGGAAACTAGAAGAAAAACTGATACTAGTATGCTTTCAAGTGCTCTAGAAAGCTTCTTTTATGCTGTAAATTTAGCACTTGAAACTTGATCCTATAGGAAAACTCGAGTTTTATCTTGGAGACCATAGTTAATGATCGTAATTCAAATTATAATATCTTGACTTGCAGATGGAATTTGCTAAAATAAATTCAATTTCTATGGTCCTTGACAATACTAGCAACACATATTTAAGAAATTGAGCAAATACACAGACCTAAAAATTTGAGCTATGACCGATGATTTTCCCACTGTGAAGGGAGGTTTGAGTGTATATTAAATACAAAAGTAGAGTGGCTAGTGGCAATTTAAAAAAGGTTGTATCTTTGAAAATTAATGGAATAGTATAAATTCTTGAATTAATCCATTGTAATTTGCAATAGGTTGTGAGTTTTCTGTAGTAAGGTAGGGTGTTGGTAGTAGATCTTGTTTTGTGTAGTATGGTCAACTTTTAAATATATTCCTATCACTTTATGAAAATTTAGGATTAATCTCACTAAGTAACCATGAATATATCACTCTCGCAACAATCAATATAACAGTTTCCCTCCACAAGATATGTTATAGGTGTATCCAAAATGTAAGACATAGTACTCTCTCAATCATAAGATCCACTAGACATGTTAAATTCCCAGACAGTGGCGGCGTTTGGGTAGCAAGGGCCAAGCAATGAAAACCATATAAAGGCATATGACAAAATATGTTTATCTTCTAGATCATAATGAGTATTTTTAGAAGAACATACGAAGACCGGGTTTACGATATTTTCAATGCACATTTGGCTATACGTAATATATATAATTTACTAAGCAATACTTAAGATAATGTAGATAATGTAGACCCATTAAAATAGATGTATGAAGAGAAATAAGAAGTTTATACATAATTATTTTGGTGTGTTGTCAAGATAATGCTATATAAAATCCATCGAAGCAGTTGAAATATTGTACGGACGGCTCAAGTACTCCCTTAAATTATCATGACCTAACAAGAGATTTTGATCTAAATTCTATTGCATTAGATTGTCACAATTAATGTAATGATAATTAGCACAACATCCATTAACAAAATAAATGCTCAGTTTCATGAATTCCAATATTTGTAAATAGTTTCATAAAATCAAATATTTGTAAATGCGATTTTTGGAAGGTGATGAGAATGTTACCTTTCAAATTAATAAATTCTAAAATAAGTACATGAAAAGTATACAATTTCAAATATTTCAATTTCATACTTTTATGCAAACACAGGGGCGGCGGGAGGGTGGGGCCTGTGTCACAACTGAATTTGAGCGTGCCCCACCTCATATCCCACTTGAGGCAGGCTGTGCCCCACCTGTGTCCCACCAGTGGTAACGCGCTACTGCGCCACTGTGCAAGCAATATCAGTAATCTCTTCATGATTGGGGCTAGTATACAATAACAATTAATTTCAATTCCTCAATTAATTTCAAATTGCCGGTATTTGTATAATTAATTAATGGAGGAATACATATTATGTTCACCGAATTCATGTACGGATGATTTGAAAGTAATTTATATTAACCAAACTAACATTTATGGGATCCAAAATAAATAGATTTCGAGATTTACCCAAAAATAGTTCTGAACGGAGGTGGTTGTTTATTTAATCAGTAGAAACTCTTGCGCACTTAAAAAATACAATTATAAAAATTACAAACCTCCATCGAGTAAGGTTAAATGAAAATTCAAGGATCTATAGTGCTTCTCTGGCACCTTAATGAATATACGAATAATATTAAATTAGATTGCAACACCTTGTCTTTTGGCTAGACCCCAGAACCTCAGTTCCACATCAGTAGTGAAGTTGAATATTATATGGTTGTAGTAAACCGAATCTATTCTAACTAGGAAGTAAGTGAAACTGCACAAAAGTGTAAAAGTGAAATACTCTTCTAAACATCCCTATCTCTATCTTTTCCTAGAGAGGACAAGTTGATTTAATTGAAATGCCGTCTAGTAGAGAATAAAATACACCATGAAGTGGATTCATGTGTCAAAGACACTATTGAGCCAAAATATCAGCACTCGGCATTTATATAATTCTATTGCCTGTAACTCGATTAACGGCCATCTTCACCCTACTAAGAGAATGAACCCAACAAATTTGTTATTAGAAGAGAGTGGTCCTAAGGACGGGAGAAAATTGCTAGTGAAATAGTCAAGGAGGGAGAGTGTAGATGCGAGCAGTTAGCAATAATGTGTGAATAATCTTATCCAATCTACATCATGAAAAAAAGGTAATTTACATAATGATGTGTACATACTATACTTGTTCCGAGGTGATTGAAGAAAAATTTCGAAATCAAATTTTAAATATTTTAGATTCATACCAATTACAAGAGTTGGGAAATTGAAAATAGCAAAGAATCATAGAAATCAGTTTATTTTATTTTCATGAAATAAATTGGATTAAAATAATTCTTTGGTATCCTGGATACAATTTTTTTATTAATTATGTCAATATTTAGCCCTAAACATTAAGCATTTAGCGCTGATTTGCAAATTGTGCGCTTATCAGCGATATAAAAAATTAATTTGATTACTGGGAAAGATAAAAAAATTATAAAATTCTTTATAAACCCCTTTGGACGGAATGCACTGTGCAACGATTGGATAGTCTTCTGTTTATGCACTGTGCAACCATTGGGGAGTCTTCCAGGATTACCTCCAGTCGTATAGACGCGCCTGGAGGCGTGTAATTTTGGTGGGATCATATTCTAGGAGTAACAAATTCGAGGCATGCTCGCATAGACTTCATACAAAATGAGTAATTTAGGAGTGCTTGAAGAGGTCAAACAAATCTAGGCCGCGCTAACCTTTTGTTTATTTGCTTATCTCCGTGAAATTAAAGTGATTATCTCATCCGTGACCTACGCACAGTGGAAATAAGACAAAATTATCATTCTCTTGAAACTTGAATTCGTGGTTACCACTGAATTCAGAATATTCTGGTTTAAGAAATATTTTGGTTGTTATGACTATTCAAAGTATTAGATTTTTGACAATTGGAATTTCTATTTTGCGGTTATAGAAAGTTACTAATGCTTGATTGCAGATTTTGAGAACACTTTTCTTGAGAATGACTTCTTTTTTGAATATTCTGATATCATTGGTTGAATTATACTATATATTAGATATCATAATAACATCTTAGTATAAATTGATTATGGGATATGGCTAACGGAAAATATACAATTCGGACAATAAATTCTTGCTTAGTCCCCCTCCTTCAAGGTGATGGGAAATATCGTGTCCAGGATCATTGGGGTTTTTCAGTGTTTTTAATATAAAGTAGACATATTTAACTTCAATATAAACCAAATTCCAGATGTCCAAAAATATGCCCACAGATATTTTCTTACGCCGGTTCTATTTACTTTGTTGAGATATAATATTATATCATATTTAAATGCAGTCAATCAGATTTAATATGTATTTTTGAAATATTTGAATGTCTACTATATTACACACCCTTTATTCTCAAAGTTTGTTCTTTACTAGCAGAATTTGCGTAAATACGCACATAAACTTTGGTATATGGCTCTAACTGAAAGTGATATTAATTTGTGCCCTACAGAGGGGTGTAACGAGAATCTAACTGATCAGAACCATTATAATAGGAAAAGACATATTGGTAGTTGCATCAATAAGTACCAGGAGAAGATAAATCGTATAAAGAAATGTAAAAGCCACATCACAATGAGAAGATTATTTTCAGAAAGCAGAGAAAGAGATATTAGATACTGTAGATACAGAAAATACTTCCATATCTATTGGAAATCCTATTTCATCAGCACATAACGAACTAGATTTCGAAGAACCCTGAAAATTCACTTAATCGCACATAATTCGCGCCCTCTGAGAGATAAAAATCTGAAAATTTAATCGAACATGTACATTAACGATGCGGACACGTTGGTCAAACCAGATTGCCAATATGCTTACTCATTATCGCATGATGACGTAATCACTAAATTTTCAGATTTTTTAATTCGACTATTACGCCTATTTAAGCTTTATAATCAATATTAGGAGTATATAAACCACACACCAACCGCTTCGCGGTTGGTGTGTGGTTGTGTTCTGCGGCGAATCGACCTAGCAAGCGAAGCGCGCTAGTTAACTCCAATGCAAGTGCAAACATGAATCTCACTGATCACATGTAAGAAGATGAAAATCTAAAAATAAATACCTTTCAATGAGAAAATGTAATGGTTAAACTCCAAAAATATTTGGTGATATTTACTGCAGTTTTACATTTCAACTGATGAATGATATATCCTAAGCTACCTTTTAGAATGGTGTTTTCCATCATATTGACTGTTTGGGAAATGATTACATGATCTTTTCAATATCTTTTGGACAACCATCAAATAGTTGTTGCATAAATTTGGAATGGAATACAAGCTTTAAAAAACTTATTGACAGAAGCATTATAAATATTGACGATTCATATATTAGCACATTAAATAATAAGTTCTTAAATCATTCACAATTAGCAAATAAAGTTAAAATCTGTCAAAGTAATAAACGAGAGTTGCGTCTTCACTTGTTAAATAAACAGTTCAGATATTAAAAACTTTGTGGAACTTTAGCTTTGCATCAGTGATTTTGGTAAATAATTCTGAGCAGAATGTACCACGTCTCCATGAGCTCCTCTCAATTGCAATAGGAAATCGACGAAGTATTTCACACATTATATCACAAGTTCTCAATGCAGTTGATAATATGTATAGATCAAGACCTAGCCAAAATGATAAGGACTTGGCATTTTTGGTCTTGAAATTTGGAGGTCTAAGTTTTCTTGACATTTTATATCGGGCAGGGGTATAACTTAGTGTTTCTACAGCATATAAGGTGGCCAAAACTTGTATACCTATAGTTTATTCAGTGCAAATTCCAATTAGAATTTGTTTTGAAAGTAACATTAATTTAGACATTGAAGGTATAAATGCATTATCTTTGAAAATGTTTGAGACGTATATAAACCCGAGACTTTATTATTGTCCTAGAGACAATCAAGCTTATGGTACATGCTATCAACATGGAAAAGGTGTTAATTTGACATTAAATTCATTTGAAGACTGCGAGGTGATCAAAGAACAGATAGATTCAGACCAACTTCATGTTCCAAAGGAATGTCTAGTAGTTGGCATCACACCTTTAAATGCAGTATCTGAAATTCAAACAATAATTATGTGACCAACTTGTCAGAAAGATGACTACTCGGGGACATAAAGAATTATAAATGAGGTTAATGAAACATTAAAAGCAAAAACTGGATTTCCATTAATTAACTTGTGTACCGATGGGGATGCAACTAGACGAAAAAGTTGCTGAACATATCATGTCCATTAGAATACCTTCGAACTCTCCAATTTATGAAATGTTATCATATAAATCCATTAATTGATCTAGTTGCAGATAAAGATCTTTTAACATGTAACTTTGATCCAAAGCATCTTGTTAAACGTTTATGGTGTACGTTTCTTAGGGAGGTTTCAATTGAGTGTGTCAAAATTACAAGATATAATTTAAAAGAAATGTTTAGTTCTAATGCTAATATTGAAACATTGATATACCCTCAAGATAAACAGAATGTACCAAATGCAAAAAATTTTTTGCTCTGCTTTGTAGATGCGATTACAAACGATGTAGCTTCATTTTCAGGAATACCATATCAATTGTTATCGATAGAGAAACATATTGTATGTTAGGTAAGATTTTTATGGTGCTCTTTCATTTTATGTACATATATATTGAAATGTCAATTTCCGAACAACTTAGAGCAATATTGCACATCGTCATATTTACCTTTTTACCTATACAGACAAAACACCACGTCCTTAATGCCTGCTCAACTTTACAACGATTTGCAATGTACATTAAATGACGCATTACTAAGTGCTGCTAAATTAAAGATATCTTCTCTTGGGAAAACCTTTGTATCTCGTGCGAAATGGAACAGATCCACTTGAACGCTATTTTGGCACAACCACTCAAATGTTATGGATGCCCTTGGCTTGATAAATATCTCTCGATCCAAGGTTGTATGCAATAAGATTTTATTGGTACAGCATCCTAATTGGAGCAAGAAATCTAGATATCAGCGTAGGATAGCACTGGACTATTCGACCCACGTGATTGGACATCAGAGCACTTAATTCTTGATGATGTGCAAATCAAGTCAGTTTAGATGAGTGGCTGTATGTATGCCTTTGCCATGATTGTGGAAAATGCGAGAATTTTGATTTATCAGATATTAAAGAGAATGGATTAACACTGAGATGTCCCCTAAAAAATTCCTATGTTGGATTAAATACTTCTGATATTGATTGGAGTCTTATAGAAAGAGAGGCTGACCCATTAGAAATGACACAAGTAATGAGGAACTTTTTAACTTAGCAGAATTACTGCCTACTGAGAAACATGATGTGACATTTACATTAGATGAGGGAAAAGCTATTTATAAATCTAGTTGCCTGAATGAAATATTCAAATAAAAAAGTTATCTAAGGATCTTCGAAGAAGGGTGCAGGGTGCATCTGATTTTCCACTGATTGATATCAGTGGAAATGACAGTGAAGCTTTTATCTCAACGGGAGATCCAGTAGTGCATACATCTTATCAGAGGATTATCACAGCAAATATTGAAAAGATGTCGAAAGCAAATGTAGTAATTAATAATCGGTTATAATTATCGGTATAACAAATTTGATTAAGTCTGTTAAAATTCGTTATACCTCTAACAAAATTTGTGAAATGTCTAACAGATTTTCCATTACCAAAATTACTAAAAAGTCTAACAAAATTGCTGAAAAGTCTAACAAAATTATGAAAAATTTCTAATAAAATCATTGAAAATGCTAACAAAATTACTGAAAAGTATGACAAAATTACTGAAAATACTTTTCATTAATTGTAGGATTAGGTTAATTAGAGCAGTTAACTGTATCAGTAATTTTGTACTTTTCAATAATTTTCTTAGACTATTCATAAATTTTGTTATAGACACTTTCACTAATTTTGTTAGATTTCTCATTGATTTTGATAAACTTTCTAGTAATAATGGTAATGGCAAATCTGTTAGACATTTCACAAATTTTGTTAGAGGTATAACGAATTTTGTTAGACTTTTAATTAAATTTGTTAGACCGATAATTAGGACCCATTAATAATCTTCCTTTATCATTAAATAATTTGAAGCAATGAATACTGTCATCATAACCATACAGAAGCTAAAGACAAAAGAGTGTGGATTAAGACTCGATTGGAATGGAGAATATGATGGGGAAGGATTTGATGTAGTTGGAAGTACCTGAATGCCAATGCAGCCCTCCATTGATATTAATCCCCCTGAAAATTAGTCAAAATTATATTTTGACTTGCAGTTAATAAATGACATTGGGTTCACTTAATAATATTTGAAAATGATGAAGCCGATGTAACAGTGGCATCAGAGGGAACAATGAAGATTTTTTTAAAGAAAAAATGTTGTTCATCAGGATATGAGAGCACATATAGGAGGACATATACTTAAGAGGAGGTTGAAGGTCCTAATGTCTGTTGATTCTGTGGGCGAGATATTTGTACGATAGAATTGCATGCTACATCAAAGAAGGGTTCTAACAAAATTTTTAGAATTGGTAGACAAGACTGCGCATACTTCTTTGATTATGGCCGTAAGGCAGCAAGCTCGAAGAAGAATCCTTGCACCAATCGTGTGATTAATTGTCCATTAGGTTATTGTACCTCTACAATATGGACATATAACGCTAATTATCATTACAATGTAAAACACCCAGGCGTCGAGGTTCCTATCCTTGTTGAAAAAAAAGAAATTGATACAGTTAGACGCATTTAGAACTAAACTGTATAATATTTTTATTCCCCTCTCTCTATTTACAAATAACTATATTTATAAATCGAGAAAATGAGATCATTAAACCTGACATCTCAATTATCAATAAAGTTCTATCAGTTACACTAATTTTTATTTTATTTTTAATTATTCGTCTCAAATTATCAGAGAATACAAGTCCGGAATTAATTTACTTCCAGTGTTCATGGATGAATAATTAGACGACATGTTTCCAACAGTGCTCGACGATTTAGGAGGTTTTGGTGGCAAGAGCAACCACAATCTTTATTAAGCCACCAAATTTTGCCTTTCGAGGTCTAGCCATAATTTGGGGACTATTTGACTTTGTGTAGAGTATATTTTTCGTAGCATTGATTTATATTTAATAATAGTTTAGTTCAATGCATCAGAAGTCTGTAAATCCATTAACATTTGGCTGTTATTTAATCTTTAGCCACCAAATAAAGTGAGGTGGTGGCTTAATTAGCCACCATTAAAATTTCATTTTGTTGTGCACTGGTTTCCAATGCAATTTTGCCATTTAATTCATGAGGAACAAATGGTACTATAAATTAGATACCATTTAAACAATCAATCTGAAATTATAATTAAAGGTATTAGAACTCGAAGAAATGGAAAAATAACTGCTAGCAGTACAGTTTACTATTAATTGAGCTGTCAGAGATGTGACTTCGTCAGGGAAATTACTTGAAAAATCCTTATAAGTATTGAAATTTATCATAAAAATATCCAAACTACTAATGTAAAGAATTGCAAAAGATTATTCCATGTAAAGAGTGAGATAACTCTGAATTAAGCTCAAAATATTGTAAATAAAATGGGGTGGCGGAATAAGTATGTCCATTGTCTGTACATTCAAAAACTTATTAGCACCAAATTATTCCTTGTATCTTTCTTTTCCAATATTTGTAAAATTTACATTTCATCCGTGACTCTCAACATTCCAACTAATCATTTGTTGACAAATTATCTAGAATCCGAATGATTAAAAAAAGTCCAACAAATTTTAAATTCTTTTGTTCAAAAATACCATATAGTACGTTATATGATTTATTTTTTCTGTATTAAGGTTTTTTTAAATCAGCTATTTAATATTATTCTAATTTAGTGTAATTATTATATTGAAAAATGTATTAAACAAAATTATACAGCAAAATTATGAATATAACCAATTATATCTTTGTACATTACAATTTGCTAGACAGTAAATAACTCCTAAGCATATGTAGATTGCGTTTGCCTAACTTTGCACAGCACAGGCAACATGGTAGGTTTACACTTGCAATTATTTCTATTTTCGATAGTTTAGATATCTTGATGAACCCCTCCCATGCTCGTTACTCACGTCACCAAAAGAGCGAAGAAGTAAAATGTAAAGGGAAAAATCGTAACTTTAGAGACAGATTACAACTAATAGCATTGTATGTATGAAGAAGTTTCTGAATAGTTTATTAATAGTCCGGTGATCACTGATTCCCCCGAAAGTTTTCAGTTACCGATTCAAATGTATTCCAGGCAGCTTTCTCCGAAGAGTTAATGTTTCTTCCTTAATATCCTTAATAAGTTCTCTGATCTGAAGTCCGATGAATACTCCGTCTGTTATCTGCGCATCACTCATTTTGGGGAATTTGGACTTGATTTACTGGAAAGATTCACCTTTCTTTGTTGAATTTTAACAATGCTACAACAAAATTCGCGATAAGACCCACTTAATATGTAGAGGAGGAAAATAACCTCCTATGGACTACTAAAGGGTGGTAACAAACCTTTATTAGCTATAATTAATTTATCACGGAGAGGCCAGTTTTGTATGAAGCAGCAATACTTTTATAACATGATAGTATACCCAGAGTATTCCGATTGTAAGTATTATAATTTACATGTTCTAATCGGATTACCAATGTTTCATGGGACTCTCGCCAGTTTTCTGAATATGCAATTGGTATAAAGCAGGAGTTCTTAACCAGGGGGAAATTTCGGGAATATAAGGGGGAAATCAATTTAGACAAAATTAATAATAATAATAAACTTAATTAAATAAAACATTATAAACCATATATTTTATCTACATAGATCATTTCAAAGTACTGATCACCAATCATATTGATGTTATGCTCTATGGTTTGCTAAATATGTAAGCAGCAGACATCCAAAAGGTTGTTTGTAGAGGCTACTTTTTTCCTTATACAAATGAAGGGGGAAATAGGGTAGAGTGAACAGACCAAAAGGGGAAATTACATAAAAAGGTTAAGAACCCCTGGTATAGAGGGTAATAGATTGTCAATTGTGAAGCAACACTGCCTTGATGCTGAACTTAAAAGAGTAAATAAACAGATGCCAATCTGATGGTATGTGTTGAAATTCTAAAGCCTCCATCAAAGCGTCGATGTTGTTACAAAAGCATAGAGTATTATACATTTCGAAATATATTGAGAAAGCTTCTTAACGTGTAATAAAAACTGATGTTTTTGTCCCTTCCTCCAGCAATTTCGAGTTTGATTCTGGAACCAAGTGATTCACTCTGTTCTTTGATTGAATTTAGATCTCTGAGACTCTGAGTAGATAATACAGATACAATTAATTCATTAGATGAGGAAGGAGGGATGACTAACAAATTTCAATGGAGGTGGAAAACTAATCATCAGATTCCAACGAAATAATTTCATCTATAGGCATAAGACATCATGTGAAATATATTGAGGTTTAGGAATTTGTCTTCTGTAGTCTTCTGTATGAGTAACTGGACGCATTGCAGAGGCGAGGTTAGGGTAGATTATATAATTTTTGCTCTTAGCATAAAACCCTGAAATATCAGTGATGCACAGTATCAATCAGTGAAGTGATCTTTTTCTCCCTAGATCATCAGAACAGCAAAAGCATTGATTTGCGTGAACCATTAAACCAATTACTCAAACACATTGAATAAGTGGCACAACTAAAATGTGGAGCCCATCTGTAATCTTTACAACCTAACATGCATCAGAAATATAGTTTTACAAGAGGTGTCATAATCAGGGATGGATCCAGCACCAAATATATGGGGGGTGCAATGCACAGGGTTGGGCCTTAAAATTGTGGACGCAGTGGGGAGCACCCGCGGGTCAACCGTGTCAGTCTTTGGACGTTCTTTTTTTAAGAACCTCTTTTTAGAAAGGATCTTTCAAGTAGGTTGAAATATATTTAATATACGTCAAAGAAAACTGATCTACAATAACCAGTTTCAGTCAGAGAGAACTCCGTATATATTTTTGTTTAGCTATTTAGTTCTGAATTTGGAGGATTTCTGATATTTGATATACAACCTTCCCACAAGTATTCACAGAAACTCTGAAAAATTTCTATCAATCAATCTCGGAAATGGTGCCAATCCCTATATATAACTTTTGGAATATAATATCATATTCTTGGGGGGGGGGGGGATTCGCACTCCCCCTGAGCCATATTTGATGGAGTGTACCCGCTGAACCCCCCGGTGGATCAATCCCTGGTTATAATAGGTAAATGAAATGTGCGAGTAAAATCAAGTAGGGTGCTTTTCGTAATGATCAGAATCAGTGTTTTTTTTAAGGATTTGCTTAGAGGGCCCTACCAACAATTAGAGCCCCTCACCCCAACAATTAGAGGCCCTCACTCTACATTTCATGATATTGAGTACTTAGCACGTTAAAAATTAGAGGCCCATTGATAAAAATTAGAAGACCATTTTGGGCCTCTAATTTGCCTTAAAAAAAACACTGATCAGAATTATACAGGATATTTAAATAATTTAAGAAAAAATAAAAGGAACAATTTTTTGGTAACCAATACTATACGTATATAGAGTGGCGTGCTTCACCAGCAGAACACAACTACACAACAACCAATTTTTGTTTGTTGTGTGGTTCAATACTTCTAACGCAAATTATTTTATAAAATAGAAGAATTTGCCACTAAGAAATTTTAATGGCTACGTCACACAATTGGCATAAATCTATGCTAGATATCTAATGAAGTATTATTGACATATACGTTAACGGTGGCTGTAAACCGAATCGCATTATCAAAAATGATGTATGTAATCTCCTAAACGTAGTTCTGGACAATTCATGATAATTCTGCCATAAATTATATGTTAACTTTGTTAACAAAATTATATTATTCACCATGATTATTGATTATAATTCTGGAAGACTTGAACCGGTATAATTTTCCTACAATCCTAATATATATGGTTGAGAGTCATCAAGTGACCCTCGTCGCGGCTTTTCGCCGCATTTAGAAACTTTTTATTTGAATATTACATCAAATAGGTTTAAGAGCTAGTACTAAATACATTTTTGCAATACTATTGACACCTGAGTATGTTCCACTGATTTTCAGACAATTAATTTCCCTGCTAAACTATTATTCTTCAAATTGACACCGAATTGTTTGATATTAGTCGGATCCCAAACGGTAGTAATACAAAAATTAACTGGTTGGAAGCTTGTCTCATAAAGGTTAGAAATTCAAGAGATTCTCTAATGTTCATGAAGCTATATATGTACTAAAGCAATACATTTATTTGTAAAATAAAGTGTTAGTGCGCCTCCGTGCGGGGTATAATACTTTTCTTAATATAATATTACTATATAATTTACACTTTAAAACTCTAAGGACTTCACGAAATGATGCGACACTAATAGTCCCATAATTTTTTAATAGTGGACTAAATGCATATTTTTGTCCGAAATGGAAAGAAACTAAAAAGTCGATGCCAATAAACTAAATCTGTTCGAAGAGATCAAATTGATTAAATGAATGTAGTTATAGTGGTTATAAAGTCTATTTGAAATCAATCAACTTTTGAGTGAAAATAGGGATAAACTGTGATAAAATAATCAATTAATTGTTAAAACTTTGATTCGTTTGTAAGTAGAAGTGTTTACCAACACAATGATACATTATTCTACAATTCGAACAACACACTTAATGTACCAATAGTCAAACAAACATACGGATGAAGTAAAGCCCTCGTTGGGAGCATGGGAGCCCCTTGTTCATAGTAGAGTTAATAATTTGATTAAATGCAATCTGGATTCTAGTCCCAGTCCCGGACAAACAAAAGACTTGGTCTCAATGGGTGACTAGTGCCACAAGTGGTTAAGATCAGGTACAAATAAACTACAAATAAATCGACACAACATTATACCTGAATCTACTAGCTTTTCAAGTACAGAACATAAGTGATATTCTTCTCTTCTCTAGCCAATTATTGCTCCCTTTTGAACCTTCGCGGAGGTCTCGGCCCCTTTTCAATTAGAAACGGGGCCCCAGGATAAATATTTACGAAATAAGCAAATACAGTTATAAATAGAATCTTCATATAATGTTTAACCCTTTTGAGTCAAAAAGTATTTCTCTCATACAATGAAAGTATGGATGCCCTACCTATCAGGACCCTTACATTCTGTGCTCTTCTACACTTGGAAATTACTGCTAAGGCTTCTTATTTAATCAAGTTTGTTATTAAAAATTTGATCAACTCTACAGCAGGGCTTTACATAAATCATTGATCATAATTTGAAATCAAAATCATTGGAAAAAAAGTGATATAAAAATCAATCAAAATCTAATCATTCAAAATGTGAGATTGAAAAAATGAATCATCAAATCATTTTGATTAACCACAAAATGATCAAAAATGAAAATTAAATCATTTCCAATAACGATGATATAATTAGTTTTTTTGTTACTCCCGAGTCCCGAAGATGTTCTTTTAGCCGAATACTAATATACACACAGTAACAGATTTTTAATAGGTGATCCAAGAATCTTAAACAATATAATAGCTACAATAACAAATCACTTTGGTTATTTGGACATGGGAAATAAAAATACATGCTACTATAAATTAGTAATTCTTTTCAGATGTACCTATTAAAAGGTTAAAATAACTAATTCCGAGGAGACTAATAAGCGGAGTCGATAGTAATAGTATATACAATAGTATATTTCACCCATTAAACCGGAGCAATCTAAGACTATTGGTATTGGGTTGCAGTGGCGGCGGAATGAAACTTTTCTTAGGGTTGGCTGAAAATCGTACAGAAAATTATAGGTAATATTAGTGATTGTTGGAATATATAATTATACTAAGTGCTTCTTAATAGTAAGACATAAAGTGGAATTTACTACTTTTAAAGTCGAATTTACTACTTTTAAGCGTAGACTGCCGGACTGATTTTTCCGGAAATAGCAAACCTTGTAGTTCTTTGTAATTAATATTTAGAACATATTAATTTGAAATCCAACAAGAGCACAATAATACATCAACATGCTAGAATTTTTGAAATTTTTACTAGAGGATTTTGACAGAAAGTGATGACACATACTTTATCTATAAATTAATAGAACGCCGTTAACATGCAAGTAATCCTTTGTTTCTATATTTGAACAATTACGACTATCTTATTAGTTATCATATCTCAAAATTTGAACAAATCCGCCTCAGTAAACGAAAGTTACACCATTAAAAGAAAATCGACTTTTCTGTTTTGATGAACCATGGCTTACGAAAAAAGACATCAGTTATATTATCACAACTCTATATTAACCAAACCAAATATCCTAAATAGTCAAAATTTAGTCTAATATCTTCTTGCGGGTATTTCCACGGTGAAATTTTAATATTTCGAATAAACGGAAGCAAGTGGCAAGCAAGTGTAGCAGTAAACTTTAATACTACGTAATCATAACAATTTCAGAAACTTTGGATTTTTTCAATGAAATCGATAGAGAGTCCAAAACCATGTCTAGATCTGAATTTTCACGAAATTTGAATAATTTGAATACGGGTTTTCCACCTGACACAACGTGTGTCAGTTAGGCAGTCTGCAGTTAAAGTCGAAATTACTACTTTTAAAGTTGAATTTACTACTTAAAGTGGAAATTAAATTAGGACAGCTTTCATAGGCAATAAACAGTATTTATAGGTTTGATGTGTAAATACTAAATTTGCTCTTAGCCAGGTAAAGATTAAACAAGTATATCACAGTACTTGACCTATAATCCTATACAAGCCTGAACTTTAGGGGGGTAAGCCCCCCTAGAATTATCTTCAGGGGGACTATAGCCCACGTAGCCCCCGTGGTTTCGCCGCCACTGTTTTGTTGTTCCTGGTAAAACTTGGGTTTCCATTTGGCTGAGTGATTGTAGTTTCAAACGGGGGTGAAGTGAAACGATAAAATGCACATGGACCCGTAATTGCATTTAACGTGTACATACTACAATATCCTCCTGAAGTGGAAGAACATATAACATACATGTTAGTTATATTATTATTACAGAGCAGAAAAATGATTTGATTTAAATAAAAATCAAATCATCAACTTTTCACAAATCAATCAAAATCAAATCATTCTAAAAATGAAAAGGAAAAAATCAATCATCAAATCACTGAATGTTACCCCAAGATCAATCATAAATCATTGATTTGATTTGAAAAAAAATAATCTAAATGATTTATGTAAAGCCCTGCTCTACAGTCGTTTTAAAGTGAGCTCATTCCTCTTCTTCTAACAAAAAGAGCTGGGTATGAGTGGAAAGTAGCGATGATAACCGATTATTAGATAACCGATTATTTAATCGATTATTTAATTTTCAAACATGAACGATAACCGATTAATTCATTTCGATTAATCGGTTATGGCTAGTGCATTCAACTAGTATGTAATCCTTGTAATATAGAGATGTATTTGCTTAACTAAACCAAAATAACCATGTGATGCGGTAGTAAGTTTATATATACTTAATATTTTTAGCATAGCAACCTGGTATGATCTGTTTTCATTTACCTAGGTTTTTATTATTCTAATTTTAGCTTACATTAACTATAGTACAACCTAAAAAATTTAAACTGAAAAGATTTCAGTGTTTCTATCCAGATTTCTGATATAAATGTTTAAATGATAATATTGAAAATGTTCGTGAACGTTTTTCTTGATAAACTTTGTAAAAATAATATTTTGGGGTAGTTTTGTCATCGAAACAAGTTTTTTCACTGTTTTGCGAATAATACGAGAAAAAATTAGCTCTCTACAAAATATTTCTGACATTTACATATTCAACATCATGTTATGTATAAGGACACCTTGTATAAAGGTTCACCGTAATCTTCAAAAGTTTTCAATAGTGTCTTTCCCAATATAATTTGAATTGGACACTTTCTTACACAAATTCTCGATTTGAGATATGTCCAAGTGGCAGAATCTGGAATTTGAATGAACGACAATATATTGTTGGCAAGGTATATGATTCCATCATGTTTTTTAATTTAGATAAAAATAAATCCAGGAAGTTAGAGCTAAGTTTGATGGTCTTGAAAGCATATTTCAAGACCCAATAATTCTTCATAAATTATTAGATTTAGATTCTCTCATTTTTTACATTGCTACTTTCATTTGTTCAGTATATATTCATATTTGTTCATGAACGGTGCCAAACAAAAACAAGGTGGTGGAAAAGTAAACTTGATGTTGGATAATGATAATAACCGATTAATAACAGATTAATCGGTTATGATGCATTATAAATATTTGATAATCGGTAATTCAATATATAGTAATCGTTCAACAACACTAGTGGAAAGCGAACGCGCAAACCAAATATTTAATAGTCCACTTTTGCTGCACCAGTAAATAAGTGTTAGATCAGAATATTCAATAACTCCTTAATGTGTAGAAATGATGAAGATCTGAATTTCAAATGGAAGATAATTAAGTGATCCAGTGGTGTATGTAAGGGACGCGGCGCACCGGGCAACTCTATCACTACTTTGATTGCAATTAAACTGATCGATGCAAAGTTCACATATTTCAAGCGTAGGTTCGAGCATAAATGTGATGAGCTAATGAAAGACTGCCCTGATGTAGGCCAGGTTCCACCAATTTCGCAAATTCACAGAGGGATTCAAATAAAAATTCAAAATATTAGAGGAAAAAAAGATCAATAGATTGATTGAATATTGTACATAAATAGACAATAGGGAAAGGTGTGACCTTCGTTATATAAAGCCTTACTACTACTCCGAACCATGGAATACTTTAGGCCATTGAATCTCATTATCTCAAAGATCATTGAAGTTAGGCCTAGAAAATGTATCATCAGCGAATAGGAAGTTACCAATTGCGGATAGATGAGCACAAGCATAGTTTACATAAAATAGATAGTTTTTGAGTTATGGCTCATTTAAGAAATATGCATTTCCCTGGCAACCGAGGAATGTGTCAACATTCAATTTATAATTTCGATATATTTCATTCAACAAGTTATGGACATCCTCATGTTCCAATTTTTAACATTTATAACGCGTTTAACTACAGTCGACTCCGCTTAATAGAGCCACCTCGGGACCAGGTTGTTTTGACCCGATTAAGCGGAGAAACCGATTTACCGAAAATATTGTAAGTCAAACTGTAATTCTGTCCTATAAATCCTGTGAATTTTTGACCCGATTAAGCGGAGAAACCGATTAACCGGTGGCTCTATTAAGCGGAGTTGACTGTATGATAAAAACACGATAATTCCAACGAAAAATAGCGATTACGTCATCAAATGGTGATATATCACAATTTTAAAGGGTGTTATGTATGCCTTGATATCATGTTCCTAACTTCCTATATAGTTATAATGCACTTCTCAGTTCTGTCATTACTAGATATTGAGATAAAGATAAGTCAGCTAATAATCAATTGCCTTTAAGTAATCCATGGAGTAGTTAGGCCTTATATAACGAAGGTCACGAGTATGCGAGACGATATCATACCTCAGAGGTAATTTTTCAGGCAAAACATTCAACCTGCATTCCACATAATTGCTCAATTTCGGAGGTGCCGTGCATACGTGGTCCACTATGTATTATTTACATCGGAGAAAATATAAAAACATTTTAAGAAAGAAATTTTTTTTATCAATGCACGTACATAAAATAATTAGAAAGTGCGTATTGTGTAAACCTGATTTGATTGAAGAGATTAATTCTTTAAGTTCCAAAGTTGAAGATTGAACCGTTTCCAAAGCATATTCAATTGGACTGATTTCCCGAACCTCTGTAGATACAACTGGAAATGACTTCAATAATCCAGGAAACCTAATTCCAGTGTAATAAATAGTTCTTTCTAACCATAATGTCTTAAACTCATTTGTTTTATCTTTATGACCTTTATGAAATGGCCTTGAATGGCGAAATCTGAAGACGTCATTAACTTTATGAAAACTAGAAAATTACAGATTTGAAACCACAATAAAAGAAGTATCCATTACACCCGCGCTAGTTAATTAAATTACACCCTCATTAATCGGGAAAAGCATAGGCGCATCCATGGCCTACTTAATATACGGCCGTGTATGTCACCGAGAAGGCCAAAAAAATAGAAGGCCAGTTTATAAATTTCATTCTAGGCTAAACTATGCCCTCCTATTGTTATTATTTGCATTGTATATGGGGTAATCAACCATTGCGAGTCCAATGGAACCACTTTTGAGAATCTCAGATTTGTGGTTAAGCTGTTTAGGCGCCATTTAATGATGACGTCAGCATATACTATATATATTGTATTAATTAATATTATTATTATTATACGCATGAAATTAGTAGAAGTGAAATCATAGTAATAAATTCAAAATCAGAGAATTAGACAATAGACAATAGGAATGTGAAGCAATAAATCAATCCAGATCAATTGAAGTATGCATAATGTGGTTAGAATGTGGCAAATCAAAATAACATTCGAGCTTCTGTGGAATATGAATAACTAATCACTTTGACATTCCATAAAACACTTGACAAAACTTTGAAACCACCTCTGTAGCCATAAAAGAAATTATCTGTTATTCCACTAGTATTATTCAACATAATTTTCCTCCAAATATGCCCAATAAATGTTCAGTTCCTGGATGTAACACAAATTACGAGTTATGTCAGACTAAACCAGTTTTCAGATTTCCACAGGATCAAGTACTCTCAAAAAAGTGGATAGAATTTTGGAATAGGAAAGATTACGAGTCCAGCAAATCTTCTGTAATGTGTATTGATCATTTTGAAGATAAATATCTTATCAAAAATAAAGAAAGAATCAGGCTTGATTATTCTATGAGTCCAATCCCTACTATTCACCCGAAATCCATTCCACTATCCCAAGCTCCAGTGCCATGTGAACCACGGAAACTCCCAAAAGTTCGAGTATATGCCCCTGATGAATTAGGAAGTTTCATGTCAATATATGATGTCAAATCCTTCGATAATCTAGTTGGGTTCATCGGACAAGCAAAATAATATCAACATTTTCAGTTAGAAATATCTGATAGCAGTATTACAGCATTCCGAGTCCAGATTTGTTCAGGAATTGCGAGGGTCAAAGAATGCATACACGTTGACAATGGCTTTCATGTCAAGCTAAGCTATGACAGTTGTCCCATCCCACTTCCTAGTTACATACAAAAAGGTGAAAGATGCAAAATTACTTCTCTAGATATGCTTACAAATCTTCCAACATACTGTAGAAATGCTGCAGCAACCTGTGATACAAGCATAATTGATGAGTTAACATACGCCAAATACTATTTCAAAAAGGGAGACCACCTTATTCCTCTAAAGCATTAAGATTTGCATTAATCTTTCGCTATACTTCCCTTTCTGCATATCGATCAGGGTTGTAAATAAATCATTTTTTTTTTCTCAAATCAAATCAAATCAAATCATTTTAGATTTAAAATTATTTCAAATCAAATCATTTCAAATAATTTGAGATTTCAAATCATTTGAAATCAAATCAAATCAAATATTTGAAATATTTGAAACTTTCAAATCATTTCTGAATCACTGTCAAAACGTATAGAAATTATGAAAATGATCTTATATATTTGAAATTGAATTGAAAATGACGTGAAATTATACTAAAGCGATTTGGAAACGATTTGAAAATGATTTACCGAATACTATTTGAAAATGATCTGAAAATGATTTGAAAAATGATTCGAAAATGATTTGAAAATGATTTGAAATAATTTCAAATCAAATCAAATCAAATCATTTGAGAATTCAAATTCTCTTAAATCAAATCAAATCAAATCAAATATTTGAAATATTTGATTTGATTTACAACACTGATATCGATACCTGCAAGAATTTCTCCCTCTGCCTAGCTTATCTTTATTATACAAATTAAGTGCCAGAGGAGTAGACACCAGTAAAAGTTTGATCTCTTTAAGGGAGAATTCTATATTTGGTAACGACGTGATCATATTGCTCGACGAAATGTATTTACAGCAAGAAGTTCAGTACGATGGGCGAGAATTAACTGGATGCACTAATCTATTACAATTGTACAAAAGCATACTTTGCTTTATGGTGGTTTCTTTGAAGCAATCAATACCTTTTATACTAAAAGCTATTCCACTCACAAAAATTGATAACCATATCGTACAAGATGGTATATTGGATTGCTTGAAAATCCTGAACGAAGCACTCTTCAATACGAGAGCCGTGATCAGCGACAACCATCCAACTAACGTTAGCGCGTTTAAACACTTGAAAGAAAGATATCCCTGTTCACTACGCGAAAACTCTATGATCAACCCATCCAACCCAGAGAGACATTTATATTTATTATTCGACAGCGTTCATTTAATGAAAAACATCAGGAACAACTTGATTTCGAAAAGATTTTTCAAAATTCCGGAACTATCAACAAGCTTAATGGATAGCATTTATGATGTTGTACCTGGGTTTATCAAATGGTCAGTTTTTCATCATATCCATGAAAGATATTTAGAAATGCAATGCCATTTGAGGAAAGCACCCAAAATTTCAGAACAGGTGCTGCATCCTGGAAATAACAAACAATCTGTGCCACATGCACTAGCAATATTCGAATTAACAACTATTGCAGCCATTCGCCAATACTTTCCCGAAGAAATAACTTCCTCTTCGTTTCTAAATTTGATCTACAAATGGTGGTTAGTTGTAAACGCCAAAGAAAGATTTCATCCTATTATAGTTGGCAATGCTCTAGTGTCAAATAATGGAAAAATTAATTTTCTGCAGAAAATGAATAACTGGCTAAGTCAATGGAGAGACTCAAAAAAAGTATGGCCTGTCTAAGCAAACATTTGATGCTCTAATCTGTAATAACCAAGCAATTGCAGACCTTAGCACAGATTTACTAAATGAAGGCTATCTATATGTTCTTACAGGAAGGTTACAAACGGATCATCTTGAAAGAAGATTTTCACAGTATAGGCAAATGTCAGGAGGTAGGTTTTTAGTGAGTCTTAAGGATGTATATCGGTCGGAGTCAATCATAAAATTGAAAACTATCCTTAGAAATAACATTGAACTCACCTCAATTTCAGTTTCTTCATCGGATGAACAAACAGCCATCATAGAACATTGTCTAACAGAAATTGGCAATGAAAACTTCGATGATTTAACTATTTCCCAAGATACAATTGATGTCATCATCTATGTAGCAGGATATATATATCTCTGTCTCTAGTCAGACACATTGAATGTGAATTGTGTACAATTTCCCTCAACAATGATCCTGTTTCTAGTGCCTACCAAGATGAAAGTAATAAAGGAGGCCTCAAGTATCCAACTTCATCATTGAGCAACTATGTACAATCAGCTTTTTCAGTTCTTAACTTTTTAGAGAAAAGAATTTTAAAATTAGACGTTCCCTCCAAAGTTGTAGCACAGTGTGTCCTGAATCGCTACTCATCTGATTGGGAACATTCTTTTGTCTGTGAATATCACTCTGACATTGGTTGTCAAAAGGTAAACTCCATCGTTGCAAATTGCTTCTTGAAGAACATAGTAAGGGATGTCAGTGAAAAGAGAAGATTGGATCAAGTAAGAGAATTTAAAAGAAGACAAATAAGTTGTGATGACAAGTAAATATTTATCTGGCACAGTAATATAAGAAAATCATGTATTAATTAATTAATTATTAAATAATTTAATATTTATGGGTCGCTATCATTTGTTTCATCATTAAACCACATGGAATTGGTTACGTATTGTTCATTCTTTAGAAATTAGCTATTGAATAAATGATCATGAAATAAGTAGCATTCAAACTATGTTAAATCAATCATTCTATAATTTTCGTCAAAATACTTACAATAGAATATTAATACAATATATATAGTATATGCTGACGTCATCATTAAATGGCGCCTAAACAGCTTAACCACAAATATGAGATTCTCAAAAGTGGTTCCATTGGACTCGCAATGGTTGATTACCCCATATACAATGCAAATAATAACAATAGGAGGCATAGTTTAGCCTAGAATGAAATTTATAAACTGGCCTTCTATTTTTTTGGCCTTCTCGGTGACATACACGGCCGTATATTAAGTAGGCCATGGCGCATCACATTACGAATATGCTCAGTATGTACATAAAACGGTAATTTAGAAACCAAAGTTTATATTACCTCCATTGATTCCAATTACAACAGGTTTTCATCTCAATATGTATATGTACAGAGATTGGATAGTCATACTACAGTCAAAATATAACCAATTACATGGGTTTCACAAATCCAAAATATATTTGTACATGCGGTACAGGCAGAGGCGTAGCCAGGGTGCGGCACTAGGGGCACAGGCCGCACCCAAAAAGTTTGTGCCCACAAGAATGCCCACTAGTATAATACTATAGTGCGGAAATGCCGCAACCATAATCCACCAGTGCCGCACCTTCATGCAGGCCTAGCTACCACCAGCTAGGGTATAAAATAAATTATTCTGTAACAGGTATTATTAAAGCTATACAAGAGAGTACAGTCAGGTCTGCTCACTGTAAACTTAGTTAAATAAATATCAAAAACTGATCAAAAAATTTGGTCGAAATTTAACAACTTATATTTAGTTGATTGCGTTCGCTCATTATGGTCTTTTTTGTGAATCAAAGAAGTTCCTAGCAAAAGAACCATAAAGTATATAGAGTGGTTTCAAACTTTTGAAAACTTTAAGGCCGGCACTGACTATACGACTATCCATAGCCTACTCTATATAAGGCCTACCATCACATGTTCCATGGATGAAGTAGTGTACGATATGAATTACTATGTTACAATACATAATGGTAGGAATGTGTTATTTGTTCTCTTGTTGAGAGAGAAACACATACTACTGTGTTTCCTAATTCTAATAATTTCACAAATAATGGAAACAAAACATAGAATAATAAAGGTAAATATGTAAGTGTTCGATGGGTATGTATCCTTCTTAGTGAGCGAATTTTTTTAATTTACGCTTTTCTATACCTTTAGAAATAAGAGCGGAGTTATAATTCTTGACTTTATTTGCAAGGAGACAATTGGAAGATGTGAAAATAATTTTCTTTATGATAATAATCAGAGAGACACCACAAGATATGCAACTTGAGTCACCAATCATACTAGTGTCTTCTAAGAATATCAACGTAAGCTGGACAAGAGACTTTCTGAATGATCCTTGCATGAACATCGCCGTCAAGTTGTCTTTGCTCTCAATCGCAGTCAGTGTCTTCCATAAAGTTATTATAGAGTCTAGTATAACCTCGGATGGATATTTTAGACCGCCACGGTCGGTTAATCTTATAAGTGTAAGCTCAGGTTGTGAATCTTCATCAAAAAGAAAATCCTTATCAATAGTTAAAAATTCATTGCAAACATGACATGACTGAGTGTTTTTCAAATACTTATGTACTGAATATCCAGCGATAAAAGCCAATGACTGAACTATTTGTCTACTACATTCAATGGAAGTTAAATCACCTATTTCATCCATGACCAGTTGCACATCTATTTCGCTATCATTACAAGTATCACACGTTGTTGAGTATGAATCGATAAATGTTTGAATTGAATTAAACCCAGATTCTTGTTGGGACGAAAATATCTTCAAAATGTTGGATAATTTTAGGCGGCGTTCAGTTTCAAGAATTTGAAGATATGTAATATGATAATTCGAACCTGACATCATACGATATAGGCCAAAATGATGTTCTAACGGATCTGTCTGTAAAAGGAACTCAAGAGATATTTAAATCCACAAAACTCAGTTAAATAGATGGTAATCTCAGGCAAGACAGTACACGAATGTTTGATGCTGGTAAAAGTTTGCTTACATAATTTTCCTTTATCGCCTGGTAATGCTTGCCAAGCTTCTAACCAAGTTACAACACAAGCTAAGAAGGAAAATCGTTCGTCCTGGAATATTAAAGGTCTTGAGAAATCATCATTTAAACGTTGACCATTAAATGGTGTGTTTATATTGAATATTTTCCAAATTTTAAGGAGGATATCAACAAACTCATGAGTATTGTTTCTGGTTTCTGGCTGACGAAGTTCATTTTGTAATTTCAAAGCTGCAATTGTCAATTCATTGATTACTTTCAGAACTAGTTTCACATTTTGGCGCTCAATGATAGAAGGAAAGCATGCTTTGATAGTTAAGTTTGGAGCTAATTTAGCTAAGGATTGTTTCTCTGAATTGTAGAGGAGGCGCACATCATTGAAAGATGCTGATAGAACTTGAACTGGATCTTCATAAGAACTTAACTGAATGTTTTGAAAGTTGGGGAAGTGAAAAGTTTTATGAAAATCTTGCTGATTTAACCAGTTGTTTCGAACTGATTTCAAGAGGTGTACAGAATAAAAAATAAAAAAAGCTTTCTTTGGTGGCAAGAAGGGTGTGGTACATGAGTTTCTAACTTCTTATTTGGAGAGAATTGCTTGAATAAATTCACATTTAAGGGATAATTATCTGTAGAAATAATTTGTACTTTCAAATCGCAAGATTCAATATCCAAAATACAAGATCTGATTATGGGAAAGAGAAATTCAGCAGTGATGGATGCACAAGGTATTAAACGAGCAATACATGACCATTTCTTATGTAAACTTGAAATCATGATGGCAAAAACAGTTCTTGTCGACTTATCAGGGGATAGGTTAGGACCAAATATTTTACCACCTTTATATGAGATATCAGACTTAAAGTGTATTTCATCCATCTGAATGATTACATTCTTCTCTTGAGGGCTAAAAGAAGAACTAATCTGGCTAAGGTATGTACTAAAATCATTTTCCAGGCCGAAGGATGAGTACAACTTCTCTAGCGTATGAACATGTGGTAGAGAAATGCATTCTGAACTTTGAAGAAAACTGTAACTCGCAGGAGAAATTAAATGCGTTTTTAAAGCCAAAATTTGAGTAATAACATTATATCTTCTTCTCTTCTTAGGAATATCAGAGTTCTCTAATTGCCCAAGGATAAATTGCAATTTTGTCACTAAATTAGAATAATTAGATCCTAATTCATCATCATCAACAAGATCAAATATTGCTTCATCAATATGTTATTTCGCTTTAGATATATGTTGTGAATATCTCTCGTTAGGAAAAGAGTTTTGCTTAAGAGTAATCTCTAATAATAGAGTTTCAATCTGTCGAATATCAGTGATAGAGTTATGGGAAAGAGAACAAACTTGCCCATATAGATAGCCAATCACTGATAAATAGGTATTTATTTCAAGCGAAACATCTACAGAAATCTTATGATTATCCATCTTTGGTAAGAATAATCTAATACAGTTATCCTTTGAAAACCAAACTAGCCAGTCAGTTGGGAGTGTAATTAAACTTAACTTATCTCGAATTTCTTGTACACAAAGAACACGAAACTTTTCCAACTCTTCATTCTCTGATTTCAGACTGAGATTAATTGCTTGGTTTAAGAAATCTTGCTCCTTGGAGTCAAAAGAAAGACGAGTGCGTTTGACCCCGGTTGATAGAGTGGATGAGTAATAGGGAGGACAACCTGGAAGTAGAGAAGGAACAGCGCCAAGTTTCAATTTTGGTCTTCCGCGCGGTACCTCATAGAATGTGCCATCTCCTTTGGGTACTATGTGAAACAGTTCAATATCTTCCTCCAGAAAATGCTTAGAACAAACATACACAGTTTTGAGATCACAAATATCTTCACGATGGAGAGCACGTGTCCAAGCCTGGCGAATCTCAGGTGGACCTTCAGGGAGTTTAAATACTGTAACACGTTCTTCAGGGGTATAATTACCCTTACATCCGGGAGCAGAACAGTTAGGCATTGAAAAACTAGTTCTAATTATAAATGTTGGGGAAAATGTTAATTAAATAAGACATTGTTTACTCTGGCCTAAACAGAGCAAACAAAGGGGTGAATAAGGAATTGACAACCCATAAAGGTTGGGAAAGGCAGGGAAAGCCTGGTTAAATAGATAATCGGGTGACTACTGGGAAAAAATATATACAAAACGTATTTGAAAGTTGATGAAAGTATTTTGTAATATATAGTACTTAGATAAAACTAAAATTTCAATTTATGGGTTGATAATAATATCGTACACTGCTTTATCCCTAGTCCAGATTTTCGAGGTTGATGGTAGGCCTTATGTAGAGTAGGCTATGGACTATCATATTGAATAGACTCCAAATTTCTCATTAAAAAAGTTATTAACAATAACAATAATAGAAATTTCTTATAATTTGACTTGTATAAAGTGAAAATAAAGAAGACAATGGGTAGGAAAGTATCACGGTTGCCGTGGGAATGGAATTTCTGTTCCCATTCCCATCCCATTCCCAAGGAATCCTGTGGGAATCCCCATAAGGAATCCCATAGGGGAGTATAATATATACATAAAAACCAATTTAATTACTAAAGCAGATTCGTATCAATAGTAAACCATATAATAAGTAAGCATGACCTAATGAAACAATATTCGAATATCCCATGGGAATTCCCACAGGATTCCTATGGGGATACCCACAGGGGAAAATCTGATTCCCATTCCCATCCCATTCCCATGGGTAGGGGATCCCCATGGGAATTCACATACCATACCCATGGCAACCCTGGAAATTATGGAAAGCTATTAACTTGAAGCATTCTCTTATTTCTCTATAATAAACACGATGCTTCCAAAACTGGACACCGTTATTAATATTAAATTTTTTTAATATTTTAACAAAATACCACTGACACCATATGAAAAGAGATACTGAAAATGAAAATCTAAGTACAATAACAGTAAATGCCATGATAGGCAATATAATTTCAGTTGAGGATAAATACGTACACCAATACCAAAAATATTCCTACGCAAAAAAATCCCATTGCAAATAGCACTTTATATGTCTAATTGTGACCTTCGTTATATAAGGCCAATTCACGACTTAAAAAAATTTGGACCATGGATGAGTTCGAAGTCCATTGTAATATAGAGGGTACTTTCTATCTCGATTATTAGTAACAAGCCCTTCGGTCTCGGTCACTGCGACGGATCACTCTCTCACAAAAGTCGCTTCGCGACTTTTGTTCGTTCGTGTTAGGCACTACCGATGCAATTAACGGCCGCTTCGCGGCCTTTCCCTCCCCAAAAGCAATCACATTAATAATGAGTTTTAAAAGCTCAATAAATTTCAGTTGCACGATAAGAAAGCTCGAATAAAAATAATACTAAAGAAAAACAGGCAATAGAATAGACAAATGATTGATTGGTTAAATAGATTAATTTTCAATCAATCAAATTGGAGCCCCAGAAAATATTTCTATTATGCACAATCTATTTATACTAATTGATGAAATTTGCTAATCCATACTAACAAACTCTCGAATTTAATTGGCCAACATATTTTGTCACCTTCAAATGTGAATATTTCTCTTCAAAAACCAATAGATCGTTGTCGCAGTACAAAATTACCCCTGTATATAAATTTTCAGCTTTCTGGGACTCGTAGTCTTTCCAATCAATTCTGGACAAACACACACACACACACACACACACACACAAACAAACAAACAACAATTCCTCTTTTAATATATAGATGGTATACCATAAATATAACTTGGAACAATATGGGAACATCCGAACATGATATCAAGGTATACATACTACATAGCACCTTTCAAAATTGTGAGATAATTAATTCGTATTCCGTATATGGTAAGAGCTGATAAACTAAAAAATATTAAAGTAAGGCATATAAAATGTAGTGTCTACGAATAGGAAGTCACCTATAGCGGACAGATTATCACTAGTCTAGTTACATAACGTTTATAGTTTTGGAGTTATGGCTCATTTTAGGAAATATACATTTGCCTCACAACCGAGGAATGTGTAAACATTCCATTTATAATTTCGATATATTATATTTAACTAGATCTGGCACAGTGGCACACCATCTGGAAATTTGGAATATTTTGACTTTCTTCCAAACTTTTCAAATTTACGCTCATTTGATAGAGCAATATTGAATTTATAGCTCTGTTAAATATTGTATCAATGTATACTTGTTTCGAAGAACAATAGGAATCCAAAGAAGAGTTGTCAACTATTACTCTGCTAATGGAATTCATCTCAAGAATTACCGCAGCTATTATTTGAGATGAATCAAGCGTCAAGCGTGAACAAAATATCAATTTCAAAGAATTCTATGTTCGATTATATGCAACGTTTGATATAATGTAGAATGTAGAAAAGGATACATAAATTATATATCGAAAATTCACATTTTATTTAACACTATTTTTGGAATTCAATTTTCTGTCATATCACAACTTCGAGTAACAGAACTTACTCTGTCGCGCTCTGTCAACTTATCTCGTGGGTTTCCTTTTGTATCCCTGTTAATTCTCTATCAGAATAAACCATCAGTAACTTGCCCGAAGTTGACCCAAAATTGTTAAATTCAATTTAGATAAGCCAACTTGATAAAAATCGCCCAAATTTCGCTTGTCAAAATATAATATAAAATAATGTGGTTCTTTAGTATTATTAATTTAATCATAATAAATATGATTAAATTATGGAATTAGAGTGCTTTAATTTATACTAGCTCGCTTCGCTTAGTAAATGGTTTCGCAGCACAACACAACAACACACCAACCGCTTTGCGGTTGGTATGTTGTTTATATAGTACTTCTAACATTGATTATAAAGTGTAAATAGGCCTAAAATAGTCAAATTTAACAATTTGAAATTTTAGTAATTCACGTCATCATGCGATAATGAGGAAGCATGTTGGCAATCTGGTGTAACCAACGTGTTCGCATCATTAATGTACATGTTCTATTCAATTTTCAGATTTTTATCTCATAGTGGGCGCGAATTATGTGCGATTAAATGAATTTTCAGGGTTCTCGAAATGTGACAATGACGTCATAAATTTAACCCTGATACGATAGAATAATTCTGATTACATCAAATGATTCCTTGGGGTAGATTTCGCCTAGGACAATAATATAGTTTATAATGCTATCTGCAACCTAAATGCCTACATCCAGATTTGGGCTGTTTCGTGCCACTGTGTCTGGGTATCACTATGTACCAATGTTGAACTTTTAGAAAGCGCTTAACTGTGTCAAAAGCAGGCTTTAAAAACATGATAATCCGCGCCGCGAAAATTTACGATTACGCCATTAGATGATGACATATTACAATTTTGAAAGGTGCTATGTATACCTTGATATCATGTTCGGATGTTCCCATATAGTTACAAGTTATATTTCAGGTCTACCATTACTAATAATCGAGGTAAAGAGTACCCTCTAATTTACAATGGACTTCGGACTCATCCATGGTCCAATTTTTTTAAGTCGTGAATGGGCCTTATATAACGAAGGTCACGGTCTAATATTATGTGCCAATACATCCAAATTCTATGAGATATGGTCATTTTGATTGCAGAAACGTTTTCAACGCATCCGAATTAAGCTATGTAGAAGCTTTTATCTTAATACATATTGATTTGTTTGAAAGATATCATCCGGTGGCACCATGTACCATTCTTCCAATTGCCAACATGGTACAAGGTGGGAACAAATGGCACATAGTGGCAAAGGATGGAAAATTTCCAACCTAATCAGTAGTTAACAGAGGTGAAGGCATCTGCAATTGATATTTCTAATGCGTATAAAAAGAATTTGGCATTAAAATTGCATTACCCATATACTACGAAAACAAGATACATTTTTTCCAGACACACTATATTGCTATTTTCTAAAGAACTTTTTTGTAGAACGAATACTTCTGGTAGGATAGTGTATAACAGTTCTAATCTAAAAGTAAAATTTATTAGACTACATATATCATTTTTGAAGAGGTTAGTTTGCAGATGTCAATGATGTCGAGTTAGTTTGCAGTGTCAATAATGTCAAAAATACTTGTACAATACCAAAGCACTACATATTTCTTATTATATATAATTATTGGGAATATGCCATGTCTGCCTAATATTAGAACTAGAAGAGTGCCAACCTCTTCAATCAATCCGATACAAAACAAGAAAGATTTACGCACTAAACAAACAGTTCAGTATTAAAATAGTATACAAAACAAAACAACTAAGTGTATGCCAGTTGTAATCTTGAAATAATCCTTGTAAACAAATTTAACTAAAACAGAATAGGAGAGATATACCTTAAGGCACATAACATACGTATATATAATTCAGCTAATTACACAAATAAATATAACTTATCTACTCACCTACGAATTTTTTCGTGTACATCATCATTTAGAAATGTCATTTCGGCTATGGGATCAACTTTACAAGATTGCAAATATTGATCATTGCTTTCTAATATACCTTCATTTGGATAATCAAGGGTCTTCATTATTCTTGCGTTTGGAAATTCAACTAAATAAAGGAAAAATAAGAAACACAATTAAAATTTCAAATAGAAAAAGGTAGATAAAGAAGATCGAAACGTCTGAAAAAATTGGAATTTATTTAAAATCAATTTAAATTGACTAGACATAAAGCGGTACAACCAATACTTAGAACAAAAGTTAAACAATCATTTAACTTAAGGGAATCACATCTGAGAACTTGTCATTTGAGGAGAATGAAACATACAGTATACGAAGATAATCCATTATATATGAAGCTCCTTTTTCAAATTGTAAACATAAGATAAACGTCGGCCAATACAATGTGATAAAAATTTGATATTAAGATTCACAATAAAAATTAATCTGATAGATCTCCACGATTTTCAATTTGGGGTTAGTTTCTGCCAAAAATTAAGGACGAAATCACACTTCAGATTGAAGAAATTGGTTGAATCTGTTTGTAGTGGTAGAATTTGTGAGAAATATCAGCCCACATAAAATAGCCTGTTCAAGGTATTTAACAGTAAAAACCCAAAGTATTACATGGCCAAGTATAAACAATAGAACAACATTTCATCATCATCAAATAGTATAAAAATCAAGTTAATAAATGTTTAGTTACTACAATTTAAGTAACTGTATTCTGTGTATTTTTCAGTAACAAATATAAATTCTACAAGGTAATACAGAAATAAAAACACTCTAGGTAGTAATTGTTCCTTGACAAAGCTCCTATTAGAAATAAACTTATTCTCCAATAAATAAATGCCTTAGGAGCGAGTATTTAGTTGAGATAAGAAAATACTGGTGAATGCCATCTAATAATTCTGGTATCCAAAAATCAAAACAGAAATTCTATTCTCTAAATTGAGAGTTGAATATAAAGTTTTGTCGGAATCAGTAACGAATATTTGCATGAGGTACATAACTGCAATTACCAAAAGTTTTGGTATCTAACTAGGAATTGATTATTAGGATGACATTTGATTATGGAACTGAAATCTTTGGTATGATCAAGGTAAATAATTAATCTCACCTGAAGTCCAGTGATCCAATAGTTCGAGTTCGAGTGTTAACTTTGCGGAGAATTCAATAGCGGGTCGAAGACAACAGACATGCTAAAAACTTAAAAAAGTAAATGTTGTACACCAATAGACCAAAAGTATTTGAATAATACTAATTCTCGCTGCGTCTCAAGTACCTATAGGAATGCGGCCATGTCGTATTCAAATCTGAATCAGAAGTTGTATATTCTAATTGCCTCAAAAGGCTCAGAAATTATAGATCTATGTATCTAATCAAATATTGAATGAGTTCAACACCTCCATAAAAATCTATATACAAAAATTATGTTATTATATAAATCTAGCGTTTTATATCAACATCCATGTTGAAGCATCTACCTCTAGAAGCACTAATTTATCAAAACAAATTATTGTGCAAAACCTTTGGTCAGTTAGTGTACGTGAAGAATGATCTCATCAGCGGAAAGTGGAAAGTTAGGACATTCCATCTACATTGTAGCGAGCGATTCCTTTGGGGTCTGGGGGGCTTGCCCCTCCGAAAAGAATTGATTGCAACAAATGACTTTTTTTAATGAATTATACGTATATTTTAACATCCTAAATTATATTGAAAATTTTATATTTTTTATCCAGAGGGCACGGTAACACCCGCACCATTAATATTCACCCCCTTCAACTTTTTACGGGGGGGGCGCACGCCCCCCCCCCCTGTTTGCGCCACTGCCTAATGGTATCTAGATTATTCAATAAATGGGCACAAGTTGCGAGACTTTGTCCCTCCAATTTTCTACTGCAGAGGAAGTTAATCCGTTTGTGAGATCTGTTGCATCAGATATTGAATGATGTAGTATATTAATTGAAGTACTCTTTGCAAATAATTATTCAATGAATGTCCGTGTATTTAATTTTTTTCCTCAGATAAAAATACTTTGGCCCATGAGGTCGCACACCGAACACTCTTTATCCTGTTTTATTTTATACACATACCAGATCGATACGAAACAACTGGCTAAACTTGGAAGATCATAATCGAACATTAATATATCAAGACAGCCTACTCTACCCTTCGAACAGTGAAACAAATATTTTTGATAAGGACAAGTTTAATGACAAATGATTTTTGTACAAGTCTGAAGAACAGTCTACCGTTAAACAAGCAAATATTTTAAATTATTTGGCCTGTTGGGCTACAACCTTTGAACGTTTTTGACTCTACTTTCGACTTTTGAACACCAGAATGTAAATATAACACTTCGGTAGTTCGATAAGTCAACATGTGCAGGTCTTAAGATTCAGAATCATTCTCCCTCCGGGATAATAACACTCCACATTTAGTTGATATTGTCAACAAAGTATGGAAGATATTAAATGTAAATGTACTCTACAAACATGTGCATTTGAAGAATGAATCCTCTAGTCCGCTTATGGATGGAAATGGATCCAACACTGTTACTGAATCTGAAGTGTGAGGAAACACAGCTTCGCTTTGTGATACTAAATGGGTGTAAAAATATTCAAATACGTATGCCCAAAAAATGTAATAAAAATATTGATCTTAGATGTACATCTGTAACAGGCCTTCATCTAGCCCTAAGAGATCCGCGCACTCAAAGTGATGTTCATTTTACAATCGCGCACCCAAATTTACCAAAAATAGGACATTTATCAAAAAAAAGACCAAAATTAGTATTAAAATACTCTGGGTGCGCACTTCGCACCCAAAATAATTCCAATTTCACGCACCCTTCCAGCAATTTTTCTTGAAATCACGCACCCCTGGGTGCGCGCCGCGCACCCAGATGAAGGCCTGATCTGTAACCCATGAGACACCCGACCTGAAAATTTCAGTTATTAGTTAATAAACTCTGCTCTGAGGAGGGGCTACGGATGAATAATAATAACTTTCCAAGGCAGTCATTTTAGAACCGACCATAATACACTATACTATAGTACGTACAATAATAAATAATAACAATAATAATAATAATAATAATAATAATATAGAAAACAAATTATTGAGATAAAAACAAAATAATATTAATAATCATTTACATAGTATACGAAACAATACATACAGTAGTGTTCGCCTAATAGCAATTGCTCTAATAGCAATATTGCTCTATTAGCAAGTTATTTTCTGTCCCCAAGCGAGGATTTAATGTTAGTTTTGTTCCTCTAAAATTAGCAAGCAAATTTCATGCAAAATGCGACTTGCTATTAGCCGAACACCACTGTATATGAACATGTTGTATTTACCTGATAGACGTTCATTAAAACTTTGAAGATTTTCAAAATCAAGTCCACGATAAATAAACTGAGTATTTTGGATAAAGTTTGGGAATCCACGACCATAGAAACCTACTCGGAAATATTCCGGACTGGCACGGACTTCATTGATAATATTGGAATAAAATCCCGCTACTCTTTTATGCATTGCACTCAACATACCATAATTAAAAGAGTTGATTTCATAGTATAAAGACAGTTTCTTTGCTTGCTCAATGGCGAATTCCCACATCTTTCCCTTGTCAAAAAAATCTAAAATTGACATTGTGTTTAAATACTAGATGGATCAAGAAATTAACATAAGAAATTTCAAGTATTAATTATTTAAAATAACAAGAAAAAAATCTGTGGAAGATCTAAGCATGTTTAGTATATCATATTTAATAACACATCAAGGGATTTTTACTGAATATAGTATATACGTATTACTATTGCAATTCGCTTCCTGGGTAGCTTTGCGGCAGAACACAAATAGTAGAAGTTAATACTTCTAACATTAATTATATAGCATAATAAGCATAAAAAGTCAAATTAGACAATTTGAAATTATAATGACTATGTCACCAAGAGGTAATGAGTACGCATATTGTTAATATGATATGCCCAACATGTCCGCATCATCAATTTGCATGTTCTACTAATTTTCAGATTTTATTTCAGAGGGTGATATTATGAGCGAATAAGTGAATTTGCAAGCATATCAAAATGTGATAAAGACGTCATAATTTGGCGAGGAGTCAAAATTTGGGTGTAAATCGCAACTAGTATTCGGGGCTAAAAAAGCTACCCCAATATGCCAATAAAAGATTCCGAAACCTTCCAGTTTCTTCAATAAACTCGGAACAAACAAACAAATATACATACATACATTTGTATACATAAATACTTGTGTGTCAATATTACATATCTATACTATTATAACACAAGGCTGGTTTGTTTGTATGTACCGAGTAGATTGAAGAAACTGGACAGTTTCCAAATCTGATTTTTGGGATATAGGGGCAACCTTTGGCACCCGCCAACAAGTTGATGTTTCCACTCAAAATTTCTCACACCTCGACAAGTCATTGTCATATTTGAGAACCTTGAAAATTCACTTAATCGCACATAATGCGCGCACTCTAAGAGATAAAAATCTGAAAATTTAATATAACATGGACATTAAAGATGCGAATACAATGGTCACACCAGATTGCCAATATGCTTACCCATTATCGAATTATGACGTGATTACAAAAGATTCACATTATTAACTTTACTATTTATACCTATTTACGCTATATAATCAATGTTAGAAGTGTATAAACCACACACCAACCGTGAAGCGGTGGTGTGGTTGTGTTCTATCGCGAAGCGACCTAGCAAGCGAAGCGCGCTAGTTTAATATAATGAATCACATTATTTTCTGAAGTACAACACTAACAATTTAACTGGATTATATATTACCCAAATAAGCATTGTATAAAGAAAATATATACGTATAAAGGTTGTCTATGTTATTTGTAGATAACATAATCAAGTAAATTATGAAAGTTGAGAAATTATAATGGCTAATATTTTCTGCCCTAATAGCTGTGCCAAGAAAGTTAACAACACGAAAAGGACCTCTCGATGTAGTATTTCTTTCCCTTCGCAGAATTCAAAGAATACACTAAGAAAGAAATCTTTTTATAATATGTTCTTAAAGAAAAGAGTAGAAAGGTCAACGGTAACAAATCATAGTAGTATGATTATGTCCCATGGAAAGCCTTATGTAACCAGGAGCTTTCATAATAGTTTATCTGTTATTTACCGACTCTGTTATAAATCGACACTTCGTGTGGATCTAGACGTTTGTCTGATGAAATAGCAAGATTTACGAACATTATTTCAATTTACAAATATTTTTGGGACGAGTTGAAGTAAGGGATAACTTTTCACAAAAGATTAATAAGCTTGATACAATCAGGTTCTTTTATTATGAATAATCATGGGACCAAAATGTGTGTAGAATAGAGGGACTTCATAATAAGCGAACAAACACCTAGTAAGTTGTTAAACTGGCAACATAGGGGTGTATATAATTAAAAAAATTATATTAAGGAGAAAGAAAATAGTTCAAAATAAGCAGACCAGACTATACTGTATCAATTGTAATTTTAATATTTCACGAGAAAAGTAAAGTGATAATTTGGAAACGATTTATCTTATTAAATTATTAATGGATAAATTTCAAACTACTGAATCACACAAGCTATCAATTTGACTTTCAAAAAAAGAGTCGCAACAATGAGATTGTGTGAACCGTTTGGGAGTTAAAGGAATATTAAAAAACCTTTGAGATACATGTTGTTTCGAGATAATTTTATAATTATTGAGTGGCAGAATTTTTTGAACTACCTACCAGTGTAGCTAGTAGAGGATTAACCTTGGTATATATCCAAATGTAATGATCCGGCATAAATTTGTTATACATAAATAAAAATGGAGATTCATGGAGAAAAGGCGAAGCATAACATAAAAGGTGAAGAAGTTTGTGCTTAACATCAAATTGTTATACAGTCAGGTCTGCTTATTACGAACAAGATTTCGTCTGATTAATATGAAGATTTTTAATTATGAACAAGCCCTATGGCCCCAATTAAACAACTTACATAGGGTTTGTATAAAGTTGAGTTCGCTTATTATGAAGTCTCTCTATTATGAACACAATTTTAGGTCCCTCGAATGTTCATAATAAAAGAACCTGACTGTATAACCAAATCTTGCTCGGAATATGGAAGCTGAAACTGAAAGTTAACTAAAATTCAATTGAAAGTGAAAATGAAAGGGTTTTTTTTCAATTTGTACTTCAGACCCCAACTTAGGTGTAATTGATATTCAATGATGGCTTGAAAAAAATTAAAATATTGTTTAGAGATATAAAATAATTCCAAACTTTAAAAATATAAAATAATAAATAAACGATACCAATAATGTCAATGTAGAGGTTTTCTTTGCGTTCGCTTTCAGTTTGATAAGGATAATTTCCTTCTGGTTTCATTCTAGTATAGTTCCAACCAAGAACATCGGCGTGAAGGAGTAAAGTATAGCCAGCTTCCAGAAAATATTCCCTGTCGACGAGCATTTTGCAAAAACGATAAATATACCTAAACAAATATATTAACTAATGGTAATAAGAAATTCTGAGAAATAATTAATAAATTTTGCTTCTTAAATGACAAAATTGAAGCAATCAGAGCCAGTCATGGAATTTCAAAAGCAATTCGTTGATAATAAATATACATACACAAAAATAGACATCAATTCATTTTCGAAAAAGTATATTACTAATATATATTTCAGAAAGTATAGTTCAGTTAATATGACAAATACCTACATTTATAAACATTCCTTAAGAACGTGCAATATAGGATATAGCATTGTATCTCTTTCTGAAATATTAAATACGGTGGAAACAGTTATTTCCTAACATTTCTTTAGAATAAACTGATTGTTAGCCTAACTATAAAAAGCACACGGTATATTTCATTTGGTACAGATATTTCTATTTACAAAATTAGTGATTGTGAGTCTAATAATAATTTACACCCTAAATCAGGGCTGCCCAACCTTTCTCATGTGGCGAATCACATTTCAACTGATATATAATTTTCGAATCATAGACCACAATGAGGTTCCATAAACCCCTAATTTACCAACTAAGATTAATAAACAAAAAGCAGGTGTTATCCAAAATTTCGATAAAAACGTAAATATCTGTCAAAATGTTAATTGTTCGTAAAGAAATACCAAAAATATTTTTTCGCTGATACAATCTTCCTTGACTTCCATAAATAAAGTTACTATAGTTACTCAAATGTTTTTGGAAGTTATAGACGTACGATTTAGACGTACGACCGAAATAACGTAATTATAATTGTAGAATCATCAATTTTAACTGTATTCAATAATAATTGTATTTACGATCAAATAAGTAAAATGCTTTTTTCAAAAATTATATTATATTTTTTAAAAAAGCAACAAAATGCTTCGCGAATCATATTTTTCAGGAAAAGAATCACATTTGATTCGCGAATCACAGGTTGGGCACCCCTGCCCTAAATGTATCATTTTGTTGTGTAAAATAACAATTCAAATTTAGAAGTACACGGATTCGTCGTACAGTCCGTATAATTCAAAGTTTTCTCCTTCCCAAAGTGAATAATTTTTTAACCTTAAAAATAAAAATAACATGATAGTACATCTTGCCACTCATTTTGAAATGACCACATAATTGTAATGTCTTGGTTGTGTAACTTCGCGTAGTATAAGTGTGCATGTATTCGCTTGATGAGCAAGCAATAAATAAATTGAGGGTTTGCAGAGATTTTGGCCAATGAACAAGGAAAATGTAGCCCATCCAAGGTTAGGACTCATATAGTTTGGCAGGTATGAGTCAGAAGAAACAGAATGTTAGAAGAACCCGATAGATAAAATAGACCAATAGTTAGAAAAAAACTATATTTAGAAAAACAAATGGAAATATAATAGTCAAATTGGAAATGATTAAGCCATAAATAATTCGAATAAAACGATAGTCAAGAATTACTTGATTTACAAAAAACAGAGATAAATTAATTATAATAACAAATTAAATAATTAGTGGAGACTGTGCAGTAAATTTGTTTTAAAAAAACTGATAGTAAGATTATCCGGTGTTGGAAAAACCAGGTTTCAACTGTAATACCTATTACAATAACGATTTGAAAGTATAATGCTAATTATTGATAAATATACGCAAATTGATGGTTCCATAGCCTACTATACATAATGCCCCACAGTAACTTGATAATTTTGGACCATGAAGATGGATTTCTAAATTCTAAATTAATTCGATTGCAAGCTGAATTATTGATAAACTAAGTGGCTAATATTTAATTCAAGTATTTTGTGTAGATTGTAAATTAAAATACTCTCGTACAACCATTCCTTGTATGAATTAGCTAATATCACTAATGATGGACTGGAGTTATTTGGGGTAACACAACACAAGCATGTCTAAAGCTTGTAAAAGTTGGGAGACTTAATTTTCCTTCCTTTTCATTTCCAGGGAGTGATCTCTAGGCTTCAAACCAATAGACAACTCGCCTCAAAAAAGAAAAGCGCTCGTCATTACCACGAATGGGATAGAGCAGTGGTTCTTAACCTTTTCTCTGCCATTTCCCAATTTGGAATACCTAGTCACTCTATTCCCCACCTAAATATGAACTTAATTTAAGAAGTAAATGGTGCTCATATACTATATGGGTACACTTAATATCCCTTTTAATATTATTGTTATTAGTCCAGTGCAGTGGCGGCGCCAGCCAGCCGCCACTGGTGGGGCACAATTGCGTCACAGGTGGGGCACAGGCTGTTAAACTGGGGCACACTCACATCAATGAGGTGTGGCACACTTAATTTAGTTCGTACACAGGCACCATCTGGCCCCACCCTCGCGCCGCCTCTGGTCCAGTGACACTTATATAAACATAACTATATATCAGGGTTGTAAATCAAGCCAAATATTTCAAATATTTGATTTAATTTGAATTGATTCACGGGAATATTGAGTGGCAAATGATTTGATTTGGAATTATTTGAAATCTCAAATGATTTGATTTAAGAAAAGATAAATTATTTATTTACAGCCCTGCTATATGTTCATTGAGCATTTTTTTCTCACAAGGGAAACAAGGCTTTGGAAATTCTCCGGCCAAAGATTTTCTGTAGTCCAGCCAAACTAGACCATGCTATAATATAACATAGTTACAGCAAATGAAAACTGGTCCGACCATAGCGGATCAGCAGAACAGCGTGTTATGCCTATGGCAAGGATATTTCTTGAAAAGGGCAATATAAATTTTCTAAGCAAGTCAAGGCGATACTTGAATTTGATTCTATATGGATTTGAGCACCCCGGGTTCCCAGAGGTGCTCAAATCCGTATAGAATCATATTGATTCGTCATTTCCACACTAAATTTGATTCAGCTTTTTGTTTTTTAATATTAGATATGTCAAGGGAATCTCAAACTATTTCTCGTATCAATGTTTATCTTGAACAACGGGCGAGCGTAGCGAGCGTGCGAAAGTTTTGGGGCGCTCGAACCCTCTAGAAGTCCAGAATGTCTGGACAACACTGCAGATATGTCCTGGAAGCAGTGAATACCTGTTTAATATACGTAAGAGTTCAACCTAGAAATCTGAAAATAAGTACAAGTATAATTTAATACAATAAATTGAACAGGTTGAATTCCAAGAAATATTCCAAACTACTTTTTAGCCTGAAGCTCCATTCCCCACCTGAGGATCCTCAATTCCCCACCGGTTAAGTACCACTGGGATAGAGAATGCATCCTTTAAACGGACATGGTTATATGGAATGTTTAAATTAAACATTGCAAAATTCTTTCCCAGAGCGAGAGAAGAATTTTGCAAAAAATCCGACGCATCAGTTTGTAATTCTCGGCAACGTAGGTCATTTTGAACAGCTAAAGCAGCTACTGTTGATTCATGAATAACTTTTAAGACAAGTTTGACATTTTGGCGCTCAAGAAAAGAAGCTGAACATAATCTCAAAGGAAAGGAACAGTAATCAGTGTTAAAATTGTCTAAATCAGGATCAGCGAAAGTTTTGAAGTCAGATATTTGATTGAGCCAGTTATTTCGAATCGTTTTTAGAATGTGGACAAACTAAACGTAGGAAAAATAAACCGGTTGATTTCAAAATTATAAATACAAGATTGTATAACAGAAAATATCTTTTCAGCAGAAATAGATGGCATGGCAATAAACTGACAATACAGGACCATTTTTTATGAAGACTAGATACAATGATAGCAAATACTGTTTTGGTTTGGATCATCAGGATTTAGATTAGAACCAACTAGTTTTCCTCCTTTGTAAGTTTGATGTGTAATTCATCCATTTGGATAATGACATGCTTTTGTTCATTAGAAAAATATTTAGTCGCTTGTATAAGAAAAGATAAGAATTCATTTTCAAGTCCAAAAGAGTGATATAGCTTTTCTAAGGTATGGAAGTGTGGAAGAGATAAACAAGGTAAACTCTGGATATACTTGTAGAAACCTGGCGAAATCAAATGTGTTTTAAGCGCCAAAATTTGGGTGATCAAATTATTTCTGCGCCTGTTAGTGGAATGAGGCTATTTTCTAGTTGACAAAGAATGAATTGAAGTGCAGAAAGCTCTGGACAATGGAAAAATTCATCAGAAGTAGGAACTTTTTCAATTGCTTGTTGTTTATGTTCCACTGCCATTGAAATAAGGGTAGCGTATGTACATTGGGTATTAGAGGTATTAGAGGAGCTAGGCTGGTGAGTGAATTCATATATTTCACTTAAAATTGACTCAAGCAGTCGAGTATCACTTATAGAGCGTGTAAAGAGAGGATAACATCACCAATAGCCTACTCTATATATGGCCTAATAGCTAAAAAACCATGGATATGCTATAAGTAATAATATCAATGTACAATGTACTACAATGCTTTTCATTATATTCTCTAAATTAGCATAATGAATCAATAACAAATGTGAATACAGAGAATACTAATAGCGAAATGGGATCTAATTAGTACTTTTGTGTTTCTTCACAGATAAAATATCGCTTTCAGGTGTTGATTGTGGATTTAGTTTCCTTATTTTTCGACTACATATCTTTTCTTTTGACCGAAAAGATACAATAGAATTGAAAATTTTAACTTTATTGGAGATAATGCAATTAGAGGTTGACTGTAAATATCCTTTTAAGATAAACTCAACCAAGTGTATTGCATTTTAAACATGTATTTCTCCAATGTTCACTCTCTTGAAATTCGATCGTTGAAAATGAGAGGTGTACAAGTGTCATTCTAGATGACCCAGCTATAAATCGATTTAGCAATTCATCATTTTGCTCAATGATCATAAAGATTTTCCAAGTAATAATTACGGCATCAAGAACAACATCAGATGGCCACTTTAGGTTTCCCCCATCAATAAACTCGAATATTTTGTATTTCGAATCCGAGTCTTCTGGATAAAGAAATGTATCAACTGTTAGGAAGTCCATACAATCTCTACAAGGCGAAATATGATTACATAGTTGGTGAACTGTATATCCACCAATGAAAGATAAATATTGCAAGGTGTGAGTATCAATGTAGATATCAGTCAAATTACTTATTGCAGGGAAGTAAAGACTGATATCAACCGAGGTGTCATTATCTGTTTCATCAGGTGGCGCTGAAAAGGATTTGATAAACTCAGCTAGAGTTAAGTTCGATTGCTGATTAGAAAAGATATTCAGGATTGTAGAAACCTTTAGTCTGCGCTCGCTTTCGAGAACTTGACAATAAGAGATACGATAATTAGCCCCTGACATCATTAAATATACCCCCAAATGATGTTCTAGAACGTCTGTTTGTAAAAAGTACGATAAAAAATAAGTAATCCACATTCTTTGGTTAGATGATAACAGATTTTTGGTAATGCGAGACATGAGTGTTTTAAACAAGTAAATGTCTGGGAAATAATTCACCATCTTTGCCAGGGAGAGCTTTCCATGCATAAATCCAATCCACAATTTTTGCTAAAAAACTAGAACGATCATCATTATAACAAAATTGAAGACAAAAATAATCGTTAAGACGTATATCCTTGTTAGGTCTGTTGACGTTGAAAAGTTTCCAAAGTTGAATAATAACAGTAAGAAAATCAGAAGTTTGGTTTTGATATTTTTCAATGCGACCTTCGTTTTTAATTTGAACAGCTGATCTAGTAGAATCACAAAATACTCTAAGGCTAAATCAACTTTGTGTCGTTCTAAAGATGTTGGTCAGCAAGATTTCGCGATTAGTCTGGGAGCAAGTTTGACACATTTACATTGCTCTTCTCGATACAAGACACGGATAACTTCAAAAGAGGCATTATTTACTTGTTGAAAATCTTCAAAATAAGGATACTGAAGCATATTGTCATGATTCTTAACATTTAACCAATTGTTTCGAATGGACTTCATGATATGAACGAAGTCAAAAATTAGGAATAAACACCGAGAAGGATCGAAGGGATGTGGTACCATAGGTTGTAGTGTATTGTCGGGTGATAACATTTTAAAGAGATTTACATTGAGAGGATAACCATCTGTACTGATTACTTGAAAAGAGAGATTGCATCGTTCAACATCAGAAATAACAGATTTTATGGTAGATAATAATTGTGTAGCAGAAGAGGTACCAAGAGGCAAAAGTCGAATAATGGTAGACCATTTCTTAAATAAGCTTGATACCATGATGGCAAAAACTGAGCTCGTTGGATCACTTGGATCAAGAGAACCACCGATAATTTTCCCTGCTAGGTATGCAAGATCGTGTTTGATGTGAATCTCATCCATTTGTAATATTACATTCCTTTGTTGAGTGCTAAATGCTGCAGTAGCTTGTTGGAGAAAATTAGTATACTCATCATCGATACCAAATGAAGAGTATAATTTCTGGATGGTATAGAAATGGGGCAGAGCCAAGCAATCTAGAGACTGCAGAAAGCTATAACATGTCCGAGAAATAAAATGAGCTTTTAGTGTGACTATTTGAGTGAGTATATTATATCTTCGTCTACTCTTGGGAACGCACAAATTTTGTAGCTGACAAATTATAAATTGTAGAAAAGAAAGAAGCGAATTGTCACAGTGTTAGTCCTCATTTTCATCTGATTGTTCTTCGATAACTGAAAGAGCATTTTGTAGAAGTGCTATTGCATCGGTGATGAGATTTCTGGGTTTCGTGGTCCATGGCCTACTTAATATACGGCTATATAGGTCTGTCGCCGAGAAGGCCATAAAACAAAGAGGCCAGTTTCAAATTTTAATTCTAGGATAAACTATGCCTCCTATTGTTGTTATTAGGGTTGTATATGGGGTAATCAACCATTGCGAGTCCATTAGAAACACTTTTGAGAATCTCAGATTTGTGGTTAAGCTATTTAGGCGCCATTGATTACCCCATATATAACCCAAATACAACAATAGGTAGCATAGTTTATCCTAGAATTAAAATTAGAAACTGGCCTCTTTGTTTTATGGCCTTCTCGGCGACATATATAGCGTAATTGCTTAAAGCTCTCTGTCGCCCCCGTGCTACTAGTTAGTACTAACTATATAGGCATTAACATCGCATTGATAACTACCCAAATTTCTCAAGTAACTTTGTTTATAGTAAATTTCAATTAATGTTAAATTAAATGAAATGTCATTTAGTTCCATATTCACATACCAGGCTGTAACTCGGAATGTATATGAGCTAGAGAGTCAAACTTTGTTTTAAATGATAGATAATAAAGAGAGTAAATAGAATACAAACTAAGGAAGATAATTAGGGTTTTCAATTCCAGAAGGAACTTAGCCCTAAGTTCAATATTGTTTTATCTTGTGAAAACCACACGAGCCATGGATCGGGATAAGAAGAAGATAGTTTATCTTTCATGTCTGAAAAAGAGCTAACTTGAAATTTATATCCTTCCGCAACTTGAGTTTCGAGACTAAGCTTTCTTGCAATGATAAATAATTCCTCTTCCTTCGCTCCATGAGAGAAGCGAAATGCTCGAGTTGACTTTGTAGATGTTAGGTAGCTAGGGCAACCAGGAAGGATGGAAGGGATATCCCCTTTACGTAGAATAGGTCTCTCTCGATTTATATGTGTAATTTATATTTCGTCATTTACTTTGATCGTAGGCTCAATATCTGTTTCTTGGAAATGCTTCATGATACGTGAAATAGTCTTGGAGGATTATCGTGTTCTCTATGTAAAGCGTTTAGCAAAGCTTGTCGTATTCCTATATCTTCTGGTGACTTAAAAACCGGTATATGAGGATCTGTAGTGTAATAATTACTCTTACATCCAGGAGCCCAGCATTATATCGGCATGTTTGTATCTTGAGATATGTGCAGGATATGACAACGAGATAACAAAGTACTAGATATGTAGTTAGAGATAGTAAAGTCAACTAAATATATACATACATAGACATAGATAACCGAGGTATATCTGGCAATAATTATATAACCAGATGGACAACAGATCGTTTACTGATTACAAATATTTAATACCAAATGTGTTAGTTATATAGTTGCCCTAGTAGTCCCACCACCAAGCGGAATTTATGGGCAAGTACGTCCAGCTGTCAGGGGAATCAAAATGTTCGAGATAGCGAATGTCAATGGTATATAGTATAATCAGACATGTGAAAGAAACCACACGCACTACTTACCAAAGAAATAACGAATGAATCGTATAATCAATACTACACTAGGACTGTGTTCCATCTCAAACCTCCAATCTTAGGCAAGAAAAGAAGCTTTTACCTGGCAGTGGGTCTGTGGGAAGCAAGGACAGAAGATACGTTAGTGGCTTTTATGACATCATTGACTATGAGCTGGATGATGTGTAGCGGGCATAGATTTTGACTGCAATATACCATAGCTTGAGCTAGATCCAAACGATTCTGGTCTGCGATGTTCAATGGAATTAAATAGTAATCTGAATTCACAGAGTCTGTGCAACATCCTCATCGGATTTGGAGTGAAGTGAATGGTCGCAGCTCTCTTCGGATTCTGTGTCACTGTGAGTTTTCTTGGCCTTACATATCAGCTTGCCAAATTTGCGCAAGTACTGCATGTATCAGAGGCTATTGCGACGATTTATTGTGTAGGGGTACAATACTCTGATGTCATTTAGTCAGTGATCTGCAGCGGGCAAACAAGTGGAAATAGAGCATTTTCGAGCGCCTCAGATTAACTCGATATTATTGAAATCTTTTTCAGCATACATGAAAACCTAAAATCCAATTTATTGTGCTGAGAAACATTCGAGATCAAGAGTTATGTGTAATGAGATCATGATGTTACAACAATTCTAAAAAAGAAATTTTTGTGGTTTCAGAATTGCAGTAACAAAGTAGTGCAAAATTCAACAAATGATATTATGTCGATGAAATATTCAAGTTAGCTATATCATTGGCATTGGCATTGTATGAAATCAATGTACATGTATGCATTTTAACTTATTATATAGTCTAAAATTATAATACATTCCGACCAGGATTTTATGATTCGGACGCATTTATCAATTTCCAATATTGTTCAAGAACTTTTTGAGAGCAATCATGAGCAATTGGTTTTTACATTTTAAATGAAAGATTATGATGATACATTCAAAGTAAAAGTATTCTAGATGCGCGAAAGGGCGCGACTTGGTGATCTAATGACCTTTAAACATAATATACCGTATTTCCCCGAATAAGCGCCCCGGCGCTTATTGTTTTCGTGGACCAAAATTATCGTGAAAAATTTGTGAAAAATCCAGAATATAATATTTAGGTCGGTTCTAAAGGTTTCCACCAACAGTATACCTAACGAAGTTGCCAAAATCAATGGAATTACATTATGGTGATCAACTAATGTGTATAAATTTTATTATACCAATGTCATTTTTATTGACCCCGCGCTTATTCAAGCCCCTGCGCTTATTCGGGGGAATACGGTATTAGGATTTTAACTATTTTTGAAAAATTATATCAGGTTCAAAAATTATAATCAATAATCATGGTTGAACAATAAATTTTTGTTAAAAAACCTAAATATAATTTATGACTGATAAAAACTCTAAGTCCAAAATTCTTCAATATTATTAAATTTAAATTCTCAGGTATGCGGAAAAACAATGTTCATCGGACAACAACGAGATATTTTACAGGTTATAGATTAAAGTTGTAAGAATTAATCATGGAATCTTAGCTCCCGAAACAGTGCGCAACTTTTAAAAAGTTATCGAATTCCATTGTCAATTTACGTTGCTAAGGAAATTCGAATGACTGTTATTTGTTGCTATGTAACAATAAACCTTTCGGAATATGTAAATGGCATGTTGACAATCTACAAATTTATAATATATATACGTAAATGTAAGATAATATAAAGAATAAAGATTATTTCAATAATATAACAAAGAATTACATATTTATTTCCTCATCTATGGCTGAAATCCCAATTACTATCCAACAAACCAGGCTTGATTTTGCAAGAATTTTGAAAGAAAATGACAACAATATTTCTCAAACGATTGTCAAATTGGAGGAATATTTTGAATTAAACGTTGCTAAGAGAGATAGTATATACACAATCCTAACCAGGGTTCGGGATACAATCAGGAAGACTAACAAACTCACTGGGTGGAGAATTTTGGAACTCTGCTGTTTTTCTCGAACCAGATTTGAAGAAGAGGAGTCTTTCTTGCGAAGCTGATAACCAAATTCTTCAGTGCATCATAGGAAGGGTATTGACACCCTTTCATTTAAACAACAGCTATCACGTCCATCAAATGTATTAGACTGTATCAGAGTACTTGCTGAATTGGAAAACATTTCAGAAATTAAGATTGCTACACTCGTTCTAGAGTTGGTTTCTAATGAGTATGATAACAGACAAATAGCTAAGGTATCTAAGTAAATTGCAACTGACAGTTTTCCTGGGGATTTTGGTAAAGTAGTCAAGAAAGATGTTGATTTTGATAAGTCATTTTACCTTCTTAATATGCTGGAAATTGGCAAGAGGAAATATACTAAGCTGCGTCAACATTTACTATCTAGTTACATTCAATTTCCTGCTTATCAGATGTTTGTCGATAGGAGAAACAGTATCATTTTACGTTATTCAATAAAGCTGTATCCTAACGATTTAGAACCAATTGGTGCATGTGTATCCTACGCCCAATATGTAGAGCATACATTTATCAGAATCCTTTCTATAATATCTCGTCCATTAGTAGAGGATTTCCCGCTTAGTTATCAAATAGTAGATGGTTTAGATGGATCAGGAAGTCATACAATTTACAACCAACAAAATAAAAATAATTCTATCAAGCCGATGATATTTTTTGTTTCAAATCCATTTCCATCATGTCTTCAAGTGGAAACGAACTCTGGAAAAATCTTTCTAGCGAGTCTCAGTTCATTGAGTGTGTATCTTCATTAGTTGAGCAACAGCACAAAGAAGCACTCTCAAAAAATACACAATTATCTGCAATTCTGGGAATCTTCAACAGTGGAAAAAAGATCAATACCAATGAACTTGTAAAACTTGTAAAGGTACCTATCTCTATCCTTGAATCATTTCCATGGGCAAACATCACTCCCACATTGCACAAATTATTGGCACACTCCCCGAATAATTGTTAAGCGAAGTTAATTCTGGGTATGGTTTTAAATGTTTCTCTGAAGAAGGTTCAGAGGCTTGTAATAAATTAATTAGAAATACAGAGAACATTTAGCAAGAAAGACATCCTTTGAAGATAACATTATTGACATCTTTGTTAGGCTAGCTTGTGAAAGTCATCCAGTTTTATTAGGATTTCGCTCTAAATTGAGGTGTGAGAGATGCGGCGAAGAGGATCACACTAGAAGGTATGCCAAGTGTTGCAGCAAATACGACTCAAACAACACAATAGAGTCATCTATAGATAGTCTAGTACATTCTCTTATTGTTAAATAAATATGATGCTAAAAAATACAAAAAATTGTGAAATTATTTCTTGATTTCCAGATTTGGGAAAATTATGATAACGTCATAAGTCCAAAACCGCAAGACTTAGGGAAGGTCTAATTATCGCAATCGATTCCTAATGTTCGATAACCTATAGGCAAATAATACATTATATAAGGTAAATTAACCCAGATACATATTCCTTACCAAATGCCAAATTAAGCCACTGTGGTTAAATTTTCAGATGTATTAAATTTGTATTATTAAATTTTCTGATTATAATCTCCTAAAACGCGGGAAGGGTTCTCGAAATGTGACAATGGAGTCATAACTTGTCGAGGTGTGAGAAACATTTAGTGGAAACCTCAACTTGTTGGCGGCTGTCAAAAGCAACCCCTTTAAGCCAAAAATCGCATATAGAAACCGTCCAGTTTTCTCAATCAACTCGGAACATACAAACAAATATATATATATTTATATCCAAAAATTGTCCCTTTATCCAGCAAAGTGCTTTTAAGTGTATTTTATGGTTATTATCCAGCAAAAGTGTCTTTAGTCGGCAAAATGAGCCATAGGACACGCCTTTGTTTTGCCTAAGCAAAACCCTAGCAATTGTCCCTAGATCTCAGATATAGGGACAAAAATTGGATACTGTCCCAATATCTCAGATATAAGGCTGTTTTTGTATATACATAAAGGATTGTGTTTTAATAGTATAGACAGTGCCGGATTTAGGGTGTTGTGGGCCTAGGGCTGTCATTATCTTTGGGCCTATTTTTATATCCTTGATTTTTCCAATGATAGTCCCTACTTTACTTATTTAAGCAGAAACAATGTAAATACAGTACATAGTGGATATAGGGGGCGCATACTTTAGCTCGAATTGTTATTGTTATCGATAGCTCGAATTTACCATGTTGTCGATAGCTCGACTTATTTTACATAAGTTGTCGATAGCTCGACTCATTTTCTGACTATGTTGTCGATAGCTCGACTCACTTTCTGATTATGTTGTCGATAGCTCGACTCACTTTCTGACTATGTTGTCGATAGCCGACTCACTTTCTGATTATGTTGTCGATAGCTCGACTCACTTTCTGACTTTGTTGTCGATAGTTCGACTCATTTACATAAGTTGTCGATAGCTCGACTCAGTTTCTGACTATGTTGTTGATAGCTCGACTCAGTTTACATAAGTTGTCGATAGCTCGACTCAGTTTCTGACTATGTTGTCGATAGCTCGACTCAGTTTTACATAAGTTTCCCCAATGTTTCATGTATAATTATTTACTGTTGAAATTTTCCATTGTTTATTGAATACATATATTGTACTAGAGAGAAATATTTAATTACTACTAAGATATTAAAATAATGTGTAAATGAATGAAAAAGTGATAAATATAAGTGCATGACTACTAAATATAAATTTGGAATCGACTGATAATTGGAGCACGTCACACCGGACAAGTCTGATTCAATTCCTCTATTCTCTCGATGCATGCTGCACAACAATTAGCGTGCTTACAAGGTAGAAATACCCAAGTTGTTGTCCGTGGCCTCAGACATACAACACAAATATTCTCCAGTACTGGATTCTCGCTTTCATTCTCTGAAGTGTCTGACTCATCAGTATCAGATAATTCATTTCCTGCTTCTAAAGTGAAGGTACCACCAATAGTGTTGCTCATTGCATTTAGATACTGCCAAGGAATGAACTCGCCAGATCTGAACTTTTCCTTAATAACCTCGCGTTGTTGATCCTTTAGAACATGCTTTGATTTCCTCTACATAGAAATGCTATGACCTAGTCTCAATCTCCCTAATTCATTATCTATGTCATCTATCATATTGTTTAGAGTTGTTAGAAAATTCCATACTCTTGGATGAGGAGTTTTAATGTGGATTTGAGCTTTGCGTGATAGCTTCCCGCAGCATTATTGGTGGTGATTTCAGCTTCATAGATAGAAAGTTTCTCTGGATCAATTTGAGTAATCCACCTCTTCTTGAAGTATTTACGAAGTTCTCCAATTTGCCTGATTCTAGATTTGTAAGATCCGGGACTTGGAGGAATGCATAGGTTGGACGAATTAAACTTGCTTGGAGAAATGGTATTGCCATTAGATTTCTTATGAACTTGGCAGTTTCAGGATTACCATGAAAATTCTGAACAAGCCCGAGCTTCTGAGTTTTGGCCCAGATACGTTGGGTAAAGTGGAACCAACATCCCTGATTTTTGATGGCGGGATAAATTTCTTTCATAGAATTTCGCGGTGCTGGTTCCCAGTCAGAAATAGAGATTTTCGGTATGAAATCTGGAATGAGAGAATGGATCTTAGCTAAAATTGCAGTATAGAGTTCTTGATATTTAGATGTCATTAAACAATGTAGGTATGCCTGGGAGTGCATGTCGATCAATTACCACGAATACTGTCCATAATTGGGAGAATTGGGTTGGCACTGTATAAAATGTCCCATCAGACTGAATTTTGGAAATTTCTGATAAGTAATTTTTCATGTGTTGAGAATAAAAGACAACAGCAGTATGGTTATTAGTCGTGACAGTAAATTTGTAGTGAGTCGCAAAAGTAGATTCGGGTAACATAACTGAGAATTCTATAGCTGTAAGGGGGATCTAAGGTTGCAATCTTCTCCTAGAACGGTACATAGAAGACTCACACTCATTGAAAGAAATTTCAGTTGCAAACTGACTAGTTCTTGTTTCGTCATCGAAAATCTTCCTTAAATTATATTTGGTAGTTTGAGCCATTTTCTTACATTTTGTCTTCAATTCATAAACTCCTGATCTGTACTCATCAATGCCATGGTTATGAATTGAATTGGGATATATCAAATTAGTTTCTAAATTTAATTTAGCTGTCCCTTTACACCCAATTTTTGATAAAACACATCTGAGGTATGTTGTATTTTCTTTCATTTTATATTTAGAATACTTAAACCCATCAGTTGTTGTAAGAAACTTTCCATTACTACGCCTATAGCTGTCTGATATGTATTCCATAGTTGAAGATGTAAATATTACAATAGTATTAAGGGGACAAAAAGTTTTTTATACTAGAGAAGCAAGTTATTTGGAATTCACATAAAATGTGATTTCTCAAAACAAACCTATTCAGCAATTATTTCCCATTGACAACAGCCATACAAATGAATGAGTCGAGCTATCGACAACATATGTAAATTAGTCGAGGTATCGACAACATATGTAAAACAGAGTCGAGCTATCGACAACATAGTCAAAAACTGAGTCGAGCTATCGACAACTTAGTCAGAAACTGAGTCGAGCTATCGACAACTTATGTAAACTGAGTCGAGCTATCGACAACATATCATAAACTGAGTCGAGCTATCGCCAACTTATGTAAACTGAGTCGAGCTATCGACAACTTATGTAAACTGAGTCGAGCTATCGACAACCTAGTCAAAAACTGAGTCGAGCTATCGACAACATTCTAAATTCGAGCTATCGACAACATAACAATTCGAGATAATGCAGCGCTCCCGGATATAGTGATATTGGATATATAGTGAGTGATATATTGGATATACAGTGTACTCCGCTTAATTGGAACAACCGCTTAATTGGGACAACTCACCAAGAACCGAATCCTTTCCATAGCACCTAATACTAAATATTTTCGGTTAATCAGGACTAACTCAACATATTGTGTTCAAAATTGGTGCTCGCTCAATAGAAAATTCATATTGATCAGAACAAATTCTAATAATTTTAGTAATTCTGATTATTAAGGAATAACAAAATATCTAATTAGGGTCTATTTTCTTATTGATTTCCGTAAAATCGGATTACCAGAGATCATGACCTTGTGTTTCAGGGATAGTTTCAAACGGTCGACATAATATTTTGGCTCATAAATGGGTTTGAGTAGAATCAAGGTTCCGCAGGTATTTGAGGAATTGTTGTGACAGGTTTAAAGTAAATTGTTGCAAATCGCTGTGTATATCACTACTTTACATAATTTTTCGGTTAATTGGGATCTCCGCTTAATTGGGACAAGAGGCCTACAACAAACATGTCCCAATTAAGCGAAGTAGACTGTAGTGATAATTTGTAGAAAGATTATACAAGAATATAGGATTTTTGACCTCCCTTGTCCCCATAATTTCATATTTTGCAATATAAATATCGTTACCAGTTGAATTCGAGAATGAATTTGATTCTACATATGAGAATATAAGTACTGACAATATATACAGTCATATATTGATAATTTGGCCAACAATTCCATGTCCCCGCCATTATCACTATGTCCATTATGTACTGTTACACTTTTTCCATAATTACTATTAATTATTTGTTATTAATATAAACCAGTTCTTCGGTCTAGGTCGCATCGTGTCCTTTTTTGTTCGTGTTAGACTTGTTCGTGTTAGCCTGAATGCCAATTTGTATATTTCGAGAGCATATGGTCTTGCCTAATTAGCACTAAATAACACACACAAAAGCAGAAAACAATTGTGGTTTCAATATATGGATAGATAACATTTATTGAGATAAGAGTCACGAAGTACTAATGTATCTGGTGTAGCTAAAATTTTATTGAAACTTTTCGGGGTTTAGCTAAAGCAAACTATTCATTATCTCTTGAAGTTAATTTCCTACTCCCAAATCAATCCCATTTCCAGATCAAGTTGACCTAAACTGGGCCTAAGATTAAGTGGGCCTAGGGCTTTAGCCCGAGCAGACCTATGGTAAATCCGCCACTGAGTATAGATATTAACTCAGTTTCAAGTTTCAATTGATTCTGAGCATTACTCATTGCATGCGAGTCAAACTGGTTTTCCAATACATACCTTCAGATTCAGACCCTCCACAAAGATGACAGAGAAGTAAGGAAGAGAAAAGTGCACCGTATCAAGGATAAACTTTCCATTACATATCCAAAGATCACGTGATTTAGTTCCGTCAACTTGTAGTAGATTGGGTTGAGTGTTGGCGAGCATTGCGAGCTGAGAGGTAAATCAATCCTCAAACTTCTACAAGTTTCGTCGCTTTTGTTTGAACTCCCGTTGCTTGCTAATAGTGGCTATTTGTAAGTTTAATCTTAGTTCTTACAAATTATACCCTTGATCATCAAGTTGGATCGAATTGAATGATACTTCATTAACTAATGCCAGATACTTGAGGTTGTCAGCATATTAAATTAATTTCGAAAAAGCCTGTGGAAAATGACATATCATGGAAAAACTTAGTGTAATTATGCTCATCGTCCTACGACCAACACCTCGACACCTCTTTCAGTTTGGGAACGTATCTTTCTGTAAGTGAAGGACTCAATGAAATTGAATTAGCAAATACTCAATCACTCTCCTTTATAGCAAGTTACTTAGTATATGCATTTTAAACATTCAAATAATTGTCAACATGATATCTCGTTTACAACATAAATAAAGAAATGAACATTGAAGAAGTCTAAACATAGATTAATTCAGATCAACGACCAAAGTTCACTAAATGGCCAATTAACGATGTCTTAAAGGTAATTGATATGCTGTGAAAATATTCTCACAATCCCATGATGGTCACTTTATTGTGCTCTTTTATACGTAGAGTAGGCCACGGTTTAATTTTATTTTTCAAGTATTTTTGACACGAGCTGACTGCAAATGTAGCAAGTTAAATTGGAAATGATGCAATTTGACCAGTATATCGCATATAAGTGTACACAACTGTCATATACCTCTCTTTGTTTCAGCTTGGTTTTCTTATAGAAGCGTAGTTGTCAACTATACGAAGATAATATAGAAGGACCGGTAATAAAGCAAGCAAATAAGGTCGGTTGATTCTCTATTCTGCGATTGAATTATCATAATTGAAATGATATTACTGTAATTTCAAAATTACTGATCACCCCAAACAATTCGACGAGAAGTAATGAGACATGCAGAATAATTAGTATAAATATGAAAATAGTATCCCTTAACGCAAATACATTCCTTTAAATGGGGTATCCAGTAGTGAAAATTCCTTCAAGTACTCTGTCTATGGGCTCGAATTTAGGTACTGATGGAATGTAATACGATATCCATATCAGTAGTGAAATCTGGAAGGAATATTCTGTTTTGAAAGCAACCAATTGTCACAAGGATAAAGATGCGGGAAATAAGGAGAGGTGATTAAGTGTTTTCATCCTTATATCCACAATGTATGCGGCGACCTATTTGGTTTTATGGTTATTGACATTATCATGCAAAAGTTTAAATAATTAATTAAATCCCATGAGGATCAGGTCTATGCCAAAACTCTGTGTAGTGTTTTTTCAATTCTGTAAGCACCAGAGTACAATAAAAGTTTCCAGTAACATTCGAGCCCTTCGGTATACAAACTTGAGCAACTGGACCGAAGGCATCGAATGAAATTGGATACAGTACATTGTTGACATTTTTTCAGCATACCCATTACAAGGCACATCTTCAAGTATTCCCATCACTGTCGAAATATCTGAGCCCATCTTGGTTCCGTGGAATATATAAGAGTTCGATCTCAAACTTCCACGAGATTATTTTGGATGTTTCTGTTCGAGTCTTTGAGAAGAGAACAAAATATTATAGATGCCGAAAACTACTTAACCTTGTAAAACTTATAAATATCTACCCCAGAATATACGAGTTGAATTTTCTAAGTTTTATACAGTAAACGAAGTAATTGATACCTGTAAATTCCTTATTTATATCCGGATATTCGTCTGAAGATAGTTCACAACATAAAATATTGGCATTTACATTGACAAATATGAATTTTTAAAAATAAAATCCACATAAAATATGTGGATTTTGATTGAATGGTGGATCAATAATGAGAGCTCATAAACTAATATCATCAATGATTTAAGGACAATTCTAGAAAATAAGTATAATCGCAAAGTGCCGACTAAGTAACAACAACAACCGCCTCGCGAATGTAGTGTAGGTGCGTCATTCGCGAGCCGATTTACCGAGTGAAACACAAATGTAAATAATATAAATATTAAAACGAAAACCAATTCGTGAATATTGACAATAGATTTAAAGCATTTTCATAACAATATAAAATAAATTAGAAAGTTTCATAAAAGTCGTCATGCAAATACTGAAATGCATACACTTCAAATAAATTCAATCTAATAGTAAGAAGTATACAAATGGTAGACAATAGAAACAAAAAAATTAATAAATTACCTGATATACATTTCATCACGTCCCATTTCCTTATAATAATTCAATAAGTTAAACATTGCCTTCATCTTTATATCAGGAGCTTCAAACTGACGCTCAACAGTCTTAAAATCAATCAAACGAACTAGAGGAAATAAAGAAATTGTAGATAATAAATACAATAAGCACAATATTAAACTATACAAAAAATTGAGACAAGTTGGCGAAAGGAAAACTTCAGATGTGCCGACAGCATGTTACTTTGTAAGCACTATACTTGGTGGTTGATTGATTGATAGTGCCTCTACATAAAAATGCTGTCGGCACAGCTGTAATTTTAGATTTTTCGCCATGTCATCATCACTATAAAGGTGCTAATAGTAAATCATTTCAGAAAGGTGTTTCAGAATGTAATGACCCTTAGAATGTGGGGAGTTCCATTTAGCAGACTTAATATACGTATTAGTCTAATAGTATAGCTTAAGTATGAAAATAATAGGTGATGAGTCAGCATTTCTTCTGTGCATCAGTGCATGTTGGATGTTCACCCAACGCTAACCAATACATTCGAAATATCATAATCACAAAATAGGAAACACATTTATTTGAAGAGGCAACATCACCTAAGTTGTTAAGCCCAATATGTTAAGGTATAACTTGGCAAAAAGATCAATTGATAAATTGAAAATTTCTTTTTGTCTTCGATCATCTCTTGAGATCAGTGATACAGTCAATTCTCTCTAACAGTCCACTTCTCAATTTGTCCACCTTCATTTGTTGTACAATGATTCCCAGAATATTCAAGTCATAAACGTGCCTTACGGAGTTATATATCGAATAATCCATTTTTTAAGTGTTAACTCTCTACTAGTCCATCTATGTAATTGGTTACATTTCTCATCGTGTTCCCATTAATGTAGAAATTGTATTTGCGATATTGGTTCAACATCGTAAATATTAATTAGGTTAAAGTCCACATGTGGAACATCTAACTACAGGTGGACTTGTAAAAATACTAAATACGCACATCTCATACTCCAAAAAGTCTGCTTTATAACGTCGATTTAAATTGCTTGTACTCTTACATTATATTCTGTTGTTAGTAGGTATATATTACGAATGTTACTTAGGGACAAAATTCTTTAATTTACCATGTTCTCTAATAGTTCACCTGGGTCCATTTACCCAATGGTGGACTGTTAAAGAGAACATACTGTATTTAGCTAAATAGTATAAATAATTATTAAGTTTTTAAATAATTTAACACCAATTAGAAAGTACAGTTAGAATCCTAAGTTTAATAATTTGAAATAATTATTAATGTAAAATGAATTTACCTACAATAATTGAATTTCAGCAGACACGATTACCCCTACAAACAAATGGGAAGCGTCTCTGTATCATAATTATAAACTGAATTAATTAAAAATAAATACGTAGTATATCTACTATACATATTGCAAGAGTCTTCTTGCAGTATATGTACTCACATAATATGACATTTTATGGAATATATGATCATAGTTTTAAATTAGAAAATAGAAGACTAATCGATATCACAAAATGAATCACTATAGGATTATATTGCAATGTAAACATTCGTGCACTGTGAAAATCTGTAGAATTAAATTCACTATCGAATGCATATAATTTAATATTGGGGACAATAAATTGTTCCTGTTGTGACATTAAACATGTGATAAAATGTGGCCAAATAATATTCTCAAAATCGTAATTCGTGGTCCAAATTAGACTATAACTCAACACATCTATGCAAATTTTTCAGTCCTTAAACAATAAAGGTGGTGTGGCCAGGGAACCGTCTACAGAGAATAATAATCAAAATAAAGGCAGTGATTTAAATACTGGCCCCATATGTAGTAGTCGTGACAGTAAAATACACTAATTATTGATCGTAATGAATATGACGTGAATAGAATATACATACCCAAAGTTGAGGTTTAAATTGCTTAAAGATTTACCATGTAATTTAAACAATAAATAAATAGATCAAATGTAGGTAAATATGCCAATTTCGTTGTGCTATATCATCATTATGCAGTGTTTAATCATCCTAGATTGATATTTCCTCAATTATATCTATAGCTTCGGAATATGATATAGAGAAGGGGTCGCCAAATATATTTAAGTGCGGGCAACAAATTAAATAGTTATAGATGTGTGGGCCATTAATTAATAATTTATTAATAAATTTAGAGAATTTCCACTGATTGTATTTTGCTAGAAAATACCAATTATTTCCAGTTAGTGCAAAATGCATAGCTAATCGATCAATATTTGGTAAACAGTATGTGATGCCAGCTTATGCAAATATATTTATGCACTCATCTTAAAATCATAAAATTATAAACTTTGTGCGCAATGCGCGACATAAGTAAAATCTTTAGGTGCATACCACCCAGTGGCGGCGGAATGATATTTTTAGCTGGGAGGGAGGGGCTGAAAATCGTAACAGAAAATTATAGGTAAATATTAGAGATTTGAGGATCATAAAATGTTTTTAAACCCATAACAATGTCAACGACAGTTCAGACTCTTATAATATTTAACTCAAGGTCAATCAATACACAGGCAAATATATTAAGTAATGTGCACAAAATATTCTATACTAGGACTATTTCGTGACATAAATACTTTAGCCAATCTTAATAAATCTAGGGCATCAGTCTGTGAAGATGTATATTCTGCAGGCGAAGATAGTTCAAACAATATTTAGTAAAAGTTGATCGTAAAATGACTTAAGGCGTCTTAAAGAAGAAAATGACCCCGCTGCATTGACGGAAATCAATGAAATTAGTAGATAGATGCATATCAATCGATCAGAGGCGGAACCCGGAGTTGCAGGTATGGGAGCTTTCGGGGGGGCCAGGGAGGATTTTAGTGGGGGCACACTGAACAACATTGTTATTCTAGGGGGGGGGGCAGCCTCAAAAAGGTGGGGCCAAGGCCCCCCTGGTTCCGCCACTGCAATCGATGCACTTCACATAAAAGTGCCTTTGAAGCGTTACTTGTGGCGTTTAATTGCCCCCCCATCTTTTTTGACTGAGCGAATATGATTCCAAAGATTTCTTCTGGGGTACTGTTGCATGGCAGAATTGCTACCTCTATTAGTGGTACCATGGATATTCATAAGCCGTGAAAGAATTGCTAACCACTGTTTTATGACTTCTTTGATTGAATAATCACTATCACTCATGCATGCGGAACTTAGTTACGATTACACCTTTGTTTACTTTTCTGAAACATTATACGTGTACTAGTAAACAAGAATCTATCAGAATAGTGAGGTTAAATTGAGATACTAAAGAATGTATCTTCCAGAAAAGTATGCATTTTAAATACAGTAATATTATAACGAAATAATTAAAACCCCTCACAGACGGGATGGGAGTGTGCTTCTTCTGATTGCACTTCCCGAATGTTTAATTTAACTAGAATCTCAATGTTCAAATTACATTTCATCTTAGTGTAATAAAATTTATTAGTGTGATTCTTCTTGTGAAAAACGTTATAGTAGGGTCCTACTATAGTTTTATACTATAAGTGCATGGTTCAAAATTTACCTCTGTCGGACTTCCGGCCGGCAGGCCGTACGCGATGGCCTGACTAGACCAATGGGAATGGAGATTTCAAATTTTGATTTAAGATAGAGAATTTCCTGAAGATGTGCACCTCGATGCCCGATTACTCAATTTCGTTTTCGTTCGTCAACTAAATCGAAATTTGTGTCTTATCCAGTGACTCTTTTAGAATTCAAAATATTAATTGAAAATATAGAGGTTGTATTCTTCTAAAGATGTTCTTTCTATTTATCAATTAAAATGAATAGATCGCTAACAAGTCTAGGTTTTATTTAACGATTATTTACATAAATTAGCCATCTTCTCCATATTGTAATTACGCTATAGCATACTCATACTATAGAACATTGTATGAGATTCTTACTACTTTGAATATAAGGACCAAATTACATAACTTATGGACTAAACTGCTAAGACATTATTCGAATATGTGTTTAAACTTTAAATGAAGAAAAATCTTTTTTGGAGCAATGACTGTCAAAAAACTCCCAAATTGATAAATTCGAGGTTTTAGGACTTTCCCGGCAGTTTATTTTCATGCTAAAAAATAGATATCTTCAAAGTGTTTGGACAGTATCCCTGAAATTCCACTTCATTAATTTACATTCATTTTTGAGGTTTACATACCAACCAGACAATTTGCATAATGTCCAGCAATTTTGCATAATGTCCAAACTATTTACATAATGTTGTAAGCCTGTCACACCAAATTGGCAAAATGCAATTGATACTTTGATACAAGTGCGATGAAAACACTTTTTTTACATTTGATGATGATGTCAATTCTATTATTCAAAATAGTAAAGTAAATGCTACACGTATTCCTATTTATATTTGTTACAATTAATCTTTAATTAATTTAAACATTTGAAATCTTCACAATTCAAACTTTAATCAAATTATATTACACTAAGATAAATCTAATTTGAATATTGAAATTCTAGTTAAATTAAACATTCGGAAAGTGCAATCAGAAGAAGCACACTCCCTTCCCGTCTGTGAGGGATTTTACCTCCAAATTATTTCGTTATAATATTACTGTATTTAAAATGCATACTTTTCTACAAGATACATTCTTTAGTATCTCAATCTAACCTCACTATTCTGGTAGATTCTTGTATACTAGTACACGTATAATGTTTCAGAAAAAGTAAACAAAGGTTTAATCGTAACTAAGTTCCGCATGCATGAGTGATAGTGATTATTCAATCAAAGAAGTCATAAAACAGTGGGTAGCAATTCTGCCACGGCTTATGAATATCCATGGTACCACTAATAGAGGTAGCAATTTTGCCACGGTAGCAATTCTGCCATGCAACAGTACAATATTTCAGCCCTACTATAGAATATTTTTTATCGTTGGAAATATTTAATAGAATATGACTTATGCAAATGCGCTATTATATCAATCAATAAAGTAAATTTATTATGAAAGTAAGAAGAAAAGGAGAATTGATAGGCAACTCCCCGAAAAAAATCCTTTTTTGGACGAGTTAGATAACCATCAACTAGAGTTTTTAGTGCTTTTTCGCGATCAACATTGACTTTTCTCTTTGCGGGCTCCCTACCAGTCAAATAGAATGCGTGTTTACCTCAATTAAGCCCTGTTCTTTTTTTAACACTTTCAAGAAGGTCCATATTGAGGGATGATGACATGAGATGTGAGTAGCAAATGATCTATGCCAGCTTCAACAGAGTTTGTTGTTCTAGGAAGGCCGTATTGTACCATTAAATGATTATTCCACATGCTCAATGGGAAAGTGCTAGGAATCACAATCGGGGTGTCGGAAATGTATCTGCCAATATAGGTGGATTCGAAATATAGGGCTAAATCATAAGCATCTGTAGGAAGTTCCATAAATAGTTGATTAAAGAGCTCCGGTACATCTGTTGATGTTGCAAATGCCAAGGCTGGAATCATTCGTATTTGCAATGCGAAACTAGGATCTTCTTGATATATATTTTTCAGACCAAGTTCTTGAATTTTTCCTCATACGTTTTGTGTAAGATTAAAAAAACATCCTTTTACCTGAGTTTGAGGAAAATGGCTTTCGAAAGCGTTTATTGCTGCCTTCTCGAAATCCACAATGAGGTGGGTAGGACATGCATCAGGACACAGTATTTTAACTTGATTCCACATTTAGTGGTAAGTATCTTGCAACTGATTAGGTGGAGAACAAATAAGCTTGGGAGCAAATGACCATCTTTCATTGGGTTGGTTACTCCTTTTAATCCATGGATTACGTATAATTGGTAAACAAACTGGGAGCAGTTTTAAAAGTGCCATCTGACAACCAGACACTAGAGGTGTTAAGTATTTCTAAGTTTGATTCAGTTCCAAAAATCAGAATTATTTGGTTCCCAGAATCTACTCCTGAATCGTAAAGAAGGAAGCGTTGTCCTTTATCTGTTTTACAATAATAAGGTGGTAACTCGAGACAATTAAGTGAATTTGGTTCTGGAGGAAGATTAGCCGCTCGTTTGCGCGCTCGACGCACAGTTTGTTTTAAGCTGTTGAGCTTTGGAAGTTTAACGGCAGAGCCCTGATCTAATTCGCTAATTGAGTTAGTAAGTATCGTATGTGTCCCTACTTGTGTTAGAGAGGCACTTCGCTTCATTCCAGCTTTCAATTTGGAACAGTGAAAAGCATCTGAGTTGCTTCATGAGTATGTTCATTCATCCGAGCAACAATTTCATTTCCACAGGTATGAATTCTTGCCTTGCAAATAACCCTCTGTATGCACTGCCAGTGTACTTTATTATGTATGGTACGATGTCTAGTATAAACAAAATTGCCTTCCATTAGACATACTCCTCCTCTCTGTGTGGTTGTCACCTGAAATGAGGAAGGGTCTGCTGGTGAATAATCGATGGCTTCTGATATTGGAGTATCATTTTTTTCATTAAATATAAGATTTTGTGATTCATCGATGATGTCGTCGCCATCTGATTTCGATCTTTCCGTGCACGAAGAATCTTGTGAATAATACATATCCTCTGATACTTGATCAGGAACATCATCATTGGTCATGTTCGTGTGCGTATGCTTACTCAAAGGGGCACCTGGACCAAGTAATTCCCAAATACTTCTATCTACTTCTGCCGTTTCTCTATTCAACTGAAGTTGAATGTTATATACTTTTAAGATCTGATCAATAAAAGCTGGAATGGAAACTGCCAGACTCGGATCAGTCCAAAATTTGAGATTGTCTTCGATGAAAGAAAAAGCAAATATTTTTGAATTTCCATAAGTAGTTGAGTTGTCGAATTCAACTTTAACGATGTATAACAATTCTCCTGTGCAATTTATAGTCACAATGACTTTAAATCCATCTAAAAGAACTGGGTTGGAAAGTCCGGGTTGAGTACTCTCTAGAATGGAGAAGATCTTCCTGCATAACAGAAATATTTCGAATTGGTTTTACCAGTGCACGAAAAGTTGGAGCATATAGGACTGATAAGAATACAATCAATTGAGCGTTTTCTTCTTGACTCGCAATGTATTCTGGATTAAAATGATCATAATTATTACAAAAATTAGATTTTTTAAAACCAGCCCATGAAACATCCATATAATCCATGAGTAGATTTAAAAAATTGTGTATAATTAAGATTTAGTAATGAAATTTGTAAGAAAAGTTTATACGTATTTGTATTAATAAAGTGAAGATCAATCGATAGCAATGCAATATTGAGAAGTAATAACTAGATACATATAATAGCCTAGAACAGTGGTACTTAACCGGTGGGGAATTTAGGATCATCAGGTGGGGAATGGAGCTTCAGGCTAAAAGGTTTACAAATCATTAACAGTAGTTTGGAATATTTCTTGGAATTCAACCTGTTCAGTTTATTGTATTAAAGTATACTTGTACTTATTTTCAGATTTCTAGGTTGAACTCGTACGAATATTAAACAGGTATTCACTGCTTCCAGGACATATCTGCAGTGTTGTCCAGACAAATACTGGACTATATCATTCTAGGCCCTAGAATGATATAACACAATTACTTATACTAGTTCGGTTAGTTTATATTTGACGCCAAGTGGTGTTAGTGTTTGTTCTATGATGTAGAAATAGAACTCAAGCGGTATTTCTACGGTATTACTACATAGTGTAAAATTCAAATAACGTAATTATAATAATACAATACAAGTAGCGATTATTTAAAAAATATTCTGTAATGTGACGAATTGTAATGTCACGAAAGGTAATGTGACGAATTGTATGTGTGACGAATTGTAATGTCACGAATTGTATGTATCCCTATATTATAAACTACGTTTGAATTATGTAAATCACATACCAACCGCGAAGCATAGGTGCATGTGGTAGTGTTCTGCCGGGAAGCGATCAAGCAGGCAAAGCGCGCTAGTTTTTAAAAATATGAACAGGAACAAAAAATAGAAATTGGTTTCTGGCACTGTCAAATTGATGAAGCACGATGGATGAGCGTTTTTTAAATAATAACAAAAATTGAATTATTTGAAGTGTTTCATCCAGACATTTATGCAAGGGGGGGGGGGCAAAGTAGAGTTTTGAGAATGTGACCGGAGCGGCTTTTTCTTTCATCAATCATAGCCTCAAACAAGTGGAAATAGAGCATTTTTAGAGCGCCTCAGATTGACTCGATATTTTAGACATCGTTTTCAGCATACATGAAAACCAAAAAATTCAATTTATTGTGCTGAGAAATATTCGAGATCAAGAGTTATGTGTAATGAGATCATCATGTTACAACAATTCTAAAAAAAGCAATTTTTGTGGTTTCAGAATTGCAGTATCAAAGTCGAACAAAATTCAACAAATTATATTATGTTGATGAAATATTCAAGTTAGCTTTATCATGAAGTTTACATTGTCATTAGCATGTATTGAAATCAATGTACATGAATGCATTTTAACTTCCTATATAGTCTAAAATTATAATACATTCCGACCAGAATTTTAGGATTCGGGCCAGGCTTTCTCCAGACAAAAATTTCTGCGCGCCTAGATTTAGTTTGAGCTCGTTCATTTTTCATTTTGTACGCCTAGTTTGCACATTTTGTATTAAGTCTATGGGAGTATCTCTCGATATTCTACTCCTAGACACGATTTTTGTACGCCTAGATTAAAATCCAATCAAATTACGCTCCTTTAGGAGCGCTCAATACGCCTGGATAACACCCTGATTCGGGCGCATTTAATAATTTCCAATATTGTTCAAGAACTTTTGAGAGCCATCATGAACCTTTGGTTTTTCCATTTTAAATGAAAGGCTATGACGATACCTTCAAATTAAAAGTATTCTAGATGCGTGAAAGGGCGCGACTGGGATCATCTAGTGACTTTTAAACATAATATATTAGGATTTTAACGATTTTTGAAAAATATATCAGGCTCAAGAATTATAATCAATAATCATGGTTGATCAATAAATTTTTGTTAACAAACTTAAAATATAATTTATTACTGATTTATCATTAATCATCTAGAACTGCGTTTAGGAGACTACTTATATCATTTTTGATATTGCCATTCAGTTTACAGCTTCAGATAACCTATATGTCAATAATACTTGAAGAGATTCTATCTACCATAGTTTTCCTATTGCCCACCCTGAAAATGACCACTGTGATATATGACCCAACACAGTGGCGGACACTTTGACGAAATATTGGGGGGGCGAAATTAGTTGGGACTCATCACACTTTCAGTATTCTTAGTCAGTGCCCCCAATCAATTAATTATTTCGAAATTATTGGGGGGGGAGACCGCCTCCCTCGCCTCCCCCCCCTAGTGTCCGCCACTGGCCCAACAGTAAAAAAACTATGGATATTTTAGAAGTAATAACTGGTAATTGAATTCAATATTGTGGTATTACAAAAATAAAGACACGCTAATTAACAATAGTCACTAAGTTTGAATAATAATTCTATAATCAAGAGGTTCTAGACTTATATGGGCTCTTAACTCAACATGTCAGTTGTTCTAGGACAGTTAGTTTCTAAAGATTTCGAGGAATTTGCATTTCTATTGATAGTGTTACGACGGTAGAATTTAAAATTTTAACTTTATTGGCAATTATGCAGTTAGACTTGATGGTCAAAATTCGTTTAAGATAATCCCATCCAAAGAAGTTGCAACTTGGGCATTTGTTTCTCCAATGTTCGCAACGAACATCTAGCGATTATATTGAGAGGTTCACAATAATCTTTTTTGATGATCCAGATATTATCCAACTCAATTATTCCAAATATTTTCCAAACAAATATGCAAACGTCAAGAACAACATCAGATGGCCACTTCAGATTTCCTCGATCAATAAATCAAAATTTTGTATTTTGATTCCAGAGGTTCGTCGAAATGAAGATAATTGCCCTTTGTCAAATACATCATACAATTAGTGCAAGGACAAAGATGGTTTCCATAATTGCTGAACAGTATAACCAGTTTTTTTTTTAAGGATTTGCTTAGAGGGCCCTTCCAACAATTAGAGGCCCTCATTCTACATTTCATGTTATTGAGTACTTAGCACGTTAAAAATTAGAGGCCCATTGAGAAAAATTAAAAGTCCATTTTGGGCCTCTAATTTGCCATAAAAAAAAACACTGAGCATAACCTCCAATAAAGGCTAACTAATGTAGAGATTCAGTATCCAGGAAATATCAGACAATTTAAGAATTACAGACGAGTAATTATTGATATCATATGAAGTATTGGAATCAGGTTGAGCGTCATCAGTTGTCGCAGAAAATGAGCTTATAAAATTGGCCAAAGTTAATTCATTTGAGTGTAGATTGGAAAATAAATTTAAGGTAAAAGAGACCTTGAGCGAGCCGTAGCTCACACTCGAGGACTTGACAATAAGAAATATGGTAGTTGGCTCCTGACATCATGCGATATAAACCGAAATGATGTTCTAATGCGTCTGTTTGCAAAGAAAAGTCAAAAAGTAATTTTTATATAATTGTCAGAGCAATATATTTGAAGGAATTGCCCGCATTTTTTAATACCACAAATGAAGTAATTGATAGCGAGATGCGATTCTGATACATATTAGAGCAAGGAGCAGGGCCGGCGACAGAAATTATGGGCCCCCTGGTAAGATTTCTGGCCGGGCCCCTCCACATCCTTCGACCAGGATTGAATTTTTATAATTCCCGAAACATTAGACAAAAATAAATTGCAACTCGAAACAAATTCCCAAATTAGACGAAAATTTCAGTAAAGATAGAACAAAGATAATATAATTGTAAAATAATATAATTGGTCAAGTAAATGAATTTTTTGTTAGACAAAATGTAGGATTTCTCAGGGAAGCCTACCTCTGGAAACCAAAAAGCGGGAGATTATTCTATTTTTGGCGGGAGTTTTAACAAAAAATCGGGAGGTCGAAGATGAAAAAGCGGGAGAAAAGCGGGAGACTCAAAATATATGCTATTTTATAAATCTATAATGAATAGAACGATATTATAGGATTATTTAGTATGTTTTGATATCTACAATTAGAAAAGAAACTTGGTACTCGGAAAAAATTAAAACAAAAACTACAACTAAAAAAACTTTTAAAAAACGAAAACTCAAAAACTTGTTGCTCGAAGGTTGACTAATTTATTTGAATAATTTAAACAAATCCCGTTATTTAATTAATTATCATAAAATATAAATATATAAACAATTTCCAAAAAGTGGGGGTTTAAAAAGTTTTGCGGAAGATCGGGAGGATGGGAGAAAAAAAAGGCAAAAAATCGGGGGACAACCGCCAAAGCGGGAGCATAACTGCCAACCGTACAGGAATTTAAACATTTTGCCTGTTCTGTACAGGCGTACAGGGATTTATTCAATTTGTACAGGGATTTATAATTTACTAATTATGTGTTAAATAATGTCTCAAAAAGTCTAGTTATGATAGTATATTCAGCCATGCATTCTGCATTGACCACATAAAGGCACAACTGGTTTCTAAATATAGAAACCAGTTGTGCCTTTATGTGGTCAATGCAGAATAAAGCGTACAGGGATTACCTGCACAATATATAATTCAATGCTTTCGCCTTTCCAAAGTACTAATTTGCAATGTAAGTGTATAGTAATTCCCTGGACGAGCGAGCGCAGGGAGCGAGAAAATCTTTGGGAGGTGTACAGGGATTTTGGCCAATGTACAGTGGAAAATTGGAGCCTGTACAGGGATATGACTCAAATAGGTTGGCAGGTATGCGGGAGGGTTGGCAACCCTGGATTTCTCAATGAGTCAAGCATAGCAAAAACTAATAATATGGTATCAACCAATGAAATACGATTAGTAACAATTTATTAGTGACACATTGGATCCTTTGTGATATACTGTATATTGATGATAACAATTATTAGTGCAACGAAGGAATTCATATTGTGGTGAATGATGTATTATAAGGCACAATAACTATTTTGCAGACTCAATATTATGAAGTCCTAAAGAAACATTCAGATGCCGATCCGGGCCCCCTAGCTATCCCGGGCCCCCCGGTTTTACCCCAAGCAACCCCCCCTCTCCCCGGCCCTGGCAAGGAGGTAAAAGGCGAATAAGATTTAACCTTTCTTATGCAGACTACATATCAATATTGCTAAAAACTTAATTATTGGATTAATTGTGCTGAGTGATGGGAAATAATACTACACACTTAGAGGAGCTCTAGCATTTGACAATTTCGATGATGATGTGCTTTTGAGGAGTCTTTGCTGCATTTTTAGAATAACTAAATATTCCACCTCATTTTCAATAGGGTGGTACAAACTCTATAGAGTTCGTGGGAAATAAAATACCTGTGTAATAATATTGTATGTACGTTTGTTGTATCTTTTAACACCAGGATACAATCTGGAATATAACGAATTGAAGAGGTGGGAAGTGTTAGAGAACACGTTATCCTCATTATTTAGATTTAGATCATTTGTGCTACACTTCTCAATTCTATCAATTGCATCAATGATGTATTCTTTGGCTGAATTAATATGATGACAAATGTACATATTCAATCTGAGAAGTATTTGCAAACAAGTGACGAACAACTTCACTAAGAAGAGCTTCACCTGGAGTATATGATTTATGACATCTAAGGACAATGAAATCGGTTCGATCTGATAAAGCGCTAGCAATTAAATATGGATTGATGGATAAACTTCTAAAAGTCTAACCTCAAGAGTGAATACAGAATACCTATCGCCAATAGCTTTGATTGATTGATGACTTGCTTGTATCAAATACGTTAAAAAGTCAATGTTCTCCAAATTTTAAACTTTGTGGCTGTTTGATAATTCGGCTCTGAAAGATATTTAGGAGATAGATAGGACATATGGAATAAAATCATAGCGAAGAACTTGCATCTAGACGAGGAAATTAAGAGGTAATCTTGAGAATGCATTTGGTCGATAGGGTAGTGAATACGTCAGAGATAGTATATCTTCCTCTAGGAAATGTTCTTTCGCGCGCAAACAATAGTGTTAGTAATAACATCTTACAGAAGCAACGTATTTAACCACTTAAAGCAATCATCCTTGGTCGACTTATAAATAATATATGACTACTGAAATATAGTTCTAAAAGAGAAGGAATGGATAATTGGAAAAGGGAAGTTAGTGGAAATATACATTTTGGTAGCGCTAGCCACAAGTGAAATAATCTAACGATACAAAAGTATATGTGCAACAAGAATTTAAATACAGACACAATATTCTTCTTGTAACTTATTATCGGAAGTTTGAACTACTATGAAATAACTATAACTATCCTAACATAGTTATAAATTGTGATTTCACTTGATTTTAGAAAGATTTCATCAAGTGTTTATGCCACGTTCACTTGTAGAACAAGTGGGAAAAATGAGAATGTGGCTGTATCAAAGTATAAAAAATTATAGTGATTAGAAATTCAGAACCACATAGAATTCAAATGTGAAATAACAATTTATATAATCCAACTACCTCATAATGATAAGAATTTAATTATTTAATTGGTTCATTATTTAGTTAAAGATTTTATCACCGCCATAAAAATGAAAATTCAAAATATAATATTCTATTTTATTAAGGCTCGACCCACACCTTAAGAAGAATGTTTCTATTCTGATCCATAGATATATCAGTTTAGCCTTATCTATACTGATAATAAATCCACAATCATATTTGTTATCATATAATAATCGTTCGAGTAAATTTGCAACTTTCCATTTTTCGTAATATTAAATTCCTATACCTCCCTGAAAATAAGTGCGCCCATTAAAAAAAAAACGAAGAAGTTTAAATCTAATTATGCTTTGAATATTGTCTATGTATACTAACTGTAAAATTAGTGCCATTTTGAATTGGATTCATAACCCTGAATTTGTTGAATAACTCTTCAAAGTGTACTTCGTCATATTTCAATAATTATTTTACATTTTTCTGATTCAAACACTTACAACAATTATTTAGATGTATTAGGAAAATCGTAAACGGCACTCAAAGGACCCTTTCTATATGCTAGATACAGGGCCGTGAGAGCCTATTTTACCTGACCAGGTCAAACCTAATTAGAGTAAACATATAAAACATCTGTGTTAGTGAGTTTCCCACTAACATATTTTAGTAACTTTAGTAAAATCTTGTATTATTAGTGCACAGTAATTTTGATTAATTATCCGAAATATACGTATTTGAATGTAATTTCTTAATTCGTCTCCATAAGCTTACAGAGAATCCCAGAACTAGCGAGCGAAACTAAAACTTTGGTCGTTCATGTATTTAGTCCAATGTACACGTTTCCCAACCTTTTTCAGCCGTGGACCCCTATATAAATTCCCTCTGTTTTTGTGGACCCCTCCCATAGACCGTAATACACTCTGTGGACCCCTACTAGAGCTCGTGGATCCCCAAGTGGTCCATTGACCCCATGTTGGTAACCACTGTTCTAGATGAAGTCCCCTTTTCAGTGCTTTATACGTAAATTATATATTTAATACTCATCAGAGGCGGATCCAAGGGGGGCCCAGGGAGGCTGCCCCCCCCTTCGAAACTGAAATTGACTGAAATTTAGGCTGAAATTGATGAAATAATTAAGAAACTTCAGCCTCAAGTTTGAATTATGGCTCCTTATAAAGAAATTAGCGTTTAAAATGACTTCTGAGTGTATATAACTAAAAAAGAAATCTAGGGGGTACCCCTTAGAACCCCTTATAAGTTGATCGCTAGGCTAGCATTATTTCTTGGGCACCCCCTTTTCAACATGTCTGGATCCGGCACTGCTCATAACAATAAGAATTGTTTTGAAACTCATCAGCTAGCGAGAACCTGGTTAAATGACCAGGTTGACCTAGTTATACAAACAGGTTGACCTAGTTATATGACCAGGTTGACCTGGTCAGAACCTGGTCTGGAAAAAATTTGCCCAGGTTTGACTTGGTCAGTTTGCATTAGTGGCACGGCCCTGAGATATTCCTGAAGTTATAAATCATTAAATAAGTAAAATAAATATTATAAAATGGGCGACGTATGATTGGATATACTTTGAGAGTAGAATATCATTGCATTTATATTATAATACAGTTTTCCTATACAGGTAAACCTCTAAATGCGACACGTCTGAAATACGGCAACCTCCGAGATACGGCACAAAATCATTCTCCCGATTGACTTTGCAATGTAAATAATGCATGTGGAGGCAACCTCTCAAATGCGACAACATCCGAATATCCGGCACAAGCTCTGCTCCCAAAAGTGTCGCATTTCGAAGGTTTACCTGTATATACAACTCATTCAGTAGAAATCTTAGAATGTGATTAGATAACAATGTTAACTAAGTAATATTATGCAAGGGGTATTTCTAATTCGTGAAGTAATAAGCAATAAAAATATGATTATTTCTCTATAATATGTGAGGAAATTTACCAAAGATTTTTGTATTATGCCAGTGGCGGAAATAAAAATTACTATCTAAAGTGTTGGGATTTTCTGGAATAAAACCAACGTAGATAACATGCGAAATATGCTCTAAAAACTATCAAAAAGAAATTCAGGGCCGGCTAGAGTATTTTGCACAGAAATATATTGTCCAATAACCAGGGAATGAAAGGTTCACAAACGAACTGAATGAACTTGAACTGAACGAACTGAACGCAGGGCTTTTTTCTGGAAATAAAATGAAAATTAAACATTATGCGAGTGATAATTAATGGTAGAAATTTGAAGTACACGCAAAGTGGTTTTGTTACAATCATTTTAATTCTTGTATTTGTTTGGTTGTTCGGTTCGGTAACAAGTACGATATTACTTTGAAAGTATTTCATGGTAATAATGACAATGATGAGAATATTCGTGCGGGTGTGAAATTTCGAAGATTGAGTAAAGTTATATTTCGAATAAATGTAGTTGATTATATCTAGGGCGCCGGCGGCACGGGTGCACGGTGGGCCCATTGCTCTGGTCAATTTTTCTTTCCGCAAAAATCTGACTCAAAACTAACTAACAAACTAATCAAATAATCAATAGCTCCGACTCAACTAAAAAATCATTAGTAACACATAATATCAATGATTTTCAAGGTAATTCATTTCCGATTTCCACGATTTAAGCAGTTGCTAGACATGCTAGTTATTGTCAAACTACAAAACTATATCAACAATTTATATAAATCATATATTAACCAAACGATGCATGAAGGGGGGGGGTGCGGGGGACTTCGCCCCCCCCCCTCCTCCCTCGGTCTTGGTCATCATTTCTACTCGTGCACTCGTTGCTCCGGCGGGTCGCCGGCGCCCCAGTATATATAATTGTTTCGAAAATATCATCAAGTGAAAATAAAATTATTCGTTTTGAACTCCCCTAATGTATTACAAAGAATAAAAATATAACATAAAAGCTACAAAGTATAACTTCATAAAAGAATTGGGGTTATTACAAAGTTAGTGAAGGTTTTCAAAATACACAATGCCACCAAAGTATTTGAACAATAGGAATTCTATTCCAGCAGGGTTGCCGTGGGAAGGGAATTTTCATTCCCATTCCCATCCCATTCCCACAGGATTTCCCATAGGATTCCCACATGTGGGAATTCCCATAGGATTTCCCACATGTGGGGTTTCTATAGGATTGGATTTCCCACATGTGGGAATTCCCACAGGATTCCCACATGTGGGAAATCCCATAGCATTTACAATTTTACACAGGATTCCTACGTATGGGAATTCGCCTATATAGTGTTCATGAATCATTATGGTTTGTCTACAACCATAATGTACACTATGCTTTATTGGTAATATGATCTATATTAATGTGTGGAAATTCCTAGATAATCCTATGGGAATTCCCATAGGTTTCCCACAGGATTCCCACATGTGGGAATTCCCATAGGATTCCCACAGGATTCCCACATGTGGGAATTCCCATAGGCTAAAAAAAATTCCCATTCCCATCCCATATGGGAATTCTGTGGGAATTCCCACAGGATTCCCATACCCACGGCAACCCTGTATTCCAGGCACAATATACTTTATGTATGCATTAACGGCAGACTAAATTACTCTGAATGACTTTAAATATCTTACTTTACTTATAAATATCATAACATTATGATTTTTATCCAATAACCATGAAGTGGCATACATGTCCATAAACGGCATAGAGGAATGTGGGAATGTGGCTATATCTCAGTGGAAATAATCGTAATAATTAGAAATTATAATAGTAGTATTCTCTTATAAAATTATAATTTCAATTTTTAAAATGCCTGATAATGTTCAGGAATTACGCATATATTTATTTAGTTAATTATATATTTAAAGAGTTCATAAAAAATTTAATTCAACAACTTTAGTAAACTTAACATGTCGTTTTTATGTAAACACACATGTTGAAATATCTACAAAAGTTACTTTGCAACTAGAAGCTTAATAGTATGTATACAAGTTAGTCTTCTTCAAATACCTTTGGCCGATTAGTATACATAAATGAAGACGATTGATCATTGTAAACTGCAATGTTTCCCTTTTACAAAAAGGTTAAGTGTAATTCAAATCCAAAATCCAAATCATCACTTAGATAGTATTAGGTAATTCATATTTTGCTGCACATGATCGTAGAAATAAAATACAGTATGTACTATTTAATAATCCACCAGTGGTCAAAAGACCCCAGGGAGACTATTGGAGAACATGGACCATTAAAGAAATTAGACGTATTTAACATCAAAGGTAATATACTCATAGTAGTAAATATTGTTAAAAGAAATTATAATCGAGGATATATAGGAGAATATTAGGGAGCATGAACAGTGCATTAGTAAAAGGATATCTGGATTATCTGCTGGTCCACCTGTAATTAGGCCGCATATGCGGATATAACATACATAATACATATGCTATTGAAATAATATCAAATTATATAACGAAATGAATATAACACGATAAGGAAAGTATCCTATTATAGAAGTGAACTAGTAGAGAATCAAACTATTAAAACGTGGAATATTGGAACGAAAATTCAGTCGTAAGCAAACGAGTATAACTTTAATATTGAGAATGTGTTTAAACTTTAAATAACAAATATAGGTTGATAATAACAGAAGTACACTATTAGAGAGAACATTTTCCTGGCGGTAACCGAAAAAATCACCGCACACTATAAATAATTTTACTTATTCGTAGAATAGGATACATACCTAGCAAATCTGTTAATTGATTCACTAATCTTGTTCCAAAATCCAGAATTTCATCGCTTTGACAAAGTGAAATCAGAATCGAATTAAACATAGATACATAGTTGCTATCACCCATAGATGAACCACTAATATACGTATCGAACTTGTCAATGAATTCAGCTTCAAGTTTAAATGCTGAATTTTCTTCTCTAAAGATAACATAAACCGAGAAATAAATAGAGATGAGCATAATTAAATAGAAATATTCTGAAATAATAAATTAATAAATTAATCTGCAAAATCAGGTTTGAAAACAATACGATGTAAATTAAAAGTGGTATATTCTCTTCATATAAATTGGGTCATTTTCCAAATAACACAAGTCAATAAACAGATTACCTTATAAGGAGCTAGGTAACTAATAACTGGCTTCAGTTTGCACTAACTGAACAAGCAAATTTATGCTTTATCATTATATAATAACGTCAGAAAATAAGGTTAAATCAATTTTGCAATTGTTCATTTATGGTTGCTGTTAAATTGGATTGAAAATCGTGATATTGCGTAATAATTAATCACACATAAAGTATTAATAGTAATACTCCGGTTGTGTAGTATTATGAGACGCTGTAGAATTTTGAGTCACAAATGAGATACGCTATACACCATGGATGTGCTACATTTTATACGATGTGGATGTGCTTTTACAAAGAAGACTGTTATAACTTGAGATGCGGTGGTATAATACGAGCAACAATCTAAGGGAAATATATTACTCTCCCTGTCTACAACTATACACAATCCAATCAATCAATCAAACAATCAATCAATCAATCAAACAAATCAAACCAAATAATCTTATCATTTCTATTCTGATTTGAAAATGAATTCAAAAGAGCTAAATCAATTATTAAGTTAGTTTACGAACAAAAATATCCCCCACAATAAGATCCGCAAACAAGATAGAAACAAAACAAAACTGTGCTTTTATTTTATTGCAGAATCACACACTTTTCATTGTGAGAATTACTGTGTAAATCCCGAAAATGACAATTTTATATTAATAAATAATCCCAAAAAGCGGTAACCTCCAAAATCCGGGGCTTCCAGTTAGGAGGATAGTCCTCAACAGAGCACACTTATTGGTGTAAAGCCAAGCTAAATATGTTTTCAATCAACCAATAATGGAGTTAAATGGCAAAATAAGAAAACATTCTTAACCCTCGGCTGGCTTGGGGTAAAAGGTATAAATAGAAAAACCCCACTTTCACTTTCACTTTCAATTGAAATTCAACTAACTTTCAGTTTCAATTTTACATTCCTAGCCAGACGAGGGTTAAATGATCCACAACCCGTTAAAACATCTTTTTATATTTTTGAATGAATGTTGAAATCATTGATTAACAATTTGGGATTGAACAAATGTATTTCTGGATCCGGGAAAATTCCCAGTTACGGGCACCCTCCGTACGACAGTGCATGGATAAGAGATGTTTGAGTGATATATATCTAGAATATTGTTGTGTGTTTGTGTGTATTTGTTTGCCGGATTGTATTGAAGTGATAGTGAAGAGAAACCATATCTAATCGAGGAAGAAACAAAATTCTAATTGTTCATATAGGTAATCAAATATGCTGAAATCTTTTTTCGCATATATAAATTTCTATTTTGAACATTTATTGTTATTGTTTAACGAAATATGTAAACAAATCAATGAAAATTCAAAATGAATTTAGACTGACTTGCAAGGGTCAGCTAATGTAAACAAGTAAGCTGATTACATTAAGGATTTTGATATGGAATTACCCGATATTATCAAGCACGACCACAAGTAGTGTGAATTGTATAATGATTATTATACATTATAATGAAAATTCTCAATAATAAATTGGTATACATTTGTTATTAAAAATATTATTACATATTTGCTAGATATATCTGCTTATATTATTTTTCGATATTCAGGAATTTAACCAAAATTAGGAGTTAAGGTATCATAGCACTCATGTACAGACTGTTTAGCCGAAGCACATAAGAAGATTCTCAGAAGGTTAGTAATTATATGAAAACAACATATATAATTACTGTTTTTAGGATTATATCCCAACCAGGGGAAGCACAATCAACAGTAACCCATAGGTGACTTCACGGAAAGAAATCCTTTTAGGGCATACCCCTCCCCTAGCGAAGTACCAAGTAATACCCGAATTTCTTGCTTTGGGACCCATATACCCATTCACTATTGCCACAATGACACTATGAAGTTGTCACCTGTGAACAGACAAACACGGATTGATAAGAAAGCAAACATCTAGTTTCCGAAGTTCTCCGAGCATTTTTAACCAAAAAACATTTATTTATCACAATTTTTAATTTGTCAGCAATTCGCACTTTTAGGTTAAAATCACTTTTAGGCTAAAATTAGAAAAATGATCTTTTGTGTAAATACTTGAAAATTTGCTGAAAAATTCGCAATACTAATTAGGGCTGAAACGAATATTCGAATATTCGTTCGTTTGGATGACTAAGCATTAAATCAATTTCTAGAGAGAAAATACATTGGAGAATAGGTACAAAAATGTATTTGATAATGTTACAATGGTATAATAATAGTTGCAAAGTGTACTATACACAAGCTCAAATAATCAGCTAGTTTAAGTGGGAATTTATATTTACGATATCTCTAATCTATACAAAAGTCTTGTAGTTGTCTGAAATTAGTCAACGAATATTCGTTTGCAAACGAACGAATATTCATTCAAATCATTTCGAAATAATATTCGAATATTCGGTACATTCGTTTGAGCCCTAATAATATTGATTCGCACCCTCCATGAAGTACCAGGTACTTCATGGGTGTACCTTACAAAATGGTACTAGCAACTGGGTATGGGGCAAGTAACCATCGAATAAGCCCCCCTGTCCAAAATTGTGACAAATGTATTTAAGTAAACCGAATAAAATGCAGATTGAGAATGGGAATCATTGATCAAAACTCCACATTTAAGGCTCCATGGACAAACTCCAATCTAGGTTATTTGGGGAAGAGAGTCGAGTGCCTCTCTGAAGATGGATCATAAGAATGTCTATATTAGCATGTCAAGGTAAACACTTACCCAAACGAAGAAGCAATCAAAATATTTTGGACCTTACACTTTGTCGAAAGTAATTAATAGTTTCCTCAAACAGATTAGGAGCCAAAAAGAGAATAAATCCAGTGCATATAACACTTTTTTATTATGCAAGAACATTAAGCATAAGGTAAACCTTGAAACTAGCATAGGCTTCGACAAATCAAAGGAAATTAGAATAAATCAATAAACATACCCAGGACAAATTTCAATTATGCGATTTGTAAGATTCAATTTTAGACTTGCCTGTATCTCTATGAATTTACACCAGTATCTATAAATACACATCTAACTACTTTCAAAGTAAGGATTCCACTATATACATTTCTAAATTGTTGTTTGAGAAGTCAATGGTATTTAGCAAATATATGTAGTACATCTGTAATTCTTGTAAACATCCAGTCATTGTTAATCCATTTTTATTTTCTAGGAAATTCTAAAATGTAATATTCTTCAAGGAACTTTCGAGATTCCTTTACATGAGAATTTGCAAAAAAGATTAAACAAACAACTATAGTCTACTCTGTAAAAGGTCAGATGGCAAAGTTGAAATATAGTACCAGGGATGAGTAGTAAGTGGGCATTTACTAACCGATAATGTATAACATTATTTGTTTCATTAATTGTTCACATGCTTATCTTAATAATTATACTATTATATACGCGAATAATACATATTATTATCATCTTGTTTCTTACTTTTAGTCCTCTGGATTCCTAACTGATAGATGCTAATTCTTACTTTAATATTCCCGAACAGGTCTTCAGATCCAGTCTGCCAGACTAACTACTACGAGTCAGACGACCAAGTTCCAGTATTCAAAATAACACCAAATCCAACTGAACTGAAAGAAGCTTGGATTCGGGTTCTACATATAAGTGATATTGATGACATGAAGGTAGTGCAAGTGTGTAATAAACATTTCTGGAGGAGGGGGGGACATAGAAGCGACACATAAAGTAACCAAAGGAGAAGGAACTTTCACAGAAGTTCCTCGGACCAGTGCTAATTTGAAAGTAGGCGCTGTCTCAAGTTTGTAGCCTGGATCCTGGACAACATCAAAAAGGAAGCGGGCTCGCTTGTCATATGTCTCAAAAGAAGAGCAATTGCTGAATAAAACTAGACATATTAGTTTGATAACTGAGATAGAATCAGACCAGGCTTTCATCCAGACAAAAATTTCTGCGCGCCTAGATTTAGTTTGAGCTCGTTCATTTTTCATTTTGTACGCCTAGTTTGCACATTTTGTATTAAGTCTATGGGAGCATCTCTCGATATTGTACGCCTAGACACGATGTTTGTACGCCTAGATTAAAATCCATCCAAATACGCTCCTTTAGGAGCGCTTAATACGCCTGGATAATACCCTGAATCAGACTCTCATTTCTTTGCCTAATAATAGGTTAGTATGTTACCGTGATAATATTACCATATTTATTCTCCCCAGGTGATAGAATGGAATATATCAGATGACCTCTATCTTGAAATTAATTGTTTTCTATCCGAAAATTCTTTTGCGGATAGAATTTATATACTGATATTCAAGAAATTGAATCAAATCGATACGAAATATCCTCGAAATACACCTCTAAGTATATAAATATAGTCATGAAAATCATATACATATAGAGCCAAAGAACACTTGATCGAGACAATTTCTGATATAAAACGAAATGACGGGGTCGAAATACATTCAACCGACTTAGAAAAGCTTCATTATATAATTTGTCAGTTACAGAATACAAATTATCAGAAAAAACAGAGGAAAGTATGATCTAATTACACAAATAATGGCCATTAAGACTCATCTCATATCCAGTGCCAGCCTTAGATATCTTCATGGTTTAGACTTCTATCTCAACTACACGTTCATAAATATATTCTTCTTTTGGACTCAAGAACTATCACTCAGGCTACTTCGTCCTTTACTTCTCTGGATGAGTACATGCCAAATCGGAAATATCTCAAAAAGTTGGAAAGGTATATGGCCCAAACTTAAATCTGAAGATCCAATGACAACAATCTTCGCAGTTATTGCATCTACTAATCATGGTCATTAATCTTTCGTGTGCTACCATAATAGTCCATGAGCTGGTAGGGTTGGACGGTCCCATCTCGGGGAGGAAAGGCTTATAGTGATTTTGTAGAGGTATACATCTCTAGAGTTAGAAAATATGTGATAGCATTGCGGCATTCACTCGGTATCCATGGAAACGTATTGCTACCTCATCATTTGGAGTTTCAAAAAATAACATTTTTTATTACCCCAGAATTATAAACTTAGACTAGATCGTGTGATAACTCAAATTAAAGGTTCCAGTAAGTACTTTCAGATTATCAACAAATTAAAGCTGCCTTTATTATTTTATAGCATGGTAACCAATAAGAGCGAAAGTATGTCATACAAGATCCATTACTCATAAATAAGGCAAATAATCCATTAATATTCTTCATGATCAATATCCTCTGGCTCCTCAACTATACTGTCATCATCATCTGTTGCCTGGTTATTGCAGTTTTGTGCTTTACACATATAGGTGCATTTGGGACATCTGTCAAATAAACACATAATGGTATTTCGCACCTCTTTGGACAGTTGCAGGCCAATAAATCTAACACAGCCAAGGGTGCTGGTTTGCCGTCCATCCAGTGAACAACCAGCTACACAGATCCGGCGTGCTTTTCTAACTTCCAACCCCTACCCGCTGGACTTGGTGTCACTGGGTCTCGCTGCAAATATCTTCTCTAGATTGCAGCTTGGTAGTTTGCACGTTGTACATGCTTAATCAAGCAATCCAGCATGGTGGCAGTTGGTGACTTTCAATATCCCCTTTCTTTGCACAGAATAGATGGTGTCTCAAATCGTTGACTTTAACCGTTGAAGATTTGGGTACATAAAGCCGGCAGGTGAATGTCTCTAATTTATCCATTGGCTCCATGAGAGATCCCATTCTTGTCCCAACTCTATGAATGTATCCCGGAATTCTGTGTTGCTCTGCAAAATCTTCAGAGTACTGGCTTTGCCCTTGCCTGCAAATCACTAACAGTATCACACCCAGTATATGCATGCATTCCAATTAGAGCTTTACAGATATATCTACCAATTGCAGCTCCTATTCTTTTAATATCAAGAACCCACGCGTAATATCAAGAACCCCTTCTTCTGCCACATTTCTGATACACTGGATTCCGATGACGTCATGGAACCCCAGTGACATTAAGAATACATCTGTGTCTTCAGAACTGACTACGACTGCTTGACCACATCAATCCTTTGACTCTGACTTCCGTACCAGAGAGGGCTACTATAGTGCATTGGTGAAAATTATTTATCAAAAACACTACACTTTTAAATTGGATTTCTAAAGCATACATCTTAAATATTATATATTTCAAAATTGAACTAGATTGATCTAATAAATTTCTAATGCTGCCTACTATTGACCAGAATATATTTGCGGTAAAATTGCATTTTGTTGATGAGTTTTGATGTAGCATTCCATTATGTTGAATAATCGCTAAAGGTGATACAATGTAACAATGCTATGCATTCTTATTAATGAATGAACTGTTATGAATTCATTTCGTATGACTAGTTTATTCTATTTAACTTGTTTTATTAAATAATTGAGAAAATTCTCGGGGTAAACTAGCTGAAAAATTGAGAATTAAAAAATGATTACGACTCACCGCAAAATTTTCTTCCAACACCTTTTTACAGTCCAATTTTTTAATGTTTGCCTATGAAACGTTGCTAAACCCATATTAAATGCACAACCTCCGCTTCGTTGCGCAACCTGAAGAATTTCCTAAAATTCCATATTGACAATTTGGTTGCTATGGTGTAGACCCATATGAATGTAGTAAATTACTATACATATAATGTAGTATATTAAATATATAGATTATTAACTAATATATCTATTTGATATAGTGTTGCTTGTGTTAACAAATTACAGAATTAATAGTCAGTTACTAATTGGACTTCAATTTCTTCATCTTGCGCACATTATCACTGCAGGATGCCCTAAGTGCGTTCATGTTTTTTGTTTTATTAGACAAGACACAATTAGAGGTAACTGTAACTAGTTTCCGTAATATCTTCCATCCAACAATTTCACAACCGGGGCACGTAAATGTCCATGTTTCGCTTTGATGAATTTCAACTAAAAGGATTGTTAATTCTACAAGTATTGGTAGAGATGGTCTGATGAGGAACTCTTCCCATAATTCATGGCTATTCTCTATCTTTCTGAAGGTTGACCATAGAATCAAGATGGCATCAACAACTTCATTTGAAGGCCATTTAAGTGATCTACAGTCAATAATTTGCACAAGCTTGTACTTTGAATCAGGAGCTTCTTCAACTTGCAAATCTTTTTCTTCTGTTAAAGCGAGACGGCATTCACTGCAGTTTTGAGACTTCAGGAGATATTTATGAACAGCATAAACAGCTATGAATACGATAGATTGTAGAGTATTTACATCGGCGTCGATATCCTCAGTATCTTGTAGTTGTGATAGGTAGTGTTCCAAATTGAGTGAAGTGTCTACGTGATAGTCAAATGAAGGAATGTATCTAAGAACTCTTTAATTGAGAACGTATCCATCGAACTTTTTCTGTGTATTTAGTTTGATGATGTTAGACAGCTTGATTCGACGCTCAGTCTCCAATATTTGACAATATGTGATGTGGTATTGTGCCCCTGCCATCATTCGGTAAAGACCAAAGTGGTGTTCTCAGGGATCAGTTTGTAGGAAAGATGAAAGAACGAATGAAAATATTATGAGTTAAGTGGTTTACAATTTTGGTAAAGCCAGGCAAGAATGATGAAAACTAGTAAATGTCTGGGCACTCAGTTCGCCGGTTTTCTCAGGAAAGGTTTTCCATCGTTCGAGCCAGTCGACAATTCTACCGAGATAATGAAATCTCGGATCGTTGTTAACTAATGGTAGAGATAGCTCATCATTCAATCTAATCCCTTTATTCGGGGTGTTGATATTGAAAATTTTCCAAACGTTTGAGATAATTGTAACGAAATTTGCTGTATCGGATTTAAACTTGAGCCGTGAAGAATTCAGAATTGTTAGTGCAGCAGCGGTTGATTCATTAAAAACGCGATGAGCTAAACTAACATTTTGGCGTTCTAAACTTGATGGCCAGCATGATTTTGCTGTAAGACGATGAGCGAGTTTTGCTCCTCGTACTGTTCACTTCGAATCATTTGACGAATGTCTTCGAATAGTGCTTTGCTGTTGTTGGAGAAATAGTCAAAGCTGGGATAAAGAAAAGTACTGCTGTAATCATGCTGATTCAACCAAATATTTCGAATGCTCTTTAATATATGTACAAAATCGAAAAGTAGCACTATTGACTGCTCCGGATTGAAAGAATGAGGAACAATAGTCTCTAATACACCAGTTGGTGAAAATAACTTTAAGAGAGAAACATTCATAGGATAATTATCCCTGCAAATGACCTCAACCATTAGATTGGAATTTTCAATATCATTAATAACGGACTTGATTATTGGATACAGTTCAGAAGCTGATCATTTAGAACATGGAAGTAGTCGAACAACGGTTGACCATTTCTTGTATAAGTTTGAAACCATTATCGCGAAAACGGTTTTCGCAGGATTGTCTGGTTGCATAGATGAACCGATTATCTTTCCACCTTTATAGGTATACTCCGATTTTCATGGACTTCATCCATCTGCAGTATCACACTCCGTTCCATATTATTGAAATCTAAGGTGGATTGTTGAAGAAAACGCGTGAATTCACTGTCTAAACCATATTGGAGTATAGTCGTTGAAGAGTTTAATGATGAGGTAAAGAAATATAATCCAGAGATTGAAGATATCGGTAACATGCTGGCGAAATTAGCTAACACTGTAATGACATTACCAGAGTAATTAGATTATACATCCGATGATTTTGGGATACAAGAAGGTTTTCCAATTGGTTAAATATGAATTGTAGATGCGGTAAGATATTTGATCGATTGGTATTATCAGGGACTAGAAGGACAAAATCATTCTCTTTCTCAAGATTACTAACTGCTGTACGTAGCTGATTGGTTGCATTAGTTATTAGCTGTGGAAGAGATTGTGGGTTTTGTGAAGATACTTCTTCAACGTGCTCCAATTTCTCTAGAATATCCTCGATTTGTCTAACATCAATTATCGTATTAAGAGCGAGTTTAACTTGTTGGTTGTTTGCAAATGCTTTGACAACTAAAGATTCATTGATGGAGAGGGAATATTCAATGGTTGGTATCGAATCCAAAAATTTTGGCTTGATGAAATATATCATAGTTTCACTAGAAGCCCTTAACAACCAATCCTTCAGCAATCTTGCAGGATTTATTTTAACTCGCAAGTCTTGTAGCGTTAGTAGACGAAACTTAACATTATCTGTTTCACGTTGTTCCAGACTTTGATGAAGAACCATTGAAAAGAAGTTCTGCTCCTTGGTACCTTTGTCGAAGCGGGTTAGAGATTTAGTAGAGTTGGAAGACAAATATGATGGGCAATTTGGCAAAAACAGAGGAAAAGCGTCTTTCCGAAGTTTAGGCACTTCTCGTTTTTGTGCTGTAAATGTACCATCTGCTTGTAGAATCGAATAGGTAGTTTCGATGTCCACTTCGGAGAAATGTTTTGCACAAACATGTATATTCAGTAAGTCTTCGACTCCTTCTCTACAAAGTGCCTTCAGCCACTGCTGAACTAGCTAGGTGGTCCTCTCGGGAGCTTGGATAACCTAGTTGGAGTTGGTTAATATCTACTTCAATCGATAGTAAAAAGAATAGTTATTTGTGTATTGATGTATTATTAGGAAAGAATGAATTCTAATTATTTGATTTGTTTGCACAATTATGTGAAGTATCAAAAACAATGTATTACGTATTGTGAATAAGTGTTTAGAAAAACTCAATAGAATGGGAACTAAAAGGAGAAGGATGAATCGTTGTACTTACCGAAAGTATAATTAATAATCTTTGATGTCTTGAAATGTTGGTGTAGGCTTTAATTAAAATTGTGAAGAGATCCAAATTGCAAGGATAATAATTTTGAGGAGTTTACACACGATTAGTTTTAGTAGTAGCATAACGTAGAATGACATCCTTATTCTAATCATTTAAATCTGTACTTTTTTCGGTACAAAAACGAGAATAAAATGTAATACAACTTACTGAGTATAAATTAATACGAAATGCTTATGTGTTACAGTATGAAAAATGTGTTAATTAACTGACTTAATTAATTATTAAGCACTAATACAGACAAGCTGCTCGTCTCCCTAGATAGCAAATATTAGACAACTGTCCCATTGACCGTAAAACAAATATTGAGATCTTGTGGACCACCTATGCCGTCCGGGAACCCCAGGTGGACCACTGAGCTAAAGGATAAAAACCCCTCGCAGACGAATGGGAGTGTGCTGCTTCTGGTTGCGCAGGTCGTACCCAATGTTTGATTTAAATATAATTTCTATATTTCAAATTACATTTCATCTAAATTTAATATAATTTAATTAATGTTTGAATTGTAAAGACTTCAAATAAGAATCGTCTTTAATTAATTAATTAAAGTAAGATTAATTATTACATATCGAAATAGGAATCCGTGGAGTATTTACGTTACTATTTTGAATAATAGAATTGACATAATCAACAATGCAACAAACAACTAGATCATCATAATAACATATATGTAATATTCTATAGTATCAGTATAGTTGAGTAATACATATGGAGACTATTGAGTAGAATATACGATTCTAGTTAAAAAATGCTAAAATGCAAATTTGGTCAAAAATGAATATTTTTATTAAAAAATTGAACGATAAAATGTACCAAGTGAGATATAAACGTAATTAAAAGGAAATATCTCTATAATATATATTTGTTGAGTTATTAATCAAAAACAAAGGTCAAAATTATATTGAGTTTGCTAACTCATCATGACGATTTTGGTATTATAAAATGTTATATGAAATGTACCAAGTTTGCTCTTTCGACGATATAACTATTTCTTACACTGGATTTATACTTTTTGAGTGAATAAGCCTGAAAGCATGGTTTTTTAATCCGCTGCTGAATCCGCTGCTAAGATAACACACGTGAATATTTACATCTGAAAATTCCTTTCGGTTTAACAAACATAAGTTAATAAGTTAATAGTTGGCAACACAAAATATTTTGAGAAAAATGTATAAAATTTGAAAAATCCTTTGAGAATTGTGACAAAAATATAATGACAACATTTTTTCATAGAATAGATATGTGCTAATTAACCATTTCTTTAAAAGCTTCAACACATAGAGCATATAATATCTTCTCAAATAACATATTTCAAACGATTCTGCAACCTAATACCAAAGTTACACTAATTTTAAAAAATTGCCAAAATTTTATTTTAGGTAAATGAAAAATATAATTAATGCCTTTTTCACAATTTTTTGTAATAAGTTACTAATACACATCGAATATCTCAAAAAGTTAGAATACACTGAATTCCTTTACTACACTGATTTGCATTGTACATATTTACATTTCCTATTAAGAATTTAAGGATGACATATAAGTGGCAGATCTCATTTATCTAAGTTTTCATCATCATAGAATTTGAGAATGTTTTATAAACATGAATTTATGATTTTAAAATAATTTTGACTACTTCTATTAACTCATTTAGAATTTTAGTTAAAATCAAGGTTGCAACCGAATAGTTCACCGAATAGTTGCTTGCCGATTAGCAAAGAATCGGTCGCTTACTGAAACCCAATATTATTTGTCATTTTGGACCGCATATATATCCATGTCTACAAATACAAGCATTTGCTTCACCTGATGATGATATTTTGTTGAATATATGTTAGTATTCGGTTGACAAATTGTACTACTCGGTCAACCGAATACTAATATCAGATCAGCAAAATATTATCATCAGGTAAGCCAAATGCTTTTATTTGATGAGCTAAATACAACAGGGTTCATAAAAAAACCAATAAACCGAAATTTGGGTAAGCGACCGATTCTTAGCTAATCGGCAAGCAACTATTCGGTGAACTATTCGGTTTCAACCTTGGTTAAAATGCTTGGTAAGCGAACCTGGAAAACTAGGAAAATAGAGTAAACAAACGTTTACTAGTGTTAAGCCTGCATGCATTGCACTAAGAGAAATCACCAAACATTTAATTCCAGATTTGGGGTTTCATAAGTTCTAACTATCTAATTGGAAAAATATCAGCTTGAAAATCATTTTGGATTATATCGGGGTCGAATTACCATATATTTTATCTAGAAATTCTAGAATATGAACGTCGTCTAAAGCTATCCACTGTCTTTAATATTTTTCTCAGCAAACCTTATTCATTCAGACACTCGTCAAATACTTTTCTTCATAAGATAATGTTAATTATGATGATGACTATCAGGCGTTCATCCAGGCAATTTCTTTTGCGGACATAGATTTAGTTTGAGCAAGCTCTCACGCGCCTAAATACTAAATTTGTATTACTTCAATGGGATCATATCTCGATTTCGCGCGCGCCTAGACAAGTTTCCAATCAAAATTACGAGCCTGGAGGCGCGTCGCGCAAGCCTAGATGAAACCCTGATGACTATATAAGCTAAGATTCGATCCTTGAAGATCTAGGGGAAATATCATCCATCGAATGTAGTCAGTACAGTAACAAGGGGGTGGGTAAGCGGGACATATGTCCCGGGCGCTAAATAACTATGGGGCGCAAAAATGTCAGGAAAGTCCAGGCAAATGGGGCGCCCCATTATGCAAGGACTAAGATTGACCTTTTAATATCGGAATGGAATAAAAATGGAAATACCGGTAATACAAGTGAGACAGGTATTTTATTACGTTTTTTCCAAAGATTTAATAAGATATTCAGGGGGTAAGGTTGAAAATTGGGGAGGGTCTAATGATTAAATTCTTGTTGTGAAATATTAATCTTGTCAGTTTTTGTTTCGTCAATCCTTTCAAGTATGAATTTAACGATATATTTGATAAATTTGCATCAATAAAACTCAAAAAAGATGAATTTGAAATAATGCTTATATACTTTCAACTAAGGCCGTATAAAATAAATAACTTGTTTATCATCCCCGTCCGCCCCAAAATTAAATACCCGTCCGGATCTATTTTATTAATATCTTATGAACCTAATCGTACAAAATATAAGCAAAAACTTGTGTAAAGCAGGCGCGGCGCCAGAGGGGGGGCAGGATTTAGTGTATTCTCAAGTTAAAATTATATGTGATAAATTCGCCCATGATAATCCCAAAGCCCATTACCCTGGACACCATTCTAGAGGCTCGATTGTTTGAAAATTTTCGCTCGCTCGCTACGCTCGCTAAATTTTCGTCAAAAACATACATATTAATATCGTATATCTCGTATTATAGCATCGCCGCACCCCAAAAGTAGCAAATACAAATTTACTAATAGTATTTGTGATAATTATTTTGTTCAAAAATATAATTATTTGTAATACAATGCATATCTAGTAAGTGATTTCAAAAAATCACTGAAGTTCGATGAAGTCCAAAATCCCTGGATAGTTTGCATGTATGACAAGTTCATCGTAGCTCAATTGTTTTCAGATAAATTCTGACAGATGGAAAAGCTGCCCCCTTGAAAAATTGGTTGCCCCCCCTCTGCCCCCCCAGTTCTAAAATCCTGGCGCCGCGCATGGTGTAAAGTACCTACTATGTATGAATTTTTAATAAGTTCTATATCTTAGAGCATTAATATAATTATTTGGCATTGTCATGTTATTTTCTAATTAAATTAAATATTTATATTTATTTTTGGCATAGGATGATGTTATTTGCATATTACAGTCGAAATCGGGTTTTTTTGCCCCCCAAAATGCACGACAAAAGGAGGCAAAAAAACCCAATAAGCAAAAAAAACCGATGGAAAACACATTAAGAAATCACATTTTTGCACGACAAAGGGAGGCAAAAAAACCCAATAAGCAAAAAAACCCGTGGCAAAAAAACCCGATTTCGACTGTAATAGAAATAAAAAATAAAAATAAAATCCCGTCCGCCGTCCCAATTTTCTCGAAAAATATGGATGATAAACAAGTAATTTATTTTATGTGGCCTAATCTTCATTTACAATTGTATTTCATGTAAACTGCTTTAAATTTCATACAATATACAGTAAACATTGGATTTAACTGTAGACTGCCTAACTGATACACGTTGTGTCAGGAGGGAAACATGTCGATCTAATCATTCAAATTTCGAGAAAATTCAGATTTAGACATGGTTTTGCATTCTCAATCGATTTCAATCAAAAAATCAAAATTTTCAGAATTTGTTATGATGACGTGGCATAAAAGTGAACTGCTCCTAAGTTGTACAATACGTCTTTTATTGGTTACGCATTACGTATAATACGTATAATGTAATACGTATTATACGTATTCCTTGCTTAAAATTTCGAGCTCAAGGAATTTGCTTCGAACAAATTTCGGTTTAATCGTTATTCTTGTATTTTAATCGACTCGTATTATAGTTAGTATAGTATATTAATGATTTTTTGCTAGATGTTGTATTTACAACAAGAATTATAAATATTATATTGAATCTACTACGAAAACATCCCTAGTTGATCACAGATTCAACGTATAATACGTACAATACGTATTATACGTATTATACGCAATACGCGTATTAAACAACTTAGAACTGCTCCACTTGCCATACTCTTACTTTTGTAGATAAGAAATGTGAAAATCTCACCGTGGGAATACCCATAAGAAGATATTAGACTAATCCTATCTGTTTTAGGATATTTGGGTGGACTAATATAGAGTTGTGACAGATATAACTCAAATATATGCATATTTTCGTAATCCATGGTTCATCAAATACAGATTTATCATTTTTATGAAAATGACGTAACTTTAGTTTCCTGATGCAGAATTGTTCAAATTTTGAGATCTGATAACTAATAAGATAGTCGTGTTTGTTCCTGTTTAGAAACAAAGGATTACTTATATATTAACGGCGTTATATCGATTTAAAGAGAAAGTATGTGTCATCACTTTTTGTCCAAATCCTCGAATAAATCTTTTCAAAAATTTCGTAATATTAATATTTTACTGTGCTCTTGTTGGATTTCAAATTCATAGGTTCTACATATTATATACAAAGAACTACAGGTTAAGTTATTTTCCTGAAAATCACACCGGCAGTCTACGGTAAACAACACTCGTTTGGACAAGCTAAAAAGGTCACTATAGCCGATATGTCACCAAATCCGAAGTAGCTTCTAATAATGTTACTTACCTCTGGCTAAGAGAAAAGTCGTTATCATCGATTTGTCGATAAAGCCTATCACGTTAAATCCAATGTTTACAGTCAGAGGGTCCGGATGGATTACGGATTCACGGATTTTGAATTCGTCAAAATCCGTAATTTACGGAATTCGGAACGAATTTCAAAAAAATCTCAAATCTGCTCCAAAATCCGTAAATATTGGATTTTAATTGATTTTGAAATTATTCTCAAATCTATCAAAAATGCTCTATGGTAATATGTTATAATGGTTTTTAGATTGAGAATGTACTTTGTACCTCCTAATTTTAAACAAATATACACATGATACATACTAGAAAGACTTCTAAATCAACCATCTGCATCTAGATATCTGTATGCATATGCAATTGAAAATGGATTGGGCAAACGTTCAAAATTTTGGAAATTCGAATGGAATTCGGGAATCCATAGAGATTTGCATTTTGCAAGGTCTTCAGAATCAGGAAATCCGTATGGATTTGGAATTAATTAATATTTATTAGATTTAAAAATCAGCAATGTAGAGTGGGTCCGTATTGATTACGGATTTACGGAATTCAAATTCGTAATTTACGGTATGGAACGGATTTGGATTTTTATTCTAGATTAAATGGATTTTGGAGCGGATATTAGAGATGCACCGGATCCACTTTTTGGTTCCGGCCGGACCCGGATCTCGCCGGATCCTGGATCTACAGATTCTGCCGGAATACGATTTACCGGATCCGGATCCGCTTTCGCATATTCCATCAGTCTAATACGGACTTGTTAGATGAAATGAACACGATGTAGAGAATACAAGACTCTAACAAATCTTACGATAAGATTAAAGAATTATAGTTGTCACGTACACACTTAATCAAATTACTAACTGAGTCCAGCTGACAGTTTTTAAGTACGTACCAACCGAAATCTAATAGATATATTTTTACTAGAGAATAAAAATCGGTAGGTCTTATCCGAAGAACTTCTTATCCGATTAGTTATTAAACGAATTATTTATAATACATCTGATTGGGGGAAAAATCGAAATTAGAGAATAGTGCGTATTGTCCGAGAGTACGTCTTAAGCCGAGTATGAACTAAGCGAGTTCCACTGTAAGTAATTGTCTATTCAAAATAATACATTTTTTAAGCAATCCCGATCAAACGTGAGTTCGAAGTTTCTTATCCATATTTTCATCAATCTGCCAATCAAAGACATTTAAATAGTTTATGTCTCCTATTACTTCATAAAATTAAAATAAATTTGAAATGGCGTGGAGTATGTAACTATTGAATAGTTTTTGTAAGTAATTAGAGGTTACTTATTGATTAATAGAATCAATTAAACATTTTCTACGCGTACAGATTCGGATCCGGTGGATCCGGTAACCACAGCTCGGATCCGGCCGGATCCCGTGTCCACCACAAATCGGGAAATCCGGCAAGATCCGGAACCGGATCCAGGATCCGGTGTACCTCTAGCCTATATGGATACGGGTTCCGATCTATTCGGACCCTCTGTTTACAGTATACAATCCAAATTATTAACAATTTAGAAATATATTAATGAAATATTTTATCATAAGATCCATAATATATGAGAACGGTATATAGATTTAAGCATGTAAATAGTATGTAAATATTGCAATCTCATTCCAGTGCCTAAAAAGTCAATCTATTTAGGGGCGCATTTTTTGATTTCTGGCCCCGGGCGCTATAATTTCTTGTTACGGCTCTGAATGTAGTACATAAATTTGAATCCTCTGTCGCAGGATATGCAAGTCACAAATACTTGAAACAAAACCAACCTAATCATATTTGCCTTGATATCTTGAAATTTGATAAATCGTTTCTATTGGATCTTGAGTTTTTTCGCGAAGTTTAAGCGCCTCAATTTAACGGATCGTTGTAGACTGAAGTATCCATCTGAACCGCTTCTTTCTGTTGTAATTATACTGGGAAAAATATTTGTTAGAATTGAAATTGATAACAACCACTTGACGAAACTTGTTGAGAAGTTTAATCGAGAGATATTCTTTTATAACTCACATATACCTTAATAGGAGAAATTGGTGAAGAGTATGTTTGGAGATGTAACTGTGGTATTTTCGATAGTTGTAGGTGGAAGATCCTGAGCTAACTTTTATTACTGCATCAAATTGTATTGTCGTGGATTAAATAAAAACTTACAATTCATTACTAAGTTCAAGATAAACTAAAAATTGAAAGTAGTTTCCATAAATTCTTACAGACTTACATGTATGTAATTATGTGATTTAGTGTTGTTTTAAATAGCATTCGCTCAGAAGTGAAGCCAGATAATTTGAAGTTAAATTCAAATAGTAGGGCAGATTAGCTGATGGATGTGGACATCCCGGACAAAAGCACCAAATTTTTTCCACATATAGACCATTGCTTGGGCACTCGATTTTTGGTAGGATCCACTTCCGCCGGATACATTATGACCTCCATTAGGCATTTTCAAAATGGCCACTTTAATATTATTCGGACAAAAGCCCGCATTCACGAATTCATGTCAAATGACATCGTATAGGGTTATTATATGCATAGTTGTAATCAGAACAGTGTGCGCTGTCGAAAGATGGGTCACTTGGTAGGGTTGCTATCATATTTGAGAATGGAATGTTCAACATTCCACCGTTGTCAAGGAAACTTTTTAATCTGAATATGGTCATGTGACCCCTATAATTAACGGAAATTCCATGCTGATTACGAATATCTTATTTCCAGATTGGACTAAATATCACTTGAAAAGTTATATTACATTTAGTGGTTAATGAACAGCTAGTAAAGACATAAAGTGAGAATTGTGTGAAAATTGTAATGGTATACTAAAAAGAATGGTTCGTACCATGTCACTAAAAATATTGCTTCTCACAGTTACAACTACAAAGTTCTGTGCATATCCAACGCGCATTACTGCACGCGCATCTACCGCCAAAGTCACTTCTCCTCTTGAAACTACATTTTACGAATTCACTGCATGCTTTTGAAGCCACAGGTAAACTGTTCCATACAGGAACCCATGATTGGGTTTTATCATCAATAGTCCAGCCCCGATCTTCTGGAGTAGGTACCAGTTGTCCAATTTGCTCACTGGTGACCATATCCCAGACTGATATGCAACTCGTTTTGAGTGTTGTAGTAGTGCATCCCAGGTAAGCGGTATTCTCTCCATTGTTTTCTCCTGACAGAACATTTCTTTTCTTCCTTCATCCACATACTGCAAATTACTTGCTTTATCATAAAGAATATATGTGAAGCGTTCCAGCAGCTAAAAATGCTGAGCATCGAATTCTACTTTTGTATAAGGGTTGAGTGCCATGTAGGTAAAGGAAAATGTCACATCATGATAACAGTTTCAAACCTCTCATGCTGACCATTTGCCGCTCCCAAAGAATGCACATGTAGTATTACATCCCGTGAAACAATGGAAAAACAGGAAGGGCCAGAGATTTCCCCTTCCTACTTCTTGGTAGATTGCTATGATATGATAGTATGTAAAGTTTTTTCCTGTACCAAAGCTAATCCATATGTTCAAATCTTTGCATATGATAATAAAGGTGTAACTTTCCATGTCAACTGCGCGGAGTAGACATTTAGTATAGTTATTGAGAATGGCATCCTGTAAATGGATCAGAAGTCTAGTGTCAGCTTCCCCATGATCACATAGTGCCATAGAACGATCACTTCCTCGAAGAATAGCTGTGATACCAGTCGTGATGATTATTTCCTTGCCTTCGGGACAATTTTGTTGGAAAGAAATGCAACATTTCTTGTTTATTATGGATCACGTAGAAATATGTCCAATTTCTTGAGAGCTTATTTCTTAATTGCAACCTTTTTCCGTAACCTTTACCTCTCCATTTTCTAGTAGATTCTTTGATGCTCCTGAGGATGTATATGTCCCATACTAATACTATATCAACTCTTTTGGTGTTTGATAGTTGGTTAATGATGTATGGGACACATAGGCGTCAAGTTTTGGAAAATATAATCAAATATGGGGGACCACTTTGGGGTCTGGGGGGCCCACCGGGAGGTTTACTAAACTTTCCACTTCCAGATTTGTTTCTTCAGAAACTAAATCTGCATATAATGAGTAAACAAACGTGATTCTCACCCTCTATCATCCCTTGGTCGATCAAAATGACCACTTTCATATAAAATATAAATCAACCGACAGGCCCGGGAATCGTCCCCCCCAAAAACCCCAAACTTGGCGCCTATGATGGGACAAATACTTGATTAGCATAAAGTCCGCTATATTTTATTTGGGCTACATAGAAAATTGAAACGAAGGGACATGATAGATAAATTTATGGCATATCCACTTTTCATTCTTAAGCTAGCTAATCATTAACCACTAAATGTAATATAACTTTTCAAGTGACATTTAGTCCAATCTGGAAATAAGATATTCGTAATCAGCATGGAATTTCCGTTATTTAGAGGGGTCACATGACCATATTCAGATTAAAAAGTTTCCTTGACAACGGTGGAATGTTGAACATTCCATTCTCAAATATGATAGCAACCCTACCAAGTGACCCATCATTCGACAGCGCACACTGTTCTGATTACAACTATGCATATAATAACCATATACGATGTAATTTGACATGAGTTCGTGAATACGGGCTTTTGTCCGAATAATATTAAAGTGGTCATTTTGAAAATGTCTGATGGAGGTCATAATGTATCCGGCGGAAGTGGATCCTACCAAAAATCGAGTGCCAAAGCAATGGTCTATATGTGGAAAAAAATTTGGTGCTTTGGTCCGGGATGTCCACATCCTTTCAAAATATAGGCTTAAGCTGCCCTACTAAAATGTCAATGAAGCCAAGTAAAATGTCATTGAAATCAAGTGTCAGAGAGAAAATTATAATATGTTGTCGAGGATCTAAGGACAAAAAGCAGGATACGAGGACAACGACTGTGTGTGTGTGTGTGTGTGTATGTGTGTGTGTGTGTGTGTGTGTGTGTGTGTGTGTGTGTGTGTGTGTGTGTGTGTGATAATCAAAAAAAAGTATTCGCCATACCTAGGTGTCCGGCAGTAAATTATACTCAGTGCTGTGCGAAAAACTAAAGGAAGAAATTTCTAGAAGAGCCACTCAAATGATTCCTGATTCTCCTCCGCTAAATATAATATAATAACCTTGGAAATGATTACAAAAGTAATTAAATAATTACACATACTTTCCGAACTGGCACACACACACAGTTGAGCTCATATCTCTCTGCGATCGTTGTCAGCACAAGTATCCTACTGAACCTGCTCTTGATGTTATAGTGACAGTTTGGCAGCTATTTATTGTGATTGAACAAAATACCCAAATAATGGACATGCTCGTCAATGGAGCATCTAGAAATATTCTGACCGAACTTGCCATCATTTATTTAGAGAATGGAGGTTACTCTGAGAGGTGGAATTAAAATTGTCGTTCATGCAATACTTCTGTAAGGTTTATTGATCGAAAATTGATTTGTGTAACTGTATATTGTCTATTGAACAATAAAGTACTCAATTACAATTGACTTGTAAGATCTAATAAGAGCGAAAAGCGAAAAATCTTTTTTATTATAATTTTCATTAACTATATTTATCTTTATTTTTGTGTAGCTGTAATGAACTATCTGAAATCGATCAAAGGAGCAAAACTGACTAAGACCAACTCTTATGCATTATTTATTGTCTTTATTTTATTTGACTATTTATAAGTTTATTTGTATGTGAAAAATGTAATATTATTAACTAATAGAGTGAATTCAATTGATCACAATCATTAAAAAGTTAATTAATATTGATTGATTTCATCTAGAATTCAAATAGACTAAGTATTCACGCCGAGAATACTTGAATTATATTTAATCTATTAAAATTCATCATTAAAATGTACTTTAGCAATCCATCTTCGACCGCATCCCAAGTCCAAATTGATAATTTGATGGGAGGCCGTATGATAGAGTAGGGCCTCAGTAGGCTGAGGTCCAACTAAATTGAGTTGTTCAATCACATTCGTAATAATAAAATTCTATTAGTTAATCAGGCAGTTCTATCAAGTCCGGTGGAATAACGAAAGGAAGCTTTTGTACAAGTTCATGAACGTGATTGAATACCCCAGCAGAAATATTCCAACCACCATACTTGTTCAAGACGGACAAAAATTTGGGAATTACAGCGAAGAGAAACTGACAATTGGAATTCAACGGTTACACATAGTTTCTTGAAGTATTGACAGCTAAGATTCTTCTAAATACCCACATCTGTATTCACAGCAATATTACCACTCCAGTTTAAACCAAAATTTCCCCCCCAATAATGAGGTTTTGACCATATATTGAGTTAATTCATTGCTTCTTCTGCACTTTTCCAAGGTCCCAATGAAATATCAGCGGTAAACCACATTTCTTCTGAAAATCACTTTATAAAATAGTGAGGGAGAAATACAATGGACAGGTTCAGAGTTTAAGCTAAGTTGCATTCAGGGGATGTAAGCGTTGTCATGTTTTGCAACGAAGAGGATTAGCTTACAAATCTTCGCTGGCGGACATATGGTCATCGTCTGAACAAGATATGTTGTGGAAATTATTGTTGATGATAACTTAAATTTTGGAAAATTTATCGAATTTAGATTAGAATCATCCCATCGTCAATAATATTGAGAATATCAATGAAAATATCAATACTTTATATAGTATTCCTGAAGTAATTTATCAAAGTTACAAAAATGTTTAGAGAGTATGCTAATCGGCAGGGGTTAGAAACTATTTAATTAAAAGGACGAATACTAATAACACTTTATGCGTGATTAAATAATTATGCATTGACACAAATTTCATTAGAATTGAACAGCAGCCATAATTGAACAATCGCAAAAGTGATCCAAATGTATTCACTGGCTTTATTAGCTGAAGTTAATCATATTGTATGGTAAATTCGTGTACTAGTACAGTTTACTGATAATTGAGGTGTCAGAGATTATGAGCTCAATAAATACCTAATGAAGAAAATTACCTGAAAAAATTACACATCTTATTATGAGCTGAAATTTTGTCGAGATTTTCAATAAATTATTTTATGTAAAGGGTGAGATAACTCGGAATGTAGACCAAACTATTGAAAATTTAATGAAATATTCGATTGCTTTTGTCCATTGACTGTATTGGCTAATTGATTGTGTAAACTAAAGTCAGTTACCAAAACCCAGCACCATAGAAGTAATATGATAAATCAAAATATCAAAATTAATGAAATCTTAAATATCATTGTATTCTCATATTACGTAAGACTAAATATACTGAATGGAATATTTGGCTCAATTGAAAAGTTAAATAAACGTAAATAATAGATAAATTAAGAAAATTAATCAGACGGTTTTGAATTAGTGAAAAGCATACCTGAAAGAAATCTTCATTATATCAAAGAAAATTGGAATTACAAATAATCTTAGTTGACTGGGTGGTAGGAGAGATAAGCGTATAAACAATGAAAAAAGATCCGAAATAAATAAATGGTGATATTTTTCAATATGTTTCCATTTTTGCAAAATAACTTCAACCATTGCTATTCGCATATCTCCATATCTTTCTAAAACGTTCTGACGAGCAAATTCTGAGAGGGTTTCCAACTGAAGTTCTGATTGAAAACAAAATTTACAAGATATTGAAAAAAATGATATCCATAATTTCATATTTATAGCAAAATCGTCTGTTATGCAAAGAACCTATTTTAAGAAAAAATTAACAAAGAATAATTCAAACAAAAGTATCCAAAAGAGTGTAATAAAAACCATTCAAATATAGGTTAAGATTTCAAACATATCAGGGCCGGCACCACCGGGGGTGTCCTGGGTGTCCGGACACCCACTGCCACAAGGAAATGAAGCGGTGCTTGTATAGTGACACCCACTAGACTATACAGTGGACACCCACTACACCCACACCTCATAATACGTGGCGCCGGCAATGCATATATTAATAAATTGAAAAAGAATGTGTTGAATAAACAGCCTCGTTAATACGAATCTCATTAATCAGCAAGTAGGTACAATTATTTGTTTGAAAAATATTATAGTTCTCTATTGGAATTGGAATTTTTCAATACCTAGTAATATCTTTTCTGATCAGCATGGTTCCTATAATTATTAGACAAGATTTTCAGTCTCATAATATGTTGTGTATGTTCGTGTGTAAATATAGTATAATACTTGATTTATTCCTAAATTTGAATTATATAATGTTTCGTTTGGAATAAGGTGATTGGGAATAGCGAGCTTTCTGTTATACAGTAGAGTCCGCATAATTTAGGTAATGAGATAATTAACACTTAATTCATTATTAGGTAATGACTCACTATCTCAAAAATTATTGAAGTTGGGCATATAAAATGTATTATCGATGAATAGGAAAATACCTATTCCGGACAGATTAGTACCAGTCTAGTTTACATAACATTCATAGTTTTTGAGTTATGGCACATTTTAGGAGATATACATTTCCATGGCAACCGAGGAATGTGTCAACATTCCATTTATAATTTCGATATATTTTATTCTACTACTTCTGGGTATAACCATGTTCCAATTTTGAACATTTATAACGCGTTTAACTATGTTAAAAGTATGCTAGAAAAACAAGATAATTCGAAACCAAAATAACCATAACGTCATCAGATGATGACATATCACAATTCTGGAGGGTGCTATGTATACCTGGATACCATATTCCTATATAGTTATAATACACTTTTCAACTCTATCATTGCTAATTATTCGAATAAAGATCAATTCTCCATTTTGAAAATTAGAAACTGGCCTCTTTGTTTTATGGCCTTCTCGGCGACATATATAGCCATATATTAAGTAGGCCATGGACAAACTCAACAAATTGTGTTAAAAATGGTGCTCGGTCAATATAAAATTCATATAAATCAGGATAAGATTAAATAATAATGATCAATTCTGAGAAAAGTATAACGAAACATTAAATAGGATCTGTAGTCTTATTGTTTTCAGAAAAATGGCTATTTGCCGAGATTATCACCTTGTAGTTTACGGGTAGTTCGAAACTGTCCACAAAATATTGAGGCTCATACTATGGGTAAGACTAGTCTCAAAGGTCCGGAAGCAGTGGAGGAATTATTATAACAGGTCAAAAACTGGAATTGTTGAAATTGCTACTAGATCGCTACTTGTAATCAATTTTTCGGCTAAATGGGAACACAGACTAATTGGGACAAGAAACCTGAAACAAACTGAACCAAAATAAGCGGAATAATCGGTAACTTTTGATAGAATAATCTAATAATATAAATAAATCATGATTTTTTTCTCAAATCAAATCAAATCAAATATTTGTAATTTCAAATAATTTCAAATAAAATAAAATAAAATGACTAATTGGGACAAGAAACCTGAAACAAACTGAACCAAAATAAGCGGAATAATCCGTAACTTTTGATGGAATAATCTAATAATATAAATAAATCATGATTTTTTCTCAAATCAAATCAAATCAAATATTTGAAATTTCAAATAATTTCAAATAAAATAAAATAAAATATTTTGAAATTTCAAATAATTTCCGGATCACTATCAAAACCAGGCTTGTACAACCTAGGCCCGCGGGAGTTTTCCATCCGGCCCGATAACATATTTGAGAAGTACTACAAGTTTTAGTCAAACTGTTTTTAGAACCATATACGTTACCAGGCCCGTATCCAGTGGGACGAGGGGGGCTGAGCTCCCCTTGGAGAATTATTAGCCACCTGCTGAGAAGTTCCTTAAATGGTGTGATGTATCTAACATTAGGATTTGTTGTCGAATTGGAAATTTTTTGAATTTCTATCTTACTCGTGCTCACAATTTTTTTAGATAACCTCGAATAATCAACTGAGACCAGCTCTATTTTCGTTTCTGGTTTCCAGGGGCTTCTTCGCTGGACCCGCCTGGGAGGCTAACAGCGACCCCCACACCCCAGTTGGCAATACGATTGTTCACAAAACTACAACCTCCCTTCTTGCAAATCTCAACTCCGCCGCTGCCTTGATTTCATTAAAAATTTCTGACTCTGCCCCCAAATTCTCATTGCCCCACCTAATATCTGTTTCGGGCAACGGGCCTGATATGTATACATAGTGCTTTCCGCAGTTATTACTAGTTCTGGCGAATCACCAAAATATCGAACCGAGCCCACAAAAATATTGACAGTCATCATATTCGGTTAATAAGTCATAATATATATAGGTGGCCCGCAAGCAGTTAAACAGTTTCTAGTCGGCCCGTAAAGAGAAAAGTTTGGACAAGCCTAATCAAAACGTAAAGAAACTTTGAAAAAGATCTTATATATCTGAAATTGATTTGAAAATGACGCGAATTATCTCAAAGCAAATTGGAAATGAGTAGGAAATGATTTGAATATGATTTGAAGAATGATTTGAAAATAATTCGAAATTATTTCAAATCAAATCAAATTAAATCATTTGAGCATTCAAATAATTTCAAATCAAATAATTAGCCACTCAAATTTATCTTAAATTAAGACATATCAAATTAATAATTGAAACATTTGATTTCATTTACAACACTTATTAATAGAAATGAGTATATGTGATACTTAAACATATGAATGCAACATTGACAAATAGGAACAGCATTTTCTTCAAATTGAACACTTCTGTGCGGATTAGCAAGGGGATAAAGCAGTCAAATTTTACAAAAAGATGAACAAATAGTCAAAATCAATCAAGATCAGAATAGCACGAGCAGAATAGGACAACTACAATCAAATAAAAAAGTTGTTTGTAACTTTCATAAAAGTAGTGAGTTTATACGAAATGATAAAGCTTTTCACTATTATGTACAAAAGATGAGTAAACGAGTTAAAAATCTAAAAATGGTAGTCTAGGCAATGTAACCAGTTTGTTATCATTCCTCATAATAAGTCGCATTATTTCGTTATTAGAAGTACCAGCGCGCTTCGGATGCTAGGGAACTTTTAGGCAGAACACAACCACGTATCAACCGCTTCGCGGTTGGATTAATCAATAGAATAGACCAAATTAAATATGTGAAATCTAATTGATTACATGATCAATTGAAAATGAGTAAGAATAATGATAATATGGAAGAAAAAAATGTCCGAATCCCTGGCCTACTTAATAATTTGTGGTTAAGCTGTTTAGGCGCCATTTAATGATGACACCACAAATATACAAAAATATAAAATTCGAGTCTAAAGAACTGCGAGATAATGAATATTGTTTACTAATATACTTAGAATACATTTTCAGAATATATAATGAGAATGAATATATATATAAACCAGCAATTATATACGTTTTATGTACGAAAATAATAAGTTTTAATTCGGATACTACTTGTATTTTAGCATGTGGTTGCTTTTTTTAGAATGTCGCCTTTTTGTGATTTAATAGCCTTTGGGGTATGAAATATATCCCTATAATAGTATTCCTATTATAAAATTATTAGAAAGTAGGAAGAAACTGAAATTTATGATATTTGAATTTTTTTCATTTTACCATAAATTGTTACCGTCATCATTAAATTGCGCCTAAACAGCTTAACCACAAATCTGAGATTCTCAATAGTGGTTATAATGGACTCGCAATGGTTGATTACCCCATATACAAGACAAATAACAACAATATGAGGCATAGTTTATCCTAAATGAAAATTAGAAACTGGCCTTCTCGTTGACTTATGTAGCCGTATATTAAGTAGGCCATGCCGCATCATTTAATTTATAGGTTTTATTAAATTTTCCGAATTTTATCTCTTAGATGGTGCCAATTATGTGCGATTAAGATTATTTTGAGAGGTTGCCCAACGAAGCTATTGGTTTCCTTATAAACTCCTTCCAAAAATAATCATTTATCATCGAATTCAATTTTTATATTAATTAGAAATAAAAACTTCAAAAATGAGGAAATCATTTATCTCTTATTAAAAAGATTTGTATGCAGTAAATCGAATGATTCTGAGAAATTACATGATTTATGCTCAATACTGCCATATAAAATTCCAAATTTGATGTGGAATCATCAAGTGAGTCCTGTACTTTACTATTAATAAATGCATTATAATCTGATAAAAACATATCTACGGAGTATTAATTTCTTGCATTTTTGAATAATTTCGGATAGTTTAAGAGCAAGAATTTGATTGCAATATAAATGAGAACGATTTTATAATGTCATTTATATGGAAGATACAAAATCACGTTGGTCAACTTTAAAAATAATCTCAAAAGTTTGAAATTATAAATCTATCCCTAACAAAGCTAAATAAACCATATATATATCGCTCAAACGGAACTAGACAAAAGTATCACTTTTTGTTCCACGCTTACATACACTTATACCACACTTACATCCCAAACTATTTGTACCGATCAATAGCTTCCACGATTATTTTCTACATTCACCAGCATTTAATAGAAGTCATAGTAAATTGGGGTCGAAATGATGAGACTCATAATTTATATATAATGGATAACAATGTTATTGAGCTGTGAGGAAAATTACTTAGATATTGAACTAAATAAATAATTGTCTCTGCTAACCAAAAAAAATTTATAATAAATAAGCCTGAATACAGTTTTGAATAAACTTGTAGAAATTCCTATTGTCGGCAATTTGCTAAATTATCCTACAATTAGTTGTTAACTTAACAGTCACATTCAAATTTGTGCAAGTGATTGGTGGAAGGAATGCCACTTTGGATATGTAGACTAAAATCGGCCCAAAGATTTAGATTAACAAGGTATTAGCAAACTTGAAAACTAGTTTATTTCAGATTAGTTTGATAAGACACACTTGATGTTCGCAGCGTAATGCCATTTGTGGCACAAATTTTTTATTTGTAGGAATACATTTGGTAGGTTAATGTAACAAGCATCCTTGTGTATTAATGATGAATTCCCAAATATAGATAATGGATAGATAAATGGATGTAGATAATGGTTAAAACTTAAAATAGAAAAAATAATGTTTCAAAAAACGAGTTAAATGGATTAAAAACAAGAAAAAAGTATCTCCAAGAGTTAAGGAGTTTCATAAGTTTCAAAATATACTCATTATTGTTGAATACAAGATAAACAAATGAAAAAGGGAAGATCTTTTGCATTGTAGTATAATATTGTTGCAAAAATGCTAATATTAGGAGAGGATAATAATTTCCTAGAAAACTGAAAAATAATTGATTTCCAATTGAAAGCGATTTCTATTTAAACATTTAAGTAACACACCGAAAGCGGCGGATTGTGACCTATATTACTAACTACATAAAAAGAGAAATACACAAAATAAGCTTGCCTCAATGTCAAGAGCATCAGAGATAGAACAAATTTTCTTCAAAAATACATAATTTTTACGAAATTTAACAATCAACCAATTCACCGGGTATACATCCTTTTCAAGAAGTAAAGAGAATACATCAAACATGTTTGACATGAAATTTTCAAGATCTTCTGCACAGGGAAAATTATCAAAAGACATGTAATGAGAAAATTGATCATCATTGATGCAATCAAGCAAACCAATAAAAGTTGAAATCAGATGTACACTAAGTCTTGAATCCTCTAAAAATTGAGGATTCTTTAATATAGAAGTAAGTATAGGCAACAATTCTTTACTCAACAATTGGATTTCATTTGTATAGCCATCCTATAAATAGAAAAACGAAATGAAGGAAAGAGAATGAAATTTACAAAATTCGGCAAAAAAATGAGAAACAATTAAAGAAAATATATGGGTTATATAAAAGATATCAAAGAAATAATTAAATTCGAATATATAATTTTATTTTATTGAAATATATATTCAAATTCCACCTCAGTATTGTATTTGTAAACATATCTTCCAGGAAACTAATATCTACAAACAGGCTTTCATCCAGCCAAAATTCTCTTCGCAGACAAGGTTAAGTTTCAGCTCGCTCAACTGCGCCTGAAGTACTCAATTTGTATTATGTCTATGGAACATATCTCGATTTTTCGGCGCGTCTATAGAAGTTTTCTTTCAAAATCACGCGGATGGAGGAGTGTTGCGGATGCCTGGATAAAAACGCTGTCTACATTTCATGCACCCTCAATAATATCACAATCTAAAGGATCTCAAATTAGTAGCAAATAGAGATAAAAATAGTTTGTGTTTCTAAGCCGAGATCCCAAACTAAATTACTTGGCGATCCACTTTTTAGGAAACTCGTAACCGCCTTTAGTTAATGAAAATACAGTAAACCTTCAGAAAGTGAACACCGTGGGGACAGCCAGAATGTTCACTTTGGAGAGGAGTTCACTTTTATGATTTATCATAAAGTGTCGTGTCCAGATTATACCTCCAATAGTAATTTCACCAGGGAATGAAAGGTTCATAAATGGACTGAAAACCACAATTCAGTTCACCTCAAATTGAGGAAGGTTCAGTTCGTTTACTTTTTCCTCCCATCTTCGACACCACCAGCGTTAGTTCAGTTCGTTCAATTCCCTAGGTTCGTTCTTTAATTTCGGTCAGTTCAGATGAGAGGTTGGTGGTGGTATTAGGTATGGAGGGCATATATTAATAGAAATCTATCTATATTTCACTTATGTATTGATGTATATAAATTTTAAGTATGGATTTATGATTCATAATTTAGAATTTATCAATATTCAGGTTAGTTCGTTCAGTTGTCCGTTCAGTTCATTCAATTCCTTCGTATAGTTCGTTCAGCGATATAGTCCTGAGCTCAGTTCGTTCTTTTAAAGTACAATAAGTTCGTTCGTGAATCTTTCATTCCCTGCTTATCACATATTGTCTAATGCAGCTTTCTATTTTAAGGTTGACACCTTGGTGTAACTCTGCAAAGGCCATGGTGTAACTGAACATGAGCAGCATCGGCGAAGCGTATAGTAGTGTAACTCCCAAAATATTGGTGCAATATTTACACCAAGATAGATGATGTGGCAATAATGAAGCCACATCATGAATTATATGAGCATTCACAAAGTGTAAAAACATAGGAGCCAGTTAGCCAGTTAGCTCAAGAAAGTCCATCTCTAGGAGATCAAACAACACCCCCCCCTACCAACATAGCTAAAATCATCTACAAATCCTTTGTTCACTTTTAAGAGGTCATTTCCTATATAATTTGAACAATTGGGACAAAATTAACTATTCACATTTCACTCTTCAGAGGTGTTGAGAAGTTAGAAGTTAAACACTGTGTTTTAAAACAATAAAGTGTTTCATCTAGACATTTAGGCAGGGGGAGGGGAAAAGTAGAGTTTTGGGAATGTGAGGGTTGAGCGGCTTCAGCTTTGAACAATGTATTTTTCAAATCCCAAAGGGGACACATAGGATCGATTGGGGGGGGGGGGATAATTGCACCCCTCCTAAATGAAACCCTGCTTTAGGAAAATATGAAAAAAATTATCTCCATTAATTAAAAAATTACACTTTTATTAATTATTAACTCAACACTAAAAAAAATATTATTTAATGTGAAGGATGCAGTTCTTTCAATAAATTATATGCTCTGAAGTAGAAAGTGAACGGTGTAGACCATCTCCATTAAATCTTAATGAGAGAGAGCTTTAGTGTAGAATAGAAAGCTTGAATCATAGAAGTATAGATTGTGGAAAATAGTAAGTTTTCTCACCAAAATTCTAATAATTGATGGATAATAAATTTTATCAATCCAAAAAAAGTACTCAATTAATTTCTTTCAGAAAACCTCTTTGGCAGATTCATTAATAAAAGTTTTATTAATTCATCCTGAACCTGATCATTATTGCAAACCATGATCAGACTATAATTTATAATTTAAAAATCCAAAATTGCAGCCTATACCGACGCATTTACCTTTGGAGGCACTACATTTGGTGGTTGGGTAACTAGTAGGGATTGTCTTTTGTACACCGTATATTTCAAAACAATTCCAAAACAATAATCAATACGTATTATTAATTTACCTGATCTTTAATTCACATGATTATCTATACCAGGGGTCGGCAACCTTTTGAATGAAGTGTGCCAGTTTACCTATAATGTCAACATATTTATGACCTTCCGTGCCAAATATAATCCTAATAGTTCTGTCACTGGAAAATTTGTCCCTAAATAATCCACGACCAATTTTACGGTAAATTTGGTTCGGTGGGCCAATATTCGATGGAAAATGGTCCAGGCCTGAACTATTTCGTCCCACGATGGGACCAGTATTTCATTGAATTTTGGTCATAGGATCATTTTCCATGGAATAATGGGCACTCGGAGCAAATTTCCCGAAATAATAGGTCCAAAGACCTAGATTCCATGGGAAATGGTATTAGGAACAATATTCCATTGAAGAATGGTTCTAGCACCATTTTTGCAGAGAATATTTGTCCTTGTACTTTCTTCCTCTCATGACGGACCCTCCAACACGGCTAATCAGTTATTTTCCAGTCGTACGCGCTTAAATCTCGTTAAAACAGTTCTTCACTTTATTTTCAACTTATTACTAATTCCATCCCATGGTGGGACAAAAAATTTCAGGTTGTGACCATTTATCTATGATAATCTTTGTCCATCCGTACCAATTTTCCAAGTGGACCAAAATTTCCGTGACAGTTCTATCTCTTATGTATTTAATGACAAGTAATACACTTTATTGGAGTTAAAAATTATGTGTTAGGTTGGAAAAAACAGAGAAAATTGAAAATCGTCGACAAGGAAGAGTTTGAGTAAAATCACTTAGCGTGCCGTGGAGAAATACTTCGCGTGCCATAAGTGGCACGCGTGCCTAGGGTTGCCGACCCCTGATCTATACTATTAAAACAGTTAGGCAGGGTGTATGTAAATGTGTATATATTTGTTTGTATGTTACGAGTTGATTGCAGAAAGTGGACGGTTTTCTAATGCGATTTTTGGCATATAGGGGTAACTTTTGGCACTGGCCAACAAGTTCAGGTTTCCACTCAAAATTTATCACACCTCGACAATTTAGGACGTCATTGTCACATTTCGAGAACCCTGAAAATTCACTTAATCTCACATAATTCGCACGCTTTAAGAGATAAAAATCTGAAAATTTAATAGAACATGTACATTAATGATGCGGACAAGTTGGTCACACTAGATCACCACTATGCAAACTCAATATATCATCATTACGTAATCATTAAAATTCACATTATTAAATTTGAATATTTAGGCATATTTATGCTATATAATCAATATTAGGAATATATAAACCACAGATCACCCGCAAAGCGGTTGTTGTGTGGTTGTGTTCTGCCGCGAAGCGACCTAGCAAGCGAAGCGCGTAGTAAATAATTTAGCTAGCAACGATTAAACCAATAATGTATAGTCTTAAAATTCATTTAACTAACATTTGTTCTAAATGCAATTAAATAATTTCTTGTGCCATTAAATTGGCCAATCAAATTAGGTGCGAATTGTCGGGTGCGAATTGTCGGTATCCGATTTGAATTGGTTAATTATCTCTAACTATAACATTTGTTGTTAAAGAATCAATGGACTTAACCGACATCCATGGTCCAAAATTTGATACGAATGAACAGGTCTTATTATAACGTAGGTCACGCTCTATCATTGACCAAAACTGCCTATGCCACCAAATTGGCATTTTGTGCCACTGTGGGGAGAGATCACATATACAGCGAAGAGACAAAAATACCGTTAACAGATACTAACTCTTTATTAACTGCAAATTATAACAATAAACGGATTATTTTGAACAAAAATCGTAACCCCACGTGTATATTCGACGGTCACATTAAGCCAAAAATGGCAGTACTGTAATTAATCGTTCTTTTTATGTACTACTATTTGCACAATAATAATAAAAATAATAATAATAATTATTAATATTATTATTTCTATTTTTATTAATATTATAATTATTATTATAATTATTATTATTATTACTTATCTAGTTGATTCGAGACAAAGGAACGATTGATAAATTTCAAGCTGCTTTCTCTCTTAAACCATCTTGAGTTTAATGCCATTCATTCATTATGTATTGATAATAAATAGATTATATAAATAGTTAATTATTCAACACTGTTAACCATGGTGAGTTAGTTATGTCAACAAATACATTATATTATACTATGTAATTTAATCCATTGTATAGTCACACTACAAGTAAATAGAAGCCAGCTGGAATTTATAAGTTAAATCAATATATTTATCGATAGTTTAAACAATAGTGTAAGATTTAACAAGTTTAATCAATATATTTATTACAAGTTCAAACAATGGAAATTGATTTAACAGTTGTACTGAATCTAAAGTGTGAGGAAACACAGGAGACTGGCACCCCAATTATGGCATAAACAACACACAGTTGAATATTTGTGATATTCCAAAAGGTGTAGAATTAAATTTGCCATCCAAATATGAAAATTTTATCAAGTTCACAAGGTATTATTTCATGCTATGAGCCATAATTAGCCTAAATAGGTGTTAAAAGTATTTGATCAAGAATCGTAACCCCAAGTGCAAATTAGACGGTCACTCCGAACCTACATGCCAAGTTTCAGCACTCAATGTATAAAGGTGTGGCCAGGGCACAGTCTACGGAGAAAGAGTATAGATAACAAAATTGCAGCCTGTGCCGATGCATGTTCCTTTGGTGGCACTATATTTTGTTGGTGGTTTATTGATAGTGCCTCCAAAGTAGTGCTGCGAACTGTAACTGAATTAAAACTGTAACTGAATTAAAACTGAAATAGTTTTAGCGATTTTTCTAAACTGTAACTGTAACTGTAACTGAAATGTACTCGTTTATAAAACTGTAACTGTAACTGTAACTGAAATGTATTTTTCTCCAACTGAAATTAAAACTGAAATTGAATTTCTTCAAATTCAATTCCGGTTTGCAGCACAAGTAGGCGGCACAAAATGAAATTAGAAAAAATGAAACTAGATTATGTTGTCTGCAGACCTTGGAATACCTAACTAAGTACGAAATTGTACTGACTGTAGTAAAATTGCAACTGAAATGAAAATTGTAACTGAAATGAAAACTGTAACTGAATGAAAACTGTAACTGAATTAAAACTGTAACAGAATTAAGACTGTAACTGAAATGAAAACTGTAACTGTAACTGAATTAAAACTGTAACTGAAATGAAACTAAAACTGTAACTGTAACTGTAACTGAATTGAATCAAATTTAATTCCAGTTCGCAGCACTACTCCAAAGGAACATGCTGTCGGCACAGGCTGCAATTTTGTATTTTTCTTTCGCCAAGTCATCAACGCCTCAAGGTGTCAAGAACCATTTGTTAATTGGTCTGAGTCACAAGGTACGGTAGATAAATTTGAATTTTGTTTCTATCATAGACCATCTTGAGTTTATTGCCATTCATTCATTATGTATTGACAATAAATTATATTATTAGTTATTTATTTTAGCAATGTTATCCACGGTGGTGAGTTAAGTCAACAAATTCCTTATATTAATCAATTAAATTTAATCTATTGTATAGTATGGATACAATTAAATAGAAGCCAGCTGGAATTTATAAGTTGAATCAATATAATAATCGCGAGTTGAATCAATAGAGTAAGAATTACCAAGTTAAATCAATATAATTATTATAAGTTGAAACAATAGAATTAGATTTAACACTTTTACTGAAACTGAGTGTGAGTAAACAAAGAGATTTCAACCTCCATTTATGGCATGAATTAAATCCATTCTTAAAATTTTTCTTCCCCCATCAGATGCAAAATTTATGCTGAATCCAATGGTGAAATAAAAATTGGGGGTTTAGTATAACATTCTTTTAGTTATGGACCAGAAATCCTTTGAAAGGTGTTAAAAATGTGTCCAAAATTTGATAATAAAAAATCGTAACCCCAGGTGCAAATTAGACGCTATCAACGCACCTACATGCCAAGTTTCAGGCAATTAACTATAAAGCACTGGCCAGGGCACCGTCTACGGAGAAAGAAATAAAATAAATAAAGGCAGTAAGATCAAAACTGGGCCACTATACTATAGTATAGTCGGCACAGTAATAATAAAGGCAGTAAGATTAGAACTGGGCCACTATACTAGAGTATAGTCGGCACAGTAAAATAATAAAGGCAGTGAGATTAGAACTGTAGCCACTAAACTTTAGTATAGTCGGCACAGTAATAATAAAGGCAGTGATTTAAATAAGGTGCCACTACATAGTACTAATCGGCACAGTAAAGATACGTGTATAATGAGTGTTCTTATGAGTTTTATTCATAGGCATCGAACATTCCAATTTTTCTGAAAATCTGGGGGGGAGGCAGCCAGAGAACATTTCAAAGAATTTTAATTTATGTTGCAATTAATACACAAAAATCACACATAAATTTAAAATCAATAACCAAAGTGAGATGTAAATTTATGAGAAATCTTCATGCAACTTGACATTTGGGGCAAATTAAAAACCTGTTATCATCCACTGTTTCAACTAATTTTCAAGACAAACGCCTCCTGAGGGGACAAAATCTGGGGGGGGGGGGGGATAGCCCCCCTCCCTGCAACTTATGATTTCACTAATATATTTGATCAGTAATAGTAATAAGTATTTAACGGATATATATATACAGTGTACTCCGCTTAATTGGGACACCGGTTAATCGGGACAGCCGCTTAATTGGGACAACGCCCCAAGAACAGAATCCTTTCATTAGAAGCTATTACTAAATTTTCGGTTAATCGGGACAAACTCCGCTTAATCGGGACAAACTAAACAAATTTGGTTCAAAATTGGTGCTCGCTTAATAGAAAATTCATATTGATCAGAACAAATTCTAATAATCTTTGTCAATACTGATGAAGGCAGGACAAAATATCTAAATATTGTCTATTTCTTACTGATTTCCGTAATATCGAAATTTACCAGAGATTATGTATGACCTCGTGGTTCAGGGAAATATCAAACGGTCCAGAGAATATTACGGCTCATTCTATGGGTTTGAGAGGAATCAAGTGTCCGCAGGCATTGGAGGAATTATTGCAACAGGTTTAAAACGAAAATTTGTGTAAATCACAGGTAAATCACCACTTACAAAGTTTTTTCGGTTAATTGGGATATCCGCTTAATTGGGACAAGAGGCCTGGAACAAACGTGTCCCAATTAAGCGGAGTAGACTGTATATAATACATACGTATAATTATATTTTAGAAAATATATATTCTGGTTTGGTAAATATAACATCTTATCCTTCATCCTTCGTCTATATAATCTAGGTTACTAGTATCTATAATACATCAAATGAAGCACAGACCAGTATATGTATATTTAAAGAACAAAAAGTTGAAAATTGACAGTGACATAGATTGTATGGGTTATTTGCTATAATTAACAGATAAAAATGTAGCTGCCGTTATCACACTATTAGGGATATCAAGGGACAAAATAGGGTGGTGAACTGAAGCAGGATCAATATAATGGGAATTAGGGCGGAAATCTTTTGGTGGCAGAAATAAACAGTTTGCTGCTAGGCATTGAATGCCAACTAATCTCAAAAAGAAGTATTATATAATTATATAATGTAGAAAGTAAAGGATATTGATAGAAATATAATCTGTTTCAGAAAGTTAAGACAATATTAATGTCACATAAGATAAATATATCGGAGAGAAAATTATAAAATATATTTGAAACGAAATGGTGCATATTAACAGTAATCATTTAAAGTAATAAGCATTGAGAAAAATTGCTTCACATATGACTAAATACAGTACTATTTTGAACATTAGAGCGAAATAGATAGAAACTAAACCACAAAATAATAAATTATAAATTCAAATACCTTTCCATAAATCAAGTTATACAAATTTATCATGCAGAGGATGGCGTAGAGAAAATTGGTCGCTATTGGTGTGGATCCACTATGCAAAGAAAGTTGAGGATTTCGCAAATATTTCACAATTTGGAAAATAATCTTTGGGAATAATATTTCACGAGCCTGGTCGTTGAGTAGTATAGAGCTTCTAACAGCATGTAGAATAAATATTAACCTAAATTCAGAAAACAATGATATCAGAAGGATAACAATATTGAGACTCCATTCTATACTACCAAACACAAATATTTATATAAAAATATATACAAGAGGGCTCATTCAATAGGGTACTAACACATATGTGATTTCATGAAAAAGAAAAACACTCACAAGGGCAAACCCACCACCCCAAATAGCGAGGTACAAAGTACTTTCCGGATTTCTTGTTTTTGGATCCCTAAACCTATATAATAATTGCCACAAGTGACAACCTGAAGTGGGCACCTGCGACCAGATTAGCACGGAATGTTAAGAAAGTATAAACATCTAGTTTCTGAAGTCCACCTTCGAACATTTTCAGCCAAAAAACAACATTTTCTTTTTAATAAATATTTTTTAATTTTTTACATTGGGTGGGATAAAAAATTTTTAATGACCTTCAGTGCAAATTCTTGATAATTTGCTGAAAATTTCGCAATAATATTGATACATGCATTCCATGAAATAACAGGTACTTGATAGGTGTACCTCACAAAATTGAACTCACCATCTGGCTATGGGTCAAGTGGCTGCCGATTGAGCCCCCGAGATATATAGATTTGTTTCTATACACTAACCGGCCAAAGGGATTTGAACAACAATAATTTGTATTAATAAATTCATGCTTATAGCAGAACAATAACAATAGTAGAAGCTTCTACATGGCTATTTACATAAATAGCCATTCAAAGATGGGTTCTGGCCTATTACTGGGAATTTTTATAATCTCTATAATCAATGCCAGGAGTCAATTTCTACCCACTATGAATCAATTAACAATTATTTTGTTAAGAATTAACTCTGTAACACAATATTGTACATTTATAACGCGTTTAAGTATGTTAAAAGCAGACTATAAAAACACGATAATTCGCATCAAAATTAAGATAACGTCATCAGATGATGACATAACATAATTCTGAAGGGTGATATGTTTACCTTGATACCATATGGCATATTCAAATATAGTTGTAATATATTTTTCTAATTGTTGGGATAAATCAGATTTTCAACGGAAAACTGGACTCCTATTGTTTCGATGTTTATGCAGCTTGCCTATTTAAAGCAGGTTGAGTATATGAATATGTCTCTGCATTAAAATTTATATTGTTCAAACACTTTTAGTTGGCTAGTATATGTTCCAAGTTGATTGAAGAAACAGGACGGTTTCAAAATATGATTTTTGGCAAATAGGGGTGACATTCAGCACCTGACAACAAACAGGCATAAAACTTAACTAGCCATAGGATGGTCAAGGAATCGTAATTTTGACCCCAATAAAAAGCACTTTATAATTTTTACACAAACTATGGTGAAGAAATAAACGAAGCATTCATACATTTCTCAATAAGAACAGCACTATAATCATACATGAGATAAAAATTTATGAAATCAATGTAAATATAATCAAGTACTAGCATTTTCTGTTGCATTTTCAAATTAACCGAAAATTGATGAATGTAGAATTTAATAATATAATAATATTACTTTCTGTATTTGGCAACATATATTTATCACTATAGTTTCGTTTTACGTTCTATCTTACTACTGTATTTTTCAGTTCACCCGTCATACGTAATAATGGCCACTGGCTGAAATGAGCTCCTTAATTTATATTTAGAAATTTTGATTATTAAGTTAGGTTGCCTCTTCTTGATAAGAAATACATTAGAATTCCATATAAATGCTCAGCTCCTAATTATCAAAGTGAGAAGGTTGAACCCAGAACAAAGTGACCTCACACAGTTCTCTTCCACCCAACAATACAGCCAGGAGGAAATCTAATAAGGAAGTTCACGTGAATTTTATCTGATGGATTAAATCCAAGTTGATCAATGAATAGTACACCTCCATCTAAGGATCTACTTCTAATTTCACGGAAAAATATTTATTCCTTGTCAAATGAGCCAATGTTTAATCACTTGCCTATGCCAGGTTGCTATGGGGAAATTTTTCAAAATCCAGCAATCTCAAAGCAAAATAATAACAAGCGAAATTCTTGGAAATAATGTACGTAGATTAAAATACTACTCAAAGATTTCCGACAAGTCTCGAAAAATACGTAGAAGAAAATATTTAGATTCCCTTATTATTAGAAATTATAATTATGAATTTATTTCAATTTCAAACTGATCTGGGCATAAATAATGTAAATCGAAGCAAAATGATACAAGAGAAATCCTTCATCAGATATGTGGTTAACTCTAACGAATCATGTAGAACAAAGTTTATTTTTATTTTCTAAAAATAATTATCTGAGCGAAAAGTAAATTGAAATAACAATACTTTCCTTGGTGGAAGTTGATATATATTTATTGCCTTTTTGGAAGATTGTCGGAAGGCATATTATTTGCAAATTTCTTTACAAATATGGCTCTAAAATTTCAAAAATTTGCTACTTTTATAATACTAAACCATCATTGATAACATAGTTGTTTGATTCGGTTTCGCACTCCAATAGAAATTAAAATTATCAAACAATAAATTCTGGAGACTCTGTTTCAATAATTAGCTCTTTCTATAAACAAGTCGCTAAAAGGAATTGTTCCTCTTTCAATGATAAAACTAAGTTAAGTAACAATAGCATTAGATCTAATTATCGAAGTGACAAGTATAAACGCAATTATTTGAATATTATAGCCTTTGAGCTATTAATTGTTTAAGAGAGATTAAACTTAAATTTGAAAAGCTCGAAGAAATATCAAATAAAGATAGAATTTGTTCTTCAACCAATTTTAGCCAAGACACTCAGAATTATAACCTCTTAAACAAAGTTTCTCGGATTGAAATGTCAAAGTATATCTCCAAAATGCTATAACTTTCTTCAGGTACAAGAATGTCTCAAAAGTCCACAACACAAAACTATACGTCGACTAGACACGGGCATTGGATTTGAAAACATATATATATATTTACTTATAGTCGTCCAGACAAGAACTTAATACCAAGGTTGAAACCGCTCGAACCGAATATCAGTATTCATGAATAGATTCCCTACCTAATACGAATACTGATATTTGGTTGAGTAACCGATAACGAATACTGATAATATTCGGTTACGTCAACCGAATACAAAAACTGATAATATTTGGTACGACTACCAAATACCAGGGAATTATCCAAGTGCGCGAGACGCTCTTTTGGAGTAAGATTTACGAAAAATATTAATTATGAGCGGGAAAAATAGGAATCTTTTCCTATACCGCAACATTAATTTGTGATTTAGGCATATTTACAAATGTCTGTATTATTCACTGCCGAATACAAATACTGATAATATTCGGTCGGGAGACCGAATACCGAATAGTGACATCAGGTTGGCAACCGAATAGCAAATACTGATATCAGGTCGGCAAACAAATATCAACTATTCGGCAAATAATATTCGGTTCAACCAATATATAGGTATTCGGTTTCAACCTTGCTTAATACCTAATATCAAAATGTAATTCTACAAAATGACGAAATTCACATTGAGTAGCAACTGTTAATCATGGAGTAGCAACTCTTGTGGTAAAGTATGACAAGTTAATTTAAGAAGATAACGCCTAAAATCCAATATCAATAAATATATAATATATAGTGAATTCCTGTTATAACGAAGTTTATTATAACGAAATATCCGCTTATAAGGAATTCGAGATTTCCTCCAGAGTACTAAATGCAATTATTATTATCTAATTGATACGAATATCCGGATATAACGAAGGAGTACATAGGTTCCGAACACTTCGGCATAACGAAAGTTAACTTATAAATAAAATGATGGAGGTGAGCTAAAAACTGAATTTGAAATTGCTTAAATTTAGTATTAGGACAGTTATAGTTGAAAAAAGGAGTCATAATTAGAGTTACAGTTATTGTCTATACGATTACCCCAATAGTCGATTAGGACTGATAATTATGGGCCGAACTTGTCAGTGTCCAATGGGTCAATATCATTTATTTAGTGAACAAATTCATATTATGAGTAAATTTGATTGTTTTCGACAGAATACACGTTGGAATTTCAAATCTTCAATAAGAAGTGGAAAATTTTCTTTAAATATGAAATACAAGTTTTGAGAGATTGTATATGTAAATACGAATTACACTAAAAAAACATAGCCAAATCTTAAAATTAAACTTAAAAGCAGTCTGTTATCACTAAATTCAGTTCAATTCTTAATTTTCCTAAAGAAATATTCTAGTTCATAACATTTAAGAGAGAATGACTGGGGTACAAAGTTCCCGCGAAATGTTATTGAATTTGTTGAATTCAGATTCAGTTCAATTCTTTCATTTGAAGAAGACATTTCAGTTACAGTTATAATTACAGTTTAGAAATCTCGCTAAGTATTTATATTAATTCCAGTTTCAGTTCGTAGCACTAAGTCACATTGGCTTCATCACGAGAAATAGGGCTGATTTTTCTACACCCAATTGCTTTAATAATGCAACCAAATGTAAAGAGCGACATCGAAAACCCATAATACTAATTATTAATGCCATTGGCATCATAGGATTCGATGGAGTTGCTTGGCAACTGATTATTATAATTGGCATTTCCATAGCATACTTTACATAAGGCCTAACAGTAAACTACGAATTTGGTACCATTGATGCGGTCGAAGATGGGGAATTTTATGCAATCACAATATTCTGTCTGATTTAATTATTTACAATAAACCATAATATTTGGATATGAGTTGCATTATATGATATCCAACATGAAATATTCTTTGTTTGTTTCTTATACTAATTTTTCTAATCACTTTTCAACATACCCATACTAATTATTTAAGATTACTTTAGTTATATATTAACTACTATATAAATCAGAAAGCTGAATACCTGCTCTGCTCCCGGTTGTAAGAGTAACTATAATCCAGAAGATCGTGTTCCTGTATTCAAAATGCCTCAAAAGCCGGATGAACTAGAGAGTCTTGGATTCGAGCTCTGCATAGGGAAGATGTAGATAATCTGAAAACTGTTTTTGTATTCGTGAAACATTTTAGAGAAGAGTATATTGAGTACACCCACAAAGTTCCTAACTGAGATGGAACTAACCACGAGCTTCCATACAAAAATCCCGAGTTAAAACACAGTGGTTTGGGGCACGGAATAGTTGAAATTTCGAGGTGTAGAAATTGGTTAATTATGAAATAAATAGATTTATAATTGCGTAATTACTAAGTATTTCAAAAATTAAATTGATGGAGCTAAAACTACAAATACTATTCGGTTGCCCTATAGCTAAAACTAGCAACTGTTAAAGATGAAAGAATGTATTTATCAAAATTCCTTAAATTGCGGTTTCAAAATAACAAGAATTTCAATTTGCTAGGATTTCGTTTGTATCTGCAATATACCTTACTCTTCTTATACATTCTAAATTTAATACATATTCAATCTATTCAAATTGTCAAATTGATCCAAATGTCTTATTAACTTCTCAAATTTCTTCTTTGGAGCTGAGAGAGAAAAATTATCAATATCAAATTATTTTGAAATTTTTAAGTATCCGCTAAAACACATATAGCATTCTATACAGGGTTGGGTTCAAGTAAAATTTACTTAAGTACTTCTGTAATTAAGTACATTTTTTGAGTACTTGTACTTGTACTTAGTACTTTCACCATTTTTCCGTTGTACTTGTACTTGTACTTAATTACTTTCCTCATTTTTCTAAAGTACTTGCACTTGTACTTGAGTACTTGTTACTGGTGACATTTTTATCATTCAATATATTTCCAACCACATCATTGATGTTCCTCAAATCCCATCTCAAATAAAGTAGTGTTACTTAATACTTAGTATATTAGGAATTGTGTTCGTGTCAAGGACTACTGCTACTTTAAATGAAATAGAGTTGGATGATACTATATAAACTATGTATTTAGCAATTTCTACTATTAGTACGACAAATTTATCATAAGTGCTTGGGAAGTACTTGTACTTGTACTCAAGTATTTTCGTAAATTTTTCATTGTACTTGTACTTAAGTACTTTAAGTTTACCTGTACTTGTACTTGTATTGTACTTGAATATCTGAAAAGTAGTAGTACTTGTACTTAAGTACTTTCAAATGCACTTGAACCCAACCCTGATTCTATAGCTTAGAAATTTCCTGTGGCCATTCTATGATGGAACATATACAACATATTAAAATATTTAGATGCGCTTCGATGCGCAATATAGAATTAATATTCAAATTCCATTCTCTATTTTTCGTTGCTAGGCAACTCTCAATACATTTGCAATGTTGCATTATGTTACAAACCACTATGTATAGAATGCTATGCCACTATCTACTATGTATATAATATGTAAATGGTAACAAATATTTAGTTAACATTTATTCTTTCAGGATTCTAACTCTGTACCATACAATTAACCAATTTACCAATGGCTGAAGTGTCTGTTCCACGGAACCGTCGTGATTTTGCGTACATTTTGAAGAAGAATGAATTCAACATTCCTAAAGAAGTCAATGAAGTAATTAGTCTTTTAAATATTGAAGAAGAATTGACAGATTCTGTTACTTCATATATGAGAATTATTCACTCTAATTTAAAGAAAACTAAGAAATCCTTGGAACTATTAAATAATGAGTGGTGGACCTCCGAAATTCCTTGGGAAGCAAAACCTAGCAAGCTACCCGTCAAATCTTCAGTGCCAGCCGTAATTTTGAAAACGTCTCAGACAAGAAAGTCTCTATTGAGGGTTTCTTTGCAGCAACAAAGATCCAGACTATCCTTCATTTTGGAGCAAATAAGGGATCACTAGTTTCATATGCTCTTCCAATTACTTTGTAATGTGTTATTGAAGTAAATCAAGGGTGCCCAAACGGTGGCCCGCGGGCCACATGTGGCCCGCAAGATCATTCGCTGAGGCCCGCGGATAATTCGCTTCTTTTCAATTATATAATACTCTACAAATGCATCAATGTTCCATGTATGAATACAGTATTTGGTAACTATAGAGCAATTTACGAATTCTATCAATTATTAGACATTATTAGATATTATTAGATAACGTAGGAGGCAGAACCTAAATTGAAATGACGAGTTCTAGCAGAAAACGAGATAAAGTGGCCAGGAGATTTAAAAATTTGACCACCCCTGATGTAAATAGAAGGTTAGAGCTAAGCTCTAGAGTTTAAACTTTAGGAAAGAATAAAATTGTGCGTCATATTTTATGCCAATATGTGGTCATTTTGAAAACGGTGGGTGTTAGGGTCACAAAGTGTATTATGAACATTGAGGAAGTCGTGTATTGCGGCATTTAGAACACGTATATTTATATTTACCTGCTCCGGTTTCTGCGACAAATATTTAGAATAAAACGTACCCTCGATTTGATTATAGCAAGGCCATAAAGTTTCATATTCTCACTTTTTGATTTTTTTATTATCAATTGTTGGTTATTTTCGTCAGTGATTGCTACGAAAGAGTAATGATAACACCAATCGTACCAATGTTGACGAATACAGTACTGAGAATCGGTCTAAGTGGTGAAACGAGTGATCCGCTGTACAAAATAGCTCATAACTCTGAAAAATACGCTTGGTAGAGATTCAAAACCATGTACAAAGGTTAGACATGGTCTTTCTGCAATGTTTGGCCCCAAACAAATCGGGTTAAGTTCTCTTTTGAAGCTAATTTTCTGATTTACTTACTGTTAAGGATACAGTTAATTGATAATTTACGAATCCATCTTCGACCGCATCCATGGTCCAAAATGATAAAGTTACTGTGGGGCATTATGTATAGTAGGATATGGCAACGAGTGTGATGTTGGCTTAGTATTCGACCAGGGTCACTTCAGTCACATATTTGACTCACTTTTAGTTATCAGATATATATTTTTAATTTCAGTTACGGTAGTTATTTTTATCATACAATTAGGGTTGGTATTTCATAAAAAATCACTATCTCAAAATTTGTTTACAATTCTGAAAATTTGTAATCATACTTTGGAGAAATGGAGGTTTATGTGATTTAAATTTTATTCAAAATTTCGCAAAAGAAATTTGAGTATATACATTAAAACTTGAATTTAGGAAATTGAGTATAAGTATAATTTTGAAAAGAACATTGAGTAGGGTTATTTCAAAGTGACAATTCCTATCTAATATCAATCTGAATCTAATTTATTTTGGTATCATTCGTTAGAGGAGACACGGAGGTTTACATCAATGCCATTAGATTCACGAATATTCCCTATATAACAGACAAATAAGTATTTTTTAAATCGTGTAAATCTCTGTTTTTATTGTTTTCTCTTTCCAAACTTTGAGCTCAATTTTCCGAGATAAAATATAATCAGAATCGATTCAAACTTTACAGGTATTTTCTCTGATATATTATTATTCAATCCCCCGAAAAAAAACAGGTGTCGCTAGTCATTTCATTCAAAAAGAATTTCGTGGAAAACATTAATTAACCAAATTTTCATACTACAAGTTGTAAGCGGCAAGCACATAATAACAAAACTTATACCCCTCAGTAATTTCTCACAAGTCGAATTTGAGTCACAGAATCGTTAGTTCCACTTACACATTTTAAAAGGGATTTAGCTGTTACGCCTATATACTATTCTTAGAATATATAAGTTTTTCCTAAGAATAGAAATAGATTTCCAATTTTACACTATTTTGTCATCATTATTTTTTTATCTTGATCAATCTTTTCACTTTTCTTCTTCTACTTCTATTTCTTCTATTTCTTCTTTCCCTATTTCTGGAATTTTAGTTCTCTTCTACAATTCTTTCTAGATTAATTACTTCATTGTTCTCCGTCAATGATTTCAATTGAATTGTGGCGTGCTCGCATCGGTTTACATTCTGCCCGCAAATGCAATAATCATAATCTTTCAACAACATACCAAATTGATTCATCTGTTTCACTCATCTCGGATCTAATTGCTTTGTATAATAGCTGTTCTACTAGTCATTGGCGGCATCGAGATCAATCCTGGGCCTATCACCCCAACTCAAGATACTCGTCACAAACAAGGTAATTTAATTGATATACGTTATGAATAAGGCTAAGCTTTATTGTTATTTTTAGAACTACTACCAGAGAGATAAACTCTATTATCGACGCACTCCTCTCCACAACATGCAACACTAACATTTGAACAATTGATACAGTCCCTATCTGTCAGCTACAGTTCACCTAGTTCTATTTGGGGTTCGATCTGTAAGAAGGTTTAAACGTGAAACAAGCCTGTCAAGAGACACAACTTGTACTTGAAATGGAGAAAGAACTCTCATAACATAAGAACCCTGGTGAGGGATGCTTTGAGCGAGTTTAACCATTAGTAAGTCGCCCTAGTTCGGAGGAACAATTTCACGTGAGTTGTAGCCTTACAAACTTAACTATTCATAGGAGAGCATCATTGGTAACATACACTATTCTTAAGGAAGTAAGTTTAAGTGTAGCTGCGTGTTCTGATTTATTTTCGGCACTCGATAACTTAAAAAAACAAACTTGAATTTGAAAGAAAAAGAAAACTTGAATTTGATTTAGTTGACGATAAACTTCTTATTGTGTGGGCATCTTCTGCATCCGACCAAGCTATGTATGACCGGTTGAAGAGAGATTCTCAGACTACAAATCTTAGTTCTCTAAATAGTGATGGTCACGATGTGTATTACATGTTCAATACAACTGAATGTCAGCTATGGGTAGACGGTGCTATGTTTCATAGATTAACTTGTTCAAAAATCTTTCTGGTTATTTGCAATTCGAGGAAACTTGCTATTTTGATGAGTGTTTTGATTTCATTCCCTCAATAGTAAGTGCTTATTGTAAAAGTTTTGTGGAATGTACTTCTTTAGTGGTTTTGTGGTAGTCTGAAGCAGGGGCGTAGCCAGGGGGGGGCCAAGGGGGCCATGCCCCCCCCCCCCCCCAGAAATATATGCACATTAGTTACAATTATATATATATCCAAATCAGTGGAAAACCCAAGGCCAAGGGACTATGGGTTTGGAAGTACCTTGGCCCCCCGAATAAAAAAGATGGCTACGGTACTGGTCTGAAGTACAGCTTGAATGTAGTTTATTGTATCAAATGTTTGGTAAGAAATATGTTTTTAAGTGGTGATGACTTGAGTTTTTATATTACATGGGTAAAGGTGTTAAGAGATGAATACAATGCTGATGGTATTAAGTGCTTAGAAAGTAAATGTACTGATTTTTGTGCTAGAGTTGAAAGTGAACTTCCACTTCCTCGTTCTCACGACGTGCCTAATAATAAAACTGACAACTTTGAAACAGAAATGGTGATAGAGAGTTCTGAGATTGAAGTTCAAACTAATTTGAGTAGTAACTGTGGGGAGTTTTATCTCGAAAAGAGTGAGTGGGATAATATTTGTATTACCAATTCTACTGGTATAACTTCATTGGTTAGTAATTGGACTAATGTTTTGCTGAAAAATTTAAAGATTTAGCCACAATGTGTGTTTTAAAGTTTGTAAATTATTGGTTGAAGAAACCTGATAGTCGCAAGGTTAATAGTCCTTTCTTCAGAGCTAGAGCGCCTTGTAAGTTTGAAAATTGTCGATCTTATATTATTTTTATTAATGATGCACTAAATTTGGTAGATAATGACAAACTTGTCAAATTTACTCAGAAGGATATTTGTCACTTCAATACAGAGATGGGCAGAGTGCATTTAGTCGCCATCTATCTTGCAGTGAGCGTAGTAAATGGGTGAATTATTAGTTAATAATTCGGTAAGTAAATTTATAATAAACAGTCTAATAATTCAAGTAATCAGGGTCTCTGTGATAGTAATTTTACTTCCCTTAAATCACAAGATTGTTTGCGGAAATTTAAAGTTGAATTGAAATCTAAGGAGCGGTTTTCTAATTTATATATGGAAGATATTACAGCAACCCAGCAGTATTACCGTTATCTACTTCCTAAATCCCCTTAGCAGGCTATGATCAGTATTTCGTACGGGATCCCTTCATTGTTCATATGTATTCTTATAAGCAGCTGGAAATTCGAAAGCTAATGAAAAGTAAAGATATTGTCTTGAATTTAAATGCGACTGGTTCTCTTATTTCTAAACCCCTTCCTGTTCTAAGAAAATCTATTACTATCCCCTACAATACAACACCTGGAGTTTTCCATCAGTCCCATCCCTATAGCTGAAATGATAAGTAGCGATCATTGGACCGCTGATATATCACACTTCCTGAATAAATGGTGTTTGAGTGTAAAATTATTTAACACAATGGAGTTAAACGTTAAGAAAAGTGAGATAGATTTTAGTTGGGCTATCATGACAGTATATTTAACAAATTTACTATTTTTCATTATCTCAAATATTGTTGGGAATTTATAGTTAATAATGAGAATTTAGGTGATAATATTATAACAGTCCTCCATCTCTGCTCGGCTCATATCATGCACAGAATTAGTCATAATTTAAATAAAAATTCAAATTAGAAAAGGCTTTAAAAAGAATAATATTGCATTTATTTGGTCGTATGGTTAATTGTAGACAAATAAATGAAATTAATCAACTTTTCGGGTTACTTTGTTATATTTTGTGTAGTAAGAAGCATACTAGTGTTTAATGCACTAAATTAAACCAACTAGAAGAATGTAATAAGGCGGAGATTAATGTTAATAATGATGCCCCCAATGAATTCGAGGATGAGACCGAAGTTAAGAGAAATGCTGTAAATTACAGAGAGAAAATCCCCCTTTGGCAGACATTTTGAAATAATTTATCGTAATACTTTAGTCTCAATAAGTGAATTCGAAAATAATTCGCAAATTGATCCTAATGTATCTTATAATCCCCAGATAGTTGAATTTCTTCTCACGTGTTATATGCCATTATTACCTTTGTGGAGTGGGACAATTTTATGTACGTACAGTTAATTCGTCAGGGAATGCAACAGACAGTAATGCAATTGTTGAGAATTGGTTCAAAATTGTTAAACACAGCATATTTAATTCAGTGACCGGGATACGAGCTGCTGATTTCATTAGAACAGTTTATAAAAATATAGACGATAGGATCGCGGCGTTTAAATTTGCTTTTACCCCACTGGCTCATAAAGTGTTTAAGGTTAAGAAGAGATTACAAAGAGGAGTGGACTATAAGTAAGAAGAGTAAATTTTATTATACTAAATCAACTGTTGATAAAGTTAGTACGAATTTACAAATTTCAAGTCTAGTAAAAATTTAATGTAGAAAATTTAAGTAAAAGTTTAACAAACAGGGAGGTAACTGCTATTTGTGAAGAAAATCCAGTCGATGTCGCAACAGTTTGTGATGGTATTTTTGGTGCAAGTGAAGTTGAAATAATTAGTGATTTAGATTTAGTAGAATGGCTACCATGGAATATATATACTTTAAAGTATTGAAATCCTTATAGATATAACTATTGAGGAAGTCCTACTTTGGGAAAATTATCAAGTCAGATGACCAACCTAAATATGTCGACACAAACGTATGTCTAAGTGCGAATTTTATAGTAATATATTATTATATTTGAGCGAGAAATGTAATTGCTGCTCGTGTATTAGAAACTTTGAGTAGCTTAAAAGTGAACTTATTTGTTTGTATCTTGCAACAATGAATTGCTTATAGGGAAACAGATCTACTCTTGGGAGAAGAAAATAGGTTTCTAATAAACGAATAATGTTATTAAGCGATTGCAAATAGAGGAACTTGACTGTATATAATTCCCCATACTTTTGATGGGGACTTGTAAATTGGTTGCTAATAGAGCAATGCTGCTAATAGGAGAGTTGCTATTAAAGCAACTCCACTGTAAATATAAATTTACTAAATTGGATAAAAAATTAAAACAATCAAGATTATCAAGTCGTCCCTACATTGAATTAGAATATCAACCAAAATAGTAGTTACAAATGGAAATAATTGTGAATTCCCTTCCGCACTCCAAATAATGAACAAGTCAGAATAATAGAAGATTTAACTGGTAGTTTGATGTCCAATTATCAATGCCAGAAGATTGATTTTATTTGGCTGTTGTCAAGCAGTTTATCACTACAATCTCTCCGCATTGTCCTATACGTTGATGTCATAGACAAAGTAGTATCATTATTCCTCTGTTATAGCAAAATGGCTAAAGTCGAAATAGAAAAATCAGTAAAAGGAACACAGCACAAATAACAGTCAATACTTGGGTTGATCCATCACGCAGGTGTGTTACATACGCTTTATTGCACGTTCTTTTTCTGATTCTGCATTACATTTCGATGATTAAAGACTAAAAATTCGTAATACAATTTACGATCATATTTTTCCCTGGTGAATCTCGAGATCACGACTTTTACGGATTCAGATGTTGCAGTGGGATCAGACCGCATTGGAAAGACACCACACCTGCAACAAGTTTTTATCTGTGAAGGAGATGCTACTAATTTAAAGGGTGCCAAGTATGCGAGTTCACTCTTCATTTTAAAATCTGATAAAATCGCCCGCTAAGGTGGGAATATAAGTGCTAACTTTAGAAGAGTAGGAGCAGAAAGTGTGGGCTTCTTAGGAAGATGGTGTTACAATTGTTAACGAAGAGTTTGGGCGTGGAGTCCTTCAGTTCTTAGAAGTAATTCAACAAATTTGTATTGCTCTTGATATTGTACAAAGTGATTCTATCAAATTTCGAGATAATATAGGAGCTATTGTCGTTATAGCATACGCAGTTGGTGAATCCTCTTTTTAAAGAAATTGAACAGTTCCGTGTTATAACGAGTGTGAATCTGGTTTGAATTCGCTAATAAGAGAATATCCAAATTACGAAAATATCGGATTCTGTTTACACGCAACTGCCTATTTTTGTCACCCTAGCTTTATAGGTTATTTACTTTCAAATAATGTAGAATTTAATGTGATTGCCGAAGACGGTTAGAAAATGTGTAAGCAAAAAGACAAAAAGCATGGATCTAAACTCACAAAAAATAATGCAACAGAGTGTCTACAATTCATGCAGGATTTCGCGTGCCTACAGGATTCTTTGGACGCTGAGGTAGCAAGTAAGAAACAGATCGATTTAGATATAATAATATATTGGGGTTCAAATAATACAAATCTTGTCATAGGACTAGTGATTAAGACAGGACATCAATGAGGATTGTTTAAAGCATGTGGCATCTGGGTCACAACTGCAAGTGACGAAATAGCATTTATTATGGGTAAACAACTTGTCCACCGCATAAAAGTTGCATCAAAGTGTCTATGACGGCTAGTCACTAAATAAAAACTCATTTTATGCTGCATAGGGAAAATGTGAGAGGTGTAGCTCATCTAAGAAAATTCCCAATGAATTTTACACCACTAGTACGTTAAACGAAATATTGGAAGATTTGGATGTGGAAGAAGGCACATCAACAAATGAAGAAACAAATGAACGTATTTGAGGCATAAGTTACGTGTCTAAAGCTCTGGAATATAGAAGGGACTCACCCAGATTTCCTTCAAAACTAAGTAACTCGAACCTAAATCTAGTGTACTGCAATAATTTATTTATTCAAAAGGTTCTCTGAGTCAGCAGATTTGATCACTTTTGATATTAGAGTTCAGATATTTAGTCAATTAGTTCTACTTCTCGAAACCCTACTCTTATTCTATGAGATCTTGCAGAATCTTACAACATATTTTATGCAACTAATATTAGTTTGTACAGGTCTTAATGGTTCATTTGTGTATAATCAAAATAAATTTGTTGAATCAGTTTGGGTATATGGGATATTGTGATAACATATTAAAAATAACACGATAATTGTTTTATTATGCTCCTAAGTTGACTAATTCATTGAAAATGGAAAGAATTATTGATTATCATGATTATTCATTGTGCTCACAATAAATTGTGGATCATTTAATAGCAGCGGTAGCAGTAATATTACACAGTAGCCTGCCATGTAACCACACAAAATAAAAGCGAGCTAATTGCTATAATACATCAGTAACATCACAATATACAAAATATTGAAATAATTACATACCTGTATCGAACAAGTTTATCCTCTCGTCCAACTGACATAAGTTCTCCAATTCTGACAGCAAGTTTAACAGGAGGCAATATATTAGTGAGATCATCAAAGCAATAAGGGATATTTTGAATAGACATGGCTTGAACAACTGGAAGTGATATATTATCTTTACTTTCAATTTTCATTAATTCAATAAATAAATCCAACAAACTAAATAATTGGAAATCAAAATGATCCGAACTTTCTTCTCCCCCAGCCTAATGAGCATATAATTTAATATAAAATAATTGCAATTATCAATGAAACCCAAATAAAAATATGAAGAAGCATTTACTACAAATGACATCAAATGAAATAAAGGGATATTTTAAAAATAATCTAAGTGGTGAAACACAATAATATCAAATGTATACTCAGAACATTGGGTAAAACAGATAGATCAGCGGCAGGGGCGGCTGGGGGGTGGGAAATAGTATATAGTAAGAAAGAAACGAATAAATAATTACAATAGAACAAAAATCAGATTCTGATTCAGAACTTTTGAAATTGACATAATATCTGTTTGAATACTTAACTCTTTGCAAGTTTTACAAAATATCATTCATTTAACATTAATTTAACGAAAACAAAATATATATAGTAATAGATATTGTAGACTTAAGGTTCAGGTATACTCTACAAAATCCCAAAATAACGATAAACCCCAAACTATGGTAAATCTCGTTTTTATTGCATTTTCGGATTGTGTGGATACCCATGTGGACTTTGACTAAATTTCAAAGAAAAATTCCAATTATTTCTCCAGTTTGACTCACTTCGAGTTTTGAAAGAAATATTGGGGTTCTGGTTTTGGTTGCCGGTTGCAGTATACCATGGAAACTTGATAATTTCGGGACATTGCCACATATAGGTTTTATCTTATATTTAGATAGAACAGCATATATCGCATCTTAATTTCAAATATTATGGAAGAATATTGAAAACTCTCAATGATACAGACTTTTTAGTGTCCTCTACCTAAGCCACTGCCATAGGGGACACTTTTTTTCAAACCTCGCTATCTCCAAACACATTTATTGCCATTGCGGAAGTCATATTATGACTCATATACCACCTAGAAACAAAATCTCAACGGTTTTGGACAGATCTCAATTAGTTCTATCATATGAGTGTAGCGATTTCATTTGTAACTTTTATTTTTATTTTTATTTAATTTATTGATGATGAAAAAAGTGATGTCCACATTTATTGATGAAAAATTTGACTCATACGTGATTAAAAGAATTCTTGCACTCATATGATAGTTTAGGAGTTTCTTAATGCAATGCAGCAACAATCTACTCCTAATCATTAGCAGGAAAAAACCTATCCGTTCCGCAAAATACGATTTTCTAGAAAAAATATTTTTCACTGAGTTACCTAGTTCGAATATTATTGCATTTTTGCCGGTTAGAAGATGAAGTAAATCCGCTGTAAAAAATTTAATTAATTCGGGTAAATAGTTTTGGTAGAAGTGCTCTAGAGTATACCTGAACCTTAAGGCCTCCAATAATAGGCTATGCTGCTGCCGAATCATAGTAGAAAATATTAGTCCAGTTTTATAATTATATTATAAGCTAAACTATGCTTCCTACTAGCATAGTTTACATAAAATCGATAGTTTTTGAGTTATGGCTCATTTTAGGAAATATGCATTTCCTGACAACCGAGGAATGTGTGAACACTCCATTTATAAATTCGATATTTTTCATTCAACAAGTTATGGACATCCTCATGTTCCAATTTTGAACATTTATAACGCGTTTAACTATGTTAAAAGCAGGCTAAAAAAACACTATAATTCCCACGAAAAATAGCGATTACATTATCAAATGGTGATATATCATAATTCTAAAGGGTCTTATGTATGCCTTGATATCATGTTCCTAACTTCCTATATAATTATAATGCATTTCTCTGGTCTCTGATTACAAGCTATTGAGATAAAGATATGTCAGCAAGTAATATATGGTTCGGAATAGTGGTAAGGCCTTATATAACGAAGGTCACGCTTGTCCTAACCACAAGTGTAGGAATAAATTATATCATACCATTGAAAGATTCGAGTTCAATCTTGGAAAGGATACATAGCTATTTTGATTCAAACAAATATATTTGAATTTGCAGAGGGAAGTTCAAGAAATAAATAACATCGATCTGATTCTTTGAAATGATAGATACAATTTTGAAAAAATTAAGCAATCATTAAACTTCAAATAATGAATTATTACTGCTCAATAGCCTGCCCTCTGTGAGTATACCAATTTAAGAAACAAATTGAAAAATAATTTAAAGTTTTGAATGCATGATAAATGGTTAGAAGAAATTACGAGAACTAGCCAGTATTTAAATGACAAGGGTCAAGACGAGTTGCAAACGTTAAGCTATTATAAATAATTATCGAATATTGACCAAATAGATGAATATATCATAATAGAATAAAGAAAATATAAATGAAGTAAACATGTTCAAATTTGCCAAGTTATAATATAACATAAAAACGTTGATATTTTTGAAAAGGTTGACATAAGTAACGTCCTAAAAAATCCATTCAACAAAGTTTAAATTCAATTTCGAAAAACTTTAGTAAATTTTTTTAAGCTCACTCAGTCATAATGTGAAAAATCTTTAAACAGAAAATAAAATTCCAGAATCATAAACGTCCATCCCTTTAAGCTGATGTGATTTCTACCCAAAAACGATATTGGGAAACAACTTAATAAATTCAATAGCACCAAAGTCAATCGGGACCAATCTAAAACGGGTACAAAACGACATAAAAGAAATAAAGAAACTCCACTACCATTATACATAAGCTTGATGTTACATGCGTAAACAAGAAAGCAAGGATTGGTTGACAGATTGAATGATCTTGGGATTTCAGTATTTTATGACAGAGTCCTCGACGTATTTATTGATCTTGGGAATACAGTATCTAGAATATTCCAGCAGCAGCAAGTAGTAGTCACGACAGCGGCTGTTGACAATATAGATCATAACCCATCTTCTCATACAGCAACTGGTTCATTTCATGGAACTGGTATCTCATTGTTTCAACATCCAGATGTTTTGGGTCAAGGTCACATAATTGAAAATATATCATTCCAAGCTGGTTTGTCAACCACGTTGAAACCACTGCCCGATTTCTACGAACATGTACAACCAATTTCTACCAACATAAAAACGCAACAGTTCCTAAAGGATTCAATTGTTCAATCAACTTCAATGGTAATGACAAGTAAATAGACACATGGTTCTCTGATGAAAGTAAATGACTAGATGTTGTTAGAGATTCTCTACATGGTACTGATGCGACAAACCTATCATGGTAAGCATATTATGCAAGTAGGACTATACGAATTCCTACAAAATGTGCTTGTGCTATGTTACCACTTTTTGAAGACTCTGCCCATACTGTTGCAATTATAAGGTATTCAATGACTATTATTTAAAGTGCAGTGGAGTATTTAAATCCAGGTCAAATTCCAGTCTTAGTTTGTGACCAACCTCTGTTTGCTATTGCTAAGCAAATTTAATGGACATGGAAGGAAATTTATGGTGAAAATAAGTTGGTAGTGATGTTTTGGGGCTTCATATTGAGATGGCAGCTTGGAAAGCAGTTGGCACATGGCCTGAGGGTAGTGGTACTTACTGAATCTAATATTGCCACATCTGGAAAAGCAGAGTCATATTTACAAGCATCACATTTCAAAAGAACGAGATATGCCCATGAAGTGACAGCAGCATCCCTTCATATATTGTGTCACCAAGCATATGAATACTTTTTGAATAATGAAGAAATAGCAAATTATCAGTCGTTTGAAGAATGGTGTGAAGATAGGGCTAATAAATACCCAATGTTCAAATATTGGTATTTAGATCTGGAACAGGAAATGACTGTCCTTAGATTTGTCAAGTCTCTCAGATCTTGTGACTTTACTATGTATATTGAAGCACTCAAGTTACTCATGCCATGGTTCTTTGCGTTAAATAGAACAAATTATTCACGATGGTTATCTATACATGTGCGTGATATGCAGCTATTGAAGGAAATCATCCTGAACTGCTTATGGACTTTGAATCAGGTAAGTTCACATTTCAAAAAACCAATCGTGCTTTCTCAGCAATGCCTCTTGACCAAATTCACGAAATGAATAACAAACAAGTTAAAGGAGATGGTGGTGCTATTGGCTTAACAGAGGACTCCCATGCTCTTCTTCGATGGATGATAAGTGGTCCAGATATTTCTAGACTGCTTTGTGAATTTGAAGAACCAATAATTGAAGATTCTAGCTTGCACCATGAGCAAGTACCTAATTTTCAGTCCTTGTTCATAAAACATGTACAAGCCATGGTAACCACTTTAGATATCCTGGGAAACCCATATTGTGAAGATAGTAAAGAATTAATATCATTGACTAGGAGAGATATCCCAGAAATTTCGGTTCTCATGAAATTGAAATCAATAAAGACAAAAGGAGTTGAACAGTACAAAAAAATAGTTCAAGACCGACTTATTGCTTGCATAACACCAATAACAGATACAATCTAGAAAAACAAACTAGTTTTGTTCAAAGATCGAACTAAGATATTACAACTCTCAAAAGACAAGCTTAAATTCAAATCTTCAAAAATGATTGCCTGTTATTTTCCCAATTATATATCGGTTGTCAAAACCGTGGAGGAAACCTTGATGATTTCTTCGAGCATGAGAATCAGGTATATCCTCCTTCAATTTCAGATGGTGGATTAATTAAGACAAGGCTCTAAGTCTGATCTTTTACAGTATTTTGATGAATTGAATCTAGTTTCTGCAGATGAACCTAACGTCACAGCAATACTCTTTGATGGGGCTGCACTTATACACATTCTTAAACCTGGTACTGCAAAAACCTTTGAAAACTATTCTTGCAATATTTTTGTTCCTCACATAATCCGATGGCTAGAAAGGGTGTATCGCGCGTATAGATCTGGGTTGGGTTCAAGTACAATTTACTTAAGTACTTCTGTAATTAAGTACATTTTTTTAGTCCTTGTACTTGTACTTAAGTACTTTCACCATTTCCCGTTGTACTTGTACTTGTACTTAATTACTTTCCTCATTTTCTAAAGTACTTGCACTTGTACTTGAGTACTTGTTACTCGTGACTTTTTTATCATTCAATATATTTCCAACACACATCATTGATGTTCCTCAAATCCCATCTCAAATAAAGTAGTGTTACTTAATACTTAGTATATTAGGAATTGTGTTCGTGTCAAGGACTACTGCTACTTTAAATTAAATAAATTTGGATGATACTATATAAACTATGTATTTAGCAATTTCTACTATTATTACGAGAAATTTATCATAAGAGCTTGGGAAGTACTTGTACCTGTACTCAAGTATTTTCGTAAATTTTTCATTGTACTTGTACTTGTACTTAAGTACTTTAAGTTTACCTGTACTTGTACTTGTATTGTACTTGAATATCTAAAAAGTAGTAGTACTTGTACTTTAGTACTTTCAAAAGTACTTGAACCCAACCCTGGTATAGATGTAATTTGGGATGTCTATGCAGATGGTGGTCTGAAAACAAGTGCTAGACAAAAGCGCAGTATGGGTAAACAGACGCCAAGTGATGCCACACATAAGAATACCTCAAAACTGGCAGAGTATTCTAAGAGTAAATAAAAACAAAATAGAACTTTTTAAATTTTTGGCAGAAAACCTTACACAAAATGATTTACCAGGAAAACAGATTTTTGCAACCCAAGGTCCCAATGTTATTTCAACACCACTAAGTGATAATTTATCTGTTATGAGACCTTCCACACATGAAGAGGAAGATACACTCATTTTCTTACATTCTTTAGATGCATCATTGAAAGGACACAAAAAATCATGATAAGGACTGTTGACACAGATGTTGTTGTTCTTGCCATTTCCACATTCCATGAACTTGCATTGAAGGAATTATGGAAAGCATTTGGAACGGGAAACTATTTCCGATACCTTCTATTCATTACTATGCAGTTTCATTAGGTCCTGCAAAATCTGTAGCATTACCTTTATTTCATGCATAAACTGGTTGTGACACAGTGTCTTTCTTTCATGGTCGGGGAAAAATAACAGCTTGGAGGGTTTCGTCTTCCTTTGACGAAATAACCATTTATTTTCAGCAGCTAGCGAATCCAGCTTTCAATTTCCTATTTGTACAGGAAAAATGCCAAGCAACACTTTAAAGATTTATTGTACTATTATATGATAGAACGAGTGAATTTACAAAGGTTTGTAATAGCCATGTCTTTCACCCATAATAATATCTTTTCAATATGTTAATTTAGTGAATTTAGATAAATGAATTGAGGAAATTTATGTTTACAAAGAAGGGAAGAACTTTAGAAGGACTACCGCCGACTCATGACGCACCTATGCAACATATTAGGCGGGCAATTTATCAAGGGGGGTATATTTGGGGCCAATGTCTGGTTGCTCAGCCAAATCTCCCTAATCCAGTCGAATGGGGCTGGATTTTTAAAGATCAGGTGTAGCAATACCAAAAACATGCCAAGAACTAATCAAGTGCGGATGTAAACAATCTTGTTCAGGGAGATGTGCATGTCATAAAGAATCCATTCCATGTACCTCACTTTGTGCATGTGATGGACAGTGTAATAACTAACTAATTTTTTATTTATTATAATATAAATTTTATACCTTCACAACAAAAACTCGGGCATATTGTGTACTATTTCGTACAATTGAACCAAATTACTTTTAATAGGGTAGACATGTGTCTAACTAGCTTCAGGAAGCTGATTGAAGAAGAAGGGGTCACTCGATAGGGGTAGAATAAATTTTCAGAATGGATGTTGCTAAATCCCTGCAACATTCCTGCGTCGTCAAGGTAAATTGTCTCAGGTGACGACTTAAATGAAGCCAACTTTAGTGTTGATTACGAATATCGGCATAAAAAAATGGATTGGACTTGATTTGAGGAAGTTAGATGAGTTCTAACACCTTCAAAATCAAAATGTGTCCCTTAAGTGTCAATTGTGGCCGACACATTGGAATTTAGATTTGGCACTATATCCAAAAATACACTATTTGCATGAAAGAACAAACCTACAAAATCTGAAAATTCTATATAAAATGCATGATTATGCCTTTTTTGGTTGTAAGCGGCTGGACCAAATCTTTAAACTACCAAGCATTTCACCCAGGAAATAAAAACAATGGTTCCACAAGTTCTGGACATATTTGATAGTAAACATCAGCTGCAATGCGTGAATATCTTAAGGATTAAGATATAGTAACTCCAGCATTCATATAACTTATAAACATGTGGTGGATTCTTGTTAATACCAAAGACACTTTGATCCCCACCACTTTGGAAATGATATTAGTCCAAATACGCTGAAAGATAAACGTACCTTTAAACTAGAAATGAATAATAGGTTATCAACTTGGAAACTTTCGAAAAAACTTGGTCTCACAAAACAAACCTTTGAAGCATTAATGAATACAAATGCCGCTATTGCTGTCTATCATATGATATTATTATAGATGGCTTCCATCACGTATTAACCGGAAGATTGCAGACCGATCCATTAGAAAGGATATTTTCTCAATATAGACAAATGAGTGGCGGTAATTTTCTGGTGAATTTAACTGAGATACTTCGTTCTGAAATAAATAACTTATAACTTACCAGCACCTTCTCAAACGCGATATCGACTTGAGTGGGTTAATTAATAGTGTCTTCAACTGATGAAATAAATATGCTTATTTTTTAATCACATACCGACTGATTCTATTGACATACTTTCTTTATCAGATAACTCTAAACATATTGTTCCTTATGGCGGAGGGTACATCTCTCATTCGCTCATACAACGTTCCAACTGTGATGTTTGATTTAACTACTTCAGAAAGATTAGATGAATAATTCTTATATTGAGATTATTAATAGAGCTGGGCTCCAGTTATCAACAGTAGTTCTTTATCAGTATGTAGAAACAGCATATTGTATTCTCGAATCGTTTGAATCACAGATATTAGCAACTAAACTTTCAACTAAATATATTATGCTCCACCAACTTGCACAGCTGTCTGTTGAATGGGATTCTGGTTTTGTTTGCGATCTACACGCTAGATGCTACTGATGGTTGTAAGAGAGTTCATTCGATTATAACAAATCTTTATCTTAAAGGACTATCCAATGAAGTTAGTGAAACTGCTAGAAAGTTTCAAGTTGATTCATTTTAGGCCACAAACGTAGACTACCAGACTGGTTAATTGTGTTTACTATTATTATAACAAATAATGCTTAATAGAAATATTTTATGTGTATTAGTTGTCCACAATAGTCGCATGGGATTAGTGAATTTTTGTCACCAAATTTTATAACTGTGGCCACTGGCTACATTGAAATCACTTTATATATTTATTCTTAATTTTTAACCGTCGACGCTGTGCTGGCTACAACTTAATGGATCACCCGATAAAAATCTGCAAAAAAGAAATTTTCACATCTACTAACATGTATAAAATATATACGTACTAGAAATAAAAAATGTTCTAATACACCTACATATTGCGATATGATTATACGACCAGAGCCATTCTACTAATACAAACTGACCAGATCAAACCTGGGCATAATTTTTCCAGACCTGGTCATATGACCAGGTTCACACTAACTTGCTGAGTTTTAAAACAAATTATAAGATAATATTTAAATTTAAACTAGTATAATTTTGAAGCGAAAAATTAAATAAAGGAAACCATGCATTGGAGTCGTTTCAGGGGGGGCAGGGGACCTGCCCCTCCCGTAAATGTCGGGGGGGCAACATAGGTCTCGCCCCTTGAAACAGTGGATGATAACAGGTTATTAATTTGTCCCAAAATGTCTAGTTGCATAAAGCTTTCTCAGTAAATTTACATCTCACTTACGTTATTAATTTAAAATTATGTGTGAATTTTGCGGATTAATTGCAACATAAAATAAATGTCTTTTAAATTTTCTCTGGCTCCCCCCCTCGAGATTTTCAGAAAAATTGGAAAGTTCGACGCCTATGAAACCATGATATTAACAGCTTTTAAGAATTTAATAATATAATTTATTACAATGGGTAGCAATGATACATACTCTAGTTAGGTTTGACCTGGGCAGGTATCAAAGGCTCGCACGGCCCTGACGACTGGACCCTGTCTTAGTTTCAAAGAATAGAACACTATTTCATGGTGACAATTGTCAAATTTGACACCGCTAATCACAGTGGAAATAAATGGCAGAATCTGATTTTTGGGACCATCCCATTACTATTAATTAATAGAGCTATAATGTATCCCAATAGTTTAGAATAGTATTATGAATATTGTGAATAGTTAAAATACACAAGCCATTCGAGTATGGTGTAAATGGTTGAATAAATTTACGGAATATTTCTCAAATAGATGAGTTTGATAAATGATCTCAAATTAATTTATATTTGTTTTGGCTCTGTAATTATCCAGAAAGTGTCTCTTAATTTCAGATAATGGGGGAAAAAGGTTTTTTTTACACACTAAAAAAGCTTGTTTTATTACACACTTAAATGAAAAAAAAGCACGATTACGAAAGATTGATCACTCAATGCTGCAGTAGCTGCGCAAGCGCCACGTCACTGCTGGGGCACAAGAATAGGCGTCGCAAACCATCCGGGCACCCAGATATATCCGGGCGGCCCAGAGGTGCTACCGAGAGTTATCCGGAGCTACCCGGACTTTACCCGAAATCCGGGTAAAATCTGGGTAATAGTCATACCTGCCAACCTATTTGAGTCATATCCCTGTTTAGGGCTCCAATATAGGAATGAAATTAAGAGATTGCATTCATGTTGACCATGGAGTTAGCATGGCAAACATAGGCGTAGAAGTAGCCCGGGCGGCCCGGACAGATTCTGGAAACACACGGGCGGGCCGGGTAGATTTTGGATCGAATTATTATTTTACTATAATAGTATTATTCTTACCGATGATGCCTTCTCAAAAACTTACATAGTGCACTTTATTGAATTTTCCAAACAATTGCGTAAACCTTATTTGTTAGTGTTGTAGATACTTGCAATATTCCATGACAGGTTTAAGTCTCAAACCTGTTCTCCGAAAATATCTATAAGGTATATTGAAGATGTCTCAAAACAGCCAAGTATCGCTAACTATTTCCCGTCTTTTAAAACACTGAAGCTGCTGAAAATTTTCTATTTTGGAGTATTTATTAACCCAACAAATATATTACTCCCAAAATTGAATGTTTTTTAGCTTACGGGAAATAGCTAGTGATATCTTGAGCCATCGTCAAAATGCCTTTTAGTCATTCTCGGGAGCAGGCTGGACACTAATACCGGTCAAGGTATATAGCAACTACAATACTAACAATAAGGAATACGCAATTGAATTAGAAATTCAATAAAGTGCACTATATAAGTCTTTAGAGAAGGCATCATCGGTAAATTGTAGTATTATAGGAAATTGATAATTCGATCCAAAATCTACTCGGGACGCGCGGACTACTATACGCCTATGGGTTATTATCTCGCCCGGGAAGATTTTAGTAATTTGGGGAAACGTTTATGATGGCAAGAAATTCAAAATGCTATTGAGATTTATTAAGGTTGTCAGAAATCAAATTAATCACTTTGGAAACGTGAAAAGATTGAATTGTATACTAGACGTATAAATCACTTTACGATTGAATAAGTCCACAATTTATACAAACAAAAATATACATTTAGAGGGTATAGACATTTAGATTTTATTGGACTCACAATCAGTAATTTTGATCAAACACAATCCCTGTGCAAATGTACTATAATCCTGCACGCTGTGCAGAACAGCAAATATAGCTAAAATCCCTGTAACGTCGGTAGGATGAATTATAATATACTTACATAGAGATAGAGGTAGTTCGAATTACGTCACTGTATTTCATTGGTCGGACGGCGGAAGAGCGAACCTTCCTATTTACAACGGTCATACGGCCTTATATTTCAGTCTCTGGGAGGGCTGAAGGACCATCCTGCGCACATACGACGCCTATAGGCTGAAGCCATAATGGCAACACCTAACCACTTCCCACTGACATTGGTTGCTGATATGAAAATATTGATTTAGGTGAAACAAAAGATGTCGAAAGTATTGGTTTTAATTATCGAAATTGGGTTTCACCGCTTGGCGTTGTGTATCTCCTTATTATACTAAATATATATCGCATATAATTTGTTCATAAGTGTACAATAAATAAATAATACGATTGGTGCACATTTTAATACATTGTAGATACATAAATGTCAATTTAATATGAAACTAGAAGTAGTTGACGTCATCATTAAATGTCGCTTAAACCGTAATTCTGAGATTCTCATAAATACTATTAATGGATTTACCATAGTCTATTACCCTATATTAAGTCAAATTCACAACTTCTATAAGCATAGATTGTATTAGTGTGAAAATCAGAAACTGGCCTCTATTTTTAATTCGTTGGTCGGCTGCTTTCCCATCTGTATTATATACAGTAAAACCTCCAAAAGTGAACACCTCCAAGAAATGAACAACTCCAAAATAAGAACACTTTTTATCGGTACAAACTTTCCCATTGCTTTTGACACAAGTTATGATATATCATGAAAAGTGAACAACTCTCAAAATTGAACGTTTTGGCTGGTCTCCAGGGTGTTAACTTTCTAAAGGTTTACTGTAGTAGTGTATGCTGGAAATTAATTAAAACAAGTAAAAGTCATTTGTGTAAAGCAGTGTTTCTCAAACTTTTTTAGTACAGCGCCCCCCTGTCAACAATTACCCTCGATACCGCCCCCCCCCTCCATAAAGTATTAATATTACATTCTGTATTTGTTTAACAAATCCGTATTTGATTTAATGAATCAGCACTATAGTCTACATTTCTTTTACTATTCATTTATTCGATCGAGTTTATCAATTATATTCGTTTAGGTTTGTGCGTATTTATATTGAAATTATAGAGAGGACTGGCTTTCGTTAATCAATACAATAGTATAGTAATTACCACTGTCAAGGCTCTGATTCTTGCAGTTTTATATAGTATTTGTTAGTTACTTAATATTTATGAACATGTTATCGCTGTTTTTACGTGAGATCGTATTTCTGTTTCGCGTTCTATAACCCCTTAGCGCCCCCCCAACGCCCCCTTCTGCATCGCCGCCCCCCAACAACATTTCAGCGCCCCCCAGGGGGCTCTACGGCCCACTTTGAGAAACACTGGTGTAAAGGAATGTCACAAAAAAAAACGCTACATAATCACAGGAAAACTCGAATATTATTTTGCACATTTAAGTTGAAATAATGTATAAAGTGAATCTTTAGTAGTCAATTAATCTTATTTCAGTTAATTAAGGTTGTGCAAAGTGTAAGCTAAGGATTCAATCATACAGACGATCCCGCTTAATAGGGTTACTTTTGTTCCAGGGTAGTTTGGCCCGGAAATCTGAGAAATCAATTACCCGAAAACATTTAAAGGGAAATAAGAATTCCGTTAATAAATCATGTAAGTTTTAACCCCATTAAACAGAGCATTCTATACATCATGATGCTATGAGAGAATTGAATGTGATACTGAATAAATAATTTAATAAGTCAGCAAATTACAGAATTATGGGGACTAGCGGTGGCCCCCGAAAACAAGTGTATATCCCCGGGCCCCTTAGATGCTATCAGCGGCTCTGGACATGGTAATTAGTATCGTATGCTATTAATCAGTAATGCTCTAGAAAAGAATAAATACTGATGAGTCAGTCTGTATTAGCATGATATAAAATCATGTACAAACTTTCGACCTTCAGGGCATTTGACATTCAAATATGATAAGAAAGATTCGAAATTAGAAATGTATTAGTAATATCGAAAAAGATAAATAAAACATAAAATAAAATAAAGTAATCAAAAGTGATCTCACCTGAACATGAAGGAGTCTTGATTTTATTACAAATTTTAGAAAATAAGTAATTGCTTTGAAAAACTTACGAATCATAATCTGTTCGTACTCTTCAAGATTACATCCCTTGATAACTTTTTGTAACAAACTCTGTGACTGGACCAACATAGCTTTATAGGCCATTGTACTATGAAACTGTTTCTCGCAATATTGATCCAAATATTTTTTAAAATGAAAGTATTTTTTTTCCTAGAGAAGAATATAGGGAGAATTTATAGGATGCAAAATCAAAATTATTACACAAATAACAAAATAAAGGTACGACATAAAGAATTGGATAATTAACCTTTATACTAATGTCCAATTTCACTAGGCTCTCCCAGTTTCCTTGCTACATTAAAAAGTACACAATCACAAAAAATGTGCCAACTCCCAAAAAAAGCATGGAGAAATCTATAAAGTCAAGTTCCCCTATTAGCAACTCGTTTTATAGCAATATTCGTGTACTAGCAAAATATTTTCTGGTGCCAACTGTAGATCTGTTCCCTATAAGCAACTCAAAGTTCTCTATATACAAACACAATAAAGTTCACTTTTAAGCAACAAAAAGTTTCTAGTAGCGAACAACAATTAAATTACTCGTAGAAATAATAGTAGCTATTTATTATAAAAATTAGCACGTAAACATCCGTATGGTGTCGACATACACTGTCCTGACAAAAGGATTTGAACAGCAATAATTTGTATTCACATTCATGTTTCTAGCAGCATAATAGCATTGGTGGATGCATCAACACAGCTTTTTACATAAAACGATATGTAAAGTATAATAAAATAGCAATTTCTTTGAATTTACATATATATGGAGGTGTGAAACTCATTAACTATATAATTAGCTAATTAAATATATAATTGTGATCATCAAGATTGAATGAGAATATAGAAGTTCTGATTGCAGATTTGAATTCCACGAGGTCGAATTACTCTAGTTGCATAATTCAAATTAATACGTTTATTTTCTACTAAATTACAGCCCATTTAAACTTCCGCACCTCTTCAGCTTTCAAATTCAACTTCCACACCCCTTTAGCTCTCAAATTCAACTCTCGCACCCCCTGGTAAATGTAATATCGTTGATTTTTACCATAAACAGCACTTGTACTCTTTTCCCGCACCCCCCAGAATCGACCTCGCACCCCCGGTTGAGAACCAATGTTTTAGAGGGTCGGTATATGCATAATTATATAAGTAGAGTTGAACGAGGGGTCACTCGATTGGATAGCCATACAATTTGAGAATGGAATGTTGGCAGATTCCTAATGCATTCCAGCGTTGCTAAGGAAAATTCATCTAAATATGGTCATGTGATATATCAAATTGGTAAAATTTTATGCAGATTACAAATATGGTGATTATTAGTTGATTAGATTTGATTTGAGAAAGTTAGTTTCGGAAATGTCGGCAATTTACTATGAAAAAGCCGACAATGCCACCCGCATAAAAAATTTCCAAACGGATTTTGGATATGTAATTCTATGAAAGTAGCGCTTCTAGTGGTATATACTAAATACGCATTGCATGAATATTTTCTTGGTTCAGCGATCCAACGACAAGATAAACGACAAACTCGAAGTGGGGTAACGTGGATTAATGGCAAATAACTTCAGTAAAAGCGCCGTGGTGGCTTGTTCACTTGGTGCAAAATTGGAAAGTTAAATTATATGACTTGCACTAAAGCGAGTTGTTTTAAATAGCTTCACTTCATAGTACAGAATGAGCACAAAACGTAGCTATGGCTAGAGGGCTTAAAATAAAAGATGCGGTTCGTTGTTCTGGAAGCTGAGGGACATCAAATCTCGAATTAAGCTCTCCCGAGGAGGATAATTTCTTTCGAATTTCTTAACAACCTGTAGTATGCTGGAGAGATATAGAGTTCTCAAACTAATAGTCCCCAAAATATGATTCAAAACTAACCAACAAAGTAACTTAATATTCAATAACTTTACTCAACTCTAAAATCATTAAAAACTGAATCAAAAAAATACCGAAAATTTAACTTAAAATTTACCGAACCATTTTCTCTTCAGGTTTTATTTTTATGAACTAATTGACCACTTTTTCGAGCTCCAAACTATCCAGCTCACTTTTAGGAAAGCACATACAGCCAAACTTGTGAGAAGGGAATCTGACATTAAACTCCGCAACCAGCTTGTCAAAAGTGCCCTAATTATTACCTCAGGTAAAAAAAATGGTTCCGGTCAGTTCAGGTCGTTCAGGATATCTAGGTATTCAAGGTGTGTTAAACTTAGTTCTGCTTTGAATCCAATAAATTAACATAATTTACCCAAACGTGTATTAGAAATTAATCTAAATGAAAGAAATACCATGTCCATAGGCCCCTAAATTTTAACTCAGGTCAGGTCAGGTCAGGTCTTTTAAAAGATTCTTCCGGTCAGGTCAGTCAGTGCTCACGTCAGTTGAGTTAATGACCTGAAGTTTGATAAGCCTGTCCGCAACCACATTTTCAGCCTCCTCATCGTGCTGTAGCTTATTCGTTTTCTGCATATGTGGCCATTGGAGTTTTGAACTAACGCAAGAAACTGACCACAGCTGGATAGATTCCCTTGTCAGAGTGTCTTTGCAGAAGAGCTTGTCGATCTCTACCACATCATCCGGCGGGTCGGCTGCGCCGCAGTTTGGCTATGCCTTTTAAATCGGAGGAGTTCCCATTCCACCTTTACTCAGTCGCCCAAAACACACTCAATGTGATTCAAACTCAAAATTTCTCTTCGATTCTAGAGACTTCCTGGGTTATTTGGCATTGGACAATCCGCCTATTCCGTTCATATTAATTAGTATGAAAACGGAGGTTCACCTATATAATTGCCCGACAAATATACCCTGCACAAATGCTTTGGCATACTTCGGAATCCTTACATTCTCGAATTCACTTCAAATTGCTTGAATACAACTGCTAAACGAAAGTGGTTCAACAAATCTCAATAGATAAGTATTAGTAAATAATCCATAACTAACATAATTTTCTAATTTATGCATCCATGCTAAATTATTATTCTGGCTCTTTTACTATCTCTAGACTTCTCTATACGATCAATAAATTTAACCAAATAAATTACTACCATTTGTATACTATTCGATTTATCCTCTTAAGTAGCGGATCTAGAAGTGGGCAGGCACCCACACTAAGCCCCTCTGCCTATCTTCTCACAAGAACTTGTAGATAGTAGGTTCGTTTTGTAAAGATAATGTGATGTGCCAACAAACAGAATGATGATCGCAACTGGACATTCTAAGTTCATACTAACTATTATACTCTAACCAAGAATCTGCATGAATCTGAATCTCCAACTATGTATCTCTAACTCGTTACACTGGGAAATTTTTAAAATCATATCTGGAGTAGTAATATATGTACGTAAACTATGAAACTATATAAAACTAATTAGTGATAGTCAATATTCCAATATCTTCCCAACATATGACTTCCTATTCGATATTAGTGCATTTATTATGCTAACTCTAACTGAAGCCGAGAATTTGAGAATATTTCCATATATGGTAAAGGGGTGAAAACCGCAAAACAAACATTCCACAAATATTTAAGATAATGCATATGCCTAATGGACTCCCAAAATGACTTCCTGTATGAAAATAATACATTTCCTTAGTCTAGAATTTTGCGAATTAAGAGATATCAATAAGTACACAATGGAACCAAGTTCCAGGACTCGAGCTGGCTTAAAGTAGTTGATGTCCAAATATACGCAAAGCAAGATAAACTAGTGGAGTGGTTAGTGATCAAACCAGCCTACCCTGCTGTAAAATTGTTACCAGTGATATGCAGTGGTACCCAGGTCTCCAAGAAGTTTCGCTTTATTCAACAAAAGAACAACTGTAAGATGATCAATATCAGCCCATTTACAAAGATTTCAATAATGGTTAAACTTACTAACCAAAAGGGTATTAATACATTTTTTGATTCGCACAGTTCCCAATTTTATTCAAACAAAAAAATAAGTAGTAAATTAAGTATTTTAAAGATAAATCTGATATTAGCTTAATTGGGAATCAAAATTTTCATTATGCAAAATAACTCCGATACCTTAAATATAATATATCAACTTAATCATCACAACATATATCACAATAGAAGTAATGAGTTGGCTGAGAGTCAACGAAATGGTCATAATTTGGAAGTAGCTATTTTAGTAAGAAATAGCGCATTAAAATAATTATTTTCCAATGGGAAATCGTATATGTAGAATCAGAATTATTATATGGCTTCAGAAGTTATTGAAACATCATATTATAGGAAAGTTTTGAATATTGCAACAATGGGTCTCATTTGTTGAGAAATTTGAAAAATTAATTTTTTGAAATATCAGTTATATCACTTAAATTTAATAATATAAATTGGGGTAAGAAACAATGAAAATACATTCAAAAAATATTAATTTAGTTAATTAATCATCAATATTATCATCCTCTATTGAATAAGGTTGTTTAGAAGAATATCTAGGTTACTTTTAAGTTACTGACACGAGGGAGGATTTGGAATAAGAAAATTGCAATTAATGAGCTCACTGTGAGAAATAATAATAACAAATACCGTATATCTTTTAAATTTTCATCAAAAGAAGCAAGACGATCTCTGTATCTTTGAATAGATTTGCTAGAAGCCTCTAGTCCTTCTTCAGATAAGTGCTCAAGCCCATGCCCATCGTTGAATGTGGAGATGATTTACAATGCATGTAGCAACAGCTTGTGTAATTTGGGGATACAATAGCCCAGGAGAAGCAAAAAAGTGCTAGCACTCTCTATACACTATTTATTGCTATTATAGGCTCCGAGTAATGTGTGAATTTCAATTATGTGCGACTGTACTCAGACGGGATCACTGTTAAAACCAAGTAGAGGAAATGTTGATTGTTGTCATCCTTTCTTGTTAAGCATCTAGTCCAACAATATGGTGCAGGAAATGGTCGAATTGTGCATTTTCGAGAAAAAAGTACCAAATTTTGCACAAAAGTAGTATTATAGGTTCTGAACAACCTCTGCTGTGGCACATAGTAGAATTTTTGGAAGAACAAATTTTTCAGGGGGTCAAAAATTGGTGTCCAATCGAAATCGCCGACAGTATAAATACAGGATAGCTCATTCAAATGAATTCTTAGCGACTTTATATTGTCAGATTCGTGCTCAGCACTTAATTTCCATAATTTTCATAGGTATATTGACTATATCTGGTGAGAATACTTTTGGGTTTTCCATAGCAACGGTAAGAATGTGATAACATTCCGATCTCCCAATTTGGAGTAACCATATCGAGTGACCCCTTGTTTTTCTCGGGTATGCGCACTGAGTGCGAATATACTATTAGAAACACTCTAAATATTAACTGTCGATCCAAAAGTATGCATTTTCATATCGTGCTATTTTGATTCGCCATTTAAATACCTATGATCCCTCAATATTTTGTCCAAAAATAAGTGAACCATTTCAGTAATTGTATTTATGCAACTAGGGCGGACTGAGACAGTTCCAAGGGCACTGTCTGTAGGGCCGTTATGTTCGTGAGCTGGCCATAAGCCTGCTATAGGGAGGGATCTGCCAGCTTTCTTCCATATGTGGGTTTGCGTCACCCTGCAAATATTTATATGTGGTTTTAAATAGTTACCATTTTAGTTATTAGACTATTATAATTAGTCACGATTATGACTAGTTTTTTTGTTGTTGTAACGCCATCAGATACTAGTGTTAAAACTGAAGCAGCCGCTTCTCTCTTTTAATCAAACAAATGTATTTAGTGAGATATCTCGCTCTTTCTGGCTGCTGGGTCGATAAATTTATATTATTAAAATTAGATTGTTGTCCTTTTTTTGTTTGCCTGTTTTTTGTTTGTTTTCCCCGATTATATTAGAGTGATAGGTCGATATAGAACGGATTTATTATTGAGATAGAGACTCACTTCCAATGTTATGAGAAGTAATCATGTTACAGAATCCGATTTTCGTATTTACAAATTCCATTTTGAATCATAGCTGAACAACCAACCTCAGAACAACTATGAGAGATGAGATACTTGCGGACTTTGGGCGATTCATAGACAAAGGGCCATCGCTTGAATTGGAGGAAGTTCTGTATAATAACTAGAATTGAATCCAGAGAAGGTTGAATTTTATCACTTCAATATATTATAAGTACAGACTACAGTAGTGAAAAGAGTTTTCACTACTGTACCAGGGTTTCATCTATACCCCCCCCCCCTGAAATTATTTTTTTGAGAAAAAAAAACCCCCTGAGATTTTTTCTGACCCCCCTCTCAGGGGCGGGTTTAATTAACTATAGCGAAATGTAAATTACCCCCTACCCCTGACTTGAATTGGACTTCGTTAACCCTCCCCCCATGAGGTAAATGTCTAGATCCATCACTGTGCTGTACAAATAGAATGCTTAGATATCATTAGCTTAATAGTAATTAAATGGAGGGAAGCCAAGTTGGGTCAGAGGTAGAGCCAGAGTATCTCAAGGGGAAAGGGTGTAGATCTGGGGAGCTAGGGGTCTTAAGTCCTCCCAGATTTTATATAAACAACATGTAAACTATATACCCGTACTATTTATATCACTCCGCATGCGGTGTTAGCCCCAACTATAGCCCTGAAAGGGTGCCATGGTCCTAGAAAGCCTCCCCTTGGGTGCGCTTTTTTGATGCGAGTTTTATTGTCTAATTAGTGTAAATGGGTCAATGTAGTTCGAATTATTGCGTGAACTGGAGTAAATGCGTCTCATACCATATAGATACTTAATAAAAACACAAAGCTCCATTTGATTCAAGAACAATAGATGCATATGTTCCAACATCCAATATTTTGACGATAGTGTGAGTAAAATGAGTGAAAAATGAGTGAAAGGCAGGCCTGTAGCCAGAAAGTAGTAGTGGGTGAGGCTATGAAGATTGCAAGGGAGCTGAGTATAATAATTTAATATGAAGACCCTGGGTAGGGGTGGATTTAGGATTGGCTATAAGGGGGTTTGTGGTTTCTAAAACATCACATCGCCAGCTTGGGGTCTGGGAGAGCAATTAGCTCCCAAGTTGGGTCCAGGCGAATCCCTTGGAAGCCAGATACAATGCTACTAGTACTATTCACCCAAATTTCAATACCTACGTACAAGTGCGATACTAGATCATTCGAGAGTATTAATACAAAATGTGAGCATGAGGAAATTGAAACTCCAATAATATACAATTCAATAACAAACCGAAAGTTCAGATATATCACAAAGTTAACCTAGCCTGCGAGCCTCCCCCTATCCACTGGCGTGACAGAAGGACGAATAAATGGGGGAGCATGTGCATTGCACCATGGAACTATGGCCGGTCCAAGCCTGCCTAGAAGTAGTACATATACAAAGACATGTTCTTGCGGCTTTTTCTGTCATCAAAGTACAGAACCGCTCCTTAAAGCAACTACTACTTTTGATCTTGGATAAATCTTGGCTTTGAGCAGGAATATGATAAATAAATAATTTTGGCTTGGCAATTCATATTTAGAGTGTTTCTAATAGTATATTCGCACTCAGTACACATACCTATAAAAACAAGGGGTCACTCGATATGGTTGCCTCAAATTGGCAGATCGGAATGTTATCACATTCTTACCGTTGCTATGGAAAACCCAAAAGTATTCTCACCAGATATAGTCAATATACCTATGAAAATGATGGAAATTAAGTGCTGAGCACGAATCTGACAATATAAAGTCGCTAAGAATTCATTTGAATGAGCTATCCTGTATTTATACTGCAGGCGATTTCGATTGGACACCAATTTTTGTCCCCCTGAAAAATTTGTTCTTCCAAAAATTCTGCTATGTGCCATAGATGAAGTTGATCAGAACCTATAATACTACAATTGTGCAAAATTTGGTACTTTTATCTCGAAAATGAACAATCTTGCACCATATTGCTGGACTAATCGTCTTACCACATTACCAGTCTTCGTAGCTCCACCTAGTGTTGAAGGGATGTCAATGATCATATTCAAATAGTAAATTAGAGATCATTTTTTAGCATCTAAAATCACTTAAATACACCTGCGTGCAAATTGCTAATAAGAAAGAGAAACAGCCAAAACATTGGAGATATGCGCACAGAGGAGAGCAAGGAGTGGTGTCTAAGTCAGATATTTGTTGTGCGTTATGTTGAATCTTTTCTCAAGAGACAATGAGAGAAATTCCTCTACGTTAACTTCATCAGATATTACTTTGGCATTTGTTGTCGATCGATTAATTGGAAACCCATCTTTCAACATATCCGGATCGTGGATTTGTTTGAATATCTCTGTGGAGAACTGGCAACATGAGCATAAGAACTTTAGCCATTTTACCATCCAATTGGCAACACTGAATTTCAAATTTACCATTTCCACTAGTTAGTTATAAAGCATCTTGTCTATCTGGATAGACTCCTTATTGATTAGTGTATCCATAAGATATCGAATATTGTCTTCGTTTCCTGTAGAGCAAATATTGCAACAGGTCTGATTGAAAAAGGAGAATTGGAGATGTGCATTTTCTAAATCAGTTTGTTTCCGATGTTCAATATGTAAATCTATACTATTAAAACACAAGGGTGGGTGTATATGTTGCAGTGCATATGCACCTTTGGTGTACATGCATGCAAGGCCGCATTAAGGGGGGTGGGGCTTTGGGTGCTGCAGCAGCAGGGCCCAGGGCCTGAGGAGCCCATTAGGGGCCCGGATAGCGTGCCTCTAGAGAGTGTAAGAGAAATAATGGCCCTGAAATATTGGACAGCACCAGGGCCCAGACGACTCTTAATGCGGCCCTGCATGCATGTACACTGATAAGTTGGTGTACATGCATGTACACCGGTGAATATGCACTTTATGCACTATATTTGCTATAGGTGTAAATCAAGTGTTTATATAGGATTTTCGTGGCTGGCACCTTATTATGGAGGTAGAAAATTTCCGGCACCCTAGAGGTATTAGCCATAATACAAAATCAATATAATACAATGATGCGGCATTATTTTATGAGGTAAACTGCTACGGTACACAAACTGTTGTCTATCCAATCATTTCTGGACCAGAAAATCTGGCCATACACCAGGCACCTAAACAAATCGAAAATCACGCGCTTTTTGACCACAACTGATGCCTGGCCGGCACCTAAAAGTGCCGGCCAGGCACCTAGATAAACCCCTGGAGTATATACACCAGTGTATACACAATTTTGTTTATTTTTAATGTCAATGAGTGCTTATGAATTTAAACTAGTATATTGTGAATTCCTGTGTATCTAGTTATGATATAACAATGATTCTGAAATTGTACATATATTTCCTCGATGTAATATAGTTAGTATTATACTTACGAGCCCTTCGGTCTCGGTCGCTTTGGGACAGATCGGTGCTACGCACCCTAAGTTAACTACTGCTGTGCAGCATTACTCCTCACAATTTCTGCTATGGAAATTGTAGAAAGGGACGTTATATACATCCTTTTATAAGATTTCCATAGTTCTAACTTGTTTTCATATTCCAAATTTATAAATACGAAATTCGTGTTCAGCATACTTGTTTACCTATTATAACATTGTCACCAATTATAACATTTGAAAGTTAGTTTATACCTCATATATAAATGCGGTTTCTATTCCCCCATCACTTTAACACAATCCGGAAAACAAACACACAAACACACAAAAATTCCGCTATTAATATATGTCTAACTTCTATTTATCTATATAGATAGATAGAAGTTATGAATATGACTTTGATAAAATTGCAATCAATTAGATTTTCACACATGCAATTGTAGGATGCATTGCTGGGAACATAATTAGAATTAAATTCAAAGAAATGGTGTTTATAGAAATGCGTATCATGATTAGAATTGTATCTTATCAATTAGAATCAAATGTTAAACAGTCAAAAACCGTATATTCTAAACTATTCTTTTCATGGAAATAAAATAAGAAAAATCCGATAGTTAGAATAAACCGATTGAAAATAAAACAAAATGGAATTTCTTACACATTTAGAATAAATAGAAAACGATTAGTTACAAAAAACTGGGGTTAGAAAAACCTGTCTCGACTAAATCATAACTAGATAGATACACAGGAATTCACAAGACTTAATTAAAATTTATAAGCACCCATTGACATTAAAAATAAGCAAAAGTGCGTATACACTTGTGTATATACACTTGTGTATATACACTTGTAGCCAATATAGTTCATAAAGTGCATACACACCAGTGTACATGCATGTACTCCAACTTCTTAGTGTATTTGCACGTGCTCCAACTTCTTAGTGTACATGCATGTACACTGGTGCACATGCACGTACACCAAAAGTGCATATACACTGCAGCATTTGTATATATATACAGGTAAACCTCCTAAAGCGGCACCCATCGGGAGAATGATTTTGCACTGCTTCTCGGAGGTTGCCGCTACGCGGAGGTGCCGCTTTGGGAGGTTTACCTGTATATATATACAAAAAGTGTCCTTATATCTGAGATATTGGGGACAGTATCCAATTCTTGTCCCTATATCTGAGATTTAGGGACAAAAGCTAGGTTTTTCCTAGGCAAAACAAAGGCGTGCCCAATGGCTCATTTTGCCGAATAAAGACACTTTTGCTGAATAATAACCATAAAGGATACTTAAAAGTACTTTGTTGGATAAAAAGACAATTTAAGGATATATACATATGTTTGTTTGTATGTTCCGAGTTGATTGAAGAAACTGGACGGTTTCCAAATCTGAATTTGGGCATATAGGGGTAACTTTTGGCACCCGCCAACAAGTGGAGGGTTTCACTCAAAATTTCACACAACTCGAAAAGTTATGACGTCATTGTCACATTTCCAGAACCCTGAAAATTCATTTAATCGAACATAATTCCGTCTTTAAGAGATACAATCTGAAAATTTAATAGAACATGTACATTAATGATGCGGAAACGTTGGTCACACCAGATCACCAATATGCTTACTTATTATCGCGTGATGACGTAATCATTAAAATTTCACATTGCTAAATTTGACTATTTAGGCCTGTTACATGATATTTTGAGACGCCTATGTGATAAACTCTATACACCATGGATGTGCTATTACAAATTATACAGTGATATTTTGAGACGCTATAAAAGGAAATTTTGGCTTATTTACTTTTATTATGAATTTCAGAATAATAGAATTTTGAGACGCGTGAGATTTTGAGACATTATATTAGCAAACCATGGATGTGCTATTAGAAATTATACAGTGATATTTTGAGACGCGTGAGATTTTGAGACACTACTATAAAAGTAATTTTCTACTTATTAATATAACTTTTTATTATGAATTTAAGATTCTTACAATTTGAGACGATAGTATAGTATAGATCACTAGTTCTTAACCTGGGGGAAATTTCCCCCTGGGAGGATATTTCGGAAATATAAGGAGGAAATCAATTTAGACAAAATTAATACTAATAATACTTCCCAAATAAAATAATACCTCCTAAGATTGATCCACTGGTGGCCAAGAAGCAGTTATCGCCAGACAGCTAATAATTTGTAATTCAGGGCTACTTTTTTAATTATAAGGGGGAAATCGGGTAGAATGAACTGGCTAAAAGGGGAAATGACATAAAAAAAGGTTAAGAACCACTGGTATAGATAAACCATAGAGACATAGATGTGATAGCTATATATTGTTTTGAGACACTGGTATATACAATTTCTGGCTTGATTACCTGTTTTGAAAGTCTAACTATATTTTGTATTCTATCTACAATATTTATCCTTTTTTAATTAACTTAATTACTGATAATTATAGCAAGTTATCCCAGTAACCCAATTTCCAATCAGGAAATTATCCAGGATCGGGAGACGCTCCTTTTGGAGATGATTTTAGGAAAAATTATTTAGGAGCGCGAAAAATTGGAAACTTCTCCGATACCGTAACATTAATTTGTGATTTAAGCGTATGAAAATTGGATCAGACCAAGATTAGGAGCGTATTATTTACAAATGTCTGTATAATACACTGTTTCCAATGTATATCTAATATGACTAGTTTTTCCTAATCTAATAATTTCCCAATTCAGCATATGGTTATAATACTAACAATTACAGGGACACAACTTTATCATAATACAAAAATTACTTCGTTTTACAAACAAACAGAATAAATATACTAAATTAATTAAATAAAACACACTAATAAATACATAAACTAAGAATTTAAATACAGAAAATATTATAAAAACCCCAATAGCACCCCCTCCTCCTCCCCAGTAGCATCCTCCTTAATGTCAAAATCTCCTCCTCTCCTCCTCTCCCCTTCCCACTTCCCAAAATGAAACCAGAGCAAATAAAGTAGTAACATTTAAATTAGTTAAATTTGTTAGCTATTACTTATACAGTAGTTATTATCTTTGTATCACCAACATACGAAATTTTAACACACAGTGTCATTTACGCCAATAGCCAACACTACCTTATCTATTACGATTAACAAAATAATACAAACAAATATTTTATACAAAATTTGTTGTTGTGAAATAAAACGATATAAAAAATGTTTAAAATTTTTAATTTCTCCTGAATTTCAATAATCTAATCCTTGATTTCTTACGACTAATGGTTACTATCCTACCAATTATATTGGGTATAGAAATAATCACAACGATTAACTTTCTAAATGTACTAGGCGAATGTCTAGAAAGAGATATACATATATTTATAAGATAAGTAAAGGTAAACTATTTTTTCAATCAGTTTTTATTGTATTAACCAATTATTATTTTGGGGCCTCCCCCTTTTACCCAGACAGCCGCCATACAGTGGAAACCGCACATCTATAGCCATTCAATCGTCCCCCATTTTTGATTAAATTACCCTTCGTTCGTATGTGTGTAACGACATAACAAAATGAGCATCGCATTGATGCGCCCTGATAATGTGGTTCCCAGGTGTACAAAAAAAACTCTCAAAGGAAAATAAGTTAAGTTACACTAATTAATTACTCAAAACTATGAATTAACCAGTATTACAGTGAACTCCAAATCGGCTATAAATCGGCTTATAACGAAGTTCAATGGTCCGGACATCCTTATATTTGACTACGTATACTATAGTCAAATAAATCGATATAATGAAATTCTCTTTTTGGCGAAGAAATTTATTTTGTATAACAAGTGGTGCAGCTTCATAAAGTCATGAAGGTCTGCCCACGATATTCTGCATTAGGATTCCTACAAATGACAACATTGTAAGAATATTATTATTGGATGTTACAAATATTCGGATTGACGTCAATTGAAGGTGTAAAGCGAAAATAACAATGAGTGTGAATAAAAATAACACTCAATGAATTAGACAGTATAGGTGAAAACGGAACCTTACTTTAAAGTTATTAAGTTGTTGAAATATAGATTCCGTAGAAATTCCGAAAAGATTCTGGTACATCTAAAAAAGGAATATTTTACTATTAATTAACACTATTTTATCTTTTAAATAACAACTCAATCATGAGGAGTTGATTCCGATGCTAGCTTTCTTCTTAGTATTATTGGGACTAGAGGATCTTTCGAAGTATGGTCTTGTGATATGGATTGGAATCTTTTTGTCCTTCTTCGTTCCTAATTCTGTTTTAGAAATTGTAACATGGCTTTATGTTGCTTACGACACCGTGTAAGGCCCGAGATGTTTCGTTTGCTTCTTTGTTTTGGGCATGTGTTTAGTTTGGGCATGTTGGTATAGATTATCTTATCATCCTTCTTTAGAGATGCACTAATTACAGAGAGAATAATTATGAAAATAATTATAATCGAAAGAATGAATCGAACATTAGTAACAAGATAGACTGTGTGTTATGTATGAATTTAATATCGTCATCAGTACAACTAACCGATTAGTGATAACTTATTAATTAATTAATTTATTTCTTATCATATTCACGGTACGTGGTATACCGATGGTATAATTAGGTATAACCAATTATACCAAATTAGTGTCTAGTTTCTCTATTTCACCTTTTGCTTAATATTTATTGAATTTACCTAGATTACACCTAGATAATACCAATATTATAGCACAATATACCACGTATATTTCGAGTATTTAGGGTAGTATAGATGTAGGTATATTAAATGTGTAATGGAAGTTTAGAATATTATACCGAACAGTTCCTAATTTGGTATAATTAATTATACCTAATTATACCATCGGTATACCACGTACCGTGATCATATTGTATCTTCTGCTTGAGTTGTTCAAAATTGATGCAGTCCATAGCTGATTGCTGTGTAGAAGTTCGAGATTCATCGATGTTGCTAACTGCTTCGAGGGGATTATCAGGAGGTGGGCAAATTATGCCGTTTATATCTTCGATATCATCGATTCTAGTGGATCTGTGAGTTCTGAGAAAATCGATTCTTCCAAATCAAAGTCTTCCTCATCGTTGGATGCAGGTCGTTAATGGTGGACAAGAGATCTTGATGCCGGGACTCTCTTTCCCACATAACCTTGAATGGAGTTTGTGCGAGGGATCTTTTCTTGCAGGAGTTCATTGCAAGCACAGCCTGTTTGAGCAGTTTGGACCAATTATCCCATATCTGGCTCTCCATTTAAATCAGTTTTCTATATGGATAATTCGTAAATGGGTCTTAAAATTATATTACAAAATACTAACTGTTTCAGAATCTTGTTGTGCGGTTCGACTATTATTTTCCACTGAGATACAGCCACATTTCCCTATGTGCCACTTGTCCCACAAGTACACATGACATAGACACAGATGCCACTTCATGGATAATTATTGGATAAACATGACTTTAAATCATAATTTTATGATATTTATAATTATATTACAAGATAAAGTCATTTGAGAGTAGTTTAATTCAGATTCATTACGCAAACGAGATGTATATTGTAATACAGGAATAAAACTTCAGTTGTTTAGAATGTTCAACTGAAACGAGATAGGTAGGAAATTTTTATAAAGTATCAACAAAATACAGAAGTGGTCCGGACAAAGATGGACTATCCTTTATAATAATGTTACTGTAAATGGCAAGTGGTCAGGCCATGACCGAACCACGTGCTACCAGGGACGTCGCCACGGGGAGGGCATAGGGGGGCAATGCCCCCCCTGGTAGAAATCCTCGCCCCGGGGCATTGCCCCCCCCTGGTAAAATATATTAAACTATTAATTTCTCTGATTCATTGATACTATTGAATTCAATTTAATGAGTTCACATTTTCCAATATATTTGAGTCATATACCTGTACGAGGCTCCAATTTTCCCCTGTACATTGGTCAAGAACTCTAAACACCTCAAAAGTTTTTATCGCTCGCTTCGCTCGCTCGTATAAATGTAAATCTACACTTACGTATATTGAAACGAATTACACTAACCAAAGCATTTTCATACTTTGCAGTACATTAAACTAGAAAGCTTCATCTTTATCGCATAGTTTTTGGTAACGTCAACTGCTAGATCTAACACCAATATAATGTTTGCCCCCCCTGGAAATTTCTGTGTCCCCCCTAGGTGAAATATCCTGGCAACGTCCCTGCGTGCTACCTAAGAAAGTATTACAGAATAATTAAACTCACATATTCTTAACGTCTTGGGAAACGCCTTCCCATGTGGATATTTGATGAACTGAATGTAGCGTCGTATTTATTCCGGGATGACCGACTTCGTCATAGAACTTCTCATAAATGCTGTCCAACTCAGACTGCAATGGAACTGCCAAATCTGTATCTGTGCCTTCCACTTTTACTCTCTAAAGGGAGAATTCAATTAAACCATGGGATATTTAAAAATGGTCTAGGGGAATAAGGAAGTCACTATTACCTTGAAAAGTCTGTTGGTATCTCCAATAAAATAGGAAGACAATTTTCTTTTGTAACTCGATTTTGTCTGACGTGAAGCTTGAGATGCTTCAGAATATTTTTCCTCGCGAATAAAGTGAATGATTTCGTCATATTCATTCGGATTCATTTCAAAATAAGTAAGGATTTGATTGTTTGTTTGTTGTAAATGAATAAGACAATTAATTAAGTTAAAGTATATATTAAATTTCTTATATAGTTAATGAATTTGATAATAGTATAGGGTTTAGTATCTATATATTATGATCTCAAAATCATAGTTTCTTAAATTCATAATAAAAAGTAAATAAGCCAAAAATTACTTTTATAGTAGTGTCTCAAAATATCACTGTATAAATTCTAATAGCACATACATGGTTTGCTAATAGAATGTCTCAAAATCTCACGCGTCTCATTCTTGAATTAAATTCATAATAAAAAGTAAAAATAAGCCAAAAATTCCTTTTATAGTGTCTCAAAATATCACTGTATAATTTATAATAGCACATCCATGGTTTGCTAATACAATGTCTCAGAATCTCACGCGTCTCAAAATATCATGCAACAGGCCTAATTCAGCTATAATTAACGTTATAAGTGGTAATTTAGCCACACACACAAACCGTAAAGCGGTTGGTGTTGGTGTGTGTGGTTGTGTTCTGCCGCGAAGCGACCGGGCAAGCGAAGCGCGCTAGAGACCATAAATCCGAATAGAATAAACCTTGCATAGAAATCTCGGGATTACTGGCTGTTGATAAACACGATGACAGCACGAACCGTCAAGTCCATCTGAATTCGTTTCTTCAGATTGCTGGCATTGTCAATGTCAGAAGCAGTCAATACTTTTTTTCACTGTACGAGTCAAAAGCCTATTATAATATACACCAATTCCTACCTGATGATCTTGATTAACTGGAAAGATGTGGTTATTCAAGCAGATTTAGATCGATGGATAGCTATTCGATTTAACCTGGAAGCTTGACATATCAGAGCAATAAAAGTCTGAAATTAATCTATTTCTTCTTTCCAATTTGTAAGTATCCATCAAGAAAGCAGCTTTAACATATAATAATTTATTGCAGACTAGACCGAAGCTTCCATTAGTAATAATTTATTCGAACAACTTCGCATTATTTAAGTTGGATTCAGCCTATTGATATATCATCATCAGATAACGGGAGAGTTCCTACTGGAACATTTTCTTGTTCGGAAACTGTCTAAAGATGTGCTAGTAGAGGACATTCGCTTACATATCCTTAGATGATAATTCGTTCAGAGGCCTATGTGTAGGCCTACTAAACTTCTTCGAAAACAGAGGTAGATTGGTTAGACGATCTGAGTTTCATCTGAGTATTTTCAACCAATACTCAAAATCGGGTGTTCAGCATCAGATATTGTGTAAAAGGTACCGCATTCCAAATAGATGCCCGGTTGGCTACTCGTATTCTCTTCTATCTTCAATAAACTCTTTTTCCGAAATATATCTCGCACAATGACTTCCAAATTAAAGAGGACATTTGTCCTTTTGCGCAGTGATGAATGTGTTTGCATCTTCGCTGTTCTTAATACTGCTAATAATTAACCAATTGTTATGATTTTGTGAGAACATCCGAAAATTATGACCAGATGACATTTTTAAACTAAAATAATATTGTTGACACTTCCTTGCAACGTATTTTAATGTGTATTTTGTGGAGCAGAATGTATTAGAAAAATGTAAAGCAACGTTCAGCAATTTAAAAAAAGGTATTATGACTTTAGTGAAACTGTCTCATTTTACACCAGTAGGCAGTTGTAAAGACAACTTGTTTTAACATTACAATATCTCAGAAAAATGTATTACGTAGAAGGATCTAGAGAAACTTCCTCAAGAGAAAAATCCAAAATTTCAGCTGTGCCGACAGCATGTACCTTGGAGGCATTATGTTGATTAGATAATTGATAGTGCCTCCAAAAGAACATGCTGTCGATACAGCTGCAATTTTCAATATATTTCGCAATGCCATTAACACCTCAAGGTATTCAGACACATTTATCAAGTGGTCACGAGCCAAAGGAACGATTAATATATTGTAAGTTAGTTTCTATTTTAAACCAGTTTACTATTAATGAATTCATTAAATATGCAGTAAATTAACAAGTATTTATATATAAAATCAGTAATTGTTTCGGAAATAATATCCACAGTTAATTTTATTACTTCTAAACATATTGCTTTATTTAATTTTAATTTATTTATTCCAATTTATATTAATACTATAATTAAATTGAAACCAGTTCGATTTCATAAGTAGAATCAATTTAATTTATTGAAACATTAGAGTAGATTTTACCAAGTTAAATCAATATAATTATTGCAAGTTGAAAAAATACGATTATAATTCACTGTTTACCCCAATCATAAGTGTGAAGAAATACAGGAGATTGGAACCCCAATTATGCACAAACGAAACCCGATTTGAAAATTCGTGCACTAAAAAGGTGTAGAATTATATTCTCTATCGAAAGCCTATAAATATAATATAAGGACATTATTAATTATTCCTATATTAGCATCAAATATGCTAAAAAATGTGTCCAAAATCTGCATATGCAGGGTTCTCGCTGTATGGCATGCCCTTCTTGAAAGATATTGTACCCTTTATTCACATGTTGTAAGTGGACAAGTTCCATTTGAGTAGTTTTATTATTTGAAGGTTTCATGAAATCATTGACATTAACGTCATATCTCACTCTCATGTACCCTTACAACGAAAAATCGTGGCGAGAACCCAGCACATCTGTAATCCATGAGCACATATTTGGTACTCTTAGTTAATAAAACTTTAGTTTGTGGAGAGGATAAGGAATAATATAATAATGATATTAATAATAATAAGTAACCAAGGCAGTAAGATTAGAACTGGGGCACTATACTATAGTATTTTAGGCACATTAAAAAAAGTTCGCACTACATCAAAGTATATGTGTACAAATTGTAGTGCTTTTATCAAAAAATGAAAAAGTAGTTGAAATATTAATGCTATGCGCCTGGAATAATAGCAGATATTCGACGTAAAGAATGTAAATTACATTATGACTGAAATTTGAAAACATATAGTATTTTCGGGTGGAAAATATGATTTCATTTGAAGACGTTGGAGCTCAATGAAATCGTTATTGTGATAATTCTAAATGCTATCCGAGGTTTGTGAGAGTGCTGATACCAATATAACAACAGTATAAAGCAATCCAAGGTTATGATATTTTAACCAATTTGAAATAGGTGTGGAAATAGGCTATTTCCACATATAGTGCGACTGTGGAGGATGTTGTGATCAAATCTTGAATTGAATTAGTTAGTGGAGATCTCAAACACATGTATCATGATGCATTGGTGTCGTCAGAGATGTACTCTCCCCATTAGCAAAGTAACAGAATTTCCCAAACAACAGAAATAAACTCAAATGAAGTAATCATTCTTGAATAAGGCTGGATCTGCGGCTGGAGGATGAGAGATTGTGTATCCTTAAGAGTATTGACTTCAAGTTGGATCGCTTGACATGTCGATTAGAACAGCTAGTCGTAGAACATCTAGTCTAAATAGGCTACATATACCAATATTTCTATAACTATGATACCCCAGCACTGCCCATTTTCCAAGCTTCCTTTCTACACACTATTAACCAGGATTGCTGCCTAATTATTTTGCACCATGTAAAGATTAGCAGTATTATATTTGTTTTCATAAACTTCAAACTAACTATAAGAGACTATTTTTGCTACCAATGAATTGATTGACCCACTAGTTTTCCACGGGCAATAGGATCAATGCCAACTTGGAAATCTTCGATTTACGGAACAAATTCGGTTTCCTGTTTTAGGTTTCCTAAATGAGAATCTCGATAGTCCGAACCAAACTTGTACAAACCTCAAGTTGTTAATCCGTACTAAACATCTAGTGTACACCTTAAAATACTTGGCTGAGACATATTTGTTAAACTTCCATTGCAATATACCTACATATATTTACGATTTTTTCCCCACTTTAATTAGAAAAATAGTTTGGTATCTCCTGTTCGGAAGCGAGGTTCGAGATACCGAGGGTGCACTGTATTGATTTAACTTGTTAAATGTTACTCTATTGTTTCAACTTGCGATAATTATATTTATCCAACTTATGAATTCGAGCCGGCTTATATATATATATTTATTGTAATATATTACTATACAAAGGATTAAAGGAAATAAAATAATATAAGAAATTTGTTGATTTAACCCAATTCACAGTGGATAACATTGCAAAAATAATTAACTACAGTAAACTCCGCTTAATAGAGTCACCTCGTGATCAGGATGCTTTGACCCGATTAAGCGGAGAAAACTGTTAACTGAAATTATTTTAAGCCAAATGTAATTCCTGCGAAATTTCCACCCGATTATTTGATTAAGCAGTGAAATATCTTAACCGGTGCTCTATTGAGCGGAGTTGACTGCATATGTATAATTCATTATCAATACATAATGAATGAATGACATTAAACTCAAGATGGTTTAAGATAGGAATAAACTTCTAATTCAACAATCGTTCCTTTGTACAGTAAAAACTTGATAAATGGGTCTAAACACTTTGATGCGTTTATGACATGGCTTAAAAATCCAAAATTTCAGCTGTGCTGACATTATTTTCTTTGTAGGCACTATCAATTAACCAACCACCAAAATATACTGCCTCCAAAGGAACATGTGTAGCACAGCTATAATTTTGGATTGTTACACTATAATTCAATTAAATAATAGCTAAGAAAAGAAATAAAAATAATTAGCAAATAAGGCCAACTGAAATATTACTAATGAGCAGTAATTTAATTTAGAAATTTTAGTTATAGTATAATAAATTTGTTTAAAATCGAACTCATATATAAATAATTGATTGGATAAGGTCAGGATTGCAAAGAGGGCTATCCATTCCAGTATTGCGCCACGAATTCGTTTGGGAGATTGGTAATATTAAAGTAAATAATATAATATAATTATAGAATATTAGAACGAAATTAGAGCAAAATTAAGGTAAATTTACTATAAACATACCAGAGAGAGCAATGACAGTAGATGTATTAGTGCAGAAAGAGCATAGCTATGATGTTCAGATTGTTCCTCATTTAATAGACGAAAAATTGCATTTAACAGTTCGTCAAGAAATAGCACCATGTCTTCATCCGGAATATCCTTTACAGCAGTAAGAACGGAAGGTAATTTAACACCTAGACTCTGCCAGGATAAAATATTTAGTACATCTATGTTTTTTGTGAACATTGTACTACAAGCAATAGTTTCGATAACAAAGCTTTCGCGATTAGCTATGTGATCCTAAAAGAATTAAATAAAAAATAGAACAAAAAAATAGAACAAAACTATTTGAAAAGTTTGTGGCAAACGGCATTTACAATTATGGGAAAATCCTATGGAATCAGCCTTCCGTCTTTCAGCAATATAGACAGAGTATGGGAACGCAGGATGGGACGCATAAAATTGAAAATCCGGAGAAACAATCTTCACTTTAATTTAAGATCGCAGATTATAATTTGAAACGTAAAGTAGTTTTCCTTACATTTAAGTTGAATTTTGATAAATGTTAAAGAAATATGCATATAAAGAAATGATATGCTATGCATGATAATGATATGCGCTCATTTCGGTACATGGACTTTTCGGTAAAGGACAATTCGGTACGCGGACATTTCGGTACAGGACAATTCGGTACATAGTGTAATATTGATTAAAGCTCTTTAGTATAATTAATTGTAAGGGCAGATAAAATAATTAATTGTTTATCATCCAGATTTTTTCAGAAATACGGACGGGGACGGGATTTTTATTATTTTGTATTCCCATTAATATGCAAATAATAAATATAAATACTATTTAAATTAACTAGAAATTACATGAAATGCCCAAATAATTTAAGTAATGCATTATATGATTACAAAACTTATTAAATATTGATACATTAGGAGTTTTATACAAGTTTATAGCTAATCTTTTTACGATTATGTTCATAAGATACTAATAAAATTTATCTGGACGGGGGTAAATTTGGGCGGAAGGGATGAAAATAAAAATGACCTTTTATATGGCCTCATAGAAGTTTTCTAAATGATCTGCTCAAGGAAGCAAAAAACAATCTATCACCTACTGGCTATCGAAAATTCGCCAATATTTGTTGGTTTGTCTTTAGCACCTACCTAGAACAATAAACGATAATGATGCGATCGTAAGATTATTAAATTGTCAATTTAATTCGATTCATATTACTAATATTCAAGATTATTGAATTCCGATATAGGAAAAACGTTAGTGAAATGATATATCAATATTACAATAGCTTGCGTGGCTTTAGCTTATTGAGCAGGAGAAAAATAATGTTTGAATATCCATTCACTGTTTTTAAAGTGTTTTCAGGCCCATGGCTTCAAAACACCGAGGAGAACTGTGTCACGATAGATAGTTTGTTTAATTTAACCCATTGGGGGGTAATAAACAAGGGTGTACGACCATCTGAAGTCATCCCTTCCCAAACCATCACTCATGCTGGTCTTTGTGTCCTAAAAATACGGGAAGTTGGTGCGGGTATAGCAATCGATTATCGATCAATAGCAATAATTTGGGCGATTTGGATATTCAAAATCTGTTTGAATACGAATTTTTTTCATCAAATAAGAGAATTTGTTTGTGCAGTCCATTTATGAGGCGAGAAAGCAAGGTTTACATCTTTCCAGGCTTTTTTGTTTGTTTTGCATAGTAACAATCTTGAGTTTGCCTAATTTATAGGCCTTAATGTTTAGATAATCACGAACTAGCCTTCTCATCGATTCACTGTTCCTTTAAAAATCTTTGGCCATGCTTCTGGCAGGATTTCGGCGGATCCTATGTGCGATATTCTTGGTCATAGAAAAGGGTCTCACAGTTCGAGGCCGACCAGATCGAGATCAGCCAGTAGTGCTTCCTAATGGAAGCAAAACATATTGTCAGTTTTAACCAGGCTAACAATTTGACCTTTAGGGTTTCCAGCCCTGAAAAGAATGCAAAACAGTTGATAGAATATGCTTCACTAAGTCGATAGCATTGAACAAAGTTTTCTCAGAAGTAGTCAAGCAAAAAGGGATGAAATAAATGCCAAAATATAGATGTAGAACTAAGCTAAATCACTATGATAAATGATATATACACTATTATCCATCATATCGCATACTTTCTGTATCTGTATCGATGACTGCTGGTTAATCGTTCGATGATGAATGGTTTCAGAGCCATAAATGTAGTAATGGGAGCGGAAGATGACTTGAGCTATCAGACTCATCGTGTCTAACCCGTTCCTACTCCTTCAATATAGAAATTTTCTATCAATCCAAGCCATGGATGGTGGTTTCGCGACGCGCTTTAACTCCACTTCCCTCGACATGTTGACAAACAATAATGCATGTCGGCTCTGGACCTGCACTCAAAGCAATCAAAACACTCTTCACCGCCTGCTGATTAGTGATGACTCATTGTAGTAGTGTACACCCGTACACACTACATGACCTTCCTACATTGTAGCAATAAATAGTAAGGAATCGATGTGATTATGATTACATCCACGCATATATTAAGTTTGCTACTTGAGAAGCTAGTTAACCGCCTCTCATCAAGGGAGTTTACACTAGGGAGGACTGGGCGCCTCCAGCACCCCCAGTCTGTTAAATTTATATATGTTGTTTCATCTAGACACCTTCTCAGGATGGCCGCTGGACCAAAAAATCTATCTATGAAATGATTCATGGATATGCCATAATTAACAACATTTTAGAGTGACGAAAGTATTATTTTCGATTCTCGAAATTGGTTGTCACCGTTTAACGTAGTCTACCCCGATATTATCAATATTGTGGAATTTAACAACTGATTTAGTTTAAATATACAATAAATACTACTCATTAGTAAGATACAACAAGTATAGAATGATTTGGAAAATAAATTAGTGGCTAATTTTAGTAAATTGCTCTATGGTGCATGCGTTCCAGAGTGAAACTACAGAATGTTCATTAACAATAATCAATACATAATTACGCAGTCATATGAATTCATGAATCTTCTCAATCACAACACGTGTACTTATATAGTTTATTCACAATCATTTTGTTTACATTTCAAACGTAGGTCTTACTTGCAACAAAAGTACACAAATTCTATTAATCATTTTTCTCAATATGAAAAATCAAGAAGCTCAAGTTTTTCTTCAGAATTCGGATAATAATTGTAGTCAAGCAACTCGAAATAGCTAGAAATGTTTGATTTAAACGAATCGAATAGACACATCTGAAAAAGAAATTTAAGGATTTGGTAGCTGTTCGTAGAGTTTGTTCTAAATATTGACCTGAAAACACGGGAAGAAATGCCTTTTATCATCCCGCATCATACAACCCTTCTAAAATGTTGGATTATATTTCTTTCTTTGAATCTCGTTCAAGTAGAAGCAGGAAACCAATATCTGATGTCACGGTTGAATCATATTAGAAAACATTTATCTGTATTAGTAGATCATATTTAATTTATTGACTGATAGGAAGAATACAGAACCAAAACTATCGCGCTCTTACATTACAATCTATTTCCATTATAGAGGGTCTGCTAAGACTTCCAGAGAAATTGCTAGTTTCCATGTAGGGAACCAAACGCGAGTTTCTAACAGAGAAAGCCGGTTATTTTCATATCTGCTCAAAATTGGAAAGAAAAAAAATACTGACTTAAAACGTATTTCAAGTCAAAAAAACACAATTTCCTAGGTATGCAACGGTTGCTGCGCAGAGAAAGACAGCTTCACCTGATAATATGGAATTTATAAATAATTGACAAAAATGTCAAAAAGAAATAGTCGACCAATTGCAAACCTTAGAATAGTCGACCAATTGCAAACGTACAAAAGTCGACCAATTGCAAACCTACAAAAGTTGACCAATTGCAAGCGCGCCATTGAAAGCCATGTTAGCTGCGAATCCTTACTGGTACAAAGCTCGAATTTAATTGGTGAAGGTTTTGTCACCACAGGGAGGGAAGATGTAAAATATTTCTTAGATATTCAAACTTGTTTCTAGATACGGTATTCCCCACGCCCATGCCAAATTTAAAGTATGTAGGTCTTACTAGTTCCTAAACCAATTCGAACAATCAAATAACAAAAAACAAAAACAAAAATCGCATTTTAATATATAAGATACGTACATATATTATCTAAATGGTGAATGAATGGGGGTGCGGGGTCTAAGCCCCCCGATTTTGGTTTATAATTTCTACTCGTGCACCCGTTGCTCCGGCGTGTCGCCGACGCCCCAGAGAGGGCTCAGGATCTCATCCAATTTATAACCTGGCACATACTAATTCAAATCTCTCGAAAATTCAATTATTCCTTTTCTGGCAATAATAGACCAAACCGCTATGTACTATGTCTCCATGTAAATCTCGGTAATATACCTAATTTAGCACTTTGACACTTCTGAGACTCTCACATGAGGGTGACGAAGCAAAAGAAATTGACCCATAATCGTTTTATTCGCCCACTATAGATAAATAATTAACATAATTCTGACGTCAATTGACTGGATTTTTTATTTTTGAATAGTCAAAGTGCTAAATTTAGGTCTATTACCGAGATTTAGATGAAGACATGCTATATAGCGAGTTAAAAGGATATTGGATGTATATGGGAAAATATATGCTTCAAATCCCTTAAAAAATAGTTTAAAGAATGGACCTCCCATGGTGACAAATGACGTAGGAATCTTCAAAAGGTTATGACATTTAAAGAATAGTCTCGGTAGAGTTGAAATTTTCAGTGCAGCTAGTACTTATTGTATACTGCTCAGAAACATTCTAATCTCAATTTTCTTTCAAAAAGGTTGTCGGATGCACTTTGAATTTGTCGCTATAAAAAGTTTGCCCAATTATCGGCATGGGAGCTTAAATAGCGAGATATACCATAAAGTATCAGAATCAGGCAGAGGTTGGCACGGAATCTTATATTTTGCCCCCACAATTATTAGTTTATACTGAAATAATTAACCTGGGTCAGCATCACACTTTCTTTGCATAAACTGCTAGCACATTCAGTTGAACTAATTGCTGTACATAGCAACGGATGTGGTTTTAAATTATTTTCAGAAGAAAGATCACTCAACAATAGGTAAGAGGTATAAGAGAGACTTTAGGAAGTTTAAGCAAGGATTCACCTAAATACAATTCCACCATTATCGCCACTTTAAGAGACTGTCTAGATGATTATTCGGGATAGGTGATTATTCTAAGGAGGAGGGCTACATATCGAGTAAATACGGTATATAATCGTTGAGCCTAGTGAAAGTTTGGTACCAATCAGTGCTTATATAGAGCTGAGCTTTGTAGAGTTCAGATTTTTCCCATACTAAAAGCCCAGGCTTACTTTCTAAAGGTAAATTTAAAAGCTTTGGAAAAAACTGACCTTTCTCACTGCCTAAATACACATACTGAAAAACTGAACTCTACTAGAGCTGAGCTCTATATAAGTAATTGCTATTATTAATAATCCAAAGTAGGATAAAAAATGCATGAAAATACTAAGCTGAAGTAACAAAACAATGCTAATTAGTTTTCCCCGAAATAAAAATTCAGTTTTAGGTATTTCTATAATGTATCCGCTTCGAGAATGTATTGTGAATAAGAGGCTCGTCCGGGCTAAGCGCGTCCTCATAACTGCACTTTGGGCTGCGGTTCTCGCTTGTATTTCTAGATTGTTCCTTTTAAAATTATACGTCGGTTGTATTTACTACAGTGGTAGATTAGTGTAACGGCCAGGATTTCCCCCAGGACGTAAGTTTGAAATAAAAATTTCTAGGCTCGCGAAAATTCAGAGATTCTGGCGGGTGACTGGTAGCAAATTATATGCGCGTGGGAGAATTGTCCTTATATACTGGTGACCGCTGTAGGGACCTGTTCAAACATTACGAAAGGAAAAAAATACCTAATATTATACAACCCCCTATCTATATCATGTTTTTGTAACAAAATAATATAATCTGGCACATTTCTAACCCTTACTCCCTTGAGCGATAGCCAACATTGATTATATTACTGTAATAATATAGGAATGATTAGTTGGCCGCTAGCCTATGTACAATTGACCGTAGTATATTATAACGTAACAGTAACACTGTTGTTATAGAGTAGGTAATTGGAAAATCTTGCGGTTGCATCCTAGCAAGTGGTATCCTAGCAGTGCATTTATATCAGTGGACCATATCAATAGGTTTAAATAACCAAAGAGTAACTATTTAGAAACACTATTCCAGTCAGCGCCGATATTCTTTAATATTTATGCGTAATTGAAGAGATAATTTTAATAATAAGCTTGTCTGTGTAAAATATTATGCAGACAGCAAATAAATAAAAATACCTATAATTATGTAACTGTGCTACTTTGTGGGTTATATAACTTATAGAGCAGGGGCGGCGCCAGCAGAACCCCCTTGGGGCAAGGGGGGCGGCCAATACACTGGAGAGGCAAACCCAAAAGTAGTAAACAATCCAAAAATTCACATTCAAACCAAAATCGATATTTTTAATGACAAACTTATTTAAATAATCTGGCCTATAATTGTATACGGTGGGGCATCTCAGAAAAACTGCTGATTATGGACTCCCTGTCCATGGCGTATAGCATTCCGCTGTATCATTAAGTACTCCTATATCAGACAAGCGAGTTCCCGCCCCTTCCCAGCTCCACAGCCTCGCGCCGCCACAGTTGTAGAGACACTAAATTTATTTATAATAATTGAAAGTCAGCTGATAATCTATACTGAGCAACCATCTATTTAATTGGCTAAAGGTTTTGTCACCTTTTGCGAGGGAAGATGTTCATATTTCTTAAATAAATTACAATTTGTTTCCAGATACAGTATTCCCAACACCCTAAAAATTAAAAGTCTGCCGCTCTTAATCGTTCCTCAATCAATTCGGTACAAAAATCTTCGAGATTTGGTTGAAACTGACCCAGGGCCGTGCGCTAACACAAACTGACCAGGTCAAACCTGGACAGAACTTGTGCAGACAGGTTCTCGCTAACTTGATGAGTTCAAAACAAATAATAGTGTTATGAGTAACAAATAATAGTGTTATGAGTAATAAATAAGTAATTTGCTGTTATAAGTGAGAAATATATTATTGTTTACTTGTTTGTTTGTCCAGATATATTGAGGAACTCTTAAGAGCTATAAAGTTGAAATTTGGAAATGAGAGGGGAAAAGTTCCTAGAAACAAGTCCAATATCTAGGTAAATATTAAAACCTTCCATCCCAAAAGGGGACACAACCATTAGCCGATTAAATAAGAGGTTGCTCAGTATAGATTACCAGCTGGCATTCAATTAGTATAAATATATTTCAATGTTTCCATCCGTTATTAAGTGCGCATTATACATGTCTAACAGAGTTTTAAATTCAATTCGTTGAGAGTACATTCATGCATCCAATAAATTATAGGTATTCCGCCTGTCTAGCCAAACATTATATTACTTTCTATTGTAATTCTCGTATTAGAATCAAACTGTAAATGGATCTTTTAACGATAATCACCGTTTTCAACGGAAATTAGGAATGCCAATTGTGGCAGACTCATTTTAATTATTAAATGCCAACATAGAATTGTAGAGAGAGAGAATTTGGGATAATTTTTCGTTACATAAACGACACCTGTACCAATGTGAGATTTTTCGCGCGCATAGATTTAGGTAGAGCTCAGTCATATTCCAAATTTATTCAAAATTACTCCAAAAAATATAAACTAATCAATTTAGGCGCATGATTGTGACCTTAAACTAAATTTAAGCTTTGAGATATTCTTTATACAACCTCTTAATGCAGGAGTAATACAAAAGTCTTAGGAATGAAATAAAGAGATATAAAACTTGGTATAAATAAAGCAAACATGATAATAAAAAATAAGAACCTTCACTACTTTAAATTCATCTCTAGTTAAGGGTACGATGGACTTCAAGTCTTTATATTCTGGTTTTAGAAATCTAGGCGTCTCACCTTCTTTCAGAATAGAAGGAATGGTAGCAGCTTTATAAACCATCATTTCATGATCACCATCTCCAATTATAGTCCCATTATCCCTTATAGGATGAGAAATAATAATATATACCAAGAAGGTTCGGAAGGATGAAATATTAAAAAACAAAAATATAACTACTTACTAGCAGACACAAGATATACGTGTATTACCTAGATTGTAACTATACCAAGATTACAATTAATGATATAAGTAATAGTATTCATATATTTAAATAACCTACCAGAGAAATCTGGACACACAATATTATAAATTTAATTTCCTGCCAATAAGTAATTTGTTAAACAGTGGTAAATCAAGGGAAATAGTGTAAATTTTTAATATTTTGTAAAATGTATTTCCTATTACTATTTTTTGGAATTAGTATAATCTAAAACCTCTAAAACTAAATTTTAATAATATACAATTTAAGAGCAAATAATACTGCGAATAGGATGAGTGAAGAAGTATTCATTTTCAAAATAGAAATTTTGTGGTTAAGAAATACACTGAAATGTATTCACCATAACTATACTATAGTGTATGCTAATCAGAAACGCAATGGTAGTTTAAGATTACCCCTACCAAAACTTTTTGTACTCCAAAAGATTCCCATAGAAAATAGTAATAGTGTGTCTAGAATAAATGTTTATTGTATTCGAAATATATGGGATATTGCTATGTATTTTGATGCCAGATTCCTATTCTACTCATTCGAAATATCCTTAGCATTAGCCTCCACCACTTTTAGCTACTAATTAGGCTGAAATTTACGACATATTTGCCACTATTTGCCACTTATTCCCAGCTTTAACATGTTGGCAATTGGAAGAATGGTATATGGTGCCATCGGATGATAATTTTCAAACTAATTAATATGTTATTGAATTGAAAGCTTCTACAAAGGTTAATTCGGAAGCGTTCAAGACGAATCTGCAATCTAACGCCCACATCTGATATAATTTGATTGAATTAGCGAAAAATATTAGACTTATATAGTACTATTTCCTATAGGAATATTTGGGTGTGCTAATACTTTTGGTAGGGGTGTGTTGATCAGTTAAGATAAATTAATTTGGACTTGGAGTCTTGAAGTTAACGATAATATTGAGAGATATCATATAATTATCGGACTAATTGATTTCCACATTACGTAAAACATTGGGTGGTCCGTTCTAGTGACTTATTTCAATGACTAATTAGTCTAAATAATTATTGACTTGAATCTAACTTAAATTTTAAAACCCTCAAGGCACTTCTACTTATTTTTTCAATAAACCATAGTACAATCAGGAAAAACCTAAATGTAAATTAGATTCCCGAATATTTATGAAGATAGTTAAGTTTTTATCCATTAACTGATTAAGGCGCTAGCAATGTTCCATATTATACAACTATGCCACCGAAAGCGAATATGAGTTCCTAAGAATAATTACACCTGAGATAGCTACAATCAGCATTCATCAACACACTATAAATTCAATGTAATATTAGAATTACCTGGGATAAGACTAACAAAATAATTATTTTCACCATATTTAAGATTTATTAAAAATAATCATGGGTGACAATAAACTTGTTACAAAACCAAAAATATAACTAATCAAGAAATTACCATTGATCGTCCAAAACTACCGTTATGAGTTTATATACATCAAAATTTTGATGATGTCATTCAGTTTGCAACTCTCAATAACCTATATGTCAATAATACTTTATTTGTGGCCACCTGCTAGTAAATATCTATTTCCTTAAATCTGTACTTTATGACCACTGAGTGCTAGTGAGAGTAGACACAGGCAGGATCTATCAATCTGAGTGAATAAATTGATGAATTAAGATGGATAATAATTGGGAATAAATAATTAACTCTTTCTTAGGAAACAATTAATTACAGTGAACTCTCGTCATAACGAAGTAATTGGGACCTCTAAAGGCCTAAGAGTAATCTACGAATTGTGTATCATGGATGCAGGAGAAGACGGGGATTTCAAGTAACTACAATATTTTGTTAATATATAATTAGTTAATATGATATTCAACTCGAAATTTTCATTTTGGTTACCTATGATCAGAAAAATCGTATTCCTGTATTCAGAATGCTTGCGCTTGGATTCGTGCTTTGCACAGGGCAGAATTAGATAATCTGAAAACTGTTTTTGTATGTGTGAAACATTTTAGAGAAGAATATATTGAATACACCCAAAAGGTTCCTAACGGAGATGGGACTTCCAGCGAGTTTCCATGCAAAAGTCCCAAGCTATAAGATTGGACAGTACCAGCTTACTTACCACGTTATCCATCAAACTGCTACAGTCTACTACGAAACGCATACGTCTCTTATCCTATTCTAAAGAAGAAGATGTACTCCAGCAGGCAGTTGCACTTAGAATGACAAAATAGAATGAAGAGACGGAGAAGAATTAGATATACAGTTTCTAGGATTTGAAAGTGTTCTAACATTTATATATTTACCTAATTGGTCATTATGGTTTCCGATTGAGCAGTGTCTAATATTTATGCGTCTTTACTAGCCGAATTCAAATAAATTGGTCGATGTTTACTTGATAGTTAAATATTATTTGTCTAAATTGCATTGTATAACGGTGATGTTATTCATGCGGTTACCTGTAGATAACGCCATTTTGGCCAGTCCTTTCCTGGTCGTTATTTCTTACCAGGAATGAAATACAATATAATTATATTGTATTTAATTTCATAGTTTTAGTAAATCTTATTCCTTAGAGAGTAAAACTGGGAGGTACAGACAGAGATTTGGAAGTTCGATTGGAGTCTCAATTATCAAAGCTTCGATGACTAAGTTGGTCATCCCGGGATTCACGCCACTCTTCATTCAGTTCAGCAAAGATACACATGGTTGGGCATGTCCAATGACGTACGAGATTATGCAAGCTAATATGATAATAAAATTAATTGGAATAATGTATAGCCTCATTTTTTGTATTTCATTGTTTCTTTCGGAATTACCCTACCTATGTGATGTGATAGGTATATGATGTCTTTTTGATTTGAATTGGTATTAACTTGTTAACTGTTATCTACTTAATTATAAAATTAAATAGGAAAAATTGTTTACTTTACAAATTATAGCCAATTGGACTCATTTGGCAACCTTTAAATTCTGCACGAAAAAGTTCCCTATTTCTGAAGATTATCCCCTCTCCTCATACTTTGATATATTTTAAACTAAACTCAATCTGTAATGTTTATGTAGATATTAATTTAATTGATTTTCAATTACTCGTTAAAATATTTATAACTTTAATCTCAACTTTTGATTTGAATGACACCATAATACTATTATAATTGATGTACATCCAAAAATAGGATTGTAATGATGTGCAAGTGGAACATTTGAGTTGAATCATCCCTGTACTGCATTCGTAATTATTAAGTTCTAGATTGTCTAATTAGATAACATTCTACTTTGACGACTAATAGCAGCCAACATGATTTTCCAAGATCAATAATTGTTTTCAAATTATTTATCTAAAAGTTAACTTTAAACAATACATTTAAGAATTTATATGATGGTGTAATTATATATCGATGCTGTAACTAATACAAAATTCTAAAAAAATGCCATATTATAATGACTTTCTTGTATACTTAAGGTTCCCGATTTATTGCCAGCGAAGGAACAACAAAATAACTTGGATGGTATTTTAAATCAAAGCAAACGACACCGTGTCATTACCTCACATACGAAAACGCTATCTATCGTGAGTCCATTTGGGGAAGTGATGTTGAAATTATGGCTGCTTCTGCTATTCTGAATGCCAATGGTCACTTGAATAGTATAAACCAATAGATCGTTGTCAGCGCGTAAATTACCCCTGGATGCCAATTTTCAGCTTTCTAGGACTCGTAGTATTTCCTATTAATTCAGGACAAACACACACACACACAAAGAACAATTCCGCTGTAAATATATTGATGTAAAATCTTTGTTGTTTGCAATTTGTGTATTAAATACGTATTAAATACGGAGATTCAGTGGGACTGATAATGGTACCGAAACGCATCATAAAAGTTTCAAATAAAAAATAAATACACATCCACCGTGTTTTTTAGATTCCCTTGAAGAAATCTTTATGTGACTTAGACCAAGAATATGAAAGATTAGAATAAGTTTAGAACATATACTGTCCTGGTGGTAAACACCAAAAGGAATGGAATAAAACGGAAGGATATGTAAAGAAAACTTAGCAACGGCACTTATATTCCATTATAATATCTCATTGATGTCAGTTCAACATTTGGCCAAGAATGTTACCGTAACACCAAGGAAACTTCATTTATATTACTTTGTTGTTTTTTCATTTATTAAATAATTATGTTAGCTAATTCAGATTTACAAGCAACACTGATATTCAAATTACCACATCGATAAAAACGTAGATCAGGAAAGCACATTGATGAAAATCTCGATCAAATCCTACATACTCGTTGATCAAAATATACATTTCCAAATCATTTATACATGGAGGAGAAATACTTACAGTCGGAATATTTAAAAATATCTTAATATACGTTAAAACATTTAGTTGCCATGAACTTTCAGCTTATAATATACCATTTAAGATTTCGAATACTCGAACTTTGTCCGCATCCATGGCACACAATTCGTAGTTGACTTTTATGCCTATTGTAGAGTAGGCTAGGCTTAGTTATATCCGGGTATTCGTTATAAGCGGATAAGAAATAATGAATTTAGTGTTCTGGGGAAATATCCAATTCGTTATTAGATCCCAGAATGTCATTTAGATTTTGAGCAATGGTGGCAACTCTAAGAGGATGGGATTCAATACTTGAAAAAACTAGAAAATGGGTTACGGCCATAAAGGTAAAAAAACCTTCGAATAACAACCTCAGTTGCATATAAAACGATGGAACAATTTGTTTCATTTGGTGTAGGCAATTATTCATCATATTTTCCCCCACATAGTCTGAACTTCATAATTAAGAAACTCATGTGCTTCATCTTATTTATCATTGCATCGCATTATATCTAATTATGGATGATACACTGCTTACAATTAGGAAAGGAGAAGTAGATAAGCAATTTTTGAACTATCCAAAAGAGATTTCTAACAGCAATTTTTTTGTCGACTAATAGCAATTCAACATTCTAAGAGACAAGGAGGATTGAGACCTTCCACCCTTGCACACAAGGGTGGAAGGTCTTGAAATAAATAAATATTTAAAAATATTATAATTAATTTACCTCAGCAAACGAAGGAAAGAAATTGAAAAGGGTTTTTCCTCTTTATCATTATTTGATCTGTGACGAAATAAAAATTCTACATGTGAAGTACCATAATCGTTGGTATCCAAGCTGAGCTTGATAATATCATTCCAAAAAGGTTTTCCATTGTGATAAAACACGGTTGAAAGATAATTTGTAAGAGGTGGCTCACCAATACCCGGGTAAATGCAGTTGGGAATTATGGATCCATCTCGACGTTTCACAAGGACCTAAATATTAAGAGTCAAAAAGCCGGGGAAAACAGAATATAATGCTTCGGCATAATGAAAACAAATAATACAAACTACTAATCACCATTGAAAATTAAAATATGTACAAGACATTTGAAATTGGCACAGTACAAATGATGAAATAGAATCGTTACAAAGATACATACAGTTTAAGGAATATAATACGTTAGTAATCTCTCGAGTAACTCCCAAATACGAATGAGAGTAATATACCCAGGTTCATTGATTATACTGCCATTTGTAAACACACTCCTAATCCTGGCCTCTAAGCGCCTAGATCAACTTTGAGATGGCTGCACATGCCTATAAAAGTTTCTTTTCAAAATTACGCGCCTGAAGGCGCGCCGCGAAAGCCGGGATGAAACCCTAACTAGTAGCTCGTTAAAACGAACATCAGGGACCGTCAAAATTCGTTGCATTATCTGGAATTTGTATTGACCAATATCATCAAAAACGTTATCACATATTAGAAGCCTTTGAAAAATGAAAACACTAATTAGGCGAATTCGAAAGTGTAAAGAGACAAAATTATCCAACCATAAACCAGATTTAAAAAATATCACTCAACTTATAGTGGGGCAGCATAACAGCCAGATTGGAGTGAATTGTTCAATTTTTGATACAAGCATGAAAATTGGTACAAACATAGATAAATATATTATAAAAAGATAAGGATATGGAGGCATCAATAAATTTTAATATTTTCAAGATGGCGGTCAAAAATTGTCGGAAAGTGTCGGAAAAAAGCCCGCCCTCGCGATTACTTGTCAAATGACCTCGTAGAGTGTTTATATGCTCATAGTTATTCTCAAATGACTGTGCGATGAAGAAATAGGGGTCACTCGATATGGTAGAAACAATATTGGAGAATGGAATGTGTCACATTCCAGCGTTGTCAAGGAATGTCCTAACTCGCAAACAAGGTCATGTGACCCCTATAATGACTGGAATCTTATGCTGATTACGAATATCAGCATTAAACATTGATTAAACTTGAATTTACAGAGTTAATTTGATTTGTATACATATATGTACTACAGTATAACTCGGTTTAGTACGTACTTCGGATTTGTAGTCATAGGCGTCGGAAATGGGCCCGCCGGAACGAAGGCTCCGAGGTCGGCCCAATCAATTCCGGGACCGTTACATTCACCGGGCAGCCCCTTCGGGCTGCCCGGCCCATGCCGGGTGGCTGGGTGGCTGGGTGGGTCAGACGCCTACGTTTGTAGCACTAATTTTTTAACCAATAACAAAATTAATATGTATGTCAATATAATGTAAAGTCAGTTAGTACTGTATAAATTAAATAATTACTTTTCGTGTCTTCTATTTCGACTATTTTGCACTAGTCTATTTGCACGTTCATGATAACAAATTGGTATCAACCGGTGTTATTCGAATTGAAGATTGTTTGAAGCCTCCAAGTGTTCATTGTCACCGGAAATTCGCAATGTCCGTGTTCGTACTAATAGGTTATATTGTATATTAAAACTTTTGAATTTAATTAGGATTTATTTAGATCAAGCGCTCAAAAGTATTTTAGGCGAGAACATTCAGGGGCTAAGGATTTTAAGAAACTATTGATGAATCTATATTATTAAAACTCGACTGTTGTTTATATGTGTGTGTGTGACCAGTGTGTGTGTTTGTTTGACCAGGTTGCATTAAAGTGATGGGGGAATACAGAGGAATTCCATGTCAAATCATCCAGCCATTTCACCAACATCAATCGATTTCTCTGAAAGTCGGTTAGCTGAAAGCCCCAGTCTAACCATTAGATATGTGTAACTTTTAGATTGTTTGGTCAAGTTGTTGTTGAATTATGGCGGTTCAAATTTTCCAAATTTTGCCAAAAATAATTATTTTAAAAAAATATTAAATTTAACTCATTTGTAGAAACTTTTGTAAAAATGCCAGTTTATACGATATTGAGATTAAATTCACAAAAACGATAGTTTATAATATGCAGAATCCGTCAATCATATCAGCTATGTAATTTAAACACATTTTGTATCTCAAAATTGGAACTGAAACTATGACGTCAAGTGAAACAGGAACTATGACATAGCATTCGGGATATTTTGGGAACCAAAAATTTTTAATTTTTCTAAATTGGTATTAAGGATGTTGCAATATCTAGAAAGTTTGATTTGGTTCCCATGTATTCCCTTCAAGTTATTTTAAATTTACCTAAATTTTCCCCACTTCAATTTTTTTTGAAAACATAGAATTCTACTAATTTTCGTCTTTATTCGCTTCTCGCTATTAGTTTAAGTGGAATGATGTTTCCCATGTTCTCAATCTTAGGCAAGGATGTTGGTATTTCACTCGATTTAACTAGATTCACATATTTTAATCCTCAATTCATTCACTAATTATAAAATATTATATTTACATGTACTCGAGATTCAATATTCATTGAAATTAATTGTGCATCAAGTGAAGAAATTTTGTATTTCCGTACACCTTTTGAAGGTTTTGGAGCTGTTATATTACACAGGATGTCTGTTTCAGGAATATAACAAATATTCTCTGTTGATGGCCCGAAGAAACAATTTCCTGGTCTTCCAGGCCCTTTTAGATGCAGAAAACTTACCTTTACGTCACCCTCTTCCTCGCACACTTCTTCAACTAATCCAATAAACCAGTCACTATCATAAATGCAGGCTATATAGGCACCACAATTGAGGTAAGGTATTCCAGGAAGTTTTTGAATATTCTTCCCGATTCTTCATGAAATTATATACAATACTGTTATCTCTTTGTTCGATTATTTTCTTGGCTGTAATTATAGTTTCGTTTAATGGAGTAAATTGGTGGAAGCTACGTGTTCGTGGAATAGTTTGTATATTAGTGAATCTATAGATAATTTAATGTTTATAATCGAACAATGAATCATATGTCATTTATGAAAAAGATTACCTTGTTTTCATTGCTTCCCGCAATTCGGATACTTGACTTTTTTGTATTAAAAGAACTTAATAGTTGAAATACTAGGAGTTGACGAGCAAAAGTTAAACATTTGCAATGGTGTTATTATATGGTTGTCTTTCGTTCTTTGTAGACTGGTTCTTGCAGTAACTCTCTTCACTGTTCCACCAATTCCGTCACATGGTGATTTCCCGTGCGAGGTAGCGAAGTAGTTCCAAATACCTTCAAATCCAAAGTTTTTCATATGCTGGCACAAATTATACAAATTCTTCCTATTTTTATATTGACCAGCACAACCATCACTGAAGTACTCAAGTTTTCGAATTTGTGGAAGCGTGATTCTTAATTGCTGAATGATCATTCGTTGGATTTAGTGCACCATAATGACATCATGCTCTGTTTCATCAAAAATGAAACAGAATGATTGGTAGCAGAGAATTTCTAAATGTAAGCGACTAATTAATTAGCTAGCTACTTTATATATATTTTGTTATACAATAATATTTAACTAATCGTCTTGTCGGTAGTAGATGACGATCGGATGCACAGTTGCTTGAATATTATTCCAATGAAATCCCTGAACTTCATCCTGGATAACAAATGAGTAATTCTCAGCAAAGTCAAGCAAAACAATTGCAGATTGATTATCAAGGTGATCTTTTCGCTTTTTATAATAGGAAGTTTGAGTCAGTTTATTCATCGACGTGATTAATGCTTCGATATATTGGCTGAGGGTAGCTGAATGGGTCTCTAAACTCGTTTTATAAGTACTTGCCCTTATTACCTTTGTAACTTTTCTTTTCAATGTGATATTCCAATGGATCACAGCAATAAGGATTTAATAAGTAACTTGTCGATGTACTGCTTTTGATGATGGAGACAAATAGTTTTTACACTATTCTTACGAATACCTGTTCTCCAGACTAATAATTATCTCGAAGTCATCCTTTGAGAGCTCTAAAGTCGGCAATATCCAGACTTTTCAATGGGTGTGTACTAAATTATGACACACAGATTCTTCAATTCGTCCGATTAAACAGGACTGTAGTGCCATTATTCAACAGCGAAGTATTACAGGATAGAGAAGTGTAGATTGTAATTTGAAATTGCAACCGAATTTGTATAGTATAGTACATATAAGAAAAATTCTATATATTACAAGTTTTTGTGAATCAAGTTATCAACCATATATAATGAGGAATGCCTGAGGTTAAGTAATAGAAGCCAATATATATTTACATAAACTAATGCGTAAGGAGTCTAGAAGTCTAGTTGAGTCATTGAATTAGCTACTACAGTGGAGTTGGTTTATTAGCACTCCCCTATTAAGAATATTGCTTTATTAGCAACCACTTTTCAGATCCCAAGGGTGTTAACACTGTTAATTTCATTACCCTAATAGTAACATTCACCTACTATATTAGCAACCAGATATGGTGCCAAATCCGAGTTGCTAATAAAACAACTCCACTGTTATTGATTTTTGCAATTCAACAGAATAAACAGCTACCAAAACTTGGGGAATTGGTTAAAAATGACGGAAATTTAAAATGACTTGAAGGGAATACATGGGAACCAAATCAAACTTTCTAGATATTGCAACATCCTTAATACCAATTTAGAAAAATTAATAATTTTTGGTTCCCAAAATATCCCCGAATGCTATGTCATAGTTCCTGTTTCACTTGACGTCATAGTTTCAGTTCCAATTTTGAGATACAAAATGTTTTAAATTACATAGCTGATATGATTGACGGAATCTGCATATTATAAACTATCGTTTTTGTGAATTTAATCTCAATATCGTATAAACTGGCATTTTACAAGAGTTTCTACAGATGAGTTAAATTTAATATTTTTTTAAAATAATTATTTTTGGCAAAATTTGGAAAATTTGAACCGCCATAATTCAACAACAACTTGACCAAACAATCTAAAAGTTACACATATCTAATGGTTAGACTGGGGCTTTCAGCTAACCGACTTTCAGAGAAATCGATTGATGTTGGTAAAATGGCTGGATGATTTGACATGGAATTCCTCTATAACCTCATTTACATACGAGATAGAAACTAACTTCCAAATGTTATAATAGGTAAACAAGTACGTATGCTGATTTCAAATTTCGTATTTTTTAATTTTAATATGAATATCATTGTTGTTGTTTACAAAAAGGTAACAAATTAATGAAAATTCAAAATAACCCTAGAAGTTTGCTTCACGGGTATTATAGCTAAACAAGTTAAAAGTATGGAAATGGGAGGAATTGATGTTTTACTAACTCTATCATCAATGGTTTAGTGAGAAGTAAGGGCGCATAGCGGCAGTTAACTTGAGGTGCGTAGTACAGATCCATAGCAAAGCATCCAATTTAACTCCTATTTAATAACTAACGACTTAGAAGAGTATATAGCAACAACTATTAATTATCGATGTTCACTGGGTAACTCGAATGGCAGGGGCGTGTCGAGCCATTCACCTGGAAGATGTAGTCCACAATAGGCGCAGATTTTTACAATATTTTTTCTTATATTATAAGATCCACTATTTTCAGGGAATAGAATACACCAGGGTTTTTAAGGCCGATCTTGGTGTAAATTTTGCACAAAAGTGTTTTCGAGTACACCACGATTCGGATCGGCAGCGGGCGCTGCAGTGTTGAGTTACACCAAGGCCGCTGCTGAGTAACACCAAGGTCTCAACCTTAAAAAAAAACCTGGATTACACAGAATTGATTTAATTTTAAAACATGGATAAGATCTTTAAATGCACCTATATACAGTAGAACCTCGTTAATACGAGCACCAACGGACGATAAAATCTTGTTAGGTTTATCCAGAATTCATATTAACCGGAGTAAAACCCATTGTAGCTTGTAGGGACCTGATTCTGTGGAATTGTTTGTCGTCGTATACGCGAAATGGTATTAATCGTGTTCGTATTTATCAAGGTTGTCAGAAATCAAATTAATCACTTTGGAAACTAGAATTCATTGAATTATATACTAGAATGTACAGGGATTCACTTTACACTTGAATAAGAAAGTAATTTACACAAACAAAATGCTACATTTAGAGAATGTAGACATTTTAGGTATCATTGGACTCCCATTCAGTAATTTAGACCAGGGGCGCCGAAACTGGGGTGGAAGGGTGGGTGTGGACGCACCCTATAATAATGCTCAATATTCCAATCAATATTATCATTCAAATGACCAAAGTAATTGCTATTATCCAAGATCCAATTTTGTTTTAGATTTGTTCACAAAATTTGTCACCAAATTTTTGTAAGTTCATAGACAATCGGATTGTATAACAAGTATATGTTATCTATAACCCCTCTGGAGGTTTCTGGTTAATGATTATATATAATTTTTTAGTAACATTTTTTTATTTATAACGAACACTAATTCAAATTTCATGTTGAAGTTCCTTTTTATTTTGTCAATTTCAGCCTCAAAGTTCCTTATCGGTTCCTTAATTTTTGGGCCGTGACCTTCGTTATATAAGGCCTTACTACTACTCCGAACCATGGATTACTTAAAGGCCATTGATTATTTGCTGACATATCTTTATTTCATTAGCTAGTAATGCAGACCTGAGAAATGGATTATAATTATATAGGAAGTTAGGAACATGATATCAAGGCATACATAACACACTTTAGAATTGTGATATATCACCATTTGATTATGTAATGGCTATTTTTCGTGGGAATTATCGTGTTTTTATAGCCTGCTTTAACATAGTTAAACGCGTTATAATTGTTCAAATTTGCAAAATGAGGATGTCCATAACTAGTTGAATGAAATATAACGGAATTATAAATGGTATGCTGACACATTCCTCGGTTGCCAGGGAAATGTATATTTCCTGTGATGAGTCATATCTCAAAAGCAGGCTATAAAAACACGATAATTCCCACGAAAAATAGCCATTACGTAATCAAATGGTGATATATCATAATTCTAAAGGGTGTTATGTATGCCTTGATATCATGTTCCTAACTTCCAATATAATTATAATGCATTTCTCATGTCTGTCAATACTAGCTATTGAGATAAAGATATGTTAGCTAATAAGCAATGGCCTTTAAGTAATCCATGGTCTAGCAAAATCTAGCCAGTAGTAAGGCCTTATATAACGAAGGTCACGTTTGCGCTTAATTAACATTGTAAAGTTTCTATTTGACAATATTGAATTTATCCTAGAAATAATTTTAATAAATTTAGAATTAAATTATATATACGTGAATGTAATAATGAATTCTATCTCCGCCTGGAGTTCCTTATAAAGGTATTCCTTATATACAAAAAACGTGTATTCTCGTTATTAGTCTTATCGAAAAAATATTTAATTTTATGTATATGGGGAAGTATACCCACCCTGATACAGATGAGTTCCGGCGCCCCTGATTTAGACCAAACTAAATTCCCTGTATAAATGTACTAAATCCCGACACGCCTGCGCAGAACAGCAAATCTAGTATACTATTAAAAAACAAGCCTGGGTGTGTGTATATGTGTGTGTATATATATATTTGTTTGTATGTTACGAGTTGATTGAAGAAAGTGGACGGTTTCCAAATGTGATTTTTGGCATATCGGGGTAACTTTTGGCACCAGTCAACAAGTTCAGGTTTCCACTCAAAATTTCCCACACCTCGACAAGTTATGACGTCATTGTCACATTTCGAGAACCCTGAAAATTCACTTAATCGCGCATAATTCGCGCCCTCTAAGAGATAAAAATCTGAAAATTTAATAGAACATGTACATTAATGATGCGGACACGTTGGTCACACCAGATCGCCACTATGCCAACTCATTATCACATGATGACGTAATCATTAAAATTTCAGATTGTTAAATTTGACTATTTAGGCCTATTTACGCTTTATAATCAATATAGGAGTATATAAACTACACACCAACCGCGAAGCGGGCGGTGTGTGGTTGTGTTCTGCCGCGAAGCGACCTAGCAAGCGAAGCGCGGGCTAGTATAGTTAAAATCCCGGTACATTCGGCAGGATGATTTATAAAATATTTACATAGAGGTAGTTCGAACTACGGCCCTGGATTTCATTGACTAAGTGGCCGGAAGAGCCAACCTTGCTATTTACGATGCCTTTGGGCACGGCCCAATATTTCAGGGTCCGGGTGGGCCGAAGAACAGTCCCTCGTATTTGCGACTCTTATATGTATATGTTACAGTCAATGTGTAAAATTTCTAATTCACTTATTTAATTTGTAAAATGTCCAAAATTAACAGACATTATATAAAATGAATGAAGCATTAAACTTAAATTTGACAGATTGCTTAAATGTCATCAGAAACCTTAGGGTATAAAAATAAAACAACTATTTCATATGCGGTTAGATCACAAAAATCGACTATTCATTGTTATATTGACGATACATAACAATCAACTGACAACAAATAACATCCCATTCCCATTATTGAATTTAGGGTATAAATATTTTAAATAGGAATTTCAGAGAAAAAATCTGCACCATACCTAATACTACCTGGGGCGTCGGAAGCGTGAAATCGGGGAGGGGGCAATCAGAATTTAGAGGGGGCACAGACAAAAAGCTAATTCTAGTAGTATAAAACCCCACGTGATTTTATGTCTTTTTGATAGTTTCACATCGGATAAGAGCAGTAGTATCATGACATTTGTACTCATGTGTATCATTGGTTTTGTTATTTCATCTATTTGGACAGGGGTCAGGGGAAGGGGCTCAGGCGAGGGGATGCACAGATGAGGGGGGCACCGTGGTAGGGGCACCGATATTTTTGAGGGGGGCACGTGCTCCCCTGTGCTCCCCTCCTTCTGACGCCCCTGAATACTACAAATGGATAATCCTTTGGAGATTCGTTTTAAGAGAATCATTAATTTCAAAAATCTTTGAGTAAAAGTATTTGCTGTTGACTAAGGAACAATACCATGAATTAATTAGTGAATTAAAGGAAGCTGTAATATCGACAACGAAATCTAATAGGCAATATTACATTATTGGTCACTACGAAATACTTAAATGTGGTGATGTTGATAAGCTGATTTGTAAACGTAAGGATAATTCTGAGGACCCAACATATTTTGCTCATAATAATGACATGTTTGACAATATCAAACGTGCACATATTCAAACTTGTCATGGTGGTGGTGACAAAATAGTAAAGTATTTGACCAATTATGGAAATATTACGAGAGAATCAATTTAATTTATACACATCTTTATGTTCTGAGTGTCAGAAATAGAGAAAACGCCCAATGATTAAAGAGGTAGTAGTTAGGTTAATTTTGTCGAAGGACTTCGTATCACGTGGTCAAGTAGATCTGAATGATATGCAATATTTTCTTATGAATCTAATAAGTGGATCCTGGTTTATTAAGACCACCTGACCAAGTACTGCGTTTTACTCCCTTTAACATCGAAAAGAGCAGCAGGAGATCATATCAATTGATCGATATATTTATGCTTTTTGGTGCACCACAGATACTGCAGAGCGACAACGGGTCTGAATTTACTGCACATATAATTGGTGAAATAAACTATATGGCCTAATCTGTCCAAGACATCCAAAAAGTTAGGGGTCAGTTGAACGCCTTAATTGTGATGTTAAAGACATTATAATCGCATGGCTTGGCGACAATCACACCAAAGACTGTCCTAATGGTCTTCGGTTCGTCCAATTTCAGAAAAACAGTTGTTACCATTCAGGGATCAAACAATCACCACATATGGCCTTAATGGGATAGAACCACGAATTGGACTACTTTCAAAACACTCCCTTAGGAGGTATTAAAATTAATGGAATCCGAGGAACAGTTGTACGCAGCGTATTCTCCTATTGCGGCAAATAATACTATCCTGAATGATAGTATTATTTGACACAGATATCTCTGAGCCTTTTGACTAATTCAAAGGATATAATAACAAACAATCTTGATGAAATGCATCAAAATATTGGTATTCAACGCAAGTGAGCTCGATATGGCCTGGTAGTACAAAGTCAACGATTGGTTCAACGCAGTCGACTTGAATAAGTTGCTGGTGATCCAAGTAATAATGTGAGTATTCCGATACCTTTGGACGATCGTGGTGAAGGTGACCCACGCAACATAATGGGTAATATTTTGGATCAAGATGAGAGAGAATAATATCGCATAGCAATTCGCCGGGGAAACTTAAAGGTCGTTTCGATAGAAATCTATTGATCTTTGTCCACAAAAACTTTACAACTACGTATGAGGATATACGTCAAGATATGGAGGTTGGTGTTCGTGAGGCTGTGCAGAAAGAATCGAATAGTGGTGGTCAAAGTTTTACAAAATGTAACTGTGCAATAACTGGAAAAGGATGCATGACTAATAGATGTAAGTGTTTCAAAGCCCGACTGATTTGCAATAGTAGGTGCCATTCAAGCCTAACCTGCAAAGACAAGTGCCATAATTACTATCTTAATATTATTTTAACTTATAATCCTAAATCAAAAAATTTAGTTTGACCATAGCATTCTATACATAAGGCAATGGCACTTACTCAAATTTCTAGACCAGGAATTGGTTAGTATAGTTAACTTAATATATGCAATGCAATTATTCTTCGAAATAAGTATTCCAGGGTGCTTCTACTTATGTAATTGTTATTTATAAAGGTAGTCATGTACAATACGCATATCTTTGAGATATCACTATGTGCTATCTCAAAGAAAAAAAATCTCAGAATCAATTATGGAATGTTTCCACATTCCTCTGTTGCCTTGGAAACGTGATTTCAATGCTTGAGGTCATATCTCGAGAAGGAATATAGTTACAGCTTACTCAATGGATCCAATTGATTTTGTCATATTTGGCCCATTAGAAGAAACGGTGACGTAATTTCGACACAGTGCTATCTCAAAAACATGCATATTGTACATGACTACCTTTATAAAAAACAATTACTTAAGTAGAAACACCCTGGAATACTTATTTCGATGAATAATTGCACTGCATATATTAAGTTAACTATACTAACCAATCCCTGGTCCAGAAATTAGAGTGAGTGCCATTGCCTTATGTATAGAATACTATGGTTTTACCTTATTAGTATTTACACATTATAATGAAAAAATTAAAGATAGTCGTGCAGGTTGATTAATGGGTTAATCTCAGGCAATCTGTCAAATTTAAATTTAAAACTTCAGACATTTAAAAAAATGTCTATCATTTTCAGTCTTTTTCAATGACTAAGTGAAGTAGTCATTTTACAAATTGATTAAAAATTTCAGTCATTAGATAAATTGTCTAATTATACACAGTGACTGTAACATATATAGGTCTCACTAAGGTTTTGAATTAGAATCGCTAATAATTATCAGTCAAAACTGAACTCTAGTGGAGCCGAGATCTACGTAGATAAATTATCTCTTTAACGATTATATAATAGAAATTATAATCGGAAAAACATTTGCTTCATTCGATGACAAAAAGTACATTAATTGGTGCTTAAGAATAGTTGGGAAATATCCTGTTTCAGGAAATGGTTGAATATTGTTAATCCGGAGCTGTACTCCATCCAGAGGCGAAACCAGAAGTTTCAGGTAGGGGAGCTTTGGGGGCCAGGGAGGATTTTAGGGGGGGCACACTGTACAACATTGTTATTCTAGGGGCGGGCAGCCTCAAAAAGGTGGGACCATGGACCCCCTGGTTCCGCCACTGACTCCATCTTGACACAAAAGCTGCTTATAAATATAGTAAATAGTTCTCAATGAAAAAATCAAGCGCGGTGCTGAATAATTTAATGATAAACTTCAAAAATATTGATGAGGTTGTTTACGGATCAGGCAGGTGCATCTTTAGGTTACAGAAGTGTCCGCAATACAATGTTGAAAGAAGATTTGAACTACCCGCGGGTCCAAAAAAACCTGAATAATCAAGCAAACGCGTTTGGCACATCTTTTTATATCAATGATTATTGCAATAGAAGGCTTCACATATTATTCTGGTCTGATATAATGAATAATATCTCAATTGTAATGCTATCAATTTTTAATCAACAATTAATGTTGTTCCAAAATAAATTTAACCATCCATATACGTATCAATGTAAAAATCTGAACCACTCTATAACGCTAAAGATGCTTTTTCATAGCAGGATTAGAACAGAAACAGACTGTTCCCTTGGATAACTGTTCGTTTGGGAAAAGTTAAGACAATTCCTGGGATGAGGGCATCTTTCCTGGGGGAGGGGGGCCGGGGGGGATCCCAGGCCCCCCTCTGTATCACACCCTGCATAGTCACCTAATAAGCAGTAGGTGACTATGAAAAAGCAAACAAGAAATTCCTTTAGAAAGTATTTAATTCAATAGAAGTATCAGGATCTCTCTTTCATTTGTCAAAATCTATTTGAGAAATTTAACAAAGATACATCTTTATTCCACTTATGCGAAAAAATTTGATTTTAATGGATAGATCAGGTCTATGATGCTGCTTTCCACGTTACCCCAAGAAGAAATTGCATCAATATACCGATCGTTATCTGATGTTACACAATTAAATCTGAATGATATCGAAATCAGTAACCTCCAAAAGTTAAAGAACTAAATTAAAAGAGAATGGATAATTAGAAATGAAAGGTCTAAGCCCATTCTAACCAGAAAACAAATAATTGTAGTGAAGCATATTATAGGGGTTTGAAGTATCTTATCCGTTGAAACCTTTAGGAACGTATTTTCGAGAGATTTATGAAATATCTCGAAAATAAGTTGAAAGATATAATCTTGAATACCATATGATGAAGAATTGTCCAAATATTTGGAAACGCAAGCCAAATGAGATAGATAACAAAAAATGAGGGAAAAAGGAGAGTGAACCTTCACAAAAAAATAAATAAAAGTAGATTATATTAATGAAATTTCAAATACTATAACTAATCCGGGAATTGAGAATTGTACTAATTCTGAAACTTAAGAAAGTAATTACGAAAATTCTGAATACACAAGTGATGTAGAAGTTTTGGTGAATCCTTGTGCTATCTGCTTGATGAGTAGGGATTCGATATATTTGCCTTTGTACCATTGGACATGCTTAAGTTTGAGGAAAATGTGAGATGAATTTTAATCCAGGCGATAGATACCCAACTTGTTGTTTTTATACAACGAAGAAAATACATATTTTCCAATAATTATTTAAGGCAATGCATAAATTTGAACTTTAATTAAGTTAAATAGTCAGTGTTCTTAGATTATATATTTTTTAGTTGAGTTACTTCAGTAACAATATACTTCAGTTAAAAATATGGTATGAATTTCACAACATGTAGTAGTATTACTTTGACATTAATTAATAGCTGATTTCAATGAAATATGACAAATAGGTCTTGAGGTCTTTGCAATCGATTTCTGGGAAATAAGAATGATATACGACTCTTCTGAAACAAGTTCTTGATCCACTTCTGCCTGCTATCTCGAAAATTGTTAACACGTCCCTCCAGAGTGGAACTTTTCCAGATCTATATAAGCAATTCTATTTTACCCTTCCTATTATCAAGAAACCCTCACTTGATCCCGAGGTACTCGAGAACAATAGACCTGTTGTATCGTATTTTGAGGCGCTATCGTAGATTGAGGCGCTGTATGATACACCAATATAAACCATGGATATGCTATTACAAATTATACAGTGGTATTTTGAGGCGCTCTGAGAGATTGAGAAGCTACTATAAATGTGATTTCCTATCATTTTGCAATTTATCATGAACTCTTGACTCTGTGAACCTTGGATGCGCTATTAAAATTATATTGTAGTATTTTGAGGCGCGTAGTAAACAATTTTCCATTTCCAGCATTCAATAATTTTATGTAAAATTGATTAGTTATCTTAAATTTCAACTAACTACGATAAATTATCTCGTAAATGATTGGAAATCACATTTATAGTAGCGGCTCAATCTACTAGAGCGCCTCAAAATACTACTGCATAATTTTGTAATAGCATATCCATGAGTAAATATTAGTATCATACACCGCCTCAATATACGATAGCGCCTCAAAATACGATACAACAGACCTATTGCTAATTTACATTTATAACAAAGATACTAGAGAAACTGGTTGCTTCCCAGATCAGAAACCACCTTGTGAGCAATAAATTATATCCATCATATCAGCCAGCACATCGCATCTTCAGTAGTACAGAAACTGCTCTGATTACAATCTCTAATGATATAAATCTGGCTTTAGATAAGGGTGATGAGGTAATATTGGTAATGTTGGACCTTTCTGCAGCGTTTGATACAATTGATCATCAAACTATACATACTATAGAGAGTTTGGTTTTAGGGACAAAATATTAAAGTATATTTCATCATATCTCTCTGTCCGTCGTCACCATGTGAAAGTATCTGAGGTGTAGTCTCCAGTTTATTCCTTTGATTGGGGTGTCCCTCAAGGATCGATTCTTGGATCGATATATTTTTCACTATACATATGTAGCTCCCTTCCTTGGAGAAGATAACCTTGGCACATCGTCTAAACACAATGTCTTATGCAGATGACACACAACTCTACATAGTCTGTAAAACAGCGGAAAAACCCTCAGAGATCACACGTGTTGAGCATTGTCTCAATGATATCAAGGTTTGGTATAGTACTCAAAATATGCTCAAATGCAATTCTTCAAATGCAGACCTCCTTCACTTTAAATTAGAACAAAGCACTTTCTCTGCCTCACCTATAACACTAATGTTTGATGGCAAAGAGCTTTCTCAGAAAACAACAGCTACTAACTTAGGAATGATTCTTGATGGTCAGTTGACAATGGAACCCCATGTGGACATGATCTGTAGATCTGCAACGCGTTCAATCAGGGCCATAGGAATGATTATACGCTATTTGGAAATATCACTAACCAAAAGCTTGCAAACTCAGTCATAACTCCAAGATTAGACTACTGCAATGAACTACTAGTTGGACTTCCTGACAAACTCCAAAATAAAATGCAACGTGTTCAGAATTCTACAGCTCGCCTGATTATGGGTGCTAAGAAATATGAACATATAACTCCGATTTTGGTGAAGTTGCATTGGCCACCGATCCGGAAAAGAATCAATTTTAAAGTAATTCTTTTAACCTTCAAAATAATAAATGGGCTAAGTCCACCATACTTTAACAAATTAATCGAGATTAAACAACAATTCAGGAGCCTACGAAGCAATATATCACGTCGGATGGAAGAACCTCTCTTAAATTAAAGCATCATAGACTCTCTAATTGTGTATATGGAGAAAGGGCTTTCTCAAATACAGCACAATTACTTTGGAATAAACTACCTGTTTTGATCAGAATGATCCAGGACATCGATGAATTCAAAAGAAATTAAAAACTTATCTTTTTTGACTTGTACATGCATTATATTGAACATTTAATCCGTCAGCGTCTAGAGTCGTTATGAGTATGGCGCTTTATAAGAAATTATTATAATTATAATTATATGGACTATTACAAATATACAAATTGTTGATTTGGACAAAGAAATAAGTGGACTATTAGATAAGTGGACTATTGGAGAAGTGGACAATTAGAGAGAACAGACTGTATAGAAATTAAGGACATCATGGTGTAGAATAGTGTATATAAAATCGGGACATGAATGATGGCGGATCCGCAAATAAAAATTCTGGGCGGGAAAAAGAGCTTCTAAATAAAATGTTATTTCAAATATCTAATGGTTGCTTAGGAACTTTTGAATGGAGTAATTAGGGATGAACCGGAACCTGATGTTGTTCCACATATGGCCAGAGTTTCCTGATTTGGGTGGGTCCGGCATCCGGAACGGTTCAAGGAGGATTACCGGATAGAGATTGGTATACGAATTAATAGTAATTCGATTATATTTGCCCAACTATTAATAAATTTAACCAAATTAACAATTGATTAATTAATTTGATTGAATAAATAAATAGTTTAAAGAACAGTGAACGTCATACAACACACTTATTAAAAGGATTACCTAATAAACAAACTCCACCACGAGATTTCCAAAATTAAGCTAAAAGCATTTTAAGATTAATACAATCTAAATTCGAAATATATAGAATTGAATAACTATATAGTACGAATGATTTTAGAAGTGAACACGCGAGAAACTTGTAACTGCTATTACCAGTGGCATTTCGGTATTGCCCTCCAATCTACCAAGATAAGCAGAAATATCGAGCTAATTTAGTAATTTTATCTCTCCAAATTTTTGGAATTTCGCTAGCTCGCTCAAATTTCTCATTTGCTACACATCTCGGTGCTACGGAGCAAAGTACTGAATATATTTTTTGATAAACGATAAAATGACAGTTAATATTAACTAAGGAATATAGAGAGTCATTTTTCACAGAAAGAAAAATGTTCAGGGTTCCTTATACAAAGAGACGTACGTACGTATAATTATAATGCGTATCTATATATGTACATATAATCATTATAACCTGCTCAATCCGTTCAAGCGGATCCCGATCCAGTAAGTACCGGAAGTGACCGGCTCATAGGCTTCGTAATACGAGGGATGGTCCTTCACCAGCCCAGACACTGAAATACAGGGCCGTCCACATTCTCGTCGTAAAATGAAGGTTGCCTCTTCGGGGCACCCTGGCAATGAAATCCAGTGCAGTAGTTCGAACTACCTGTATGTAGGTGAATTATAATTAATACCTGTCGACTACAGTGATTGTAACTATTTTTGCTTTATGTACAAGTGTGCAGGCACGGGTGTAATTATTGGAAGATCTAATGGGAAAAATTCCCAAAGTGGATGACCATATATGCTCACTATTTTTGACCTTGTGGAATACGAATTTGATGTTCTTCAATCTATGTGACGTCCAAAAAAACTTTTATCAACAAAATTAGTCCGCCTGTCCCAAAAGATTTACAGAAATATTTTTATAAATAAAATTTGGTTTGTTTTTGGATTAGTAAAATTTCAATTCACATTTATAGCACACTATTTCGTGCTAATTTTTTCTACGTTCTTCGTGATATTTTACATGCTTTCTGTCTATAAATACATATTTATTGATATTTTTCCGAATATATCCCTTGTCACTAAGAGAATAATTTTTGTATCAATTTATCAATTTATCAGAACTACAATTTTGTTAGTTAAACTTCCCTCAAGATTATACACTGCTATGGGTGAAATATCGCCATGGCATGTGATGTTTATAAAGTTTATCAGATTGTTCAAAATGTACTCATTTTGATATTTTCGCGTTTTAATATGTGTTCTAAATCTCTTGATTTCTTTGAAATAATGAATTTGAGCAATTCAACACCTCTAAAGTTGGCCTACACCATACTTGTATAGCGTGAATTACATCTAAAATGCCAAAACCATGAAATTATATTCTGATAACATAGAAATAACAAACATTTCACCTCACATTTAAATGTTAGTGTGAATATAAGACTTCATCATTACACGCTATGTGGTAATCGACGGTGCTTGACGTATAGAATTTCTGTTGATATATTAATTAATTACCACCATGAAGCTTATGTATGTTTATTTCGTAATTTTTTGGTGGCTAGGGATGAATTTTATGGTGGCGTTAACCATCAAACCACCGCATTTGTCGAGCCCTGGTAATCTATTGTTATTATGTGTTAACCATATCAATACTATTTATATATAAGAGGCACAAAAAGTTAATTCTTCATTCAGTTTTCAGCTACATGTCTTGTTCATTAGAAATACCAGATAATATTTTAAACATTTGGGATGAGTATCACGTAGATTCACTCTACAAAGTATGCCGATTCTGTTATATGCGGCTATCGCCAAAAGATTTGCCAAAGAAGAATTTGCGACTGACTCCTACTAATCTGGTGATTGACAGAGCATATAAGTTTTACAACATAGATCTTCGCGCTGAAATAGTGGACTTTTATAAGCCAAAGATATTTTGTAGTTGTTGTAGGTCACGGTTATCAGACTTAGAAAGTGGTAAACTTAACAGACAAAAATGGCATTTTGATAGATCAAATATCGAATCCAACCAAAATGTCGAAATTCCTTATAACGTTACTCGTAAGGCGATTCTCTGTACCCATACAGATCGATGTTATATATGCAAAATATACTCGTCCTTCATAAATAATTATCATTCAAAACTCAAGACTCAAGGTCCTAATCCTGGTAGGCCTATAGAACAATCCCCTGTCAGACTAATGTGCAGCAAGTGTGGAGTGAGTGATGATATTCATGATATCGACTTTTGCAAACGAGTTATAAAACGCCCACAAGTTTCTCAGCAAGCTGGAAAACTTTTCGCAGAGAGGGTGGAATCTCGTGGATACACTAAATATCTCACTGCTAACTTCCTGGTAAATACCCTCGAAGGTTCAGTTAGTGACAGAAGCCTTATTACTCCATTAAATACTCTATCATTACATCATCCTTTCGATTCGAATAATCAATTAGCTGTAACTACAATTCCGTATAAGAGTGCAAAATACAACAACATTAGTAAACATGTTTTGAGCAGAGAGGCAGTTCGAGATATGCAGAGGTTAGGACATCTTGGCTTGGGTAAAAAGTCTTATTTTGAACTTGGAAGAATTCTTCGCAAAGGGATTTGTTTTCCTATGGGGGGAAGAAAAGGAACATGGGACGAAAAATGATCTATATTTGGAGATATATTCACTTCAGTATCCATCAAGCTAAGCGTTCAGCAACAGAAAACTTTGAACTAATTCCATTTACAATTTGTACTGATGTTGAAAGATTATTGAATATTATCACGCATGAACAGTCTAATAGAATCTCTAGACTTAAAGTACAGCTTGATGGCGGCAAACAATTCCTCAAACTGTCTGTCAATATCGTTTCAATGCTTCCGAATAGTCTGTATCTACCAAGTCCTAATAGAGTTCTTTCAAATTTTATAATTGCGATGGGTCACGCGTCTGAAAATTCAGAAAATCTGCGGTCAATGCTAAATTTCACATCAATTCGAAACATCTTTAACTTAGGTATCCCTATCCAAATTGCTTGTGATTTTAAAGTGGCTGCAATGCTCGTTGGAATTCAGCAGGCATCCAGCAAGTACCCCTGCCCATTCTGTACATGGAGGAAGAACACAAAATGTACTGGAACACCTTCTCGTGCAAGAATATATAAGGAATTAATTAAAGACCTTCATTCAAAAAACTATAGCGTTTCCCATGAACCAATTATCCGGTGGTCAGATTCACCTATGGAAATACTTGCTCTTACTCCTCTCCATATACTTCTAGGTATCGTAAATCGGTTGTATGGTGTGGCTAGGCCATCCCAGAATGCGACTAACCGATATGACCGTTTACTATATAAACAACACTGTCAAGCTTTACAAAGATGCAAAGTATATTGATATGAGTACTGGGATGGCGCTTTAGAAGAAAATTCTTGTTCTCGACTTTTGGATAATTTAGATATTATACCATTCCCTAGCCATTAGACCTCCCTGATAAATGCACTGAAATCGTTAAAGATGGCAAAAGACAGGTGTATGAGTCATTTTAGAATGCCTGGTTGGGAAGAGAGTATTTGTCTATTCAGGGAGTCATGGAATGCAACCGGCTTACCTTGGTCATTAAAGTCACACATACTTTCCGACCATTATACGGATTACTTCCTCCTTTACGAACCTCAATCAACAGCAGGGGCAGCAATAAGTTCAGAGCAGAGCGGAGAGATGTTGCATTCCAGAATGCAAACTCTTTGGGAACTTAGATTTAAGACTAATGTAGAGCACGAGTTATACCCACAGCGATTGGTTGATTGTATGGTGACGTATAATTATAATTTACGGTGGGATGATGCAGAAAGGCTATCTAAAGAACAGGGGAATATATTTTCTGATGAATGTAGAGACTGTCATGATGAGGAGAGTTATGACAATATTGAAAGGGTAGAGCTCCATAATTGGGACACAGATGAAGAATCTTGTGATATTGATTACTAATCTTGTCAATTATAATATAGTAGATAGTATACTTAATCAAATGGCTTGGAAAATAACTCAAATAAGGAAATTCTAGGTTAGGGTATATCTATATCAATAATTTATTGCTATCAGTCTGTTTGTCTGTATTTTTGTCCGATTTTGAAAATGAATTATGGTCGCATTTACTACCAATATACGTAGATAATTAATAAAACTTTATTGGAATTAATCTTTCGCTAGAATGAGCATAGTAAAAATTTCCTACGTGTAACATTATATTTGTTTAGTGAATTCGAAGGCCGCGCCTTATTATGAAGCATACTATTGAGTATAAAGTATAATTAAATCTTAGACCAAAAAGTTGATATATCATATGTAAACATTATGATCAACAAATTCGTCAAAATGCCAACAAGTATGTGAATTCATGTAAAATATCACGAAGAACGAAGAAAAAATTAGGACCAAAATAGTGTGCTATAAATGTGAATTGAATTTTTACTAATCCAAAAAAAAAAATATTTCTGTAAATTATTTTGGGACAGGCGGACTAATTTTGTTGATAAAAGTTTTTTTGGACGTCACATAGATTGAAGAACATCAAATTCGTATTCCACAAGGTCAAAAATAGTGAGCATATATGGTCATCCACGTTGGGAATTTTTCCCATTGTATCTTCCAATAATTACACCCATGCAGGGAGTTAGTACATTTGTACAGGGAATTAAGTTTGGACAAAATTACTGATTGTGAGTCCAATAAATTATTACCTCAATGTCTACACCTGAATGAAGCATTTTGTTTGCGTAAATTAAGTTATTATTCAAGTGTAGAGTGATTCCCTCTACAGTCTAATATACAATTAAATGTTTTCTCCAGTCCAAAGTGATTAATTTGATGTATTTCAACCTTAATCAATCTAAATAACAACGTATTGCATTTCTTGCGTTGCTTTCTACAATGATAACATAAATATAATTTCTTATTCAAATCCCGTTAGTATAAGCGCATAAGGAAACACAGACGAGCGTATGTAGCGAGCGAGAACAAATTTTTAAGGTGCACATAGATTTTTGCAAAATCAAATAGGTTGGCAGGTATGATTTTACACGGTGTTAACCCGGATTCAGGATAAAGTCCGGGTAGCTCATCTGCAGGCGCGGCAAGTCCTTTAGGAAAGTGGTACGGCGGAGTATTTTACAGTACTTGTATGTGGTCCGGCGACGCTGTACCAGTTATTTGAATAACATTCGGCTATTATTAATTCATTAAATCATTAAATTATCAATTAATTGTAAATTTAGGTGGTGCAGCAAAGCTGACATCCTGAAAAGTGGTACGGCGCTCGCCGCACCAGCCGTACCGGGTATACCGCCCCTGCTCATCTGGACCGCCCGGACAAGTCCGGATGCCAGGGTAGTTTACGACACTTATGGGCCGGAACATAAAAAAGTGGATCCGGTGCATTGCTGGCACTAATTATACCAATTTGGATCAAATTCAGCAAGTAAGTTTAACATGAATAAATGAATAAGTATATATCTTGAATGAAGCTAAAATAAAATAAAAGATTACCTCGATCTCAACATTTTTGTCAGTTTTCTTCGTATATTTTGGGAAATTTCCCGTCTTTAGACGAATATAAACATCATTCCTTTTCATTTCTGGGAGTATTATTTCAGGAAAAGAAAGACGTTCGCAGACAGTAGTTTGATTTGTAAATAAATAAGAATTAGAAGATTTAATTTCCTCCAAAGTGCCATGTAGAGCTTTTAGATTGATGAAAACACCTCCTAATTTAGAAATTATCAGAAATAAACTGAATTGCAGAAAATATGTAAAAACTCTTATAACAACCCAAGACAATATAGAATAACAAAATAAAGTGCGAGAAATATCCTCATTGATTGATAAGAGTATAACTTTCTAAGGACGATGCCGAGCAGGGGCGTAAACTTGGGGTATGCGGCGGGTGCCTGGACTGACACCCTGGCATTTTCAACTAGAAATTAACCCCACAAACTTAATTTAGCAGGTGGCGTGCTAAATAAATTTTTCTAAACAAAAAATCAAGTCACATTAACACAAATGAAATAGTTATTCAGAAATATATAACTAGGGGATGAACAGTGTCGTGACACCATGGGTGTTTTGACGAGGTTTACACCCATGATGCCGAGAGATGTCATAGAAACAATTAAACGTACGAAAGCTAGGGAAAGATTCAATCGTACTTAGCCATACCACTGAGAAGATATAAAATCCACAATGAACTTGAGGTAGGTTTTATAGGTAAATAAGTATGCTGACAACGAATTTCTCAATAAATAAACGATAATTTGAATATTTACACATGTAGTTTACAAAAATATGTGAACCAATTAATGAAAATTGAAAATTAACATAGAAGCTATAATCCAAAGGGTACTAAAGGTAATAGGAAGGCTGATTTATAATTTCCCAACTAATTATACAATATGAAGGCCAAAACTATTTGAGCATAGGAATTTTATTTCAAATACAATTTACTTTCTGCAGCGTGTTAACGGCTCCTTATTCTACTAAGAAATTACTTTAAATATCTTGATATAGTCAAAAATCTCACAACATTGTGTTTTAAGTGATTTTTAATCATTATAAATGAAGTGGATTAAGTGTCCCTGGCACGTGCCACAAGTGGAATAAATGGGAATGTGTCTATATATGAGTGGAAAATAATCACAATTATTACAAATTTTGCATCTAGAGCAATTCGAACATGTGGTATTCAAATTTCGATAAAGAATTTGTATATTCCAATTGCCTCATAATGTCAGAAAGTAATAATAGATTATTTAATTATAGCCTAATTTATATGTAGTCAATGAGTTTAATACCTCCATTTAAATGTAAATTCTAAATCATTTTATTTAATAGTCTTTAAAATAGCGTTTATGTTAACTTTCATATTGAAGCTCTATAAATGTTATTATACTGCATGAAGCTAGAATGCATGAACATAAATTAATGTTGTTCATTTGGCCGATTGGAGTATTTAGTTTACAAAAACTCAAAATTCAAAATTAACCTAGAGGCTACCATCAAACAGTTATTTTAGGTAATATAGTTAAGGTTAAATTACCCCACGTGAATGAAAGTTCTTGTATTAATCTGTAATTGTGAGAAATATATACCTATACGATACAAATCAATAAACCAAAAAGAAAATGTCCCTATCTATTATACTTTTTATTTTTTGTCGGTTTCAAAATTTGGCTAATACAAATCTCCCATAGGGCGATTTCCAAAAGTGGTGGTAGATATTATGCGGTAATTTGGCAATGCGGCCATCAATGTTTGTTATCAGAATCAATATTTAAAGATTATAAGCGTAAGGAGTTGGTAGACGGTTTACATTTTAGAATTTTTACATGGAATTTTTTTTATCAAGCATTTAATCAAATTTCGCATAAAAAGATGACCTTTTTATTCATTTTTTGGTTACAAAAGGTCGCAATATTTTTTATTTAGATCTTAGCAAAATTCTAAACCGCCCACCAACCGCCCATAACGATGATCTATCTGATAGATCACACTGTACAGGTATTTAGCAAATAATGATCTTGCAAACCACACACTTACAGGTGGAGTCTGAAAAAATCCCCCTATGGGACTTTTGTATTAGCATAATACTGCAAGCCCAATAATTTCGAATTTATAGAAGATAATAAGATTTCGTTTTCAGTTTCGATATTGCTATAATGTCTTCCATCATATATGTGAAATTCAAACTCCCACCTTCAAAACTAAATTCATGTGTTTTTTTGGGTGAATCTGCCGTAATTTAACCTTAAACAAGTATGATGACTACGAATTCATTTTTGACAATCTTTCAATGAATTATATACTATCTATTGAAGAAAATCCGAGAAGCGTAGAATTGATTTATCCGTTGCGAAACGTATGAGACCAAAGGCCTTGTAAGCATAAAAGGACGAGAAAATAAAAATGATTGAAAAAGTACAATGTACCAGATAGTTTGTCAAAATGATTTTGATTGGTATTATATAATTCTAGGTGTCCTAGACCAAATCTTACCAGAGAGTTTGGAGTCTCGGGTTCATTAAAAGCAAATATGTTAATAGATCTAACTTATCAAAGCAATAAAAAATAAATACTATGAAAAAGAGAACAAAACACGAGTTCTAAGCCTGTACTAAGCATTTGAACTTGAAAGAATGATCAAAAGCCCCGGCCGAAACATTACAAACGAGAGTTGTCTTAGCAGAGGTTACAAAAACAATGCTTTCAGGATTATAACTTAAATCGTCATGATGAGTAATCATAATTCAATATAATGTTGGGCTTGGTTTTGGTTAATAACTCACATTCATTTACCAACATTAATATATCAATAGGCACATTGTATAATTAAATTTAAATAAATATTTACCTATAAAAAACTGTGCACTTGAGCATTTTCAAGGTTTTTAGCATCTTTAAGGTTACTTTGGCCCATTAAGCGGAGAATCAAATAACAGAAAATATTTTAAGCCAAAGTGACATTCCGTCCTATAAATCCTGTGAATTCTGACCCAATTAAGCGTGGAAATCTATAAACCGGTGGCTCTATTAAGCGGAGTCCACTGCACTCTGCAACTAAAACCTTTTTTAATTGTCAGTTCATCTCTATTATTCCACCTTAATTTTGTTGTTATATCCTATTCAGGATAAAAAAGTTTTTATCGTTTTCTTACATACAAGTTGCTAATACTTGGCGATTTTAACATACACGTTGATGACATGGGTGCCTGAGAAACACGTAAATTCCTTGACTTACTGTTGTCAGCTAACCTGCATCAGATGGTTACTGGGCCAACTCACAAGAGAGGTCATACCTTGGATTTAGTTATTTCACAGATTCCTGAAAATCTGATTTCTGATATCAAGATCGATAGTAGTTTGCCATCTGATCATACTGCAGTTGTGATGAAGGTGAAATTGAAAAAGCCCTCCTCATAAAAGTTATTGTTATCTCAGAAAACTGAGAAACACACATATTGATTTGTTTAGGGCTGATATTAGCAAGTCTTCTCTTATAGTAGATCCTTCGATAAATTTAGAAGACCTAACTAATCAATATTATACAATCTTATCTGAGCTCCTTGATAAACATGCACCAAAAGTTAAACGGATAGTAACTCTTCGTCCCCACACACCTTGGTACCATGATAATCTCCGGACAGAAAAAAGAAAAAATCGACGTTCTGAGAGGAAATGGCTGAAGACCAGACTTGAAAGTGACCGGCAAACATACCGAGAATGTTCTAACAACTATCATAGGCTACTTAATCAGTCCAAAACAGATCACTATAAGGATCAACTATCTCTCTGTAGCTCGCGGGAACTTTACGCGAAGGTGAAGAAGATTTCACGTGGCTCATCACGTCTAGTTCTTCCATCTGGTGGCGAGCAGGCTGTTGCCAACGATTTTATTGATTACTTTACGGATAAGATAGATAGTCTCCTGAGTAACATTGGAAATTCTGACGCCGGGATGTTAACTGAGGCATGCCGATCTAATTTATGTACTTTCAAACCTTGTACATTTCCAGATATAAATAGGAATATTATGCAGACTCCATCAAAATATTGTCTACTTGATCCAATTCCAACTTACTTGTTGAAGGAACGTATTGATCTGCTCCTTCCAGTAATTACAAAGATAACGAATCATCTTTATTCTCTGGAACTGTTCCGCGCTCTCTCAAATGTGCTGTAATTACACCGCTAATTAAAAGACCCGGGCTAAATCGTAAGGAGTTTAAGAACTATAAACCTATCTTAAATGTTCCTTTCTTGAGTAAAATAATTGAACGTTCCGTGCTATTGCAGTTGCAGGAGTATATTGATAAGTACAACTTAGAAAACGTTTTTCAGTCTGCTTATAGGAAATATCACTCAACAGAGACTGCTCTGATCCGTGTACAAAATGACATACTTCGTGCAGTTAATGCCAAAAGAGAGGTTGTTATAGTATTACTCGACTTGTCTGCTGCCTTCGATACCATAAACCACAAAATATTACTTGATCGCTTAGAGAATACTTTAGGTGTAGGTACTGTTGCTCTTAATTGGATCAGTTCATATTTATCTGATCGTCAACAAAAGGTTGTTACTGGAAAGGTTACCTCACAATACAAACCCTTATTATGTGGAGTACCACAAGGGTTCAGTAATCGGACCAAAGCTCTTCACGCTGTATATTGGACCTCTTAGTTTGCTCATAAAAGAACATAAAGTTGATGCGATGATGACATGATGTACGCTGATGATACACAATTATATGTTAGTTTCAACTCGTCTACTAGAGCAGACACACTGATATCCCTTAAATGTTGCATAGCTGACATACGCTCCTGGTTGATAAAAAATAAACTGATGTTAAAATAAAAAAAGTTCTTCACATAACTTCTCGTTACCTAAAAACTGAGCCACTTCCACCTATTCAGATTGGTCTCTCTACCATTAGTCCAGCCCTTACAGTGCGTGATCTCGGAGTAGTCTACGATAGCCACTTAGTAATGTCATCTCATGTTACTAAAGTTAGTTGTGCTGCAAATAATGCATTGAGGACTATTGGGCAATTACGTAGATTTCTAGACCATAAAACTACAGAACGTCTTGTACATGCGTTCATTTCTTCACGTATTGACTGTTGTAACAGTTTACTATACGGGTTACCAATTTCAGAGATTGGTAAACTACAACGTGTTCAGAATGCGGCAGCTCGCATGGTTGTCGGAGCATCTAGATGGGACAGCATACAACCTATTCTTCGGAAACTACATTGGCTACCAGTTAATAAACGTATTTTGTTCAAACTCCTCCTTATAGTCTATAAGTCTCTCAGTGGACTTGCACCTGCATACATAGATGATCTACTGATACCCTATATTCCAACAAGGACATTAAGATCAAGCACACTCAGGCTCCTTGCAATACCTTCTGGAGCATGTAGTTGCTCAGGGTATGGTGACCGGGCTTTTTCTATTGCCGCACCCAGAGAATGGAACAAATTGCCTGAACCTTTGAGAAGAGCTCAAAGTGTAGAAAATTTAAGACTCAGCTAAAAACGTATCTTTTCAAAGTATAAACGCTGTTCAGTGTTCACGTTTTAACCCAATTCCTGCACATATATATATATTATTTGAACTGTTTGTATGTATTGTTATTGTAAATCGCCCTGAGGTTGTTTCAACGTGGGGCGTTTACATAAATCAAAATTATTATTATTATTATTACTCTGCAACTAAAACCTTTTTTAATTGTCAGTTCTCTCTAATAGTCCGCATCTCTATTATTCCACCTTAATTTTGTTGTTATATCCTAATCAGAATAAAAAAGTTTTAATCGTTTTCTTACATAGAAGTAATTTTTTTTCTTATATTACTATTCTCAACCAGTGCACATCAAAAATCGGTCGTTTATATAAATTTCGATATCGAAATTATTTCAATAGTAGCGATATTGTTTATATTAACTTCCAAATGGGAACTAACTAACTCAGTGTTATTCAAACGGGGTTTCTTGAGTAAATGCCAAAGGTCACGGGATTATTGACAAACGATCTAAATACAACAGAGACTCATAAAGAACAATATAATGTTCAGCAGCTTCAACCGATGGGTAAACATCCTTTTCAAAAGTGAGACGGCGGAGGTTTATAGTATTCAAAGTGTTACGACGACGACGCACCAACACTATACAAAATCGTTATATACTATTGAAGTTTCAATGTTCCAGTGTTTGTCAGTATCATTAACCTTTAAAAAGATGAAGTGGCACCATAGGCGCTGAAACTCTCCAGCGGTAACTCTTACATTTAAATGTGAAAGGTGAAAAAAACGATGCCTATGGTGCATGGGCACAAAGTTTTACAAGTATGAAGTTAAAGTTTGGGGGGCGCGGAGCGAAGGTGGCGAGCGACCTTTTTGGAGATTCTGGGGGCAAGCCCCAGCAAAAATGGACTGCGAGATACCCAGATATCGATTTGTTTTGAATGAATTCTACGTATATTTTACTATCCTAAATTATATTGAACAGTGTATTTTTTATCCAGAGGGCACGGTAACTCCCGCACGAATAATGTTGCCCCCTTCAATTTTACGGGGCGCACGCCCCCCCAGCGCACCCTCCCCCCTATTTACGCCACTGCTATGGTGGCTAAAAATCATTATTATGTTGGACGGGCATAATTGTATACATATAAAAATCATCCAATGTTATTAAGAAAAACTCCTTATGAAAATATTATTTTTCAATGAATATGTCCTATACTTGTAACATAAAAGAATACGTATGTCTAATATACCCTCCCTGACCAGGAGAGGTATACCCTCCCTGAACTGTTTCCTCAGTTAGAGGGGTGAAACCCTCCCTGAAAAAAACCAGGGAGGGTGAAACCCCCCTGACCCCCACAATTTCGGCGCCTATGACTGTGGCTCCCATATCTATTGCACCACACATGAATTTAATTTGCTTTTAGTTGTTTTACCCACGATTAAGGTGGTGCGTTTAATGCAAATGCCAAAGAGAAATTGAACGTTACGAGTTTGCACTTCAAGTAGACGAATCTAAAGATATTAGTGCATTCCAGTGCTCGACAAATTAGGTGGTTTGGTGGCGTTAGCCACCAAAAATCTTTCTTAAGCCACCAAATTATAACTTTGGTGGCTTGACTAAATTAACTAATCCACCATAAATTGTGGAATTATTTGATGTTGTCTTGATTATATTGCTCATTCAATATTTGTTATTAAAATTAGTGTTATTACCGGCATCAGAAGTTTGTCAAGCCATCAGTGGTTTGTTAAACCGGCCGTTGATTATTCTTTAGCCACCAGAAAAAGTGAGGTAGTGGCTTAATTAGCCACCATCAAAATTTAATTTTGTCGAGCACTGGTGCATTCAGAGTTTAATTGTTTTATAGACGATGGTGTGATTAGGGAAAACAATTGTTGCAAAGAGCAGATGAAGAAACAAAAGGACAGATGTTTTGAAACTTTGAACTCTTATTTACAATTTGTAATAGGAAATGTTTGTAGGGAATTGTACTGATGGTGCGCACTCGAAGATTGGAACTTTAAAAGGATTTGTGCCAGTTGTGAAACAAAAGAATCCAAAAGTCATAGCAACCCACAGTTTTTCAAATAGTAAGGTCCTTGATTGGTAAACGATCACGGTTGATGTAAAAAGTCCTGGATCAAGATGTAAATGGTCAACAAAGGCCAACTAAAAACGAGAATTTTGCTAAGCGATGCAAATCTATGTATTCTGAAAATAAACAAACACAATTATTTGAAATAAAGCACTTATATTAATTCAACCCAGTTTAAAATTTCTGATGTGAAATAAAAGAAATTACAATATAAAAGCCTCATAATAATCAGAATTTGCATATTTAGGTAGCTCATTATATATTATATGAGTGTTAAAACTCTATAAAATTAAAATTAAACAAAAAAGCAATTTATTACACTTATCTACCGTATTTCCTTGAATAGTAGCCCCCCTCGAATAATCGCCCCCCAAAATAGGTCCTAATTATTTTTTGACACCGCCTAGAATAACCGTTGATATCAAATAATCGCCTCCCTACAATTATTGACTCTCTCAAATGATTATATTCCACAAATATTCGCCATTCTCGAAAATCATAACATTTTCTTGGGCCGAAATGGGGCTTGAAATCAATAATCGCCCCGGCTACTATTCAAGGCAATACGGTATATTGCTTTATGTAAACATCGATATTGAAATATCGCAAAATGTCATTATTAGGACTAAACGAATATACCGAACTAACGAATATTCGTTCCAAATTATTGAACGGATATTCGTTTGAACCAATCGTATATTCAAACGCATATTTGTCTACATCTATTTCCACCATATTTTTTAGTCTTGAATTGGATTTAATGATTAATCATCAAAACGCACGAATATACGATTATACCCTGGTATAGAAATAAGTTCGTTCGTCCCATTTCGAATATTCGTTTGGTCCAAGTTATTATGTTGCTCGAGAGGCATCGTCCTGCCCCGTATTTATGAACTTAGAAAAGCTCATTTTCTTTATTCAAGATGACCGAATTGAGTTTTCCAGCTTACTCATTAATGAATAAAGGTGTTCAATGTTAACCTACTTAGCTGACGTTTTTCAGCACTTAAATACATTCAATGATAACATGTAGGGAAGAACAGCATAAATCCTCAGCTGAACAGATAAAGTTCACTCACTCATGTGAAACTATGGAAAAACCACGCTTAAAAGGGAAATTAGAGATGTTTTCTCTTGTCTTCCGGGAAATTTGAAGAAATTATAACCTTCATAGTTCATTGGGATCATCTGACTTTCTTACACGGGGCCTCTTGTAAAAGGAAAAGCCTCCTGTCTGTTCAAGAAGAAATGTATTTAAATTTGTCTTAAGTGGCATAATCGTAAAAGATGATAAAGTTTATGGTTCCGTGTGCTGCCTCAATTACTCTAGGGGTTCAGTAGTATAAAAAAGGTTGAAACCCACCGCTCTAATTACAGTTGTATTAGTAGAAAAACTAGATTACCGTACTACTAACTCATAGTTCGTACTCCTTAATAGTCTGCTAAATAGCTTCGATTCTAATTTATCTTAGTAATACTTGGTATTGTGTTAGAACTAGTACGTATATTACGTTTTGTGTTATTTAAGGCTAAAATATTTAATGGTCCATGTTCTCTAGTAGTCCACACGGGGTCGTTTGTCCACTGGCGGACTATCAGAGAGAATACACTGTATTATTATACACAGCAGGGAAGGGGTGGGGTTGTCACCAGTTATGGGATACGGATCCAATTCTGGTTCTTACCACGCTTAACCTGGTTAACCGCCCATCCTAGTCAATAATATTAATCATATAGAAAAGTTTCATTATACAGTAAATAGATTGCAAATTTGATAGAGTTACGTAATATTTTGAGCGTGTCGCTGAGAACCAGGCCAAAAAATATCATGGTTGGTCCACAATCAAACAGCTAAGTATTCTCCCAGCTTCCACCCTTTCCACCTTCAAATTTTCATCCAATTCGAGAAGAATATCACACTCAGGATGAATACAATAAGTAGAATAAGTGTAGAGGTAAACCTCCGAAATGCGACACTTTTGGGATCAGCGCTTGTACCGGATATTCGGAGGTTGTCGCATTTCGGAGGTTGCCCCCACATGCATTATTTATATTGAAAAGTCAATCGGGAGAATGGTTTTGTGCCGTATCTCGGAGGTTGTCGTATTTCAGAGGTGAGCTTTTAGAGGTTTACCTGTATCACTTTATACATCACTCCATATATTTAATAGTTCATCTTCCATTACATTAAAACTTTGCATTCATAAATTAGTATACTACCACACTAATTAAACTAATATAATACAAAATCTAGCTGAAATAATAATCAACTATTTGTTCCCTGAGCAAATTAGCAGTGGGTGAAGGCTGATCTTCACCGAAATTATTTGGAAATTCGGTTTCAAAAATATTAATATCTGTAAGTATCCCACGATCAATGCAAAAGTTGTGTTGAATCATTGTGGAAAATATCAGTTTGTAGACCATTTCAGGGATATAGCATAAACATCCAACGTTTGTACATTGACCTCCACCTGCTCTTCCAAAAGACAAATATGTACTCTATTGTTTTCCTAGTTTTAAAAAATGCTCGATTATATCTTCTTTTACTAGATGAAACCGATTAAAGTATTGGAGTCAATAATTTAGATCAAAACCATCCATCAACAGTTGAATTTCATCCGAGGATGTTTTCTGATGGTTCATAAATGATTTGGTATTCCTATTTTGGAATCAAATATGACCTTATATACAGACGACTGTTCTCTTTCAGCGCCGTGGGAATAGGGGCGCCAGGTGTGGCCTATGCCGCACCAATATTTACGTAACCACATGAATATTCGGGAACCACATTTAAGTCACCCACAAGCATAGGTGCGGCATAAATGGTACTGTGCGGTAGAATTTTTATAGGTGCGGCATAGTTTCGGCATTAAAGCTAAACATGCCATAAATGCTGGTACAATTACGTGACGTAGCTTTGACGAACTAATAATATTGGCTTGCTACTGTCCTGTCTTCATACATATAATTCTACACGATTTGAAAAAGTTAATGCTAATCTACTGTAAACCGTGATGTTGTATATATGAAAAGCTAGGGGTGAGACAACAGAATGGTTTTCAATTTGGAAGTATAACTCTATGCTTATCTGAACATATCAAGAACGAACGCACCAAAACCAACAATCGCTTAGATATCTACTGGAGTAATTTTTGATGAAATTAGGGCCGCCAAGAGGGGGGGATACAGGAGGGACAGGGGGACAGGGGGACATTTACCCCGGCGCCCGTGGGTCTAGGGGGGCCCCCGTGTTAATTCCCAAACAAAGTTAGTAGTTTGAGAATGCAAGTATAATGTTATCGCTATATGCTGCCTTCAGACTAAGTTGCTTGGGTAAACATTTATACAACTTCGATTTACGTATGTTATAGTTGCATAAGTATATTATTTATTGATAACATTCAGAATATTTAATTGACTATTTCGAGTCCAGCATTATCAAGTTATGTAATTTCCACAAGTTAATTACTAATTAATTAATTTGTTACACTGTAGAAGTAGAATACTTTAAGTTCATTAATCAATTTCTGTGCCATAGCTTATACCACTTGCAGCTAAGGTTTCCGTTAAGTTTACCGTGTATACGTAACAAACACTATTTAACCTTAAAGGAATTTTTACCAGAACAATTCCATTATTAAAGTAAAGCATGAGTTTTTATCAGCATAAGTCAGGAGCAGAAAAGAGGAGAAAACTTGATGATAAAGTGAAGCAAGCAAAGAAAAGTGAACGCAAACTGTTCGATGTTGGGGTAAATGTAGCTTCATCTTCAATTTGCGATCTACCTGAACTTGAACTTAACAATGTTGCAGAATTAGATACAGTTGCCAGTACTCAAGAGATAATGGAACTTGTACAACTAGGACATCTTCCTCACCCTGACTATTTCCTATAGACTATACAGGCAAACATTTCCTATATTTGTTCTTTATGCAAGAAGCAAGATACAGTAGTGTTCGCCTAATAGCAATTGCTCTAATAGCAATATTGCTCTATTAGCAAGTTACTTTTTGTCCCCAAGCGAGCATTTAATGTTAAATTTGTTCCTCTAATAGCAAGTTCGCCTATTAGCAAGGAAATTTCGTGCAAAATGCGACTTGCTATTAGGCGAATACCACTGTAGTGAAAAGTTGCCTCGTGAGTGGCTATTATTCAGCGTTTCAGCCCAAGCCTTAATTCATTTTTTTATTTGTCATGTCGCCGATTTTTCTCTAAACTTATTCATTCGTCAACAAAATTTTATAAACTCGCAAGCAAATCTGGATATGGTGATAATTCAAAATAGAGAAAAATTATGATAAAATAACTGAACATGAACGTACCAACTTCAGATTCATTTAGAAATTGCTACTTCTACGGCAGATTAATCCAAAAAACCCCATAATTTCGTTTTGAAGTTAGGTCTATGACTTTCACATATATGATAGAAGACATTTTAGCTAGATCCAAACTGAAAACGAAATCAAGCTATCTTCCATAACCTCGATTTTATGGGACGTGCAGTTTTATCCTAATACAAAAGCCCATAGGGGGATTTCTTCAGACTCCACCTGATAGAAAAGTGGATTTGAAAATCACTATATGCGAGAGACATATACTGAGTGATATATCAGATAGATCATCGTTATGGGCGAAAGGTGACTGGATTAGAATTTTGATTCAAACGTGACCTTACTACTGAGTAGTTTTTGCTGGACCATGGTAATCTTAAAGGAAATTAATTATTAGCTGACATATCTTTATCTCAATAGCTAGTAATGACAGACCAGAGAAATGCATTATAATTATATAGGAAGTTAGGAACATGATATCAAGGCATACATAACACCCTTTAGAATTGTGGCATATCACCATTTGATTACGTAATCGCTATTTTCGTGGGAATTATCGTGTTTTTATAGCCTGCTTTTAACATAGTTCAACGCGTTATAAATGTTCAAAATTGGAACATGAGGATATCCATAACTTGTTGAATGAAATATATCGAAAATATAAATGGAATGTTGAAACATTCCTCGGTTTCCAGGGAAATGCATATTTCCTAAAATGAGCCATAACTCAAAACTATCGATTTTATGTAAACTATGCTAGTACTGATCTATCCTAAATAGGTAACTTCATATTCAGAATAATACATTTTATAGGCCTAACTTCAATAATCTTTGAGATAATGAGTGTATTACCATATAAATAATTAAGTGCTAACGTCATTTTGGTAAAATCCGATGAGAAATCATTCTCAAAAGTATTTAGATTTTTCCAGCGTATTAGAAAACCTAAGTTTAGTTTATTCCGTGACAATAGGTAATGTATTTACGAGCAATTAGAAAGTAAACACTGGCCTGGAAATAAAATGGCAAATACTTGACATATCTAGCAGTATAATATAGTAGGCCATGGTCAGATACTCTAAAGTGGAGGAAATTATTGCAGAGGTTCATTGATGTCATATTCTTCCTTGGAGAAAGAGGACTGGCTTTTCGAGGATAGTCATAATTAATTGGAGACGCACAGAACGGGAAGTTTCTAGGTTTGTTTGGAACTTGTTTCTCACTATGATTCGACATTGAAAGAGCATTTGAGCAAAGTTCAGGAGTCACAAAGAGAAGGGAAACGATTGCAGGCTCATTATTTTTCGTGGTCTTCACAGAATGAATTAATTGGAGTTTGTGGTGGAATGATTCTTGCAAGTGTTTTAGATTAACGTCAAAGTGCGATGTATTTTTCAGTGATAGTTGATGGAACCCCGATTCTGCTCATATTGAATAAACAACTTTCAACTTGAGATATCTCACCAGTAACGAAAATCAACGATATTCCATTAAAGAGAGGTTTCTTAAATACGTAGAATGCAATAAAAAAACAGGACGACAAATTGCGGAAATGATTTTGAAAACTCTGAATAACACCAATATACCATTTTTTGATTGTCGTGGTCAAGGAATGATAACGCTCGCAACATGTCCGGCTGCTATAATGCAACCCAGTTTCATCTCAAAGAAGAGAACCCACTTTTTGAATATTCTCAATCAGTTGTTTGTCACTCTTTAAGCCTTAGTGGAGTTGATTCTGCATGTGCTTGCAATGAAGCTATGAACCCTTTTGGCATCGTACAAAAGATTTACAATTGTTTCTCAAGCGTCCACGAAGATGGGGCATTCTTACTAGTCATATTGGTGCATCACTGCATGGACTTTCCGAGACATTTAAGTTTTAGTTATGATTGATCAACGAAAGCAGATTATTCAAGCTAGAGATAATACTATTGATGTTAAGTTGAAAATTTAGAAAGCCTCATAACTGAATTATGGAATTTCGTGAATGTTGGAACTCTCTGGAAGAAGCTTAATTTGTAGCTACATCAATGAATATTAGCAATTCTTTCAAAACGACAAGGGCCCATACCGTAATCACTAAGATTACTTAGTACTGTTGTATGAGATTTCTACTACCATGAGATTCTTACTACTTTGAATTTCAGGACCATGGAGAATAGATATTGAGAAAACAGGTGAGAAAGAATAACAGTGGTAGTAAGAATCTAATAGCAATTTGTCATCCATGGTCCTTGTATTCAAAGTAGTAAGAATGGGGGCGCTGCTTTAGTTCAATTTTGAGGTTGTCATTAGTTAGAATTGTCTTAATTGTCACAAGTTCGAATTAATTTGTAGTCTATTGGAACAAGTTCGAATTGATTTGTAGTCCATTGGAACAAGTTCGAATTGATCTTCAATCTATTGGAAAAAGTTCGAATCGATTTGTAGTCCATTGGAACAAGTTCGAATTGATTTTCAATCTATTGGAACAAGTTCGAATTGATTTGCAGTCTATTGGAACAAGTTCGAATTGATTTGTCGTCTATTGGAACAAGTTCGAATTGATTTGTAGTCTATTGGAACAAGTTCGAATTGATTTGTCGGTTATTGGAACAAGTTCGAATTGATTTGTAGTCTATTGGAACAAGTTCGAATCGATTTTTAGTCTATTGGAACAAGTTCGAATCGATTTGTAGTCTATTGTAACAAGTTCAAATCCATTGTAAGTCTATTGTTAGATTTGGGGTTAATTTGAATCGACCGTTATCTATTGTCACTTTTCTGAATCCTTATTTAACTGGATTATATAGCATCAGGATTTACAACATATAGTGTACATAGAGTTTTTTGTAAACACTAGGCGGGTATATATTCTGAGAGTGTTTATCTTTTTGTATAATGGAGTACACAATTAAAGATTACAAACGCGCTACAGGAAGAGTTTTTGCAACTTCAGATGGACACAAGTACATCAAATCCAAAACAAACACGAAATTCACTTACCTTAGACGCGTATTATTTAAGACATTCAGATGCAAAGCAACAAGTAAACTGCAGCACGATATTGATAGGATCATATCTATGAATCAACATAACCATGGTCTAAATGAGTATGTCAAATGCTAAAGAGATAAAAAGAAAATGTAAAACGATTGCCAAGTACTCACACTCAAATCTCCGACAGATTTTTGATGATGTGACAAGGAATGATCCATTTGCAAGCGAGGTTTCGTTCAGAGAAGTTGAATCATCCATGTATCATGCACGAAGAATGTTGCAGCCAAAGATTTCATCTACAGCTTCAGAATTATGTGCTATGTTGTCTACAACGGCTTTTGGGGACAACTACAAGTTTACTGTGACATGTGGCAATCAAACTGCAGTAGTTTTCTCACATAAAATGAAAATCTTTAACTGAAGTAATTAATATCCAATTCGATGGAACATTTTTCACTGTCCCTGTTCAATTCTTCCAGTTATGGACGATTTTAGTAGCTGTGGGGCGACACACCTTGCCAGCGATTCACTGCTTGATGACTGAAAAAGTAAAGATCTCTATCAAGCTCTTTTGGAAAAATATTAGTTTCTACATTCCTCTTTTTCAGCCTACCTCCTCAATGTCAGACTGGGAACCAGCGCCCCGAATTGCATTTCGCAATGTATGTATATCCGCAAATGAAAGTTTATGGTTGCTGGTTTCATTTTACCCAGCGAATTTGGATGAAAACACAACAACTTGGGCTCAGTCAGAGTTTCAGAGAATCTCACGAAGTGGCACATTTATCATACAATTAATGGTTATGCCGTTTTTGCCAGCTTCATTGATTACCCCCACATACAGCTTTCTTCAATTGCCTACATTTGAAAATCCTGCGATGATAAAACTCGAAAAGCTGAAGAAATACTTGCAGAAACGTTGGTTAACTCAAATTACACCAGAAGAGTTTTCCATTTTTGACATTAATATAAGTACAAACAATGCAGCAGAAAGTTATCACTCCAAAATCAAGTCTATAATAAAGATTGGCCATCCCAGGATATGGAGTTTTATGAAACGCTAAATGAAATAATACAGGATACCGATAATGAAATCTGACGTTTACGACAAGGAAGAGAAATAAGTAGGCCATGAAAAAAGAAGCACATAAAAATGATGAAAATAGAAGTATTTTCAAACAAAGATTAAGTGATGGACTGTATTCACCATGGGAGTTTCTAAAAGCAATAGGGAAATACTATTGGTAACTTTAAAAGCACTGAAGAATAAATCTCGAGTGATTCTGAACAGTCCGAAGAAGAGCATCAGATTAATAATAGTACTACTGAAAGTAAATGCGCTGTCTGCCTACTAACCCGTACAACCACATGCGTTTTCATTCCTTGTAGGCATGCTGCATGCTGTATTAGTTGTAGTAAACAAATTGAGGAGATAGGACAACGTTGTCCAATCTCCCGCCGGTCATAGAGGATAGATTCCAAATCTTCAGTCTAAGCATTTATTGTCTTACTAGCATTTTTCGTCTGTTTCTCATTATAATTTATTATAAACAAATATTTCATTACAACCCTCAATTAAACAGTATACACAATATGTTAAAACGAGTCGAACTTGTTCCAATAGACTATAAATCGATTCGAACTTGTTTCCAATAGACTACAAATCGATTCAAACGTGTTCCAATAGACCTACAAATCAATTCGAACTTGTTCCAATAGACTACAAATCAATTCGAACTTGTGACAATTCAGACAATTATAACTAATGACAACTTTAAAATACGAACTAAAGCAGGCACCTCGTAAGAATCTCATGGTAGTAGAAATCTCATACAACAGTACTTAAGTACTAAGTATATATTTAAGTACTAAGTACGTACCTAGTCAAGTACATACTTAAGTCGTTTTCACTAATAAATATTGTTGTACTTAAGTCATACTTAACTAAGTACGTACTTAAGTACGAAATTATATTATATTTATTAAATTATATTTAATAGCATAGCATATTGGTGTATGGAATGATATTGTAATAGCTTGATGTATTCTTTAAACTTAAAAAAAATATTATCTTTGAAGTTCCTGAGATTTGCGTGCTTGAGAAAAACAGAAACTTTTAGAAAACAACAACCAATAGTAATAAATGTTGAAAATAGAATCATAAACTTCCCCTAAAGTAAAGCAAGTACTACTAGAAATCTATTACAATGTTCTAATTAAACACCAACGTCTAAAGAGTCAATAAAGTAAATTCTTATAAGTTAAGTTAACTTAGTAGGTTACCTAAGTTTTGTACTTATGTATGTACTTAAGTACACACTTAAATCTTAGTGAATATGACTTAAGTAAATAATTAGTACTTAAGTACGTACTTAACTTCTTAGTGAATACGGGCCCAGATTTTTAAAAAGGAAAATATAATTTGATGATTCACCTGAACTGATACAACAAGTAACTAATGATAATGATCAAGAAAGCAAGTTCAATCAACGAGTCTTTTTTACTATCATAGACTCTTTAGTTGATGGTCTTAGTAGGAGATTCAAATGGGCTCAATACATCAATGAATTATTTTTGTTTTCGTGGAAAATATAGTGTTCTCAAAGGATGAATTAGTAACCTTAATTGGAAATTTTGCAGTCAAATACGCAAAAGATGTATGTTACGATCAATTGAAAGAACAAATGCTTCATTTGACAGTGATAAATTCGGCTAATTTTGGTTCTGGAGATATTCACCCAATTAACTTACTAAACAAGATTGTGAATATTAGGGATGGGACGGATGCGAATTTTTTCCACATCCGCGAATACGGATGTGCATGCGGAATCCAAATTTTTAACTCCGTGGATACGGATGCGAATGCGGAGCTCAAACCTATTGGCTTTCATTTTTACAGTAGTATAATATTTTAATATAATCCTATGAACATAATCGTACAAAGTATTGGCTATAAACTTGTTTAAAGTACTCCTAATGCATCAATTTTTAATGTAATCTATTTTAGATCATTACATTAATTATTTGGCACTGTCCTGTGATTTTCTAATTCAAATAAAATATTAATATTAATTGTTTGGCATATGATAATGTTATTTCTTAAGATGGAAATATAAAATACCATTCCGCCGTCCATATTTCTGAAAAAATCTGGTAGACAAACAATTAATTTTCAGCTTCGGGAGGAATACGTGGCTCAGCAACGTATTGATCAATGGAAACGACGATTGCTGTATTTTCTCGCCTTTCATCATCAATTTCTTCGTCGTCGCTATCGTTAAGCATGGTAAAGATATCCATTAGATCATTTCCGCTTGACGGTTTGAAACGCTTTGAAACAGGTTCAATATCATTGCTCACACTGTTCCCCATTTCTAAATTCAAATACTGAGCTGCTTGGCTTACTTTGCGACGCACGTGATCACATATATACTTTGAAGAGAAAAACTTTCCTTTGAACCGCGGATCAAGAAAGGTTGAGATTACAACCATGTCATTATTCTCGAGGCCATCCATTCGACGATTGAGTTCCTCTCTCAGGGTGAGGCGAAACGATTTGATCAAGGAATCTATTGGATCATCACGATCTGGTAGTGATAATAGGAGAGATTTAGCCAATACAAAGAGATCACCCGCGGTTGACGCACTAAGTTTCTCGGTCATCAGCTTGAATCCCTCAAGTGTGTAGTTATTTTTTAAATTAACATGAAGTCCGTGCTCTTCAAATCGATTTTTACTGTGTACATTCGTAGGGCATCCTCAAGCTCACTATGACGAACCAACATGTCCCTCAGGGTGTTCCAGCGCGTAGAAACATCCTGAATTGGAGTCAAAGTAGTTTCCTTCTTTAGCTGTATGGTCTGAATTTTTTACAATTCTGCCTGAGCGGTAGGCGAATGGTTGAAGTGACCAGATATCTTACGAACACGAGCGAAGCAGTCGATGATGGTGCGTTGGCTCTTAACTGCCTCCGTAACGACGAGATGTAGCTGGTCGTTCGCGCAGTCAAAGCTGGAAATGCAACCCAGCTTCATAGCTTTTTTACATTCGCACCAGCATCACGAAGAACCACATTACCATTTCCAATGCAATGCTCCACCGCTTGAGCATTTTGTGAAACATTTCGTTAATGTATTCTAATGTGTGGCGTTCATCTAGCTCAGTAGCGCATAGAACAAACTTCTTCCTTCTGAAACTTTCGTCGTAGCAATGTGCAGTTAGGCTCATCAAGCAAACCTTAGCAGAGTCGTTTGTCCAAATGGCCGTAGTGAAAGAGAGCTTGGCATAATCGAAGAGGAAATGACGCACCTTTTTTGAAACTGATTCATAAATATCTGGCAGTATTATTTCGCTGTAATACTTTCTGTATTCAGTTTCTAGAGGGCGCTGCTTTATGGACAAATCTAATAAAACCAAGATCTTCAACGTGATTGAATGGTAGATCATCAATTGAAATCATTCCCCAATCAATTTGTCTAATTCGATTGACTTCGCATCAGAATTATCCTACTGCAGATTACTGTCAATTGCCTTTTGGATAGTGATTTGTTTTCATTGTCTCAAACTTTGCCAATGCCATCTCAGACGATGGCTTAACTGTTTTATTCTCCTGCTGCCGTTCTTCCCGAAATTAATTTGTACTACTGGTAAGCCTTCTTGTGAACCGATCGGAGATGATTTACAAGTGGTGTAGTAGAACTACCAGCACGAGAGTAAGATTTTTTGCAGATATTACATCTGGCGAGCTTGACTTTAGAACTGTCGCTGTTGCAAGAGAAATATGTCCAGATCGGACTGTTGAGTTTTAAATGGAAGGCATTAATTAAGGAAATAAAGCTGAAATAAATATAATTGTATATTAGGTAAATTAATGTACAGTCTGTTCTCTCTAATAGTCCACCAGTGGGCAAAGAGCCCCTGGTGCCTATTGGAGATCATGGACTAGTAGTTACTTACGAAACATCAATGGTAATATACAGTGGACTCCGTAATATGAAAACAGGGATTATGCGAACAAGATTTAATTCCCAATTCCCATACAAATAAATGCAATGAATGAACAGCAAAAGGGAGTATGAACTGTGTAAGAAAGTAAGCATATCTGGCATTTATATTAGTCCACCTGTAGATAAAGTGTCCCCATTTAGACGTTAATTAACTCAAATAACGATATGAAAAATATTAGAGAAGTAGACTCAATTACTTATTTCGAAGAATAATTGAATTGCATCTATTTAGTTGACTATACTAGTCAATCCATGGTCCAGAATTTTGAGTGCGTATCATTGCCTTATGTATAGAATGCTATGGCAGAACATATAATCAAGACCATTTGAAATGGTATTCAAATCACAGACGGTACAATCATCCAGAAGTTTGCCACGGCCCTTGAACCCAGATGTGACATTATTATGTATAGTAATGGTATATAAGCCCCAAGTATATCCCAGGTAACTGGCGACCCCCCACTTAGTTAACCATTGACCCCCATAGGGGGGTCGCGAACCCCAGTTTGGGAATCACTGGTCTAAGTTATGTATTATTGAAATCTCTATAGAAAAGAGGATTTTTATGTAAATAGGAATTCCTCTCAAAAAATATTTCATTTATTCATATTTTTCGTTCAAGTGAAGTTGAAATAATTTGTAATTTAATTTAAAACATAACTTATATATTGGGGACAGAAGAAGTTGTGTGAAGATCATACATTTATAGCTGTTGGATTCTAAAAATTAGAATATCACAGTTAATTCAAATTTAAAAGAATTCGAAGTGTTTGCGAATTCCTGAAGATAGAAATTTTGAATATTTTGAAAAATATTTTGAAATTTTTGAAACAGGAAATAAAGATGTAAATTTAGCACGTTTGAAAGTTAAAGATAATATGGTTAGTAAGCTGAAGGAAGCGTGCAATAGGTTTAAAATTAATAAATTTATGAAGAGTGTAATTAACTATCGTAATGTGGCAGACTATGTAGTGAAATCAAATATAAATAGGAATTCTACTGATAGGAATTATTACAGCCGATATTTTGGGTATTTAGTTCAGACAGGCTAATAAGTTAATGGTATTTTCTAGGGCTTAAACGAATATTCGAAATGTAACGAACGAACATTTTTCTAACCTTTTTTATCCGTTTGGATAACTAAGCATTAAATTAATTTTAAGACACAAAATAATTGGAAAATAGGTATTTGTTAATCATGAAATGGTTAAATAATAGTTACAAAGTGTTTTATACACAAGTTAACTAATAATAAGCTAGTTCAGGTAGGAATTTCTATTTACGATCTCTCTCCAAGCTAAACAAAAGTAATGTTGTCCAAAAGTAGTTAACGAATATCCGTTTCAATCTAATATTCGTCCAAACGAATATTCGTCCAAACGAATATTCGTTCAATCAATTCGAACAAATATTCGAATATTCGGTATATTCGATCAGCCCTAGTACTATTTTCAGGTAGAGGTGCTAAAATAATTGATACATCGGACCTTCCACAAGTTTATAGGCAACAACTAAATAAATCATAATGGATAATATTCTGAACAATTAACGGTGGATTTAGTGGTATGATTAATTCAATACCTCGTATAAATAATAAAATAAAACTACAGTGGAACTCTCTTAGCACGTACTCGGCTTAAGACGTACTCTCGGATATTACGTACTGTTCTCTAATAACCGATTTTTCCTCCTATCTGATAAAAATGATTCGGTTAATACGTACTCGGATAAGACGTACCAATTTATATTCCTAATTAAATAAAATGTATGTATTTTAATTCGGTTAGTACGTACTCTAGAAAACTATCAGCAGAACTCAGGCATTATTTGGTTTAAGTAAATAGGTGACAACTAAAATACTTTAATCATATCGTTAAGTATGTTATATACTTGTATACCATACATCAGAGTTTTTTTTAAGGCCGATCTTGGTGTAAATTTTGCATCAAGATTATTTGGAGTTACTCTACGATTTGGGTCGGCCTGGGCCTGTGCAGTGTTGAGTTACACCAAGGCCGCGCTGAGTTACATCAAAGTCTCAACCTTAAAAAAAACCCTGCCATACATCGATTCACATCATTGAACAAGTCATTATTGCGACTTGTGGTTTATGCACACGGATAAGAAGTACCTCGGTTAGTCCGTAATTTTTCTTGTCTCCCAAGGTGGTACGACTTAACCGAGTTCTACTGTATATAAATAGATAACCAAAGAGAATTGCCTTTATTAATTAATAATTAATTGTAGTAATCGGAATGTCATCCAGGCTTATATATGAACTCCCGAAGAACGAAGTCCAAGTACTTTCCTTCGTTATAAAGCGAGTTCACTTCGAATAGTGGAATTTAAAGGATCAATGATCGAACGAATATTTGTTTGAAAGAATAATAAAGTGAAAAAAATATTCGTTAACTACTTTTCGACAAAAACATGACTTTTGTTAGTATTGGAGAGATCGTAATTAAAAATTCCTACTTAAACTGGCGAGTAATATCTAAAATGCATATTAAAGACAAAATTATGGTAACATACACGAAAAACTATTCTCCACTGTTTGTTGAATCTTGAAGTTGATTTAATGCTTAGCAATCAAAACTAACGAATATTCGAATATTCTATAGTTTAGAAAAGTTCGTTACATTTAGAATATTCGTTTGAGCTATAAGCAAATAATAACAAAATAATTTCGGGTTATGGGAACAAAAAATTGCGATTATAAGTTAAAAGACAATTAACTTACAATTATTAATAGCTAAGATATTAAACAACATTTATGTAGTAAAGGTATAAAGTGGAAATGTATTTTCTTAAAGAAACATGATAATTTATGAGTATTTTTAAATATTTATCTTAGTTATTAAAAGAAGGAAAATAATTATATTTCAGGAGAAAAGAATTGGATAAGCTCCTTCCAAAAGCAGTAGGGTATGAAACAAGTACGGATTATTTAAGAAAATACATGGATGCCATCTCTCTACTTGGAATTGCATAAAATACGTACCTTTATTGCTGCAAACAGAATAATAAAGTGTTTATTACTGATTATAAGTATATTTGCATTCCAAAAATTTGACTTGTTTGCAAATTATGCAGAGATTAGGTTGCAACGACAATCTGCTATTATTAATTGTAACCCAATAGAATAGGAACTAAAAAGAAAATTAATTAAGTGATAGATTACGTAGCATAACAATAATTGAAGTTATGGCTTAAAATAAAATTATATATTAAAAAAGTAGTGAGCAATGCATTAATTAGGGGGAGCGAGTTAGAACTTAGAATATACCAAATAAAGTACCTATAAAGTTTGAATCGATTCGGATTATATCTTTTATTGAAAAATTGAGTTCAAATTAGAAAATAAAACACAAAAAACATCGATTTAAGGCGTTTTAAACAGCTCATTTGACTGTTATTCAAGGAATATTCGATAATCAAATGAAGTTGAGTAAACCTCCGTGAATCCCTCAGATGACTGATCCAAAATAAGATTTATTTAAATCTGATAACTAGAAGTGAGTCAAATAACTGACTGAAGTGATCCTAGGCGAATACTAAGTCAACTTCAAATTCATATAATTTTGAGGAATTCAAATAAGTCAGTTTTATTAGTAGTAGTACGTAAATCGAAGAAATGACATATCCCTATATCATTTAAATTTGTATTATTTTGGCACAAGAACAAGAATAGATGAAATATAATTTACTTAGTAGATAGTGAGAAGAAATGCTTATGCACACAACATGAAAAATTTGTTAACTTCACTAAAGCATTAGTCTAGTAAAGACAAACCAGACATGTACGGGGTCTGGACTGGACCGATCGGTTTCAGGTCAGTTCGGTCAGCTTATTTTCAAGTGCGGTCTGCGGTCGGGCAAAATTAGATATTAAACGGTATGGACTGTCCATCGGTCTAGCCAGTTCATCGGCCTGGACTGGTCCATCGGTCTGGATTCATCCTAGATTGGACAAACGATGAGGCTCTGATAGGGTTGCCAATCCAATCCAATACAATCGACAATCCAATCCAATCGAGCCAAATTTGGACAATCGGCAATCGAAATTTCGACAATCGATTATCCGGATGACAATCCAATCGCAATCGACAATCCAAAATATCATCGATTTTTTTGGATTGTTTCTCCGATTTTTTTCGATCGTTTACTCCTCAGTATTATATCAAAAGAGTTATGTTTTCATCATATGTTCTAACTTAAAACATATATTATTGGGTATAATTGACGAACAATTGAACATTTTAAATTTTGGCATTATTTAGAAATTGAAAAAACAAAAAATCAAAAAAATCGATGAAAATTCATCGACCAATCGATACAAATCGAACCAATCCAATCGATGAAAAATGCAGCAATCCAACCCATAATCCAATCGATGAAAAATGCAGCAGAATCGGCAATCGAAAATCTTCTCGATTGGATTGGATTGGCAACCCTGGGCTCTGATCCGTTATTGCCCATTGTTAAAAAGCACATAAGTAATAATTATCGTTTAAAAAAAGTGGATATAATAAGCCACTATACCATGCAGTCTGAACGGTCCAAATAAGGGATAAAACGAACTGTCCGGTTCATCAGTTTGGAGTGATACATCGGTCCGGACCATTCATGTTTAGGACCGCTTCTTCGGTCTGGGCCGGTCCAAACCGGTCCAGTCCGATCAATTAAATTGCCGGACCGTAGCATCTCAAAGACATACTACTGGTTACCTACAGGAAAATATCAGACATTATGTGGACCTCCTCCCAATGACCGTATTAGAAATTTTAAGATCTTGTGGAACCCAGGGAGGGTACCACAGAGATCAAGATATCAGAAGAAAAAAAACTTCAAATCAGTGTAGCCAATCCAATCCAATCGAGAGAACTCATCGATAATCGATTGCTTAATTTTGAAACGATTGGATTTTCGATTGGATTGTCCAAAGTTTACATCGATGGATAATTATCGACGGATCTATATAGATTATCGAATTTCCCCGAGTTTTTTCGATTTACGAATAAGGAGAATAATATTAATATATTTGATTGTTTGTCCGAAAAAGTATGAAAAATATGACAAAATTATAGCGAATGAGTTAAACACCTCCATGAAATTGTAAATTCAAAAGTTTTGTTATTTGCTGATACACCCTGTACTATACATACGGTAACCTTTTATGTAAATAGCCATGTAGAATCATCTAATATGCTGCTATAAGCTTAAATGTCTAAATTAATACTATTGTTGTTCAAATAATTTTGGCCTGTAGTGGACATATTTCTTAATCATGGACAAGATAAAGAACAATAAATTTATATTCTATAAATTAAAATAATCTATACACAATCGATGCATAATCGATAAATAATCGATAGAAATCGATGAATTATCGATAGAAAATCGATATTTAATCGAAAAATACTCGATAGAAATCAACATATTATCGATAAATAGTCTATAGAAATTCATAAATAATCGATTGAAAATCAAGAAATAATCGATAGAAAATCAATACATAATCGATAAATAATTGATGATTTTTATCGATCATCGATTGGATAGGATTGTGAGATCAGATCATCGATTGGAATGGTTATCGATATCGATTGTTAAAATTTACATCGATTGGAATATGGAATCGATGTAAATTCAACCCTGCTTCAAATGCACAATTTGGTCAAAAGTGAATATATATAAATGAATTCTAAATGTACCATGTGTGATATAAACGTGGTTAAAAGAAAAAATCTATACAATAAATATTTATGGTGTTATTCATCAAAAACCAAGGCCAAAAAATATTAAGTAATGAAAACTCATCATGAAGATTTTAATAATATTAATAGTACTGTATGTTAAATGAAATGTATTAAGTTTGTTCTTTCAAATGACACTAACGATCACGCTTGTTAGGTCGGTTCGCGATAAAATACCACCACACACCATAAGCTTCGCGGTTGGTGTGTGGTTTAAATAATACTTATAGTATAAGTTATAGCTCAAATAGCACTCAAATTCAACAATGTAAAATATCAATGAAAGTCATCATTCAATAATGAGTTGCATAAATGTGATGTGACCAACATGTCCGTATAATAAATGTACATATCCTAATAAATTTCAGATTGTATCTGGTAGAGGGTATGAATTATGTGTGATTGAATTTTAAATGTTTTCAAAATGTGAGAAATACGTCAAAACTTGGCGAGGAGTTTGAAATTACGAGTGGAAACCTTAACTTGTTTCTCCGGGAAAAAGTTACCCCTATAAGCCAGAACTCATATTACGAGACGGTCCAGTTTCTTCAATAAACTTAGAACATTAAAACAAATATAGATAATACACATATAATAGTATATATATGCGGGATCCGCATTCGACCCGTGCAGAATCATCAAAATAAACATACCTTACAGACAACTGGATGTTTCTTGGTCGGTCTACACACACACACACAAACACGCGCATTTCTTCGTAGTGTAACATATCCAATCCGAAAAAATCGGTTTTCTTGATAAATTTTTACACTGGTGGCAGCCAAAGGCGGGCCAATGGGGGTGAAGGGGACTTAAGCCCCATTATTCTTTAGGAAACCTACCCTCTGAGCACAACATCATCATACATATCCTCCATAAATCCCCAACCCCCCAGCAAAAATCCTGGGGCCACCTCTGGTGATAGTGGCTGCTTTTTCCTAGCAAACCTTCAAATCAAATCTAATCGACTTATAATCTGTATTATTATTCTCAGCGAAAATTTCAAGCAATTTTGGATATCATATTACCCTATTTAGAAGATTTTTCCAAGAACACTGGAATTAATCAGGAATGTGTCAACATACCATTCTCAAATTATGTGACTACCCAATCGAGTGACCTCTCTTCGACTCCACTAGCATAATTTACTCAACACCCCGGGCCTCTAAAATGTGATTTGATAAATTTTAGAGATTTACGATAAAAATAGAAGATTTTCAGGTAAATCTTGCAAATTCATGAAACCATATTTTTGTCCATAATTACACCCAGGTAAGATTACTGGAGTTGAAATAGAGGTTACTCGGTTGGGTAGGGACCATACCAACATTTCCCAGATTAACTTTCTCAATTAACATATAATCAACTTATTTTCACCATATCTGCACCCTGCGCATAATTACCACAAATTAAATATATCACATGACCCTATTTGGAAACAACGCTGGAATATATCAGGAATGTGTCAACATTCCATTCTCAAAATATGTCCCTACCCTAGGCGTCGTAACCCGCCCGGGTGCCCGGAAGGGTTGCCCCTATGCTACTAACACTATACCCGGAGTTTACCCGGAATTTCCAGGCGGCCCGAAGGATTGACCTTTGCATTTACGACGCCTATATTACTATAGAAAAGCAGACACTGCCACCCGTAAAAAAATTGCCATAACGGATTTCATCGGATGCTAAATATCTTGTTCTAGGAAGAAATGCGCTTCTAAAGTTACTAAATCAGATTTGTAATACAGTGGAACCTCTATAAGTGGGAGCATGGGACGGCGAAAATTTCAATTGCCCCCCATTCCCCGGTAATAAAATTCAATTGGAAAAACATTATATATGCTATATTATACAAAGTATTCATATAACACACACATTAATGCACGTTATAGTTATTATTTGTATATTATGACAATTTAGTTAACTGCTGATCTACACTAGGTGATTTATTCTAAAAACATCAGAGTAGATCAATCGAAAATATTTTTTCTGTAGAACTTTAGAGTCGATTTATTGGAAATATTGTATTATTTTATAAGAATCATGTTAGGATTTGTCCATTCCCCCCATTTATGGAGGTTGTTTTGTATGCAGATAAAAACTCCTTGAAATTTATGGTCCCCCATTCCCCACTTCCCCGCTTATAGAGGTTCATTTGTATGGATATATACGAATATGGTAAAAAATTCCCCACTTATGGAGGTTCCCCATTTATAGAGACCCCACTTATAGAGGTTGCACTGTAATTATTTTAGTTAGGAGCCATTTTGAAACTTCAACAACCAGACTAAATAGAGAGTTTAGTACATTAGGTATTCAATAAGACGTTTTCATAAATTACAAACAATTAACAGTAGAACAAAAAATGTTCATTCCACAAAAAAATAAATTACATACAATAAAAATAATTGAAAACCAAGTAGTACAAAATAATTACCAGCTCCTCGAGGTCCCAAAGGAGCAACAACATTTTCATTCTTAGAAAATATATGCTGAGGGATATTATGGTATTCTGCTTCTTTAGTAGCGATACACTGATACATTGTAACAAGAAGATCAATATCTTCATCTTCTCTAAAGTTATCTCTTGAAAATACATCAGAAAGAGAATATAGGCCAACTGCATATGGACGACGTACAAAAACCTACATAATTATACAATAAAAATACACTAGAAATCGGGTTTTTCTAACCATTTCAGTTTAGGAAGAATAGTTAGAGTAAATGAATTGCTATAAATTCCTAGAATAAACCGATACACACTGGGCAAAAAGGGGAAATAGACATTTTGGCAAAAGATAGCCTCAGATAAAGTATTATTAACGGATAGGTAATTGATAGCTGAAACCGAATCGCATCGAAAAAATGAATTATGTAATCGCAAAACAGTGGTTTTGGTTGATCAAAGGAATTTTTTGCTAAATTATATTTTTTATTTTGTAACAATACTATATTATTCACCGATTATTAATTATCATAAATCTGAACTTGGGAAAAAAAAAAGTCAACTCATATTAAAAGATAATTTAATATGCATTAAATATAAAGAGTAGATCTTTAAAAACTCTTAAAACCGGAGCCGTTCTAGAAACCAAAGTTGTCAATGCGGGAAAAAAGTTAGCTGATAAATTTCTTCGAATTTAATAAAATTATTATTTAAATTATTATATACTGAAATTAGAAAATCGTGAATTAATTCCGGAAATGTTAAATCGCTTCGAGCCCAATTTCCTCCATTCAACCCTTGAAGTATTCGGAAATGTGAGCACGGTACGTGGTATACCGATGGTATAATTTGGTATAATTAATTATACCAAATTAGGAACTGTTCGGTATAATATTCTAAACTTCCATTACACATTTAATATACCTACATCTATACTACCCTAAATACTCGAAATATACGTGGTATATTATGGTATAATATTGGTATAATCTAGGTGTAATCTAGGTAAATTCAATAAATATTAAGCATCAGGTGATATACCGAAACTAGACACTAATTTGGTATAATTGGTTATACCTAATTATACCATCGGTATAGCACGCACCGTAAATGTGAGGTATGACGTCATCATGGAGAAATTTGATACCTCGAAACACAATCATCACAAGCTCCTGAACATCGGTAAAAATTTCCCGGAGGTTTGACGAAATTGGGATAACAGTCCGAGGGCCATCTTCAATGCTGCACCTACCGACCTTTACTCGACGTGCCCATTCCTTTACAGTGGGATACGATAGAGCACCCCCATGATAAAAAGGTAGTCGGTACGAAACTATATGTAGTCTCGTGGTCAAATTTGATTGATATGGGGTTTGAAGAAAAGTTGACGCGTAAATGGTAAATTACTTGTAGATAAAAGTATAATAGCAGGATTGAATAATTTGAATTGCTCAACTGCATTAATAGGTATTCGATGTGACCATATTATGGTATAATAGGCATTCAATATAATAAATTTGGATTAACTACTATGAACAAAGGGAGTATAATTTCTTGTATGGCCTAGGTAAAAAGAAAATCCGGATTTTTTATTTTTGAAAAAATCTTGTTTTTATCAACCCTTGCTGAGAAGTAATTTTACTTAATTGGGCCTTATTCACTAAAATTCTTAACTTTTGTCTTCATTTAAAATCTAAGAGAATTAATTATAAATCGAGGAAGAATGCATAAATGGGCTATCCAAGTGCAAGGTTAAAGGTGTATCCAACTCAAATATCTGTGAAATCTAACAACCAATGTGGAATTTCGTAAAAATGATTAAGAAAAACTCTAAGAATATGACGCCATGCTATCTTAAGATAAATTGGAAAAATGGTGGAAATATTTTTCATGACAACCAAGATAATAAAAATCGTGCCCCTAAGTGCAATTAAACGGTCATTACGCACCATTTTTCAGTCAGAAATTTGCGGATAAAGGAGTTGCTTGCCTACGAAGAAAAACATATACCATCCGGCCAAAAGTATTTGATGAACAATAATTTGTATTCATGCATTTAAACTTCTAGCAGTAAATAATATTTGTAGACCTTCAACATGGATGTTGACGAAAAGATATGATTAATTAAATAATTTGGGAATTTACATTGTTATGGAGGTCTTTAACTCAATAACTATATAATTAGCAATTATATATATAAATTCTGAAATTTTTGAGGCAATTAGAATATACAAATCGAATTACTCAATGTGCATAATTTCTAATCATTACGATTATTTTCCAATGAGATACAGACACATTCCCATTGAGCCACTTGTGTTACAAGTGGAACGTGGCAGGAACAATTATATTACTTCATGTATATTGCATACAATAGTACAAATGACTTAAAATCATAATCTCACGAATTTATAACTATAACAAGGTATTTAATAAATTAAGGAACAATAATATATAAGGGTTCTCATTTCAATACCAACTCCTACGTATAGCAATTCCCGCAGTGGCGGCGCGAGGGGGGGGGGGGGCGAGGGGGGGCCGACCCCCCGCGCTTTGATCCGGCACCCCTGTGTTGGGGCGGGAATTCGCTTGTCTGTTATAGGATTACTTAATTTTAATGCGGAAATGCTATACGGCCTGGACAGGCAGTCCATAATTTTCTGTTTTGCTGAGATGCCCCACGTATACTATTATAGGACAGATTATTTAACTAAGTTTGTCATTAAAAATATCGATTTTGGTTTGAATGTGAATTTTGGAATGTCTACAACTATTGGGTTTGCCCTGCACTGCATAGGTCCGCCCCCCCCTTCGCCCCCCAATGGGGCTGTGCTGGCGCCGCCCTTGAATTCCCGCTAATAAATTATAAGCCAAACCTGATTTAATCTACCAGATGGGCGGTGATATCGATTTTCAGCCCGATTAGCATAATATACGGCCGGTTGTTAGGGAGAACATGACTCAGACCACATTTTAGTCATAATCAACTTAGTGAGGAGTTTAGCTTTAATTATAAGTCTAGTCGTGACCTACGTTATATAAGGCCTATGGACCAACTTTGTGAAACTGGACCATGGATTAAAGGAAGGCTATTGATAAATAGGTTATTTATCGTTATCTAAATAACTAGTAGTGATAGACCTCATAAATGTTCTATAACTATATAGGAACATGTATCAAGGAATACATAGCACCCTTCAGAATTGAGCCATGCCATCATTTGATTACGTAATCGTTATTTTTGGTGGGTATTATCGTGTTTTTATAGCCCGCTTTTAACATAGTTAGACGCGTTATAAATGTTCAAAATTGGAACTTGATGATGCCCATAACTAGTTAAATGAAACATATTGAAATTATAAATGGAATATTGACACATTCCTCGGTTGCCAGGGAAATATATATTTCCTAAAATGAGCCATAACTCAAAAACTATCTATTTTATGTGCACTAGGCTAGTGCTGATCTATCCGCAATAGGTAACTTCCTATTTATTGATAAAACATTTTCTAGGCCTAACTACAGTAATTTTTGAGATAATGAGTGTATTACCTCATAAGGAATTAAGTGCTAATTATCTTATTATCTCAAAAAAAAGTATGCTGAACACGAATTTCGCATTAAAAAATGTATAACATGAATATTTGCTGTTGTTAACATAAATAGGTAAACAAATACCGTATTCCACGAATAAGCGCCGGGGGCTTGAATAAGCGCCGGGTCAATAAAAATGACATCGATAAGATAAAATTTAAACACATTACTAGATCACTGTAATGTAATTCCATTGATTTTGGCAACTTCACAAGGTATACTGTTGGTGGAAACCATTAGAACCCACTTAAATATTATATTCTGGATTTTTCACAAAATTTCAGGATAATTTTTGGCCCACGAAAACAATAAGCGCCGGGGCGCTTATTCGGGGAAATACTGAAATTCAAATTCAAAATCAACCTAGAACTTTAAATTCAATGAGTATCATAGGTTAACAAGGTATGCCATGGCCTACATAATATACGGCTATATATGTCACTGAAAAGGCCAAGAAACGAGAAGTCCAGTATAAATTTTCATTCTAAGCTGAACTATGCCTCAGTGGCGCCCAAGTTTACAAAATGTCGGGATGGGGACTCACTTGATTGAGCTAATATTTAAAAGGAATACACGGGCGTCGCACGGCTCTGAAAACTCTCCGGCCAAACAGTTAAAGCGGTCATGGGCAAAACCGGACCCTAATATATAATATAGTAAATAAATGAAAACTGGTCCGGCCATGCAGCCGGACCGCGTACTAAGCCTATGGAATATATAAGTGTTACCACAATTCTCTAAATGAAAATTTAAATTAGATATCAAAAGTTAAAATAGACTAATAATGAATCCATACTAGTCAGTATAAATTCTAGCTATTTACTCTATTTGGCGCATTTTGGCGCTTTTCTTGATACTTTCTAATAATTTTATAATAGGGAAACTAAATAGGGATATACTGCATACACCAAAGGCTACTAAATAACAAAATGGCGACAAACTAAAAATATTTAAAAATTAAAAGCAACGAAATGCTAAAATACAAGTATTATAGTGGGGTCATAAATTAAGATTCCGTGACCAACCTCTGGCTAGTTAAGTTTTATGCCGGATTCTGATACTTGAGGATATATCTCGCGAATTAAGCTCCCATGCCGCTCTGGAAAGTTTGGGCAAACTTTCTAACCGCGACAAATTCAAAGGGCCCCCGGCAATCATTTTGAAATATTAAGCACAATATCTGAACATTTCATAAATTGAGATTAGAGTGTTTTTGAACAGTATACAATAAGTACTAGCTGCACTGAAACTTTCAAATCAATTGGGACCATACTTTGAATGTAGTAACCTTTTGAAGATTATTAAGTCATTTGTCACCATGGGAGGTCTGTTGCATGATATGTTGAGACGCGTGAGATTTTGAGAGAGACTATTAGCAAAACATGGATGTGCTATTAGAAATTATACAGTGATATTTTGAGACGCTTGAGAATTTGAGACACTACTATAAAAGTAATTTTCGGTAATGCGGAAATGGTTCGAATTTTTCAAAATAGGAAATAGTTCGAACAAAAAAGGAAATAGTTCGAATTTCATTTTGGATTGTTGGACCATGGATTCAAGCCGGGATTTTCTCATATCCATGGTGCAGCAACACTAAAAAATTCGAACAATTTCCGGTTTTGGTTTTTCGAACAATTTCCAGTTTTGGTTTTTCGAACCATTTCCAGCATACCTAATTTTCTACTTAATAAATTTTTTTATTATGAATTACAGATTCTTACAATTTTGAGACGATAGTATAGATAAACTATAGAAACATAGATGTGATAGCTATATATTGTTTTGAGACACTGGTATATAACAATTTATGGCTTGAATACCTGTTTTGAACGTCACACTATATTTAGTATTCTATCTGTAATATTTATCCCCTTATAATTAACTTAATTACTGAATTATAGCAAGTTATCCCAGTAACCAATTTCCAATCAGAAAATTATCCAGTAGCATCCTCCTTAATATGTCAAAATCTCCCCTTCACCACTCCATCTCATCTCCTCCTCCTCTCCCCTCCCACTTCCCAAAATGAAACCAGAGCAAATATAGTAGGAAGATTAAAATTAGGTAAATTTATTAGCTATTACTTATAGTAGTTATTAACTTTGTATAACCAACATACGAAATTATAATACACAGTGTCATTTACTCCAATAGCCAACACTACCTTATCTGATTACGATTAAGAAAATAATAGAAACAATATATTTTATACAAAATTTGTTTTTTTTAATGTCAAAACCTTTTAATTTCTCCAGAATTTCAATAATCTAATCCTTGATTTCTTACAATTTATGGTTACTTCCAAACAATTTTATTGGGCATATAAATAATCACAACGATTAACTTCTCACTAAATGTACTAGGCGAATGTCTAGAAAGAGATATACATATATTTATAAGATAAGTAAAAGGTTAACTATTTTTTCAATCAGTTTTTATTGTATTAACCAATTATTATTTTTGGGGGCCTCCTCCTTTTACCCAGACACAGTGGAAACCGCAGATCTATAGGCATTCAATCGGCCCCCATTTTTAATTAAATTACCCTTTGTTCGTATGTGTGTAACGTCATAAGAAAATGAGCATCGCATTGATGCGCCCTGATAATGCGGTTCCCAGTCTACAAAAAAACTCTCAAAGGAAAATAGGTTAAGTTACACTAATTAATTACTCAAAACTATGAAATTAACCAGTATTACAGTGAACTCCAAGTCGGCTATAAATCGGCTTATAACGAAGTTCAATGGTCCGGACATCCTTATATTTGACTATACTATATTCATAGAAATCGATATAATGAAATTCTCTTTTGGCGAAGATATTTATTTTAGACATAATCTGAAGTTGTTCCATAAGTCTTGTAATTCGTGTTCAGCATTGATACGACAAGTTGATAGTGGTCGAAGTAGTTTTGGATATAAAGGATGGCTGTACGGTTATCTATGGCTCTGTGTAAACTCCAACGCACCTCGCGAATACTGAGTCTTTCGTTGTGTAGAAGTTATTGGCAATGTAGACATCGGCACCAAGAATAGCAGAAGCAGACTAAATTTCCACATCTGTTTCCCAAATGGATTCACGATTCATAAGTCTTTGTGTGCTAAGGTATGCACACGGTATCTTTCGTTTGGTTTTAAAATACCATCCTAATTTCCTTGTTCCTTCACTGGCGATAAAGCGAGAGATGAAGGAGCGAAGATGTAGGTGGCTGTTTTCACTCTCAGTAATTAATTTGGATATGCATCGAAATAGACAATTACCATCTCCTTCGATATGTTCCGCTTCGCAAGGTTTCAAAACCGCTAAGTAATCCAAACGCTATTAAATGGTTGTCTAGAAACTGAATCAAATGATATCCCCAACATACCGCATTTACTACGCTGCCAATTTTCATCTATCACTGTGATCATTGGGTCCATCGGTGTGTCGTATGTATAACGAAGCGGAACAACGTCGTGAATAGATTCCCATAGCATTGTGTTTAGATACTGCATTCCCTAAATATTAATTTGTTTACAATTGGAATTAATATAAGAATGATTTTAATGTCACAACCAGAGTAACCGCGACGGCGTACTGTACGGTACGGTACGGTACGGACTTAGTACGCAGATTATCCTTCCGTACCGTACTTACGCACTCTGTACGCACTCGGTACGCACTCCGTACGTACTTATTTAATGATAGTATAGAATCCTATCTCTTAGCACTTGATTCTTTTTTTAAATCGAATAATAAGTTATGTAAATTATCAAGATTAACTATCCATTCTTGGTAGAAAATTCAACTTGCCTTTGTATTGGTTTGAACTTTGTGGTATTTTTAATTTTTATTGGGTTCTGTATTTTCGAATTAGATCCTTGTTTATTAATTATTTTTCGAATTATAGAAATACTTGTATATGTTATGGGTGAACTTAAAATTTGGGTGAATTTTAAGTTCACCCTGGGTAAATTCCAATTGAAATTCACCCTGGCTGAACTTAAAATTGCAATTTCCACTAGGGCAAATTCAAGTTCAGCCAGGGGAAATTAAGATTTGAAGCTACCCTGGTAGAATTTAAAATTTCCCATTATATTATTAATTTAATTTAATTAACTTATAATTTTAAATAACAACACCAAAACTATGACTATAGCTATGTACTAGTAACTAACGAACTAACTACCTACCAATTATAACTTCATTTGTTTGAAAATTAATTTGTTATTATTATTAATTCAATCAACAGTTAATTCTACATAACGTTATAGAAACAAAATAGATAAACAAATTAATGAAAATTCAAAATCAACCTAGAAGTTAGCTTTCAACGGGTATTATAGGTAAACAAGTATGCTGAACACGAATTTCGCGTTTATAAATTTCTAACATGAAAAACAAGTTACAACTATGGAAATCTTATAAAGGGATGTATATAACATCTCTTTCTACCATTTTTCATGGCAGAAAGGGTGAGGAGTAAGGCCGAAAATCGGCCTTTAACTTGAGGTGCGTAGCACCGATCCGTGCAAAGCGACCGAGACCGAAGGGCTCGTAAATATATAAATTTAGATGTACAAAGTAACTCAATTACGGATTAAAAAATTGAGAATATGAAAAACAAGGTAAACCATGGAAATGTTATAAAGGGATGTGTAAAACGTCCCTTTCCACCATTTTCCATGGCAGAAAGGGTGAGGAGTAAGGCAGCACACCGGACATAAACTTGAGGTGCGTAGCACCTATTTGTCGCAAAGCGACCTAGACCGAAGGGCTCGTGTATATATATTTGTATATTCCAAGTTGATTGAAGAATCTGGACGATTTCCAAATCTGATTGTCGGCAAAAAGCGGTAACCTTTGGATCCTACAACAAGTTGAGATTTCCACTCAAAATTTATCACACCCTGACAAGTTATGACGTCATTGTCGCATTATGAAGGATGAAAATTCACTTAATGGCACATAATTTGCGCCTTCTAAGAGAAAAAATCTGATAATTTAATAGAACGGGTACATTAATGATGCGGACACGTTGGTCACACCAGATTGCTAATATGCTTATCGCATGACGACGTGATCAATAAATATAACATTATTTAAAACTCGATTATTTTAGGCCTATTAACGGTATATAATCAATGTTAGAAGTACATAAACCACATACCAAACGCGAAAGGGTTGGTGTGTGGTTGTGTTCTGCCGAGAATCGACCTAAAACGTGAAGCGTGTTATTGATAATTAAGTTATATCTTGTTAAATATATTAATTGCCTTTACGTTATAAATAATACAAATATGAACCAATTTTCAGTACTGAACCTTAATAACATATAGATTAACAACACAGAAACAACAAGATTATCTATTCTTGGATTATAAGGATGTTTTATGCAGTGGCGTAATGAACAGTTCACATCGTATTTTTTCGGAAAAGACAGGAATATCAAGCGAATGTGGGAAATTTGGCAGGGTTGTAAGCGCCCCACCTAAACATTGCACTGATAATGATATCCAAATTTTCTTCCCACCAATGAATACTCATAGTAATTTTAATGGATCAATTTTGTACAACTTTCGTACTATAAAATTTATTGCTATCAATTTACTGATTCTAGTAAATCTCTTGCGTACAATGTCACCAAAATAATTTTGGAGATCCTTGTTCTGTAAGGTACATAGTTGTCATGTCAAGAGTTACTTATATCACGAAATGTATGTGTGATGAATTATAAAGTCACGAATTGTAGGTATCCTCCTTAAAATACAAAATCATCATTTAATTGTTGAATTTAAGTTCAGAGTTAAACTTTCGATAATTTGAAATCTCACATGACCATAGTAAATACGAAATTCTTAGCCTCAAAAATGTAATGACATTCGTAGCATTCCATTCGCAAATTTAGGTCCTTAGAATATCGAGACTTGTAACTTGACTCCACGGAGCAACCTGAATCTATAATATATTTTGATACATAAAATAATGGGTTGAATATTCTAGGAACAGCCATGGGAACTAATATAGTCGGCACATTATCAATTCAAGTCAGTAAGATTGGACCTGGCACTATTCAAACACACCTTGATAAATAGTATTAAGGGGATAGCAATACTCGGAAATTATCAATACCTGTAAACGCCTGTTATTTAGATTCTTTATTCTTGATCTTTGAGCTGTTCCCCCACCTTGAATTGGAAGGGAGGAACCAATCATCTCGGCTTCTTTAGTTTCAAAAGGTCCAAATCTGACCATTTCTATCATTAAATATAAATCTTGTGAGATATCACTAGATTCAAGGTTTAGAAATATAGAATATGTTTTTAATAATTTAACTGGGTCCTTTGGAACACCCTTCTGGTCCATACATACCCTATATTGTTCAGAAATCCTCTTTCCGAGAGTCGCATTATAAATAGAAACGAACATTTCGGTGTCAAATAACTGAAGGAAAAAAGTCAGAGTTAATAATGAATGCACGGAATTGAGAAATACAGTGGTGTTCGCCTAATAGCAAGTCGCATTTTGCACGAAATTTGATTGCTAATAGGCGAACTTGCTATTAGGGGAACAAAAATAACATTAAATGCTCGCTTGGGGACAGAAAATACCTTGCTAAGTAGGAAATATAAATTGCCATATCATTGGGTGAAATTGATATGCCTAAATAAATGCATTTATCTTCTACACATCAAAACAATAGAATTATGATAAGTAATTAAAGAGTTGATTTGATGGCCTTAAGGATATACAGCAGGGTTCCACAAACTAGGTTTTTCAGGCCGCATGCAGTGGCGGCGTCAGGGGAGCCATGCCCCCCCCTCTTTTGAGGCTGGCCACCCCTAGAATAACATTGTTGTACAGTATGGCCCCTCCAGAGCTCCCCTACCTGAAAATCCTGGCGCCGCCTCTGGCCGCATGCGGCCTGAAACAACCTTGTGTGGCCTGATAGCCTAATGGAATTTTGCATTATGTGTGGCCAGAGAGACATTTTGAATTTTAATCTGCCTGTACACATATACACACTGATTAATGTACTAGCATAGATGACTCAAGAATAAGGATACAGTAGATGTCGGATATAAGCACACCGGTTATAAGAACATATCGGATATAAGCACACTGTGTTGGAAAACGTTTGCCATCTAACCTGTATTATTTATGTCGGTTATAAGAACATGCCGGTTATAAGCACCTTAAGTGCAGTTCCCGACGATGTGCTTATAACCGGAATCCACTATATACTATTACAAATGTAAACTACACCAAGGATGAGTACGAAGGCCATTTTATTACCCAACCACAATATAATTTTTGTTGTAAAAGTCACATTCAACTTTCAGTTTATAAGAGTTTAATTCAAAAATATGGCTGTCTCACTATTGTTTCTTGTGATAAGTATCCTTAATATATTAAGTAGTCTGTAATAATATATATTTTCGATTTATTTCATGATAATTCACTTTACTATAATCTTTAATATTCAAATAATTAGCAAATTATGCCCAAATGTTTAATTGATTCTATTAATCAATAAGTAACCTCTAATTACTTACAAAAACTATTCAATAGTTACATACTCCACGCCATTTCAAATAAAATTTTAATTTTATGAAGTAATAGGAGACATAAACTATTTAAATGTCTTTGATTGGCAGATTGAGGAAAATATGGATAAGAAACTTCGAACTCACGTTTGATGTGGATTGCTTAAAAAATGTATTATTTTGAATAGACAATTACATACAGTGGAACTCGCTTAGTTCATACTCGGCTTAAGACGTACTCTCGGACAATACGCACTATTCTCTAATTTCGATTTTTCCCCCAATCAGATGTATTATAAATAATTCGGTTAATAACTAATCGGATAAGAAGTTCTTCGGATAAGACCTACCGATTTTTATTCTCTAGTAAAATAAATCTATTATATTTCGGTTGGTACGTACTTAAAAACTGTCAGCTGGACTCAGTTAGTAATTTGATTAAGTGTGTACGTGACAACTATAATTCTTTAATCTTATCGTAAGATTTGTTAGAGTCTTGTATTCCCTACATCGTGTTCATTTCATCTAACAAGTCCGTAAGAGACTGATGGAATATGCGAAAGTGGATCCGGATCCGGTAAATCCGGTTCCGGCCGAAACTGTAGATCCAGGATCCGGCGAGATCCAGGTCTGGCCGGAACCAAAAAAGTGGATCCGGTGCATCTATAATATCTGCTCCAAAATCCATTTAATCTAGAATAAAAATTCCAAATCCGTTCCATACCGTAAATTACGAATTTGAAATCCGTAAATCTGTAATCAATACGGACCCTCTGTACATTGCTGATTTTTAAATCTAATAAATCTTAATGAATTCCAAATCCATACGGATTTCCTGATTCAGAAGACCTTGCAAAATGCAAATCTCTATGGATTCCCGAATTCCATTCGAATTTCCAAAATTTTAAACGTTTGCCCAATCCATTTTTAATTGCATATGCATACAGATATCTAGATGCAGATGGTTGATTTAGAAGTCTTTCTAGTATGTATAATGTGTATATTTGTTTAAATTTAGGAGGTACAAAGTACATTCTCAATCCAAAAACCATTATAACATATTACCATAAAGCATTTTTGATAGATTTGAGAATAATTTCAAAATCAATTAAAATCCAATATTTACAGATTTTGGAACGGCTTTGAGATTTTTTTGAAATTCGTTCCGAAATCCGTAAATCCGTAATCCATCCGGACCCTCTGACTGTAAACATTGGATTTAACGTCATAGGCTTTATCGACAAATCGATGATAACGACTTTTCTCCTGCCTAGAGGTAAGTAACAGTATTAGAAGCTACTTCGGATTTGGTGACATATCGGCTATAGTGACCTTTTTAGCTTGTCCAAACGAGTGTTGTTAAATCCAATGTTTACTGTATATTGTATGAAAATTAAAGCAGCTTACTTGAAATATAATTGTAAATGAAGATTAGTTGAAAGTGTATAAGCATTATTTCAAATTCATATTTTTTAGTTTTATTGATGCAAATTTATCAAATATATCGTTAAATTCATACTTGAAACGATTGACGAAACAAAAACTGACAAGATTAATATTTCACAACAAGAATTTAATCATTAGACCCTCCCCAATTTTCAACCTTACCCCCTGAATATCTTATTAAATTCTTGGAAAAAACGTAATAAAATACCTGTCTCACTTGTATTACCGGTATTTCCATTTTTATTCCATTCCGATATTAAAAGGTCAATCTTAGTCCTTGCATAATGGGGCGCCCCATTTGCCTGGAGTTTCCTGACATTTTTGCGCCCCATAGTTATTTAGCGCCCGGGGCATATGCCCCGCTTGCCCCCCCTTGTTACGGTACTGCCTCTACCAATGCATTAGATTTACATATGTCCATAAAATCTGTTATTTGTGAAATCGAAAATGCGGGCTATCCGTTCAGGTAATTTATTCTGATAACTACCTCAAAATGTTAACATTTTTGAGAATTTTCCCGTGATCAAAAGACTCTCACTTCCATTGTTCTTAATCCAGTTGACATTACCAGGAACTTTTTCATGTTATTTGATGCGTTTCACGTATTGAAATGTATTCGGAACAATTTGCTAAACACCAAAGATTATAACCACACATTCCTTTTTCCCTCTATTGATGATATTTCTACTGACTCTATCAAATATCCTCTTACCCAGTACAAAGCTTGTTTTGCAGATGTGAGATTACTCTATAATCAAGAACAGCAATCTTCCGCCAAAATTGCACACCATCTGACAGCTAAATCGTGCTGGCCATCGAGCATGGAATAACAGAACGTAAACTCGCACTCAAGATATTTCATGAATCAACTATTGCTGGCCTGCAAAATTCAGAATGATCCTAATTTTTACAGAATGATGCGTTAGAGCACCATTTTGGACTGTACAGACAAATGTCTGGAGTCTATTATTATATATCATATTATAAAATACTAGAGTCTGAGCGGCGACTGAAAGTATCTAGTATGCGTAAATTGTACCAATTAAGTGCAGAACAAATTTCTGTTCAAGATTTTATTAAGCGATTCTCTAATTTTCAGTAGATGACCCGGACTCTTCAGCTATATCACTTCAAACAAAAGAAAGGATAATGAACCAACTCCCAAATTTAGAAGCGATAGATTCTGACACCCAAACTCTGCAAGCTTTAGCCTTCATGACTGGTTTTGCTGTGCATCAATTTTACAAACGATCAAATAAATGCCCTATCTGTCTCGATTACCTCACCACTGACAAAGAATTAATAATCGACTTGCCCAAAGATTCAAGGTTCGCATATTTGAAAATTGTGGACAGAGGATCACTTAAGTGGCCAACAGATACTATCTTGAGAGCAGTTGTTATTTTATAGAAAACTTTCGTCGGAATTGATAATGACATTTCGCTAATGAAAGAACTAGTTCAGGGACCTTCAAAACAGATGTTAGTTTCTCTAGCTATAGAGTATATAGAAAATAATTGCAGTGAAACTTTGGGTGATACCTGTTCTTCATGTAACATGATCTATTGGCATATATTGCAGAAAATATTTGGTGTAATCGCGAACTGCCTGATCTCGAATAAGGTTAAAGATTATAATTCTCAAGTTAGTTTTCGTGGAGACAACTCTCGAAAGGCTAAGAGATTTAAGAAAGACTGAACTTAGATCAGTTATATATTTTAGGGCTGAAACGAATATTCGAAATGTAACGAACGAACCTTTTTCTAAACGAACGAATATTCGAATATTCGTTCGTTTTGATGACTAAGCATTAAATCAATTTCTAGAGACAAAATATATTGGAAAATAGATTTTGATAATGTTACAATGGCATAATAATAGTTACAAAGTATATTATACACAAGTTAACTATTAATCAGCTAGTTAGGTAGGAATTTATATTTACGATCTCACTAAGCTATACAAAAATCTTGTAGTTGTCCAAAATTCATCAACGAATATCCGTTTCAATCTAATATTCGTCCAAACGAATATTCGTTTCGTAACGAATATTCTTTAGCAAACGAACGAATATTCGTTCAATCATTTCGAACAAATATTCGAATATTCGGTATATTCGTTTCAGCCCTAATTATATTTGTTGTTTTGAAATTTACTGTCATTAGTTGACTTAATGCAATGAAAGAGTCATGACATTGTATTTTATCCAATGAAGTAGGATGGCCTTTGAGCTCATCCATGGTTATTCAATGGTCTATCCTTATACTTGAGTCATCTATGGTACTAGTAAACAGTAAATTTATGGACACATATAGCTTTATAAATAACAATTTTATTATATTCCCATAAACAACAGATAATACATACCTGTTAGTAAGATTTCAATATATGTATTAAATTAGTGAATATACTAGTGATTTTGTTTTATCTAAAATAAAAATGATTGCGAAGAAAAGAAAGCTGAAGATATGTCACGGAATTTCAATCCGGATAGGAAGAGGATTTTTTGTGACTGAACACAATTACGCCTGTTTATGTTTAATTTGTGACTCAAAGATTTCCTCCATGAAGGGATTTAATCTGAATGAACACTATACAGCAAAGCACAAGATGTTAAACAATGACAAATACCCATTAAATACTTCAGTCCGATAGCAAAAAGTAGCTTTCCTTAAGTCGGCCAAATTAATAGCTCAGAAGTTGATGGTTAGAATGTAAAGTGGCGATGCAAATCTTTGTGGTATTATTGCATCGATGAAAGTATATTGGATGGTTGCTTAAGCTCAGAAGGCATATTCTGACGTGGATTGATAAAACGATGCGACAAGGTTATGTTGAAGAGATAGCTGAGGCAAAGAAACTAAGTTGATTAGAAAAATAGACGATATTCCACTGTCAGCTGATACTGCAACACGCCGTATCTCATCGTGTATTTTTAATGTCAATGAACAGATCTCTTATGATGCTGCCGGTAGTGATGCGATAGCAATCGCTGTTGATGAAAGTACAGATGTAAGAGATATTGCACAGTGTTGTATATTTGTTCGTTTCATTGATAACAATTCAGAGTAACATAAGATATTCTCCATCTTTATCCGCTGACATGTCAAACGCGCGTGGACAAGATATGTATATGCAATTGTGTCATGGAAACACAGCACAAGTTCAATTTTCCTATCGAAAAGATATCCTCACTTACAACCGATGGCGCTCCTTCAATGATTGGTCAAACAACAGGTTTCACCACTCTCTTTAAAATGCATGACGAGACACGAAATAAATTTTATCTTACCACTGTATCATACACCAAGACAACCTGACGGATTTACAAGCAGAAATGTTTGACGAGGTGATGAAAGATTTTGTTTATATTATAAACTATATTCGTCACATGCCTTTGAATCATCGCCAATTCCGGGAATTACTCAATGAGTATGATGCACATAACCACGAATTGGATAATCATTCTCAATTGAGATGGTTATCTAAAGGTTCAGTCCTTGATCATTTTTTCAATCTGTTTGAGCCAATTAAAACATATTTGAGTGAGCGTAGTGTTTTCCAAACAATTTAAGTAATATCCTGAATAAATTTGAGGAAAGCATGGATCGAAAATGTGGCATTTTTAGATGACATAATTGAATACCTTAATGCCACAAATTTTCATTTGAAACTGCAGGGGAATCAAAAAATCATAACTGAAATGTTTACAAATGTAATTTAATTCGTAAACAAACTTCTTCTATTTCTTGCTCACTTAAAACCGGGAGACTTTACTCATTTTAAGAGACTACAATTATAAAAAGATAAGAAATGGAAACTCAAACGAAAGGAACTGCACACCAAATATATTGAAGATTTTTTAAATGAATTTGAAAACCTTTTCAGTGATTTCAGAGCCCAAAACGGCATTTACTTAAGTTTCAGAGCCCTGGTTTAATCTTCCTGAAGAACAAAGTGGATGCACACTATTAATATCGAAAGAAATCCTGGCCTAATGCAAAAGGAGTTGATTGAAATTCAGTCGAATGATGTGCTGAAAATAACACATAGAAAAGCTGAGCATCTAACATTATTCTGGAATCAAGTGCATCAGAAAAACCTGAGAAATCTGGCGAAAATTGTACGGTCAATGTTTGGCTCAACATACTGTTGCGAGGTAACTTTTTCCGTGATGAATACAGAAAAGTAAAACAAGGGATAAACATACACCAGATCACACATCCGAACTAATAAAAGCTGCAGTGACAATTTACTCACCACAATTTAAAAAATTGCAAGAAAAGGACAATCCACCCTTCTAATTAAATATTATTGACATAGCTTTTATCATGACTGTATTACCTTTTGACTAGAGTCCTTAGTGCATTTTTTGCTTAAAATTAGTACAGTTCTAACATAATAGTTTATTTATAAATTTCGAAAAAATGTAAATATTGTTTGCGGCCTGAGGAAATTTTAGTTTAAGATTATGTGGCCTAATATAAATGAAAGTTTGCGGAAACCTGATATACAGGTTATTTTCGGTGCGCAGCTGAAATTATAGGGATGAAACGAATATTTGTTAGAATGATTGAACGAATATTAGATTAACCGTAGATTGCCGGAGTGATCTTCAGGAAAATATCATACCCTGTAGTTCTTTGTATTTAATATTTAGAACCTATTAATTTGAAATCCAACAAGAGCACAATAATATATCAACATGCTAGAATTTTTGAAAAAATTTACTTGAGGATTTCGACAAAAAGCGATGACAAATACTTTCTCTGTAAATTGATATAACGCCGTAAACATATATGTAATCCTTTGTTTCTATACTTGATCAATGACGACTATCCTATTAGTTATCAGATCTCAAAAATTGAACAAATCCGATTTACTAAACGAAAGTTACATCATTTTTAAAAAATCGGCAAATTTGTTCTTAATGAACCATGGATTACGAAGAATTACATATATTTGAGTTATATCTATCACAACTCTGTATTAGTCAATCCAAATATACTTAAATAGAAATTATTTAGTTTAATATCTTCTTTCGGGTATTTATACGGTGAAATTATAATATTTAGAATTTACAAAAGCAAGTGGCAGGCAAGTGGAACAGTTCACTTTTATGCTACGTCATCATAACAATTTATGAAAATTTTGATTTTTTAAATGAAATCGATAGAGATTACAAAACCATGTCTTAATCCTAATTTTCTTGAAATTTGAATTATTAAATCGACCTTTTTTCCTCCTGTTACAACGTGTATCAGTTAGGCAGTCTACAGTTAAAACGGATATTCGCGACTACTTTTGTACAAAAACATGACTTTGTGTAGATTGGAGAGGTCGTAAATATAAATTCCTACCTATACTAGCTGAGTCAGGGTTGTATCAACTCATTTTGAGTTGGCAGAATCAACTCATTTTCTTGAATGAGTTGAATGAGTTGGTGACAGCAAAATGAATGAGTTGAATGAGTTGGTAACAGAAAAATGAATGAGTTGAATGAGTTGGTAGACAAAAAATGAGTTGATACAACCCTACTTCCGACCATGGCCAGACAACTTTCACTTTGTCGTAACATTAATGCGTAGGGAGATCCAAATTTGGCCGGATCACTTTTGAGAGCCGACCGACGCAGCTATAAATGTATTATTAAACTGAAGATTTAAGATATACGTTAGTACAATTAGTTTAATAAAAAATGAGTTGGCAGAATCAACTCATTTTCTTGAATGAGTTGAATGAGTTGGTAACAGCAAAATGAATGAGTTGAATGAGTTGGTGAAGGAAATTTGAATGAGTTGGTAGACAAAAAATGAGTTGTTTTGCCAACTCAAAATGAGTTGATACAACCCTGAGCTGAGTAATATCTAAATATGTCTTAAAAGGATTAAACAATAGCAACATCAACAAAAAACAATTTTCCACTGTTATTTGAGTCGTGAAATTGATTTAATGTTTAGTCAACGAACGAACGAATATTTGAATATTCGAATATTATTTCGTTTAGAAAAAGTCGTTCATTCCAATTAGAATATTCGTTTCAGTAATAGAAAACTAGACAGGAAAATGCTGCGACACAGATGCAATTTTGGATTATTTTTTGCTAACTCATCATCACTATGAAGGTGTAAAATTAATCAGAAAGGTGTTTCGGAAGGAAACCCTTAGAGTGGTGGAAATTCATTTTAGCTCACTTCATTTCAGAGATATTCAAGTTTCAATGGAATATAATAGGTGATGAGTCAGCATTTTTTATGTGCATGTTGGGCACTCATCCAACACCAACCATCCCATTCGAAATATATAATTCACAAAATTGTAAAACACATTTCATTGACGATGTCATCATCACCTCAAGGTGTCATGACCCATTTATAGAGGTGTTACGTGGCATAAGGATCAAATGATAAATTGACTATTTGGATCCGCACATTTTGATCAAATAATGGAGTCGAATTTTTATCAATTTCTTCAGGAGAACTTTGATCTAACTTTTAATTTCAGTTTTTGATTCATTTTTGATCAAAGTTCTACATTATTTACTGTTATGGAACTTTGTTCAAAATGAGGAATAATTTTCTGATCAAAATTCTACAATAGCAACTGATGTAGAACTTTGATCAAATGGTTGCACACATAGGCGTCGTAAACCGCCCGGGTGCCCGGAAATGTCCGGGCGGGCCGAAGGGATTGTCCCTATGCTACTAACACAAAACTCCGAGTTTACCCGGACATTACCCGGAATTTCCGGGCGGGCCGAAGGATTGACCTTTGCATTTACGACGCCTATGGTTGCACATTATGATCAAAATTCATAAATTGCTTACACTAGCCATTTTTGATCAGAGTTCTACACCCAACTGCATAATATTAAATGTCATTGAGAACTTTCATCAAATTAGAAAGGGAGCTGATTTGATCAAGTTCTACCCTATGCTGCTGAACTAGAACTTTGATCAAATTCTGCAAAGATTTGATATGATCAATGTTCTACAATTATAAAGTGGTGTAGAAATTGTATCAACGATTAGAAAGAATTGAATTAGAAATTTGTCAGGGTATTGGAATGGTGCAAAGATTTTATTAAATTGGTGTTATAAGTGTTCTTGATAATTCCTTAACAATCTTATTGCAATTACAATTAAATTATTAATTTTTATGCGTCTACACATTTTATGAGTTTTCAAGTAACTTTATTCAATGTACCTAATATATGAACGAATAAAATACAGATTTCATATTTATCAGACTGCATAAGCGTACAAATGGAGTACCAAATCAATGAAGGTAAAACTGGGATCTCGCAATTATATGTGTAATGGTTATTGTACAATAAATCTTCTGTAAAAGATCATTGTATCTCTTTGAGGTGTACTCTATGGAGAACCAAAGGAATAGAATACCATGTATTTGTGAATATAATTGATGAAAGCAAACTCTTTCAGTAGAGAAATTTGCGACCTCAGAAGAGAATTTGCCTCAGTAGAGAATTTGCCTTAGTAGAGAATTTGCGATTAGTTTTGACGATGTCACGAGCGGTGATCAAGCTGAAGCTTAATAAGTTATCGACATGTACGAAATCCCAAGACACCAGAAGAATTTGATAACATGTTTAGACTCACTTCGTTTTGCATCAAACTTTCGAACAATGGTAATTATCTCTGAAGGTTTCGCAGCTGTTTTTGTTTCGGGCTTAATGCTTTCTACTCAAAAACCACGAAAAGTGTTAATTTTGACGGGGCTTTCTATGTCGTACCGAAATTATTTCACAAATTATTTACCATATTTATCCAAAAAGGTCATCATGTTCTACAAGCCATTTATGTTCTAATGTCGCAAAAGATTAATCTTTGTACAATGCTGTTTTGCAGAAAATTGTAGAAATTGTCCCATATTTTTCTCCGGAATTGACGATATGTGATTATGAACGAGTTCCGAGGAACGTTTTTCGAGAAATGTTTCCACAAATAAACATGTCTGGCTACCTCTTTCATTATTCTAAGGCGATATGGATTAAGGTAAAAGTTTCAACTTACATCCTGTTATGAGAAGAATTCGAATTTCCAATATTGGGTCAGGTAAATAATGAGTCTGCCACTCCTACCTCAAAAGGATATTCTATCTGTATTTCAAATTCTAGTAAACAATATGTCGTCACTAAGGCTAAGCCCAACAGAAAAAAATATTCTTACTAAACTTAAAGAGTATGTCAGAAGGAATGGATAAAGAGAGGTGATTTGTCCGTTTATCATTCAGTTCACAAAACAAACAATTGTTGAGAAGTTTATCACAGAGGACTTAAATCGATTATTCGTGCGAAAACACCGAATATATGGACATTTATGGAAATGCTTGAAAGCAATATTGTAAAATATGACCTGGAGTATGCAAGTTATTGAACGGATTAGAAATAGGGGAGAGAAAGAAAAAGGATGTTGAAAACGAATAACTTGAAAGTAAAGAATATACTCCTATGCAATACGTTAAATAAGTATCTTACACAATAGGTAAAAATCATAGTTTTGATAGTGATAGATGCAACGACTATTCGGATTGTGAAGAGAGTGATGAGGATACGGAAATCAATGAAGAAGCTTTGTATAATCCATGTGTTATCTACTTGCAAAACAGGAAATCTACATATGTATTCATACCTTGTGGGCATGCTTTCGTTTGTGGAAATTTCACAACAAGAGAGAGATGTCCGACTTGTAGGTTGTAGGTCAATGAACATAAATTTTGGAGCTGACTCATAACTCAACTTCAATCCATTATTTTTCCTTTGGTGTATTAGTTTATCATTATGCTCTCAATATTTTCTGCTCATTCATTACAAAAATATCATTATCAAATGTTAGTGCTAATTTATTTAATTTGTCTACATAAAGATATTACAGTGGGTGTTCAAACACCCTCCTCATAAATGGTTTCCAAAAGGGATATGTTGTTATTTATAATTTGGTATAATTGTACAATATATTACACTCCTACTATTATGTGACAAGATTAGCTGTAGATCGATGTTTGAGGTCTAAGATTTAACATAAATTCTGGAGGGCTTGCCCCCTAGACCCGCCACTTACCAACGCTCGCTAAACTCGCTCCAAAGCACCCCCCTTATGATTATCCTGGATACGCCACTGGATAATCGGATAATAAGCATAGTTATTTTGTAGCAAATATCTACACCACTATATAATTGTAGAACATTGATCAAATCAAACATTTGCAGAATTTGATCAAAGTTCTAGCGAAGCAGCATACAGTAGAACTTGATCAAATAAGCTCCTTTTCTAATTTGATGAAAGTTCTAAACGGAATTTAAGTAGTTGGGTGATAACTCTGATCAAAAATGGCCAGTGTAAGCAATTAATGAATTTTGATCAAAATGTGCAACCATTTGACCAAAGTTCTACATGAGTTGCTATTGTAGAGTTTAGATCAGAAAATTATTCCTAATTTTTATCAAAGTTCGACATCAGTCTGATCAAAGTTCCATGACAGTAAATAATGTAGAACTTTGATGAAAAATGAATCAAAAACTGAAATTAAAAGTTAGATCAAAGTTCTACTGTTAAAAATTGACAAAGATTCGACTCCATAATTTGATCAAAATGTGCGGATACGTTTATTTCTATCTTGTATCATCCCTGATATTAATGAAATTTAGATAATTAGAATAAATATTTAAATAATTTATTGATAATTTAACACAATTATTATGTATAGCAAAATAAATTAAGTTAAATTATTTGCAATAATTATTAATTTAAATTGAATTTCACTACAATTTTTGAATTCAGCGCACTCGATAACCCCAATAAGCTAATTGGAAGCGTCTCTATAAGTTAAACACAGATCAAATTAATTAGAATTAAATATATCAGTGTATCCATTGTGAGAGAATATTCTCGCAGAAGTAAATATACACACATAATCTGTCGTTGTTATGGAATATATACTCTTAATTTTCAAATAAAAAATAATAGCATACTCGATATCACAAAATGATTCAATATAATTATCGAAAGTTGAAACAAATTATTTAAATTTAACACTTTCAATTGAACTGAAGTGTTAGTAAACAAACGAAATTATCAACTCAATTATGGCACAAACGAATCCCAATATGAAAATTCGTGCACTGTGAAAAGGTGAAGAATTTAATTCTCCATTTTAAGCATATAAATGTAATATTCGGGCTCTATTTATTGTTCCTGTTGTGACATTAAACAGGTGTAAAAATGTGCCGAAAAATGTAATCCAAAATCGTGACCCCAGGTACATATCTGTAACCCATGAGACACCCATTCGGAAATTTGGATTATTAGTTAACTAACACTGTTCTGTAGAGGGGATACGGAAGAAAAACAAACCAAGGCAGTAAGATAAGAACTGGGCACTACCGTCCCCTACCAAAAGTTTCGCACACCCCAAAATATCCCATTGGAAATAGTACTATATCTGTATATTAAAAGCGAAATTGTTGTGTGTGTGTTTGTGTGTTTGTCCAGAATTAATTGGAAAGACGACGAGTCCCTGAAAGCTGAAAATTTGCATACAGGGGTAATTTTGTACTGCGACAACGATCTATTGGTTTTTGAAACAAAATAGCGGGATTATGACATCATAAATGCACTTATTTGGGAATAACTCTTTCAGTTCTTATCCGATTCGCCCACAATTTTATTTGGTAAGACAACATACAATGAGACACACGTATATCGATTTATGGGAATGTGACGTCACGTGGGAACTAATTTGGATTCAGCTCTTACACTTTTGGTTCAATCGACAAATAATTTTGTCACATTATAAAACAGAATGTATTGCATGTCTCTAGAAATTTTTATAATTTTCGCATTTAATCTGAGCTAGGCAATAACAAAAATGTAACCTCCAATTGCTGCGTCATTGCACATTTTGAGGTTTGATGATTTAAGGTTCACCTACATTATTTCTGAAATTGCCTACTTGATTAATCCAGTTTGGCTTCAATCAGTTTATTTCTATTCATGATGTATTTAGCTTACGTCAATTACATAAGCATAATATTACATATCAAAGTACTGTATTCAACTATTTACAAACAATTTACTATATGCAGTAAATCATGGTTAGTAAATAAAATTAATGAATTAATGAATTAATAAATTGACATACTGGGGTCCCAAATAGCAGCATACTGAATTGAGTACATGTAATTTACAAGTCACAGGTTCAATTTGAGGAGAGTAAGGCCGCGAAGCGGCAGATAATTAATTGTGTTGCGTAGTGTCTAACACGAACGAACAAAAGTCGCGAAGCGACTTTTGTAAGAGAGTGATCCGTCGCGAAGCGAACGAGACCGAAGGGCTCGTAAGTCTAATATTATGAGCTAATGCATTCAAATCATATGAGATGTGGTCATTTTAATTGCAGAATCGTATTCAACGAATCCGAATTAACCTTCGTAGAAGCTTTCATCTGAATAACATATTGATTTGTTTGAAATTATCATGCGGTGGCACCATGCACCATTCTTCCAATTGTCAACATGGTATAAGGTGGGAACAAGTGGCACATAGTGGCAAAGGATGGTAATTTTGAACCTAATCAGTAGCTTTCAGAGGTGAAGGCATCTGAAATGGATATATCGAATGCATAGAATAAGAATCTGGCATCAAAATTGCAACACCGCATATATTACGAATATAATGCACATTTTTCTAGACACACTTTATTGCTAATTCCTATGGGAATTTTTTGGAGTACGAATACTTTTGGTAGGGGACTGTGTAGTATAGTATAGACGGCACAGTAATAACTAACCAAGGCAGTCATTTCAATCTGGGCCACTATCCTATAGTATAATAGGCACAGTAAAACTAATCATAATTAGTTCACTACCGTATTTAATAGAATAGGAGCCTGGGCGATTAATATCTTTTATCCCTTCAAGGGGCAATTATTGGGGTAGGCGACTATTGATTTTTAACTGCCTATAGGGGGATATAGCACTTAAGTGCCATTGAAGGAAACACGAAAATACCAATAAACTGTTAACTAACTGTCCTCGAGTGCGTAAGTGATGTTTTTTTGGTATAAATTCCTGGATATACCTAACTAAAAGCATAGAAATTTGTCATTTATTAGCGAATATTAATTGTACACCTTTTAGGGGGACGATTATTCATAGTAGGCGATTAATAATTTAAACCTCCCTTAGAGGGATCGATAATATGGGGTAAATTATTAGTCAACTAGGGATTAGTAAACGAGTTTAAATCCATAATATGAAATGTTATTGGTTAAACAAAGTTATAACCGCATTTCCAGTAAAAGAATAACAGGTTGTTCTATTATAGACAAACTCTAGTCAACCTTGTATTGGAAACAAAATTTTAGTAGCCTGAAATCGAAAGGAATATAATAGAAATCGGGTCACGGCATAATTTGCTCTGAAGGTAGGCACGCTAAAGAAGAAAGTCATAAAATTCGGGTATATATAAAGAAAGTATCTTAAATATTAATGAAAAATTATACTGCGGCGATATTCATAGTAGGACACATGTAACAATGCAAGAGAATACAGTCTATTGCGCACAAATCTTTTAGGAAATATTGTGAAATTGTAAAACTGTCTACCCGACTATGAGATCCACAGTGGGAATTTAGGTGGAAATAGGATAAAATTATCATTCACTTGAAACTTGAATTCGTGGTTACCACTGAATTCAGAATATCAAATAACCTAGTAATGCATAATTTCATTCTGTTATGACTCTTCAAAGTATCAGAATTTTGACAATTGGATTTCTATTTTGCGGTTATAGAAAGTTACTAATGCTTCATTGCAGATTTTGAGAACACGGTTCTTCAGAACGACTTCTCTTTTGAATATTCTGATATACATGGTTAAATTATATATATTAGATATCATAATAACATCTCAGTATAAATTGAATTTGGGATGTGGCTAACGGAAAATATACAAATCGGATAATAAATTCTTGCTTAGTCCCCCTCCTTCAAGGTGATGGGAAATATTGTGTCCAGGCTCATGCGAGTCTTTTAGTGTTTTTAATATAAAGTAGACCCCACAGATATTTTCTTTTAATATTAATTAATTATTTAAGATAAGTGATTCAAGTACAAATTATACTCCTTCAATTAAAATTATTTCTTACGCATAACAAGGAAGCTTTTGAATTTCTTAACTCGAATCCAGTGAGTTATGGATTACAATGAATTAGAATCGGACTAATATCAAACAATTCGGTGTCAATTTGATGAATTAAAGTTTAGCAGGATCTGAACTGTCGGTAAATTAGTGGAAACATACTTTTACATACTGAGATCTCAAGCACTACTAGCACTAAAACCTAGGTGATGTAATATTCTTATAAATAGTTTCTAAATGCGCGATTTCTAAATGCAGATAATAAAACCAAGAAATAGAGAAATTTGCGTCAAAAGATGGTATGACAGGAGAGATTTAACAAAATTTAAAATACAGTAGAACTCGGTTAATACGTCCTGGTCGGCTTACTACATACTAACTTCTACAAACAAAGTTTGTCAATTTATATCTATCTCTATGTAGTGTCAACTGAATTAGAAAGGAGCCAAGGTAATATTAATAAAAATTTAATTCTCAACTATCCAACAAGAAAATCAAAAAATTACAGCAATGCATACTACATTTTCTTTGGTTGGCAAAAAATTGAATGGTTTGTGGATAATACCTCCACACAACAGTTGTAATTTTAGAAACGCTTACATGTATTTATTTGTATGGGAAATTTTGTGCTAAGCCACGTCATTTCAGAGTTATTCTATATAAAGGGTGAGGTTGGTTATCCGATCTTAGGCCACGGTTAATAATGTATTTATCGATACGGTAAACCGGTCAATCGCCTTAGTAATTAATTTATAAACAAAAAAATTAATCGGTTGGAAACCAGGTAAACTACATTTAAGCAGTACACTATTTCATACTCGTGCATTGCATTTGACGAACGATCACTTTGTAGTAAGTACAGATAACAAACTAATTAACTAAATTTATCGACGCCAGCATCCTGTGGCTCTGGGTATAGTGGCAAGTATTTTGAATCTTACTTTCAATAATGCTTTTACAGATTTTCACGAAAGCGAACTCCGAAGGTCATTACAAATAAGTCCTTGATGTGAAAACCTCTCTCTAGACAGGTTACGGTAGGATGTGTTGAACAAATAAACAATGCAACACGAGCCAATTCAAGTGCACGGAGTATTTGACGAGCCCAATAGAGGATAACAGTTTCCTTTCCAGATTCAAGCTCCCATAAGCCACCATCTAATACTTATGCCACCGGCTGCATATTTACATTATCTATTTTGTTACAGGATGAAGTACTTTTTAACTCGTTTTGGATGTTAATCAGTTCATCATTGTCAGTTTGGTTAAGAGGGTTCAGCACACTCCTCCAAAATAACTCCTAATGTGGAGTGATACTTATCTGCTAAGTGATGCGTCTAATAAATTTATCTAGAGCTTTGTTGAAGAATTATCACACATTCCAAGGAATTGATTGCGAATGTAGTCGACATGATTCTCCAGTTTATGGCATAAATTAACAACGTCTACAATAGTGGCTGAATCTTTTTAAATAAAATCAGTACAATCCTTAAAATTTCCTAATAATAATGGTTTGGACAAGCATATCCGCTCCCATCAACCCTCGAGAAATACCAAACCCACATATGCGAAGAAATATTTTAAGTCGATTACCCTGCAAATACAATGATAAGTTGAACTCCATCGTGTTGCATTCGGTATAAATGCTTTAAAACAATGATTCTCTCACTTACCGGATAAAAACTGAAGATATTGTAGCGAATTTCTATGATCAGAGTTATTAAAATGCAGTACAAAATTAGGATATATTGAAATAAAACTTCCTTAAATTGTGATATGCGTGATAAATCATAAATAGTCAATTGTATAGAATGGGCTAGACATTGAAACCCAATAATTTGTTGATTTTATGAGCAAAATTCCGATATAGCCGCCAAAAACCAGGTATGTTATCCCCACCAACTACAAATAGTATCCCACCCAATTCTTTTCATTGAGAATATCTTTCAGTGCAAATTCATCGTTATATTCTACCGAAATACTATCCAAATAATAGGCACAATTTTTGGCTGTGGTTCGTTAACCCATCAAAACATAAAGTACAAGGGTATCCGAGAATCTCTTCTTTGACAACTCTATTAAAGTCCTCAGCCAGCTTGATCATTTTCTCGATAATGCTCTTTCTGTTAATATTTGGCATGAAAGGATAAACTGAATGTCTTTCGAAACCTTTTCTCATCAACAAAACTATATGACAAGCGATGTTGTCCAGAAATTCTAAACTTTTCGAAAAGATGGGTATATTAGGAACTATTTAAGGCATTTTGTGAGATAGTAAATTAAACTAATGTCCTAATCTAGTAGGAACAGGATTTTTGTAATCAATTTCTTGCATGTTAGCATGGAAATAAAGTAAGAAAAATTCAATATTTGGAATAAACCAAATGAAATAAAACAAAATTAGAACTTCTTACACATTTAGACCAAATAGTATTATAAAAAACCGAATAACTCAAAAAACCTGGTGAAAGAATAAACCGGATTCGAATCTATCAAGCGTTTAGCAGTTGGTAGAATCGTTTGCTCTACTAACAGTCAAATAAATACAAATTTAAACACATAATATTTAGATTACACTGAAAAAAAGTAAAGAGACTGGGAAGAAATATGTTAAAATGAGAAATTGAAAAGGAAAATATTACATACCATTTGTAATACAACTGTTCTTAAAGAAAAAAATAAATGATGAAAATTCTGTGAAATACTCTGTTCACCAATAGGAGAAACACTAATCTCAATTGTATTTAAATTATCCAAACAATCACCAAACTTTGAATGCATAGATAAATATAAATCTGCAAAACCATGTTGAGGAATGTCAAAAATCCTACCATGAGCATCACGAGGAATAAGTTGGATACCTACAATCAAAAGACAATAAAATAAAATTATGAAATAACAGTGATACAGACATAATTTTATTTTAAATTAACTAAATTTAATTTAATTTAATTTGGAAGAAGAGTGGGGGAAAGGTTTCAGCACAGCTGTATTTTTAGATTTACTTCCATAGGACGAGATTTAATTATCATATAATAATTCCAGTTGCTGTAAATATTTGTAGGTATAAATTGACATGGTTTCAAACCATAAATATAATAGTTGGACTATATATTTGTATCCTACGACCACAACAACCGTTACAAGCAAAATAAAAGTGCTAAATATGTTAATAGAAACTTAATTAAACTTCGATTAATCATATGTACCCATATCATATAATCTTGGCGAGAAAGCTGGTCAGCGTGGGTTGGTACGGTTTGGGCGAGGGTTTTGCGGGTCAGATGCGAGTTCGTGAGATCTCATTTGGTTATAGCACTGTGTCTTGAAGGGCGGGGCGGGTCAATTACCAATAGATTCGTGGAGGTACGGGACCTGCATACGAACCGCGTAAGGTCTAATCCATACCCACAAGTATGCAGGGATAAGAATAACATATTTCATAGCCTACTCGATATAAGGCCTACCATCAAAGCTGATATTTTGTACCAAGGACGAAGTAGTGTATTATATTATTATTGACCCATAGTTATTTACATTTATCTCTGTAGTACTATCCTAGTACTATATTTGACTTTGTTTCTTTTTAATAGTTAGATACTTAATTTTTCTCAATGCCGAACTGTTCTGCCCTGATTATAGGGGTAATTATACCCAAGAAGAGCGCGTCCCAGTTTTTAAACTTCCAGATGGTCCACCTGAGTTACGACATGCCTGGATACTTGCTCTCCACTGTGAGGATATTTCTGACCTCAAAATGGTGTATGTGTGTGCTAAGCATTTTCCGAAGGAAGATATGCAATGTTTTCACACTGTACCCAGAGGAGATGGCACATCCTATGAGGTCCCGCGAGGAAGACCAAAATTAAATCCTTGCGCTGTCCCCTCTCTCCTTCCTGGTTGTCCGTCTTATTATTCCTCTACCCCTTCAATTAGAATCAAACGAACTCGGTTCTCTTACGACTCCAAAGAGGAAGATTTATTGAACCAAGCAACTAATCTCATCTTGAGATCAGAGATACAGAAAAGGAGAAGTTTCGTGTTGGTTGTATACAATAATTACGAGATAAGTTAGCTTTGATAACAATACTGACTGGTTAGTTTGGATTCAAACAGATAATTGTGTGAGATTTTTACTTAAGATGGAAAAACATAATATTTGTGCAGATGTTTCTCTTGAAATAAAAGCTTTTTATCTGTAAACGGATATATATATGGGGAGTCCATTTCTCTCTCACTTATCTCTATTACTGATATTCGACAAATTGAAACGATGTTTACAGAGATTACGCTGTAACTTAGCTCTTACCCTCAGAAGAAACATCCCACCATATCTCTAAAGCAAATAATATTGAGGAGGCCATATGTAATCTATTAGATAGTGATGAAACAGAATCCAATTGTTCCGATTTGCCAAGATTACAATTTATTCTTGGCCAACTAGAGAATGTGGGTATTTACAATTACAAGAAGAGAAGGAGATATAATGTTACTACACAAATTCTGGCCATAAAAACGCATCTGGTTTCTGCTGTTAGTTATAAATTTCTCCAAAATCAGAATGTATTTCTTTTCCACATGTCACACACTAGAAAAGTTATACTCTTCTTTTGGGCTGGAAAACGACTCTTGTACTTAGCCAGGTAACTTCTTCCTTTAGTTCTCAAGAGAAGATTGTAATTATTCAGACTGATGAGATCCACGTTAAGTCTGATATCTCATATAAGGATGGGAAAATATTTGGTCCTAACTTATCCCCTGAAAACCCCACAAAAACTGTATTTGCTATCATGGTTTCTAGTTTACACAAAAAATGGTGCTGTATTTCTCGCTTGATACATTGCGCATCTATATCTGCTGAATACCTTTTCCCTATAATTAAGTCATTATTTTGGATATCGAATCTTGGGGTTTGAAAGTGCAGATTATTTATACCGACAATTACACTGTAAACGTGATCTTATTAAAGTTATTTTCTCCAACTAAACAGTTAGAGACTAGTATACCACACGCTTCTGATAATAAAAGAAAACTCTATATTACCTTTGACTTAGTGCACATTTTGCAAGTATTCGAAATAACAGGTTGAATCAGAAAGATATTCGGAAAACCTTTCACTCTCCTAACTTTCAGAAAATTAAGCTGGATTAGTGTGTGTATCCTGTTCAAGTTTATGCTGCATCTCTTAGTGATGTGCTTCTCCTCTATAATTTAGAGAAAGAATCCATAGCTAAGTTAGCTCCTAGCTTGACTATCAAAGCTTGTTATCCTTATGCTATTGAGCGCTAAAAAGTGAAACTTGAATTGAAAGTATTCAACGAATTAACTGTTGCAGCTCAGAAGTTACAGAATGAATTCCGTAACCAAGAAGACCGAAACAATACACACGACTTTGTTGAAATGCTTCTTCAAATTTGGAAACTGTTCAACATAAATTCCCCACTTAAAGGTAAACGTTTGAATGATGATATTTCAAGACCTCTAACATACCAGGACGGACGATTTTCATTCTTGTTATTTGGTTAGAGACTTGGCTGGCCTTGCCAGGAAATGTAGGAAAGTTAGGTAAACAAACGTTTAACAGTTTTAAACACGATTGTACTGTATTGCCTCAGATAACTAACCAGTTAACTGGATTTTGTGGATTCAACTATCTTTTGACATCCTTTTACAGACAGATCCATTGGAACATCACTTTGGCCTATATCGTATGATGTCAGGCTCAAACTATCATATCTCGTATCTTCAAATCCTTGAAACTGAACGCCGCCGCAAGTTATCCAACATATTAAAGATTTTTGCTTCACAACAAGATTGTGGCTTATATTCAATTCAGTCATTTATTGATTCATACTCATCCCTAGATACGAATAATGGCGATGAAATCGATGTCCAACTAGTCTGGGATGAAATTGATGATCTAACTTCCATTGAATGTAGTTTACAGACTCTTCAGTCATTAGCTTTTATTGCTGGTTATGCAGTATATAAATCTATTAAAAAACTCAGCCATGTCATGTTTGCATTGATCTTTTGACCATTGACAACGACTTTATCTTTGATGAAGATTCACAACCAGAGTTCAGGCTTTTGCAATTAACTGCCCATGTTGGCCTAAAGTATCCATCTGAGTTTATCTTCGAATCTATAGTAACTTTATGGGAGACGTTAATTGCAATTGAAAGCAAAGACAACTTGTTGGTGATATTGATGCAATGATCATCCAGAAAAATTATTGTGGAAGTAACCTTGATATTCTTAGAAGAGACTGATGCGATTGCTAAATCGAGTTGCATTTCTTGTGGTGTCTCTATTTTGACTATCCTAAAAAATCTTATTTTCACATGCGCCAACTGTTTACTAGCTAACAAGGTTAAAAATTATAACTCCGCTGTTGCATCTGAAGGAATAGAAAAGCGAAAACTGAAGAAGTTCTCACATTAATGAAATAAACCAGAAGGCTACTCTTCTATTATTATTATTGTTATTATTATTATTGTGATTTGAACCCACATTATTCTTTATGTATTCTTATCATAGTGAGCAACAAAGACTCAATAGAGAAAATCTATTAATTTACTAGAATTATTTATTATAACAGATTAATTTCTAAATGAAGTTGAAAACATTGAACTGTGTCTATCACTTTAAGATCGTACACTACTTGATCCATGGTACATTTGATGGTAGGCCTTATATAGAGTAGGCTATGCATATTTGTTAAATCAAATCAAAATGACAAACAAATGATATAATGTTGATTTTAACTATATTTTTGAAAAGATATATTTCAATCCTAGTTATTTCTATGTAATATAACAAACAATATTCAGTAGCAAAATAGCAATTAAATACCTTTTATAAAATTTAAGTTATGTTTATTCAAAACATAACTTAAATATTTATCCCGTGAATAAATATTTTTTAGAAAAGATACATTAGATAATGTTATAGTAATGTAAAATGTGAATTAGTACTTCAAATAAAGGGATAGTTTGGTTGTTCAATTGTAATATTTATTAATCATTTTACGAAATATTGAATAGCGCTGCATCATTATTGAGTTTTGGCAGAGATAAAAATGAAAATGAACAGATTATCTGAATGATATTGAAAGAAAGAAAGCCTGAATGCAGTTTCAAAATCTATAAATCAGAATTACTCGTCCTGACAAATTTCTAAACGATCTTACTATTAACTGTTAACTTACATCACTTTAAAAATTTTACTACTGGTGTGTCAAGTGAAACATGGAAGGAATATGCAGGGCACTTTGGAAATGTCGACTAAAGAAGGCCAAAAAACAAGTTGAATAGATAGGATTGTTCAGTTGAAACAATAGAAGCAGATTCTTTAGTTGTATTCCATCTCAAACTGAAAATTAGCAATACAATCCTGGTAAATAATGCACAAATTGAAAAATTATATACAGTTAAAAGAAGAGAAATTAGCAATTTTATAGACAATCTAAAGGTTAATTAAAATGACAATTTCACAAATTTCAGCCATTACAACAGCTTTAAACCAGTCACCATTCTGTCGAGAGGCAACGTCGCAAAATAGTGCACAACCAAGCCAGGAAATTAATACCAGCCCATTAGTATTCGGCAGTAATAATAAGTTGAAACAATGGAAAAGATTTAAGAGTTAAAAGAAAACTGATTATCAGTAAAATTAGATCCAGCATCCTAATTATGGGAGAATGTAAACCACTTTCAAAAATGGTGAATATCAAACAGGCGTGAAAAACTGAAAATAGTGAATCTTCAGGCACGTAGTTAGCAACCGACTCTGATTCGCACCGTGAAGCAAGTGAAATATAATCCTTTGCACGATTATTGACGGCTTCGAAACGAGGTGAGCCTTCAATAGCTGCACAATTTATGCGTAAGTTTATCAGTTAGTTTTCTGGAGCAAACAAATTTTTAACGAGTTGATAAGTTTGGAGGTCGCAGCAACTGAGGAGAATAGCGAGGAGTTTATTTTTCCGAAGTTTCAATTCCATTGGCTAGAAAATATTGTTCGAGGCGTTCCGTGTACGACGTCCAGTACTCATTACTGGTGTCAAAATCAACAGTTAATCCGTGACGGGTTGCCATTGTTCAAATCACACCTTCGTCGCCAGTTAAGTATACATCACAGTCGAAATCGGGTTTTTTGCCCCCCTAAATGCATTGAAAAAGAGGCAAAAAAACCCATACGCAAAAAAACCCGTATATAACATTATACAGTGCTATGAGGTTATGAAGAAAGAAGGCGAAGCAAGGAGGAAAATAACCCGGAGAGGCAAAAAAACCCGTGGCAAAAAACCCCGATTTCGACTGTAGTACATAAATTCAAGTGTAATGGTAGACGTACGAATAATGCTATATGCAAATAATACTATTGTAGAAATCTATATTTGAAGCTAATTGAAATACTATAAATACTAACTAAAATGACACTGTCATCTAGTAAGGAATACTATAGTATACTAAAGCGATACTACAGAAACCGTCCAGTTTCTTAAATCAACTAAGAAGATACAAACAAACATAAACATATACACATACATATATTATATATACACATACGTATACACAGCCTAAAGTTATAATAGTATAGAGATATTGATATAAAATTAAATACCTAATTCACGATTTCCAGATTCCATCATATTTATTATACTCTCCCTGATAATCTTTTTTTGGTTGAAAGGTAAATTCGATTTCATCAGATTCCTTCTACTTAGGATCAAAGAATTCATAATGTCTGTACAATGTTGAAATTGTGTAGAGTTACCATCGAGAAATAAATTCTTCCAAATTGTTCTCCAATATCGCAAACTTTCAGTAGCCTCATGAATTACAGGGTCTTCGTTTAATACAATAACTGCTTCTTCAGTATCTATTTGATAGTTATGTAAATGGCAATGCATAGTACAGAGTAGAAAATATTTAAACTGCGGGAAAATATTCTAGACCAATACATTTAAAATTTTGGGATATGTAGCAAAAGGGATTATATAAATAACATAAATTGTCTACACAAACAACATGCAATGTCCATATTGAATTCGGTGATAAAGCATCAGTTGAATAGCTATCAATAAAGAGCAGTAAGTGCAAATACAAAATATAAATAAACTGTTATGTACGCTGCGAATAATATTCCAATGAGAAACAATGATAAGCTGTGTATTCATAAATATGAATTGAGTTGATAAGTGTTTTATATAGTAAGTGGATACTCAAGATATTTCAATTGAAAACACGTGTGTTTGTATAATATTCGTTTTTAGCTTGATAAGTCTCACTTGGGGCATATAAAACGACACAACAACCGCATGGTAATTGTAGTGAGGTATATAAAATATAGAGTGAAATATCGTGTTAATATGCATATATTAGTCAAACACAACAATGTGAAACTGAATAAATTCCGCATAATTTAATGTACATGTTCAATTAAATTTTAGAAGGGTGTGAAGTTCAGTGTAGTAAACCAAATCAAATATTTCAAATATTTGATTTAATTTGATTTGATTTAAGAGAATTTCGAGTAACTAATTATTTGATTTGATTTGAAATCATTTGAAATCATTTTCAAAGAAAAATTCAAATCTTTTTCAGATCATTTAAATATAATATTCTTCAAATCATTTCGAAATCGCTTTCAAATCATTTCACGTCACTTTCAAATCAATTTCAAATATATAAGATCATTTTCAAAATTTCTATACGTTTTGATAGTGATTCGGTAATTATTTGAAAAATGATTAGAAATTTTCAAATATAATAAATATTTGGTTTAATTTTATTTGACTGAGTTTGAACCGAGTAATTGGTCATATAATCGGTGAGTAGTATAAGCTTTGCACTATAAATGTATAAAGATACATTATGGCACGACCCTACAAGGATTGAAAAATCCTGAAAATGGTGAATGTGTCCACAGTGTACGTCACCGGCACAGTGGCTTAATAGCCTTTAGATATAGGAACAATTAAAATTATTCAAAACATCTGCCCAAGACTGCCCACATTAAGTGTTCCCACTAAATTTATAAAGGATTCATTTTCCGGTCCGAAATTCTCCTGATAATTTGAATCACAAATTGAAAAGAATAGCTATTTAGGGAACTCCAGTTCCTTATAAGCATATATATATATACCTACCAACGAGTATTAAACTTTAAAATGTAATTTCAATGTTTTTTATGAATACTGGGAAGTGCTATAGCGTGATGAATTCTTAACAAGAATTTATGCCTTCAATACAATATTAGTCATGCATACAATGAGGTATTTTTATAGTAACACAATGGAATTTTGATCACGAAACTACAGATTTCTAGGTTTTAAAATTGTACTGAAGAGCGTGAAAGTACTGTAAAATTGATTTGAGAAATTAAAAAATTGCCCTAATTCCACTTGTCAAGCCACTGTATATATATATATATAAATTAGGGGTCTCAATCCCGGAGCCTTTTTCCAATCCCGGGATTCCGGGATTGGAATCATGTTCAATCCCGGGATCCCGGGATTGATCAAATAATTTATTGACACTTGACCAATCATGCAAATATGTTGAATTAATGTAATTGTGTATTGATTGATGACTCCATTACATAATAAATAGAGCATAAGATCGTAGTATAGTAATAATAATATTTTAATTAAGATTTTTCTGATTATTCCTGATAGGAATTTAAATCTATATTTTTATGAAATGTTTCAAGATTGTTGTTAATAAACAAAGCATCATGTTATCAAAAATTCACCTAATGACAAAGCCACACGTAATTGAACAAGTAACGAATAATTGATTACCGAGAAATGTAAGCGATAAAAATGAATTAAAGAATATATTTACAGTCAGGTTCTTTTATTATGAACATTCAAGGGACCAAAAATTGTGTTCATAATAGAGAGACTTCATAATAAGCGAACTCAACTTAATACAACCCCTATGTAAGTTGTTAAATTGGGACTGTAGGGTTTGTTCATAATAATAAATCTTCATATTATCAGACGAAATCTTGTTCATAATAAGCAGACCTGACTGTATATGTCATGCGAGAAGATAATATTCACATCAAGCTTCACTATCATTGCTATACTCATAATATATCTGGATCCCGGGATTGGAAAGTCTAATCCCGAGATTGAATCCCGGGCTAAAATGGACCGGGATCCCGAGATTGAGACCCCTAATATAAATATATATACGTGCGTACTTGTGAGTGAGTGAATTATTTTTTAAGAATTTTTCTTTGAAGTTCCAAAGTACAAAAAGGCAAATGATTTCACACAAATTAGTTTCAAAGTGAGCGATAAACAATAAGTCAGAGAAAGTCAATAACATATTAATACATAGTCATAATCAATGTCTCCAGTATTGTCTTAGAAAATATTAAACCCGAAACATTGCGCAACGTCAAAAATATATCCACATTCCATTCTCTGTTTTGCTATCTATGGAATTCCATAAACTCGTCTTGTTGTTATGTTATTTAATATCCACTGAATTCATTGCATATCAACCACTTTACTGTGTTTCTATTTGAAACCATATAACATTGTTATTTGTTAGATATACATATTGAATATGGGTAACGGAATTTTGGTCGACAGGAATATTAGTCGAAGGAAAATTGGTCGAACGGATTAATGGTGGAAGTGAATTTTGGTCGAACAGATAATTGGCAATATCAATAAATATGGTGACTACAATTAAATACTTTTAATTAAAAGAGATACATAGACAGACTTGTACTGAGGGCTGTTGCATGAGAAATTGACCCCCATGAGAAAATGACCCCCCTCTTCATATGAACCATGGATACCGTTTAGGGGGTCATTTTCTCACGGGGGTCATTTCATTATGCAAGCCCCGTGAGAAAATGACCCCCTCATAAATTTCCGCATTGTCATTTCAATAGTGTAAAGATTACTTGAACAAAACAATGATGCAGTGACAATTATACAAAATGACTAGACAACTATGTTAACTTGGTAATCCCATATTGCTACCCAGGTTTCCTACCAAATACTTGGAACTAATATTGAAGCTCTAACTCTTATTTGTCATTAAAATGGCTAATTTCGAATAAGGCTAAATAAAGTTTACTCAAAAAATACTCTTATTTATCATATTACTAGTATACCAACAAATATAAATACAGTAGAGCCTCTGAACAACGGACACCTTGGGACCGGAACCGTTGTCCGTTATTTAGAGGTTGTCCGCTATTTGGAGTGACCATTATGGGAGGCTCCACTGTAGTACATTGCCAGAAGAAGTATTCAGTTAATTAACATAGTTGGCAAGTCATTTTGTATAATTGTCACTACTCATTGTTTTGTTCAAGTAATCTTTACATTATTGTAATGACAATGCGGAAATTTATGGGGGTCATTTTCTCACGGGGCTTGCATAATGAAATGACCCCCGTGAGAAAATGACCCCCTAAACGGTATCCATGGTTCATATGAAGAGGGGGGTCATTTTCTCATGGGGGTCAATTTCTCATGCAACAGGGCTATACCGAAAGAAAAGAAAAAAATATAAAATTCAAAAATCGAAATTATACGCGATACCTCTTAGGAATGACATAGTTTCACGTTCTTCATAACTGGAAACTAACGTCTGTAACCTTTCGTTTCGCCCTTGCATAGTTCTGGATATTATTTTTACCTCTCCTGCCTCTCATTTAGCTAGTGTAGCTTCTTGCAGTGACTGTTCTCTTTGTAACACAGTTAATAGTTTGCTTAGTGTTGGATGAGAAACTGATACAGTGGTTTGAAAGGCATTATGCCAACCTTCGACATAGTTGTTGGTACGTGCTTGATTATTCCCAACTCTGGTAAACATGTTCCATAATCTGATAGGAAAGAGTGGAGCTCTTCTACTTCCATTTGGTAGCTTTCTACCTATGTAATTGTTTTCGAAATAGTTGGCCACGGATATTGCATTTTCGGGAAATCTTGCATCAATATATTGAAACAATCTATTACGTAGATTTCAGGAACAAAGGCAAGACTGGGTAACATCTTAATTTTCAATGAGAAATCGCGGTCTTGACGGAAATTTGTAGTTAATCCTTCTGCCTGAATTTTTAGGTAAATATTTTGCGATAGATGAAAAAAAGGCACTAATAACAGATATAAAGTTGATCTCCAAAGCATTTATAGCTGCTTTTCCAAAGCAACCATTATGGACTGAGGGTTCAGTGCTGGTTCGAATCAAAGTAATTTACGAAATGCTGTATCATAGGTCGATTCTTCCTTATTGGATAGTAATGCGTAAACGCATGGTATTACCAAACCTTCAAATTCTGCGTGAATTGAATATAACTGGAAAAACAACTCTGGAACTACTTCAAAGGTCCCATCGCAAAACCAATTATTACTCTTGCTAAGAATGGACAAAAATTTCGGGGTGGCGTGCAGAAGCATTCTTTGTTCATCACCAAATCCGGAATCAAATAATTAAAATGGATCGCCTTTAAGAGTCGTTTTATACTTCTCTGGAATTATAATTCCAGCTGCGCTTTCAGGGTGTCCACAAGTTTCTATACCGGCGCTTTTGTATACTCGTATAATGCGTTTGACTGACTCTAGCTAGGGAAATGTATTTACAACACTTTGATGCATTGTTTCTAAGGGTGTAGAAAGTATTGCCCTGGTGCTTTGTTCAGAGTTAGATGCCATTGATTTGATTTTAGAATAAGCTGTTAAACATTTCGATGCGTTCTTGAGATGGTGCATGAGTGTGGTCATTTGTTAGTTGAGTGATATGAATTGGTTTTATGACGATATCATTCAGTGTGTTTATTCGGGCTTCACATTTACCACGTTTTTCGCATACCCAATAGTAAACTTCACCATTTATGCGATTTAAATTATATAAGAACCCTTCAACCACAGCTTTTTCCTTGTTTCGTTTGCTCTTAATCTTTTCTATGGAAATTTGATTGGATGCAGTAGCCATAAAGAGTAAAAGTGAACTAGGTCTAGGATGTTTGAGTTTTTGTTTGAGATCTTTCTACTTATACTACGTATTTATAGCTTTTGAAGCAGTGTTATTATGAAGACCAGTATAAAGTTGTGAACATATGAAGAATAGTTTGAGGTTGTTATTTACCGTATAACAACCTCAAAACTATTCTTCATAAAAGTGAAAAGACATTTCATAAGTGCTAAACAATAATCAATGGGGTGGGAGCAATAGCAAGCAATAGTTGTTTACTCTTAGATAAAATCGACCAGTTATCCGTTCGACCAATAATCCGTTCGACCAATTTTCATTCGACGAATATTCCGGTCGACCAATAATCCTTTCGACCAAAATTTTCGACCAAAATTCCGTTCGACCAAAACTCCTTCGACGAATATTCCGCCATTCATTGAATATATATCAATTTAGTGCATTTTACATTTGGATATTGAAGTTTCTTTTTCATAATCAATCAATCAATGGCTGAATGTCCAACACTTCCCAAGTCCCGGCTTGATTTAGCAAGACTGCTGAAGGACAATGATTATTATATTCATCAAACACTCTCTCACTAGGAGGATTGTCTTGATGTAGATATAGAAAGAAGAGATTCCTTGCATGCAATGCTCCGCAGAATTCGTGACACTGTCAAAAGAGCAAAGAAAAGTCTGGATAGTTGTAAGGGAGAGTGGTAGAACTTGCAACTCTCCTTGCCACCTAAACAGAAGAAGACCCGCATTTCCCTTCTGAATGATCTTGAAATTGATAGTTCCTCTGGAGTCTATACAGAAAATTTAAGTGACATTTCCTTGAAGAAGATGCGATCACGCTTGTCAAGCGGCTTAGATCATATTAAATTACTTTCGGAAATATGAAATACATCAGAGGAAAACACAGCTTCCCTTGCATTACAGCTCCTTTTAAACGAGGAAGATACTAGCGAAACTCGGAAAGTTTCAAAATCCAATGTGTATGACAATTTCCACGTTCAATTCGGAAATGTTCAGAGGAAGGAGCTTGATCTTAACAAGTCTTTATTCCTTCTAGATTTACTCGAAATAGGAAAGAGGAAGAACACACGGTTTCGTCAACATTTGTTATCTAGTGATTTTAAACTCCCAGCGTACCATAAATTAGATGAGCATAGAAATTGTATAGTACTACGCTCAATCATTCAACCTTACCCAAGTCCAATATCTCCAATCGGTGTAAAAGTACCTTACGCTGAGTATGTTCGTCATACCTTTTTGAGGATACTGACCACCATTGCACCTCCTTCCACTGAAGATTTCCCACTAAGTTTTAGAATTGCAGAAGGCTTAGATTGTTCTGGGAGTCATGTTATTTATAGTCAACTAAGCACAAATACAGAAACAAAAAATTCATACTTTACTGCTTCAAACCAATAGCGATCTCTTCTTGTTCCGGAAGAGAATTGTGGAAAAATCATAGTCTCAATTAACCTCATTATCAAAGACCAATTTTTCTCTGTGCTGCCAAAGAAAATGAGGCTAATATTTGTCAATTCATGGTAGATTTGATCAATCCGGATACAGAGTTGATGAAAAATGAAGGATTCGATCACTCCAATCAGGAGCATGTACATATTGACATCATGCGTTCAATGTTTTATAGCAAAATGGCTGCGATTTTATCTGGTGCAGGGGGGACAAACTGCCAGTTGTGTACAACTACTCACGAAGAACTTAAGGATCGAGAGTTAATCATTCAAGGATTCCCAATTAATAGACATATATCTGACGCAATTGAATTGTTTGGAGAACTTGAAGGTAGTACTAAATCATTTTTTAATCTTCCCTCAAAAGAAAGATTCACCATAAATACCATCCCTGCATCTCCTCAACACTCTTACACCTGCATTTTCAGCCTGCAGGGTTGTTTTGATTTAAATCACTTTAAAAAATCATGAAAATGATTTTTGATTTTTGTAAATTTTGATACTTCGCTAATAGTGTCATGGCTTCAGAAGAACAATGGAATGGAGACTTTTGTTTTCGATAGATGGAAGCCATTAGTTAACGTATACCAATTTATGGGTCTATGACGCCACGTGGGAATTAATTAATATAATTATTATTGCTTTAAATTCATTGCACATATTCACATATTAAATTCAATGCACATATTGAGGTTAGGTGATTACCTGCTGTCTCCACCTGCATGATTTCAGTTTAGTTTGTTCTATTAGTGAGTTATTAATAGCATACAGAAATGCATAAGTTTAGATATTTAGATATGAATAAGTGTTCATATAAATTTCTATTTGAACTAGATACATCTTTTCTCTATTCTGTTTTCTATCTCACGGTGGGTAAGGCCGCGAAGCGGCCGTTATTTGTATTACCTAGTGTCTACCACGAACGAACAAAGGTCGCGAAGCGGCCATTGTGAGAGAGAGATCCGTCGCAAAGCGAACGAGACCGAACGGCTCGTAGTAATAATATTTGTTGTTCAAGTACTTTTGGCCGGGCAGTGTATAAAATAGACATAGATCAACTCCGCTTAATAGAGCCACCGGTTAATAGATTTCACTGCTTAATCGGGTCAAAATTCTGCAGGATCTAAAGGATGGAATTAAATTTTGGCTTAAATTATTTCGGTTAATAGATTTCTCCGCTCAATCGGGTAAAAGCATCCTGGCCCCTAGGTGACCTTATAAAGCGGAGTTGACTGTATTTAAATTTAACATAAAACAAATTCCAGATTCGCCCAAATGTGCCAACAGATATTTTCTCATCATACAAATTAATTCATTAACATATAATAATTTAAATGATTAATGTACAAATTAAAACTTCATGAATAAGATAAGAATAACAAGGAAGCAAAGCTAAATCAATTACTAGTCCACCCCTAACTACTCAAGATGAGATATTTGTAATTAATCTCCCTTGTCTTGATGACTTAGTGAACACAATAAATCTAGAACCCGTCGTTCAGTATTATGTAAAATAAAAAAATAAAAACTATCTTGAAAATTGGTTGATGGCAATTATATATTAAGAGCATTATAACGCATAATTTTAAGAAATGTGCGAGGTATCAAATATTTAAATACAATGTGGTTAAAAACTTAGCGAACTGTCCTTGGGTTGTTTGGAGGTTACTTTTAGCACACTTCATTTCAGAGAAATTCAAGTTCAGTAGAATATAATGTGACGAGTCAGCAATTTTAGGTGCATGTTGGGTGTTCACCCGAAGCCAACCAACAGATTCAAATACAAAAATCCTAAATGTGTTTGACGATGTCAACAACACCTCTAGGTGTCAATAGCTATTAGTAGAGGTGTTACGTGGCATAAGGATCAATTGATAATTGGAAGTTTGTTTCAATCTTATACCATCAATCAGATTAAAGATATTTACCTAATTAGTTAAATAATTATTAAAATTAATTTTGCTGCCATATTTGAATTCAGAAAACTCGACAATCCCTAGTATAAACAAATTGGAAGCTTCTCTATATATTACATACAAACTGAATTAATTTGAATTAAGTAAGTAGTAGTGCTGCTAACTGAAACTGAAATTCAACTGAAACTAAAATCCAACTGAAATTATTTTTATCTTTTTATCGAACTGAAACTAAAACTAAAACTGTAATATATTATTTGTATCAACTGAAACTGAAATGTATAATTAGTGTTAACTGAAACTGAATAGATATTACTCATATTATCACTGGTAATTAGTCATGGCAAATACTTGTACAAGTACTAGCATGTAACATGGTCCTAGGATTATAAAATTTGCTAATACAATTACTGCATCAAATCTAACAAATCACGATTAGATGCAATCATGGTTCTTTCTTTAAGTGCCACGTTAGATAAAGATCGCATCCTGCCTTCTACTTGAATCGAAGCACCAGAGAACAATCTTTCTACCCCAACACCTGCGCCTGAGAACGCTAGATGACCGAGGGCAAAAGTTGATAGTTCCGGCCACTGTCGCTTCTTGCTTTGCCAGTATTGGTGCAAATGATTTCCTCGTTGTTTGAGGTGTTTTACAGAAATAGTTGGCTCTACGGGCTGATGAGGTTCATTACAATATTCCTCGAATTGTTTTAAGATTGGGTATGAACTTTGCGATCCGGGAATTAAGGATGGCATTGGTTGCTCTTCTGTGTTGTCCATAATGTCCCATTCATCGGAAAAAAGGAAGCCCAGTCTTCAATTGCAGAATTTCCCGTTACTATTTCAGTGGAGGGGGAAGGAACAGAAACGGCACATTCAGAGATATTGTGACTGGATTGTACAATCCAAGTCTCATACTCAGTAGCCAACAGCTCTTTTATCTGTTTGTTGCGGGGGGAAAGAGGTAGTTTGCTGAATATTACGTAGTACCCTGGATCAAGTCATGTCAACAAAAGGAAGTAAGTATCATTACAGAGCCATGAGAAACGTTTCTTTAGATCATCCAACATCATCTTGGCTAGGATAGGAAAACTCGAGTGTGCTGTCGTTTCTCTTTCCAAGTAACGGGGTAACAGCATTGTCATCAGAGGGAATAGTTGTGAGACACTAAAGTGGTCACAACTCAATATCTGCGTCGAACTCCACATTGGTTCCATTAGCCGATTGAAGTCAGTCAAAATATTCCAGTGGAAAGTCCCAGGAAGAATGTTTGTGGTGACCTTGTCACTGTGATGTATTACAAAATCTTGCAATACTGCAGCAACTTCTTCGGATGCTAAACGAGAGGTAAGAAGGAATGTTGAGTGGAATCGTGTTGGAACATCTCCTACGAGTGACAATGGACATATGCGATCCCAATCTTGTTTCAAGCTTGCTGATCTGTGTACCGTATTAACAAATGCCCGGGCGTCGTTGATCAAGGTGCATGTGCTCTTGGACTTGGTGCAGAGTTTCATTGTGAGATTTTTCGTGTGTATTAGATCGCCATAGTGCCGGCTTCTCCTTTGCAATGAAGACAACTCTTTTACCAAGTCCTCGAATCAGTGTCCAAATTCTCCAATTCATTTTGTTCATCTGCATATGGTATCGTAATGGTATTTAACTCAGTGTCTAGGAGATGAAATGCCTTGACCATGTTTGAAGCGTTATCTGAAAATATAAGAGCAATTTGGGCAGGCTTGATACCAAAGGAATCGTGTATAGACGAGTATTTCTCTATTATTCGCTCAGACGTATGTGGGTGTTGGAATTCGTCGATTGCTAAAGTTCTCTGAGTGACACATTGTTTGTCAAAATTATAGAAATTAATAGTCTCCCCATAAAATGAACCTTTATAACCTTTACGGGTCCAACAATCAACGCTGACTTGACAAAGAGGGAGTACAGGGTCCTTAGTTGTGTTTGAGACAGTTGTTAGCTCGAGTTTGATGTTAGATTCGATAAAGCTTGCCTGCTTTGTGATGATATTATAGATTGTTTGGTGATGGGGAATTCCAAATTTACCATCACTAACATACGACAAAAATTTTTGAAAAACGTATTCTTTATTCGTAAACATGTGTGCACTCGACCTCGGTGACACAGCAACAAAGGTAGAAAGCAACTTGTTGAAGTATCTCTGTCGATAATGTTGCTGGTTGTATTGGCACGAGGTTGTTTCTATACTTACTGATTCCTTAGCTTTTTTGACAAAGAAATCTGTGATGCTACTATTCTCACCTCCTAGCCTCTTCACCTTACTGGCTTATTCCTCGGCCTTGGCCTTTGCAGCCTGTTCTCGCTCCGCATCCTTGAACTCCTCAAATGATTTAGGATGCCTCTTGCGCAGGTGCTCCTTGAGATTGCTAGGACCGTTCGATGTCTTTGATTTGAAGCTACAAGGATTCTGATCCGCACCGATTACAATGCATTCAAACGACTCACCATTCTTTACAAAAAAATCATGCACCACTGAAGACCTTTTTCTGCCACTGGTACTGCCGAACATTGTGCAACCGAAATAGAATTCTCAACAAAAGTGGAACGTGTATTTATACAAGTACTTGCTTGTGCAATGAAAATATGTTATTCTTTCGCAATTGTATCTGCGTGTCGTTGATTAATTAATTAACCAAATGTTATCAATGTACACTTCAAATAATCTTCTTGCAATGAATTCACAATATTTAATTGTCAAGTGATAAATTGGGTAGACCTAGAAGTGTTGATCATAATGATGGTACGTATTCATTTACAACAAAATTATAGTCTATTTTATGAGGTATTTGTGGAGAGAAGCTTACCCTCAGGAAACCCGGGAATAACTATTCAACTGAAACTGCAACTGAAATGTATTATTTTTGTAAACTGAACTGAAACTGAAACTGTAATGTACTATTTTTGTCAACTGAACTGCAACTGAAACTGAAATGTAATATTTCTGTCAACTGATACTTAAACTAAAACTGAAATTGTGCTATTTTTTAATTTCAGTTAGCAGCACTAGTAAGTAGGTGTATTTAATGTGCAAGAGTATTCTGGCAGAAGGAAATATACTCACATGATTTGTAGTTGTAATGGAATGAATAGTCTTAGTTTTCAATCTGAAAATAGAAGCTTAACCGATCTCATAAATTGAATCTATATTCTATATAATCATCGCAAGTTGGAACAATATAATATATTTAACACTTTAAATTGAAACAAATGAATTTGCAACTCAATCGTGTCACAAACTAAGCCCAATTTGAAACTCGCGCACTTGTGAAAAGGTATACGTAGAATTAAATTCTATAAAGAATACATAAAATTGCAGTATTGAGCAACTATTCTAAACAGGTTATAAAAATGTGTCAAAAATAATAATTAAAAATAGTAACCCTAGGTGCACATCTGTAACCAATGAGAAACCTGTCATGAAAATTTTAGGTCTTAGATAACAAAACTCTGCACTGTGGAGAGAATACGGACTAATAAGAATATACCAATAGAAATAAGATTAGAAATGGGCACCTTACTATAATACAGTCGGCACAGTAAATAAAATACAAATATAGATACAAATGCTAATTCAACACGAAGGTGCAGATGCAGATGCAAATACAAACACTATTTCAAAATGAATTATCATACAGCACACAGGTGATAATAAGTATTATTATAACTATCCCTAATGTTATTGATTTAAATTAGCTTGTTTTATCATTACAGTTATCTTGGTTGCAATTTCTGAATACAAGTTGCTCAAAACGTTCATCAATTAGGCAACATCTTTCTGGAAGAAATATTTTACCTACGATGCTGAATATTCGTACAACTGTATGCTGAAGATGTGGGGTTGAAAAATAATAAGATGCCAACTGTGAGAGTTGGCGGTATTCGTGTGCCATCCTTTGCAATAAATTTGGGGGATAAAAAGAATCGTTTTCTAGTTACTGATACATCAACTTGACTATCAACCAAGGTCGAAGCGAGGGTGGGTCCAGGTGGGGCCTGTTCCCCACCTCATTGATGTAAGTGTGCCCCAGTTTAATAGCTTGTGCGCACCAATGACGCATTTGTGACCCACCAGTGGCGGAAGGCTAGCTCATTCACTGCTATCAACATAAACCGTATTAACAAGGTTTGAGGTTACACTCAGCCATGAACATAAAGAGCTTGCGTCGATTCTCAATGGGTGAATGATATCCTAAATAAGACTCAGCTGTGGCTCTCTCATTTTACAAATAAAAGAATGAAAATGCTAGAAGTTACCTCTAGAGCAGCCCACCGCCACCAGAGCCATCTAGGGTCAAGTTCTGCCATAGACTCCTTAAGATAAGGACTGGAACGTCGCGATCTCGGGGTTTTTAACTTGAGTATGAGAGGCTCCAATTATAAAAATTGAAAAAGCATAAGTTTTCCGGTTTCCAAATGTGATTTTTGGCATATAGGGGTAACTTTTGGCATCCGTCAACAATTTGAGGTTTTCACCCAAAATTTCTCACACCTCGACAAGTTATGAGGTCATTGTCACATTTCGAGAACCCTGAAAAGTTACTCAATCGCACATGATTCGCGCACTCTAAGAGATAAAAATCTGAAAATTTAATAGAACATGCACATTAATGATGCGGACACTTTGGTCATACCAAGTTGCCAATATGCTTGCTTATTATTACATGATGACGCAATCAATAAAATTTCACATTTTTAAATTTGACTATTTAGGCCTATTTAGGCTATATAATCAATGTTAGAAGTGTATAAACCATATACCAACCGAAAAGCGGTTGGTGTGTGGTTGGGTTCTTCCGAGAAGCACGCTAGTATCTATATAGATTGATGCAAAGTATATCTATATATACTAGTGCGCTTCGCCTGCTAGGTCGCTTTGCGGCAGAACCCAACAACACACCAACCGCTTCGCGGTTGGTGTATGGTTTATACACTGTCTAACATTGATTATAAAGCGTAAATAGGCCTAAATAGTAAATTTAAAAATGTGAAATTTTAGTGATGACGTCATCATGTGATAATGAGTAGGCATATTGGCAATCTGGTGTGAAAAAGTGTCCGCATCATTAATGTGCATCTTCTATTAAATTTTCAGATTTTTAACTCTTAGAGTGCGCAATTATGTGCGATTAATGACTTTTCAGGGTTCTCGAAATGTGGCAATGACGTCATAACTTGTCGAGGTGTGAGAAATTTTGGGTGAAAACCTCAAATTGTTGACGGGTGCCAAAAGTTACCCCTATATGCCAAAAATCATATTTGAAAACCGGAAACCTAATGCTTTTTCAAATTTTTATAATTGGAGCCTCTCAGACTCAAGTTAAAACCCCGAGATCGCGACGTTCCAGTCCTTATCTTAAGGAGTCTATGAGTTCTGCAGACAATTGAAATATGTCAATGGTTTCATATTGAGATAAATGTTTGTCAAACTGCAAAGCTAGGACTCTAACAAGTTTACAGCTATACTTTTCTTGAAGTTTGATAACTCAGCGCAAGTCCTTTTAAACATGGAAATACTAAACTAGAAAGTTACAATATTTTGTCCTTGTGTGAAATTAGTAGCTACTTCAAATGGAGTAAGATTTTTGGAGTCCCAGGGAGGCGGGGGTGCATCCGGAGCAAAAGTCCCGGGTTAAAACATTATGTTCCGGACCCCCGCAGATTTGTTAGTATAATTGCACGGGTATGCCCCGGGTTTAAACTGAAAGTCTCTCCCTCTCCCCGGGGTGACCAGATCCTGCAACCGCCTGTATGTAGCTGACTATTCCAGCGGACTTGCTCTAGCTTAGCTAATTCTCAATAGTTGCGTTGCTAGAACACTATACCTGATGTGTTAGCTAATTTACTGACTTTACTGATAATACTGTCAAGACTCAAGATGATCTCGGGATTATTTCAACCCAGTATTTACACACGACTGAAGCGTACTATGTGGAAAACATGGGTAACGTGTTGGTAAATATTCCAGAATCAGTAGTTATCATTGACCATATCAGTTATTTCTAATCGCTATCATCTGAATCGTATTCCGATTCAATTGCATCCATTCCAAGTAGCGCTACAAATGCTCTTAACAAATTAGACGTATTATTTGTCACAATACATACACCCCACCTTTGCAATTCGAAAAGAAATTATTTCTTCATATTTGATAAGAACATTTTCTGCAATATGTGACCCACGAAAACGAGTACAGGCTAACAATGCAGTATGAAGCTTCAAGTATTTGATAGAATGGCAAGTAATCCCTAGATAAAAGAGTATTACGAATAGTGTGTTTCATATTGTTAAATATTGGATTATGTAGTGTTGATGTTATACATGGAAGAGAAGTAGTAAGGTATTAACGAGTGGGATTGGTTATTCGGGCTTAAAATACCTAAAAAGTTACGAAATATGGGCAATCAACAATATAGGAAACTTGAAGTTTACCTGCAATAAAGGCGATAAGTAAACTTGATGCTTCTATCTGTCGAGAATTGTTACCAGGCCAGTTTAAATTAATGGCAGTGTAAATTCGTCAATGAGCACCTGCTCATTATTTTCTGAACTTTTAATCTTGAGTTGACCATAAGTTTGATGAAGTTTTCGCATTGCCAGTAACTGGCTTGCTACAATGTTTGAAGACAGAAGCAAATGTTCGGGAGTACAGCTATTAGGTGTGATGGGCCCAAAACAACTAAACACACTACTGGACTTGGTATTATAGTCCAAAAAGTTCTTCTATACATAACACCCATAAATCTTCCAGAGATAACTGCCAGAAGCACGGTACGTGGTATACCGATGGTATAATTAGGTATAATCATAGCCTACTATATAAAGGCCATTTCACTGCTTTGGACCAGGGATAAGAGAAAGGCGGGTTTATTACTGTGCCGACTATACTATAGTATAGTGGCCCAGTATTGGAATCACTGCCTTTATTATTATTTTTACTGTGCCGACTATACTATAGTATAGTGGCCCAGTATTGGAATCACTGCCTTTATTATTTTTTATTTTTTTATTTTTTCTCCGTAGACGGTGCCCTGGCCAGAGCTTTATAGTTGATGGGCTGAAACTTGGCATGTAGGTTCGGAGTCGACGTCTAATTTGCACCTGGGGTTACGATTTTTGATTAACAAATTTTGGACACATCTTTAAAACCTTTCAAAATTTGTCTGGTCCATAACTAAAAAAATGTTTCACTAAACCCCCAAATTTTATTTCACATTTGGATTCACCATAAAATTCTGCGTCTGAGGGGAGAAGAAATTTTTCAATAAGGGGTTTAATTTCTGCCACAAATGGGGGTTGAAATTTCTTTGTTTACTCACACTTCAATTTCAGTAAAACTGTGAAATCTAATTCCATTGTTTCAACTTGTAATAATTATATTGATTTAACTTGTTAAATCCTACTCTATTGTTTCAACTTGCGATAATTATATTGATTTAACTTAGAAATTGCAGCTGGCTTCTATTTAATTGCAGTATTACTATTTAATGAATTAAAACAAATTAAATTAAATAAGAAATTTGTTGACTTAATTCAACTCAACCGTGGATAACATTGCTAAAATAAATAACAAATAATATAATTTATTATCAATAAATAATGGATTAATGGCATTAAACTCAAGATGGTTTATGATATAAATAAACTTCAAATTTATCTACCGTTCCTTGTGACTCGGACCGATTAACAAATGGTTCTTGACTCCTTTAGGCGTTGATGACTTGGCGAAAAAAATCCAAAATTGCAGCCTGCGCCGACAGCATGTTCCTTTGGAGGCACTATCAATAAACAACCAACAAAATATAGTGCCACCAAAGGAACATGCGTCGGCACAGGCTGCAATTTTTTTCTAACTGTAACCAATTACTTGATTAATACTATACTCATTATATCAACTACACATATCAAAGTTTTATATATGGGTCATAGTTGTCTCCCAACATAAATTCAAGCTCAAGTATTATTATTACATGCAAACTAGATAGTATAATTATGAAAACTAAGCAAATATTTAGAGGAATCTCTCATGATTTTCTTTGGGGCAGGTAGTAGGAACAATAATACAATATGGTTCTTTGCCTTGTTGATGTTAAGTAAAATTGGCTACTGTTGTTAAAATTTAAAGTAATAAATTGATTTTCCTTCTGTACTAAGCAATCTATACACTCATCAACGAAGTCTTGGCAATTTTTTCACTATCGAGTTTTAGGAGGGCCAGTTGCTTGAATCCGATTGAAAACATAATTGTAAACACTATCCAAGGTGTAAACACCACATTTAGCACGTAATTGGAAGGATAATTTTAAGCAGACACGATCAAAAAGGCCAATCAATAGGCAAAGTTAAAATTCGGGTCTTCAATTTCCATTTAATTCCGTATATTTTCAGTGAGTACTGAACAACAATCGGGGTACAAATCTGAGATTTTAGACAATTTGCTTAATAAGAAAGGCAGCATATCCTCCGATAAAAGCTAGAGGTTGTCTTGTGTATGAATTCAGGCGACCCTGCACTGGTAAAATCGTTTCAAATCTACAAAGGAATGTAAGGACCCTACAAACTGCGAACAAGACACTTTATACAATAATTCACTATGGAAAGCCATCAATAAATATCAATTCATACTAATTAGTTACATAATTATTTTGTATTAGCCTCCTAGGTATATAAACTTTGTTCTTGATTCCACAAAAAATATAACATAATGTAAAGAAGCTATTGCAATGTCATACATAGGGCGTGGCCTCGAGTTTAAAATTTGTAATATGGATTATGAGTCATCATAGAAGGGCCTTTTGGACAATTTAGATTATGTTTAATAGAAAATACTGATTGTGAAAATAATTGTAGAGCCATGGCTCTACAAAACCTACCGAAAACTACTCACATGATACATGATCTATTTACTAATTAGCATAAAATATAGAGTGATTAATATTTGATTATTATGACCAATATTAAAAAGAAATACATTATGAAGTCATTTCACATATTTCTGGTTGAGTTTGAAAAAAAGTAACAATATTTTTTGATTCTATGTAGTCGATTTAATAGCCGTACTAATGTCACTTTTATGCGTACCGTTAACGTAAATAACAATTACCCAATAATCGCCATGTTTTATCACTATGTTGCATTTTGTTCTAATAATGTCTTGGGGACTTATAGACTAACCAAACTAAACTACTTAAAACAATTTAGAAACTAATAACAAAATATGTGAACACTCAGGTTATACTTAGTTTTCGTTAATATACCTTCAAAACTAGGTAAATACTTATTTTTAATCAAAAAGGTTTATAGCGAAAATATTCAAATAGTGCCCCCCCCCCATCACCGTAAACTAGCAAATTAACATAATTTTTATATCACGCTGTCCTGTATAAACATCTTGATCTATTATGCCTCAACTTTCTACTACAAACTCGATTCTAAATGTCAATTTCGATTACAACTTATCTATTTATATGGCAATTTCGCTTGCTAAGTCGCTTTGGAATCAAATTTATTCTTAGGAGGTTCATAAAAAATTTATTAAAAAAACATTTTAATGGTCTAATATGCTTAAGTGTTTCATAATACATAGTAAAAGTGTACAATCGGAGATATGAAAGGTAAAAACCTACGGGAGCTCAATACAATGTGGAAATCTCTCATATTAACGAAGTTTCGCTGTATTTACAAGTATAAAAACAATATATCAGGGCGGGGGTGTCCTGGGTGTCCGGACACCCACTGCCTCAAGGAAATGAAGCGATGCTAGGACAGTGACACCCACTACACCCACACCTCATAATACGTGGCGCCGGAGATGTATATAGTCACTAAAAACATTTAATTCAAAACTACGTACAATTTAAGTTGGAATTAGAGTTATGTAAGCAGTTTTAGGATGTGATCATGGTCTCAAAATTATTTCCATCCAATTGGACGGGTGCTGTAGTTCAGTTGCAGAACAAAAATTAAAAAAACATGCCCAAAAAGCAAAAAAGTTCCTTTTCCAACTTACAAGTTCCTTTTTTAATGTTCCTTTTTTAAGTTCCTTGGGGACTAATTTCCTTGGGGAAGAAACAGCTTGAATGTTATCTATAGTTGTATGGAATTAACTTTTTTCGAAAGGAATAATCTAGTTATAAATTAACCATATATATGTAGATCAAATCATCACGTAATCAACAATAATTAATCAACATTGATCTCCAACAGGCGATTCGTTTGCTAAGTCGCTTAGAGGCAAAAAAACAAACTCACAAACACATCTAGCATGCATGAATGCACAGTGGCTTAACACATGGAAATAGGAAAATATTTGTAGTTATCTAAATGCTTCGAATTGGCATACCTGCCATCCGTACAGGGATTCCCTGTACAGTACAGGGATTTTAACCGTTTTGCTGTTTTGTACAGGGAATTATAACATTTGTACAGGGATTTTAAGTAGGGACAAAATTAATGATTGTAAGTAAATACACCTAAAATTGTCTTTACTCTCAAAATGTAGTATTTTGTTAAAGTAACAATTCCTAATCAAGCGTACATATTGTGTTTGTCTCGCTCATGTAGGGAAATTTCCCTACATGAGAGAGACAAAAAAAAATTCGGTGTACAGGGATTTTTGCCAATGTACAGGGGAAAATTGGAGCTCCGTAAAGGGATACGACTCAAATAAGTTGGCAGGTATGAATTGGTATTAAATTAAAGTTCAGACAGAATACTAACATTTATAAAAAATTTCAATTAATTCTAACACAAACTACGCCGATAAATAAACTTTTGAATTATATCAAATGTATAGTTCCATTTGTGGTTTTCAGAATTCTAAAATACAACATATTTCATTTCACAAAGGAATCGTGGTTATTTTGTATTCAAATATATACAAAATGAGTATGCTAAATATATATTTATATACTGATTTACTATGACACTGATGCATTTTAATTTTAACGGGGTAAAGCTCTTATGTCCAAAATTGATAAAATTATTAAAATTGAAATCTTAGGTAAGCGGGAAAAAAATGATGATCAAACAACAAAGATAAATTTGGAAAGGTTATAGATTAATGTTGTAAGAATTAATTATGGAAATCTTAGCTCCCGATACAGTGCGCAACTTTGAATATTTTAGCGAATTCCATTATCACTTTGTTATGGTATTAAAATGCAAAAACTAATTATTCGTTACTATTCAGTAGTATGTATGTATATCTTATTTGTTACGCAAATTTCTAGCAAATGTTGTATAATATGAACAACTGAGCGCTTAAGGACAATTTCATCAATTAGAGCAATCAACTATGAACACATATGTTTTGAATTTGAAGGATGTTAGGTTTGTACAATAGTAGATTATTTAGTGTGATGAGACATCTATGCTAAGAAAAGTTATCTAGTTTTTTTATGGGTTCTAATACATTTAATAATTGCATTCAGTAAGCATCTACTCCCTTTACATGAGTATATAAAGCCTTATACCGATTGGAGACTTGGGTTTACGAAACTTCCCCATGTTCATGTCCAAGATATTATAACAATACAGTAGAGCCTCCGAACAACGGACACCTTGGGACCGGAACCGTTGTCCATTATTTAGAGGTTGTCCGCTATTTAGAGGTTGCTTTTCTATTAGACATATGCTAAATATATATATCCGTGCCACGAGGGTTGTCCGTTATTTAGAGGTTGTCCGCTATTTGGAGTGTCAGTTATGGGAAGCTCCACTGTAATCATGTTTGAATATTAAAAGATTGTTAACAAACCAATGATTTTGTATTTCATTGATTTACATAAAAAAATTACCTCTAACTCTGAATACATCATTTTCTGAATTTCAACTTTACCAATTCCACTTCTTAGTTCTAAAGCATTTTGTGCTATCTGGATAGACTCCTTATTAATTAGTGTATCCATAAGATATCGATTATTGTCTTCATTTCCTGTAGAGCAAATATTACAACAGGTCTGATTGAGAAAGGAGAATTGGGAGTGTGCATTTTTCCAAATTAGTTTGTTTCGATATTCAATATGGAAATTACCATAAATCCGAATAGAATAAACTTTTCGTTGTAATCTCGGGATTACTGGCTGCTGATAAACACGGTGATAGCACGAACCGTCAAGTACATCTGAATTCATTTCTTCAGATTGCTGGCATTGTCAGTGTCAGAAGCAGTCAATATTATTTTCACTGTATGACCCAGAAGCTTATTGTAAGATACACCAAATACTACCTGACGATCTTGATTGACTGGAAAGATGTCATTAGTAAAGCAGATTTTAGACCTAGCTCTCCTCTGTACGCATATCTCTGATGTTTTGGATGGTTTCTCTATCACATTAGCAATTTGCACGCAGGTGTATTTATGTGGTTTCAGATGCAAAAAAATAATTACAAGTTAACCGCAAGGGTCAAATCATTCTATTTTTCAGATCGATGTTTCGTGTAATCACAGAAAGGAGAAAAGACAACTTTTCATCTAGGTAGAATTTGATCCAACCAATTGTACTTTTCTTGATCTGGCCTAGCGTACACCCTTACCCATTGTTACATTGTTGATCGTAATCATTGAATTCTTTTAATTGATATACTGTCCCTTTTATATTATGACCATTCAAGGGACCAAAAAATGTGGTATAATATAGAGACTTCCTTAGAAGCGAACTCAAACTTCATACCTACCCTATGTAAGTTGTCAAATTGTGACCATTGGGCGTAATCGTAGAAAATAATTTTTCTGTTATGCAGACGAAAAATTATCGACAACAATAATTTGACTGTGTTAACTAATCTATGCCGAATTTCTCGATAATGTCCAACCTAGTTTAGGCTTTCCTAACTGGAAACAGGATAAAGTAGGTACTTTCCGAGATACCTACTACTGCCTTTAACTAGTATTCAGAAATGGCTAATGTCATTAAGATGAAAGTTTTTCAATTACAGATTGCGAAATGCATAACAATCTTCAATGCGTTACGATATTCAGGCACGCTTTTGCACTCAATAGTCTCATCATCTTCACAGTCACACGAAATGGTCGTAATCTGGAAGTAGCTATTTGGGTCAGAGATAGCGCATTAAACCTTTGATTTACATATGGAAATGTTTTCCGTAGAATCCTTTGATAGAATTAAAATTTTCTATGGTTCCAGGAGTTAAAGTTATGACGTCACACATATTCTATTTTTATAATTTTTCAAACTTAATATAATTGCTCTCATTCGTATGAGAAAGTTTCGAAATATTAATTAATTAACGGCTACACATGCTGCCGAATCCTATCAAAAAATAAGAGTCCAGTTTTGTAAATTTCATAAACTAAAAAGTTAGCATCTAATGTATGTGAATACAACTTTCTGGGGTTAAAAAAATACAAGGAATCAATTAAGACTACTTAAGAAGTTCAAAAGGCCATCACTCATTTGATTAGACGCATTTTAATCATGAGTCAGCATTTTACATAATTGCTGTTTATCATATACATTTCTATACAATGATATATCTTATGTGTATTCCACGTATACTTCATAAAAGAAGTGTCTAAATTTGCCATGCCCTCCTAAATACATGAATAATGTTGCCGAATTATCTTCAAAAAATAAGAGTCCAATTAAATATACAACCACAATATCAAAATATAGCTAAATTGATATATGTTTTGACTTTTCAATTGGTTATCTAGTCGTATCCTTTGTTAATTAGGAGTTTTTTTTCTTTGATTGCCTACATCTTTCTTTTCTTAGGACATTTAATCTATTTTTCTATTTGTTTTGATTTCCTTAGCTCAAATGCCTAACAAGTGCGCCGTTTTTCGGATGCATGTCGGGTTACCTCAGTAGTCAAACAAAGCCTCTTTTCCATTTTCCAAATAACCAACACAGAGCACTCCAAGAAATGTGGAATAAATTTCTGAATCGTAAAGACTACACAGTTACTCCGCAATCATGCATTTGCATTGACCATTTTCAGGAGAAGTTTGTTGTACGTCATTATAAGCGACTAAGATTAGTTCCTTTTCCCCAGAATCATATACCTACTATTCATCCTGATACGATTCCTTTGAGGCAAGCAATTACACCAGCTTTACCTAGGCAAGCTCCGAAGAAACGAAATTTCCAGGAAGATGAATTGAAGCAATTTAGAATAAAATTTCTCGTTATTATTTGGATGATGTTAAACGATTTATGGAATCAGCACCTGAATATCAATTGCTTCAATTGGTAATGACTGACTTTGGTTTGACAGCCTATAGGATCCAAATCGATTATGATATTGCAAAAGTCAAGGAATGTATTCACATTGATAACGAAATTCACGTCAAGCTCAGTTTTCAAGGTCTACCAATTCCACTCCCTGAATATATTAGGAACTTTGAGTACTGTAAATTGACCTCTGTCGATATGTAGACAAATTTACCCAACTTTTGCAAAAATTATTCAGCTTCGCACAATAATTGTGATATTGGAGTAATACTGTAAAATAATTACTTGGATCAACATACAACCATCCTAAGGAAGACCCAAATACTCTTCGAATGCTCTCAGGTTTGCCTTGTTAATGCTCTACACTTTGCACTCTGCCTACCAGTTTTTGAAACATTTTCACCCGTTGCCATCTGAAACACTGCTTACACAATTGAAATCTCCCTCAATTCAAAGTTCCGCTGCTCTTTGTGGACTTAGGGATAATCAATTGATTGGAAATGACGTGGTTTTGCTTATGGATGAAATGCATCTACAACAACAGGTAATTAATGTTTATTTTAGCATTTGATGTAATGATAGTTTAGCTATCACTGCTTATTAATGTATTCATTTAGGTTCAGTATGACGGTCGGACCATTGTTGGATGTGATGCAGATCTTCGAATGTACAAGAGTGTTTTCTGTCTTATGGTTATTTCGATTATGAAGAGCGTTCCCTATGTCCTGAAGACGATACCAAATGTGAGACTCTCTCATGAGATCATCTTAAACTCTATTCTAAACTGTTTGTCAGTTTTGAGTCAAGGAAACTTTGTCATTCGCGCTATTCATTGCAGACAATCATAGGACAAATTTAAGCGGATTTCAACATCTTTCCAAAGCTTATCCCATTACTGGAAAGCCAAACTGCATTAGCAATCCACACCGTTCTTCTCAGCATTTTTTTCTAATGTTTGACACAGTCCATCTGATTAAAAATGTGAGAAATAATTTGTTAGCCGCGAGTTCATTTCAAGTTCCTCATTGTAGGCTAGTTGTTTCAGATAAACTGCACGAATTTCATGCTGGCGGTGTGTATTGGGCATGTCTACACAAAATTCATGACATGATCTGAAAGAATGCGGGTAAACTTAGAAAGGCTCCAAAGATTAACTTTTCCGTTTTACATCTAGGAAATAAAAAGCAATCTGTCTCTCTAGCTTTAGCTACCATTGATCCTAAAACAACAAATGCTATCAGTAGCTACCATCCAGAAGTAGTAACACCCGGATTTTTAGATCTGTGCTACTCTTGGTGGCTTGTTGTAAATTCTAAACAACGATTCCATCCAGATCCTATTGGAAAGCTATTGTTCCCAATGATAATAAGCTAGGATTTTTGCGTGGTTTCGCTGATTGGCTAGAACAATGGAGAGAATCCAAAAAGACTGGGCCCGTATTCACTAAGATTACTTATTACTTAAGTACTAAGAGCATACTTAAGTACTAAGTACGTACTTAGTTAAGTACATACTTAAGTCGTATTCACTAAGAAATATTGTTGTACTTAAGCACATACTTAACTAAGTACGTACTTAAGTACGAAATTGAATTATATTTATCCAATTTTATTTAATAGCATAGCATATTAGTGTATGGAATGCTATTGTAGTAGCTTGGTGTATTCTTTTAACTTTAAAAAGAATATTCTCAATGAAGTTCCTGTGATTTGTGTGCTTGAGAAAAAAACAGAACTTTTAGAAAATAACAACCAATAGTAATAAATGTTGAAAATAGAATCATAAACTTCCCCTAAAGTAAAGCAAGTACTACTAGAAATCTATTACAATGTTCTAATTAAACACCAACGTCTAAAGAGTCAATAAAGTAAATTCTTATAAGTTAAGTTAACTTAGTAGGTTACTTAAGTATGTACTTAAGTACACACTTAAATCTTAGTGAATACGACTTAAGTACATACTTAGTACTTAAGTACTAAGTACGTACTTAACTTCTTAGTGAATACGGGCCTTGGTCTCACGAACCAAACCTTTGATGCCTTAATAACAATCAGTCGAGGGAATCGAAAATTTATGTGATGATCTCTTTGCTGATGGCTATGAGTATGTAATGACGGGAAGATTTCAAACAGATCCATTAGAGAGACGATTCTCTCAATATAGGCAAATGAATGGTGGTCGATTTCTTGTTAGCCTGAAAGAAGTTATGAGATCTGAGTCAATAATTCAAGTGAAAACAATCCTCCAAAATTGTTTGGAGCCAGTGGAATACTCAACTTCTAGCTGTTCAGAATCTAGTGGGCTTATTGAAGAATTTATCGCAAAATTTGTACAAAGTGATGAATTTGACAACTTAACCTCTCTGACGATTGCCAAGAAGTTGTTGTTTAAATTTCTGGGTATATCACACACTCTTTGATATCCAAAATTTACATATAAGTGCGGACCACACTTATATGTAAATTTTGTTTGGAGTGTTTACATAATCTTCTAGAAACCAGTCCTTGTGTTGATAGTCTTAACAGAGGGGGCTTACCTTGCCGCCACAATCCCTAAACATCTATGTCCAGAAAGCTTTTTGTGTTATTGAATCAATTGAGTAAAATATACTACATTCTGAGCTACCGACGAAAATATCAGTTGATTGGGAGTCAAGCTTTTCATGTGAAAATCACATACAAAACATTCGAAAGCTGATCAATTCCAAAGTCTGCAACATCTACTTCTCGAATCTTGCGAAGAAGATAACTGAGACTAAGCGCAAGGAGCAAGTAGAGACTTTCAAATTGCGTCAACGTAACAAATTCTAATCTCAGTTGTCTATTCATCATTTATAGATATTTTCATGACAAATCTAACTACAAATATCCCGGTATTATACGTAAATATTCATATCATCGTTATTTCTCTTTGAAAAAGCAATAAAAATATGCAATTGTATCTAAAATGTCTCGAATATTAAATAGTAGATCCACAAGAAGAGAATTTCCTGATTACATGAAAATGTTCATGATAAACAGCAATTATGTAAAATGCTGACTCATGATTAAAATGCGCCTAAATCAAATGAGTGATGGCCTTTTGAACTTTTTAAGTGGTCTTAGTAAGTGCAAAAATCATTTTCAAGACCGAAGGAAGAATACAACTTATCTAATGTATGGACATGTGGTAGAGTAATACATTCTAAACCCTGAAGATAGATATAACAAGCTGGAGAAATGAGAAGAGTCTTAATGGACATAATTTGTGTTATTATATTGTATCTTCGCCTGTTTTTAGGAATAAATGTATTATCTAATTGACAGAGGATAAATTGAAGCTTAGCAAAATCTGAAGAATTGTATGTAGTACCGTCGATACGCGCTAAATCATCAATAACATTATTTATATGTTTTTTGGCAAGAGGAATATTGTATGAATGTGAGTTACAACTAGAATCAGAGACAGATTTTAAGGAGATTTCATGCAGTATAGATTCAATTTGTCGAATATCATTAATTGAATTTACCGAAAGGGGAATAATTTGTCCATGGAACCAGGCGGATACAGATAAAAAATTATCTACTTCCAGATATAAATCGACAGAAACAGTCCTATCAACCATATTGGGTTGAATGAACCTAGTATTATGATTATCAGGATGCCATACTAACCAATTATCAGGTAATGCAATCAAGATTAACTTAGCTTTTAGATCCTGTAAATTTCTGATGACGTACTTATGTTTCTCCTCACTCTCAGATAGTAAGCTAAGCTGTAGTGTCTGATTCATCAATTCTTCTTCATTGGCGTCATACGACAAGCGAGTCCGTTTGGTTGTTGTGGTTGAAGAGTAGTAGGATGGACAACCAGGAAGTAAGCAGGGAACTGCGCCGTCTCTCAACTTGGGCTTTGCACGAGGTATTTCAGTGAAAGTTCCGTCTCCTTTGGGAACCTTGTGAGAAACATCGATATCTTCTTCTCGAAAATGCTTCACGCAAACGTTGACTACCTTCAGATCATCAATATCCTCTCGGTGAAGAGCCCGTATCCAAGCTTGTCTGAGTTCTGGTGGATGTTCAGGCATCCTGAATATAGGAACTCTCTCATCTGGGCTGTAGTTACTTCTGCATCCGGGGGCTGAGCAACTGCTGGGCATAATGTAAAATAGTTAGAAGTGAATAGGAACAGTAAGTGGACAAGAAAATGACAAAATAAATAAAAAGAGAGGCTAATAATCAATTTAAATTTAAATTTAAACTTACTAGTTAGTGGGGTAGTTGCAACAAAAAAATGTGGTTCATTATAAATAGAAATATGGGTTAATATATTGTGGTTGGTTAATATTACCATCTATTAGTGCATCCCTAGTCAATAATTTCAAGGTTACTGTTAGGCCTTATATAGAGTAGGCTATGCCTAAATATAGTAAAGGCAATAGCATATACTTTCCAGCATATGATAAATATTTAAGGAAGATCAAAGTTCAAACTGATTGGAAAAAAGTGAATGAGCATCATGAATAGTTAATTGATACTAATAATACAAATCGACGAAACCACAAATGAAAAGCAAATTCATGGATATTTGAGGTTAATGACTTTTTTAACAGGACATTATAATGCTTGAAGGCTTTCAGTTGACTTACAATATAAAGGAGCATTGATAGAAGATTCAGGAATGATTTGCAAGTGTAAATTAACATAATAAAATCCAAAATTGCAGCCTGTGCCGACGCATGTTCCTTTGGAGGCACTATATTTTGTTGGTGGCTTATTGATAGTGCCTCCAATGGAACAAGCTGTCGGCACAGGCTGCAATTTTGGATTTTTTTGCCAAGTCATCATCACTATAAAGGTGTTAAATTGTTTCAGAAAGGTGTTTCAGAAGACTACGACCATTAGAGTGGTGGAAGTTTCCATTTAGCTCACTTTATTTGAGAGATATTTAAGTATCAGTAGAATATAATATGTGCTGAGTCAGGATTTTTAGGTGCGTGTTGGGTATTCACCCAACTCCAACCAACCCATGTGAATTATTTAATTCACAAAATTGTAAAAATACATTTTTTGACGATGTCATAATCACCTCAAGGTGTCAAGACCCACTTGTATAGGTGGTACCTGGCATAAGGACCAATAGATAAATTGAAAGTTTGTTTCTATCTTGTATCATCTCTGAGATTAATGAAATTTAGCTAATTAGTATAAAAATTTAATTAATGTATTAATTATTTAACACCATTATTATATACAGCAAAATAAATTATGTTCAATTATTTGCAATTAATAATAATTTAAAAAGAATTTCACTATAATATTTGAATTCCACGCACTCGATAACCCCAATAATCTAATTGGAACCGTCTCTATAAGTTAAATACAGAATGAATTAATTATAATTAATTACGTCAGTACATTAATTGTGCAAGAATATTCTCGCAGAAATAAATATAATCACTTAATCTGTCGTTGTTGTGGAATGTAAAATCTTAGGTTTCAATTAGAAAATAGAAGCCTACTCGATCGCACAAGTTGAATCAATATAATTATTACAAGTCGAAACAATAGAATTATAATTAACACTTTCATTTGAACTGAAGTGTTAGTAAACAAAGGGAATTTGCAACTCAATTGTGGCACAAACGAAACCCAATTTAAAATTTCGTGCACTGTGAAAAGGTGTAGAATTTAATTCTCTATCGAATGCATATATATTGAAAATTATCGCACTATTTATTGTGCTTTTTCTAACATTAAACAGGCGTAAAATTGTGTCCAAAAAAATGTGATATAATATCGTGACCCCAGGTGCACATCTGTAACCCATGAGACACATATCCTGAAAATTTGGGCTTTTAGTTAATTAAACTCTGTTCTGTAGAGAGGATACGGAAGGATAATAATAACTAACCAAGGCACTGAGATTAGAACTGGGCCACTATACTATAGTATAGTCGGCACAGTAATAATAATATACCAAAGCACTAAGACCAATACTGGGCCACTATACTATAGTATAGTCGGCACAGTAATAATAATAAAGGCAGTGATTCCAATACTGGGCCACTATACTATAGTATAGTCGGCACAGTAATAATAATAATAATAATAATAAATGCAGTGATTCCAATACTGCGCCACTATACTATAGTATAGTGGCACAGTAAAATAAAACAAAGGCAGTGATTCCAATACTGGGCCAATATACCATAGTATAGTCGGCACAGTAATAAAGGCAGTGATTTCAATACTGGGCCACTGTACTATAGTATAGTCGGCACAGTAATAATAATAAAGGCAGTGATTTCAATACTGGGCCACTATACTATAGTATAGTCGGCACAGTAAAAACATTAAAAGTTGTATATTATTTTGCTACTTAGCCACTGTGGAGTATTAAATAAATTGTAGACAAAAACGATAATTTAATAGAATAGAAAAAGTATATTAGAATCAATTAAATATAAATACCTTCATTTATGAATAAGCAGTCCAAAATGTGAACAAATGATGAAGGAAAAATCCCAATATTCGAAGGGTGATGATGTCGATATCCACGAAACCATCCCAAGCATTCTTCTAGTATAATTATTTCTTCGCCAACAAAAATTGAAAGAAAATTGTTGCACCCGGAGGAAATATTACCAAATGTTGGAACAAAATTATATACAGTCACCGCAAATTTGTGCTTTACAGATGTCCATAAAATGTTTGGCATAGTTATAGAAAACCTCAAAATAGAACTAATTGATAAATTTATAATAATATTATAGGTTTTGATATAATTAATATCAATAATGACAACTTGAAGCGCTTTTTAGAGGAGCACGATTTATTAGATAACTTCAGTGCACATTAGTGCTCGACAAATTAGGTGGTTTGGTGGCGTGGCCACCAAAGATATTTGCTAATTTAAGCCACCAAATTTTTGCCTTTGGTGGCTTAACAAATCCAGCATAAATTGTGGATTATTTGACTTTGTCTAAGTTGAAATTTGGTTGCATTATTTGTGATAAATATTAGTGTTGTTTTACGGCATCATAAATTTGTTAAGCCATTAATATGTTTGTTAAACCGGCCATTGTTTATTCTTTAGCCGTGGTGGCTTAGTTAGCCACCATCCAAATTTCATTTTGTCGAGCACTGAGTGCACATCATTTCTATGGTGAATTACAGTGATATAGATTTTGTTCAAATCTATAAATATCGACCTATTATCAAGGCTTCTAGAATTGAAATAGATTATACGTATATATAGTCCTATACGTAATTTGATAACTTAGTTTACTTTGAATCACTAGTTTAAATAAAATATTTACAGTTATATCCTGTGGTTAGGCCATATAAATTAAATAACTTGTTTATCATCCCCGTCTGTCCCTAATTTTACCCGCCGTCCGGATATTTTATTGTTATCATATGGCTCGACCCGCAAGTTGAAATTTTTTCAGTTCTGATCTATAGTTATATCAGTAAAAGCCTACTATATACTGATTACAAATCCACCATCAGAATTGATTTCGAAAAATATTAGCTCGAGAGATTTATATATTTCAAAATTGCGTAATATTAATCCCTATACCTGAATGGAAATATTTGCGCAATTTTAACAATTAACCACATAAGATTAAGCGCTGATCCAGCTTTATTTATTCAATAGATATACTAGTGTATAAGTTAACGCTCTAATACTCTAGCTCTCAAGTTAATGCATAAACTATGGATTATTAGTCTTGAAAGTGAAATCTAAACAATCATGGTTATTTTCCATTTTTTTTATTCAAAATCTTATAACTATTCTTTAGATGTTTTGAAACGTTATTAGGAGGGTCAACTTATCTACTAGTATATACTGAGTAATATTGAATCCAGAAAACACCAAATACTTGATGGGATTTTTTTGTAGGCTTGCGCAAGTGACATCACTTTGCTTTCAAAATGATTTCTAAATTAATATATTTATATGGAGAAGAATGTTCTTCCGGTGTTAATATTTCCCAATGTATTTGGAATTTCTTAATGAAACTTTCAATAATACTCTAATCATATGGAGCTTGCTAAATACGCACTAAAACATTAAACTTGTACATTATCCTTGTCAACTTGCGCGTCGAGCCTTATGAAAATAATTGTAATATATTAGCTAAACTTGTGTAAAGTACTAATCTATTATTGGTCAGACTAAGACTTCAAGGCCGGCGCCACCGGGGGTGTCCTGGGTTTCCGGACACCCACTGCCTCAAGGAAATGAAGCGGTGACACCCACTAGACTATACAGTGGACACCCACTACACCCACACCTCATAACACGTGGCGCCGGCAATGAGTCTTGTATTTTAGGGAATTGCTATAATTATTTGGCTCATAATGATTTCCAACATTCTGTATATAAATGCCATTCGGGGTTGGTTCCTTGATTAATTCATCAAAAGTGGATCCATTCCCTGAAAATCCAACCCAACGTGTTCCCGATGGACCTAAGAATAGCCAGATGTCAATTTTAAATAACAAAGCAGTCGCAAACACCTCAAGATCTGTAGCCCATTTTCCACTCTTCCTCATTCCAGTTTTGTTAACCCAGTCCTGTACATTTCGATAGTTACCTTGCGTATATACATATTTTGTTCTTAAATATTTGCTGCAACTTATGCTCAGGTTGCCTAGCATGTTATCAATTAGTATATCCCTAAACTCTGCATGGAAAATTTGACTGCCAGTCATGAGATAAGAAATTGTCGAGAAATAGCAATTTCCATCACCTATTATATCTTTAGTACAATTTGGGTCATAATCTAATAAACTTTCCTCATTATCTAAAATAATATTATAAGAGTACGGTACCGCCTCGCGAAATTGAAAGTTCCACTTTTTACACGTATATATCTGCCAGTCAATAGTTGGAGGACGAAAGCTTGGCAGAACATACCGTATTATCCCCGTCTCAACAATTTCTTCATCTGTTATTATAGAGGCCACTCGAGTTACCTGTGATGCACTTTGCGTACGTAAACTGGATAACTTTTCACATTTCCGTGGGACAAATTTACTTTTAACTTTACATACGTTACTTTTTACTATTTAGCTTTGGTTTCTTTAATTTCGGAAATTCATATTTTGGTTGTAAATAGCCACAATACAGTTTCTTTTTCCTAGACCACTCTTCAACACATTGCTCTTCCAAATTATCTCTCACTCGTTTATGGCCTTTAAATATCTTCTTCGCTCGCGGATGAAAGGCAAAGTGAAATGCTGATAGCCTACTTAATATACTCGGATACAACAATTTTATCAAATCTCCAGGCCTCAAATTAGTTTTCGATTCCAAGATATTTAACTTAACAATACGCATCCAATTCTCCACAATGGCGCTACAAAAAATGTTATTATTATTATTCTTACCTGATACACTAGTAAGTCCTATTACGATTCCACTCCATAAAGGCAATATTGGTAAGTAATATGTTAACAAGTACTCTATAAGTTCAGGAATATAACAAGGATTTGGATCTTCCTTTCTTCCATGATTATTGTCGATCCAAGTTTTGCAAATTTTTGCAATATTTACAAAATGTTTGCCGAAAGGGGATTTTTCTCTGAATGTTTTACTATCTTTATTTTCAATGGGTTTATTATCGTCCATATATTCTTCCTCCAAATATTCACTAGTCTCTAAGAAATCTACATTTTCATTACTTATGCATGTCTCTAACAAATGAATATGTGCCTTTACCTCTGCACTCAAAGAACGACTCATAAATACATAGCATAAAGATTGGAACAACTTATTGATACTTGTAATTTCAACAGAGCGTACTATAAATCCGATACAATGTAAAAACAGTTTTCTTGCATCTTTGTTTAATTTAAATTTCTTATTTATATGAAATCCTATACTGTGCATTAAATGTGCTGAACATAAGTGAATAATTACTTTGAAATCTCTTTTATGAACATCAGAATTTACATTTACCATATTCCAACATTTAGTAAGATAAGATTCTATATCACACTTGAGAAAAATACTGCAAGAACTGTGAATCAAAACCCAACTGAAGTCTATTTCAATTTGTGAAATGTTTAGATCTCCCAGTATTTTCTTTGCATCTAGCGACCATTTGTGCAAAAAATAACTTATTTCAGCGCTAGTGTGGCCGGAGCTAATCATTTCTGCAAGTGGAACTGGACTAGTGGAGTAGGTAGGATGTCCTACAGTAAGAGCGTAATAGAATATTTTCTTCAGTGAGGGTTCTATTTTCCTTACAATTGAGCCTGTGGCATCCAAGTGAAGAACAATCCTTGTATCTTTAAACAATTTCAATATTTTGATTTGATCTTCAGTATACAGATGTACAATAAAAGGACTATGACTTAATGACTGAATGTAACCTCTAACATGAAGGCCAATAACACCATTTCGATAATATTGTTGTAAGCTAATTAACTCAGCCCAGTTATCATTAGAATATCTCTGTAAACTAGACAAATCAAATTTCGCTTTTCGCAGAACTGCAGCACTTCTAATCTTACTTATGTTGCCATAATTAAGAGCTAAATTTGTGTTCTCTACGGAATCAAATTGATCATAGAAATAAGCATTTACAGATTTATCTGCTACATCTTTTGCAACTTCTAACCTATGCAAATGTGATAATTTTCGTGAGTGCACAGTTGTATTATCGGAATGCTGTTCAGATAAGGTTCCACAAGCTACATACTCTACAATAATATTTTCATCAATTTTACACTCTGACGTCATGACGCATCTTTCTTTATTACGAATCTAAACTCAAAACAATTTTGAAACTTGCACACTGCTTTAGCTCTAAAAACAGCTGTTTTGTTTTCTACTATTAAGTTTATTAAACTTTTTGTATTTAAAAGAAAGAACGCAAACAAATTTTTCCTCTATCTTTGAAGTAAATAAATTAGTCCAATCTTTAGAAAATACTAAAAAGTCTCCGTGAATTTGTGTAATGCATTTCCATTCCATTCCACTTATCAAAACGTCACCACAAACTTCTTCCCTAAACATGCAGTGTTCAACTATAACTTCATTCCCCAAAGTATTGTCATCTACTGATGCCACTAACAAATTGGAATCAGGGAAATGAGACTTAATAATTTCAATTTCAGGTTGTGGGCCATCAGTAGATGACAATACAGGGACTTGGTGAACTGTAGAACAACAACAAGAAGTATCATGCAATTTTTGGGATAGAGATTCATGAAATGACCTTAGAATATCTAAATTTTCTCGACAAGATAGGATAAAGCCAATGAACGAATCTAGTTGTTGGGCTGTGAACGCTACATAGGAATTCCAAAATAACTCTAATATCCTACAACTAATAGTTTCAACTACAATCCATGCTTCCACTAAGTTACAATTTCTCCTAATTAGTCTAGTCCATTGCATTGACTCCATTAGACAGTAACTAAACTTTTTAGACAGATCGTTGAGTTTGTCATCCACTAACATGAACTGACCACTAATAAAGGGAAACTGTAAGCTGAAATATTTACTGCATCTAACCATAGACTATTATCACAGTTTATGAACAACCAAAAATGGCTATCAGTCTTCCCTGTATGAGGAGGTGAAGAAGCCAACTTAGACATAAGACCGTTAAGTTCGCAGTCATCGCTACCAGATGCCAATAAAGTTAGTAATACATTATTCATTATGTCTCGCTGTAAACTAGGCATACTGAAATCAAACTCACTACAACTGATCATCTTACTGAGCTCTACATCAATAGCATAAGAACTTGCGATTTCAAACTGAGTAGTGATGTGCTCTACTGCCAATTGGGGTACATCATTAGGACTGATCGACTTGCGCGCACTGATCATTTGCCTTACGAGATATTGAAAATTTCCTCGATTCAATCTCCATTTGGCGCAGAGGGAATCACGCTTAGTAGCCTTGTTCTTTCCGAAAAGGGTAATTGACAGCTTTCCCCAAACAGATTTCGGTTTACGCCTGTCTCCCTTGTTCAAGGCATCTTGTATAACTTTGAAGTCATCATACCCGAGTTTGTGGAGAGCTTCCACGAATTGCTCAATTGAAGTCATTACTAGATGAAAACGATAATCATTATAATAACTTAATAAGTAATATTTTAAGAATATTATGCCTTTTATTAATTCAGGGCCTGAGGAAGAAACTTTTTATTGGTCTGGCCAACTTTGGGATCACCGTACCCCAATCCTTGAGGGTCTTGGGTGTTTGAAATACTCATTATATATTAGATGTGAGTTACATAATGTATACTGATACTACCAGGCATACAATTAACAATTTATTAAGTTACCTTCGGTTTGGTAATAAAATGGATAAACTTACTTGAATTGGAAGTATCGACTTTGAAAAATCAAGGAACTGAGCCGAAAATAAATGCGAAATAACAAATCAGGTGAAAAAGATGTGAGTGTGAAAGAAGTGAAGATGTAAAAGAAACGAAAGATGTAAAAGAAACGAAAGATGTAAAAGTATTGTTGTGTTTTGAAAGAAGTGATAAAGTTGCTGAAAAATCTAATAGAAGAATGGGGTGTTCCTTATATTATATTATATATACAGTGAGAACTCTTGAATAATCAACAAAGGACATAGTATAAAGTAATTATTGACAGAGAGTTTACTATACAATGTATAGTAGTATTGAATAAGTAAAGTACAGTCGTGGTAATAAGTATGCAAATGCTCACTGAATGCTTATTTTAGTGAAATTTATGTTATTCCTATTTTTTTTCCAAAATGAATATTCTGCTTAGAAATTTAGATGACACGATGTCCCAAGTGAGATATATATGTGGTAAAAAGGAAAATTTGATAAAATGAATAGTTTTTGAGTTTTCATGGAAAAATCGAGGTCAAAATTTGAGCGAAAATTGCTAAGTCATCTTCAGGAATTTGTGCATTTGGGGATGGTGTATGGAATGTCCCAACTTTTCTCTTCCCGATAATGTGATCACTTTTCATGTGCAACTTATACTTTTTGAGTTATTAGCCTAAAAGTGAGGTTTGCGAATCCGCTGCTGAATCCGCTGCTAAGATAACACTCGTCATCTCGTCTAGGTACCGTGTGAAAACATTGCATATCTTCCTTCGGAAAATGCTTAGCACACACATACACAATTTTGAGGTCAGAAATATCCTTACGATGGAGAGCAAGTATCCAGGCATGTCGTAACTCAGGGGGACAATCGGGAAGTTTAAAAACTGGGACGTGCTCTTCTGGGGTATAATCACCCCTACAACCAGGGGCAGAACAGTTCGGCATTGAGAAAAAATTAAATATCTAACTATTAAAGAGAAACAAAGTCAAATATAGTACTAGGAAGTACTTAAAATATCGGTGGAAGGAGAATTGTATTAATTAATTACTAAAAATTAACAAAAATCAGTAACAAGTTGATCCAAACATTATTAAAATATTTCTAACTATACAGAGATAAATGTAAATAACTATGGCTCAATAATAATATCGTACACTACTTCATCCTTGGTGCAAAATATCAGCTTTGATGGTAGGCCTTATATAGAGTAGCTATGCTCTGCTGTTATTCAACAGACCGGCTAACTGGTTAATAAAATCTCTAACCGTTTCCCGATGCAGTAACGGTTAACCAGGGTTGCCAATCCAATCCAATCCAATCGAGCCAAATTTGGACAATAGGCAATCCAAATTTCGACAATCGATTATTCGGATGACAATCCAATCGCAATCGACAATCCAAAATGTCATCGAAATTTTTGGATTGTTTCTCCGGTTTTTTTCGATCGTTTACTCCTCAGTATTATATCAAAAAGAGTTATGTTTCATCATAAGTTCAAACTTAAAACATATATAGATAGAGTTCGAAAGTTTGACAGTGGAAGATCAATTCCCTTAGGCAGGGGCGTCCTGGCGATACAAGCCAGCGGGGAATCCCCGCTGGGCCCCCCTTGGGGGTTCCAAATTTGGGCTCCTAGTTTGATAAGGGCCCCCTTGGGGGCCCTTATCATACTATTTTATCTGTACAAAAGCACTGAAAGTTCAGTGGCGTATCCAGGATCCAGGGGAGGGGGGGGATTTGGGTGTTCAAACACCCTCCTCATAACTGGTTTTCAAAAGGGATATGTTTTTATTTATAATTTGGTACAACTGCACATATTACACTCCTCCTACTATGTGACAAGAATAGCTGTACATCGATGTTTGAGCGTCTAAGATTTTAAAAAAATTCTGGGGTGCTTGCCCCCCAGACCCCCACTTACCATCGCTCGCTCCAAAGCACCCCCCTCACGATAATCCTGAATAGGCCACTGAAAGTTCCCCGATGGGCCCCCCCTGGACAGGACGCCCCTGCCCTTAGGGGGAGGGAAAGTCATTTCTCTATGCAGGTAGTATAGAATAATGTACCTTTCGAGTGTCAATGATGTTTCTTACGCCTGGTAGCGGCTAAAAAAGGCATCCTCTACGCCACAATTAGCTTACAATGATTATGGAATATGGCATATATAGTGTTCGGAAAAAAACGCCCTTTTCTGGACTTTTCTGCCTTTCAATATTGACTGGCTTGAATTTAATTGATATACTTCGGTGACAGTTCGTATACTATTTTACTGTCTACAGTCAATTAAATGCTTTCACATGGTTAGAGGTGACTGTACTTCTAAATTATTTTTGGTTAAGAAGAATTACTAAATAAAACAATTCACTTACCAGGGTTCATCTTTGGTATATATTGTTGGTTTCTTTAACATTAGGGACACACTGCAAAAGGTCTAAAATTCAACAATCGTTGTAACTAGAAGAGTAGAATCTCTTTAGAATATCTGTCTCTGGCATATAGAAGCGGAGCATGAATGGCCTGGATGGAGTATTGCCATATATGGTCATGTGTTTTTCAAATTTACTGCCCTTTTCGGAGGTGGTCTTTTCTGACAAACACTGAAAAAATTGAGTTCTAAAATCTTCTTCAAAGACTGGATTAAAATAATTTATTAATTTCACTTTCTGGTACGCTGTCATTATAGGTATTTTACAACTATCTTCGGAAAATCCCAACAATAAAATAAAGTGTGAAGAAAAGAAATACTTACATCAAAAATATACAATTACAATAATGTATATATAGTATACACATACGCATAGAATGACATACTATTATAATCTGCAATTCAGTCACATGATTAAGTTAGTGTTTTTGATAATAAGCAAATAAGCAGAGATCAGAATTAAGTTCTTTAATTTCTATTGATTGTTGAGATAATCGACGCATTAAATCTTTATTTATATCCAATAATGTACAAATTGTTTTTTGAAGATACTGAATATTGTGCCCTTTTAGTTTATCCTCAGATACAACTTTTTCGAGTTTATCCTTGAGATTTGTAACCTCACTGCACCCTTCAGCACATTGTTCATTAATGGGAATTATTTGAGTATTATTCGATATAGTTGCATTATCTTCATGATTAACACAAATAAATTCGAGTTCAGTATTGATAACTGATCTAGAATTTTTGGAATTTGATTCGCTATCACAACCAATAGGAGAGTGCTCATTATTGGAAGAATTGATAGAATTACTGCCTATTGAATCTGAAACTCCTAAAGAATTACTATATTGGAGTCGGAAACTAGTTGACAGACACCCTAGTATTATAGAAGAAAAGGAATTTTCATTATGCGAAATATTATGATTATTTGAATCTGTTCGATAATAGGATTTATGATTAAAACGATGGTCTAAGTCCAAATTATCCCCTTTTGAGATCATTATACAATCATCAAAAGTTGGAGAGGTTAATGGATAACAATCAGAGACAGAAGTTATTGATTTTACATTTAAACTTGAACTTATTTCAGAAGGTTTAGATTGAGACAAATTAGAAGAAGGTATATGGCAACTTTTTCCCTTGTGTATATTAACATTAAAATAACTTGGACCTGTTCGCTTTGGGAAAGATTCCAAGCTTTCAATTTTATCAGCTGTGTTTGAGGATATTTTAGGATACAATTTGAAAATTCCATCGCTTTGATTTGATTTAAAAATGTAGTTCAGTTTCCGTTTAATTGTATTGGTAGGTGTTCTATCTCGACTAAATTCATTTCTGGTGTCACAAGTCCTAGAATCGACAGTATTCAATTTCAGAATGAGATTTTGAAGCAATTGTTCTCTTGTTCTACAGTTCAGTTTAGCAAATTGTGGAGATTTAGTAGCAGAAAATTCGGCATTGATCATTTTAATGAGTAGAAATCTACGAAAATCATCATTCTTTAAATAAACAGGAGGATGTGGCAGTAACGGATTAAAATTAGAGCATTCTTGATCTACTACCAATTTAAGTTTATAGAGAGTTTGGTTATTGAAGTCTTTGACAGGTTGAATAACAAGAATCACTTTTAAAAAATGTGACTTAAATGTACCAGGAATGTACACTGCGTTTTCATCTTGAAATATGATCGCCACGATGTCATTCCCGATATGGCGCTTTCGTTGTATCTGTTGAAAATCAGATTCATCATATGGCAACATTGTTGAAACATGAAACATTATTTCTCTATCTTGGAACATAGTAAATAAACTAGTCGTACCAGTCAAATTATGTTTGGTATCAAGTCCACCTGAGAACCCATGAAAGTCTTTGAGTGTTACAAAGTTTCCGAGCAGACAAAGGAAATCATTGTATTCTTCCGAGGGTAAACAGTTGCTAAGTATCTCCTCCTCAGTTGTTTGTCCAAAACGTTGGTAAAGTAAACCAAACTTGTGCTTATTAATTGTTGTATGTAAATCAAATCTGTTTATTAATTGAGGAGCACCTGAAATAAATATTTGATGAAGCTTAGTTAATTTCAATCGAGGCTCTACGATTAGTGCGACCTGTTCAAAAGTTGATACATTTGGGAGTAATTCAGAAGGTATACATTTATAAAGTGTACCACCAATCAGCCTCAATAAAACATGATAATGCGGACTTTCTAGAAAATTTTCGACACGGACTGAGATTACCACCGGTCCCAATTCTTCATCTTTGGTAAAATAATTAAAATGCTTAAACGGCAAGAATTTGGTCTGATATAAAGTTGGTACTATATCTTCCTCAATAGAAATAAATTCTAAGTCAATTTTTGTATGTGCCCATTGTCCCCTTGAATCCCTTCCACTTTCATGAGAAAACCCCTCAACCCAGAAATCTGAGCAATCTGGAGTTCCTATCATGCAATTGCTAAACAATTCACATAAAAAAAGAATTAGATATACATATTAAAGGCTAATTTTACCATAATTACAGCGGTTCACTGGTTTCACCACTTAGATCGATCCAAGTACTCTATATCTCAACAATGGTATGAATGGTGGTATCATTACTCTATCCAAGCAATAACTGACGAAAATAATTAACAATTGATCAAAAAAAAAAATTAAAAAGTGAAAATCTGAACCTTTATGGCCTATAATCTCAAACAAGGGTACGTTTTCTGCTCAATTTTCTTTCTCAGACACCCGAGGTGCTACAAACAAAATATACGTCTCAAAGTACTCGCAATACCCGACTTCCTATCCGTCAATAATATATTTCGTGACCCTAACACGCACCGTTTTCAAAATGATCCACATATGGGCATTCAATGTGACCATTTTTGATGACGCAGCAAATTTCTTCTCTCCTAAAGTATAAACTCGAGAGCTTAGCTCTAAACTTCTATTCACATCTATACCCCATTACAAACTCATTGGAACAACTAACGAGACAAGTGACCAAATGGTTACTCGTCTTCTAATTCCCATGCCCATATATGGATGTGCCATTTGAGTGATGTGACCATAAACCTCGAAATTAATTAATATGCGAGAGCTTAGCTCTAAGTTCCTAGAGTTATCAATAATCTATTTCAAGATTTATGGTAAAGTTCAATATGGTATAAAACAATTTTCCACATGATTACAACCGCTCCGTGCCATTTTTCTGGGAATAGATGCCGGACTAAATGCCGGACTATTTTGAGAAAGATACGAAAGATTAAGGCTTGAAAATTTGTATACATAATAATTAATACTTAACTCAAGATGGACCAGTTTTTTCACCCATAAATCAAGCAATTATCACAGATTAGTAGGCCAATTATTATTAAACTTCACGAAAGTATCGACTTTACTGACTCCGCTGCCTTCAGAATTAAATATTGGCTGATAGACGTCATTAATTGCTAACTGAGCTGAGGCAGACTAAAGAGTAGGCAAAATAGAAGTAGAGTATTGATTTAGAACATTCTAGAACAAGTAGAAGTAGTTACCGAATACATATAAAATGTGTTATACAGGATATACGCTCTTATAGTTATAATCAAAAGAATCTATACTTAGCCAAAATAATTTATTCTAGAAGCCTATTAATAGCTTATAACTTATGCTTTACCGGGGTTGTTTCAATTCTCCAATTGAAGTAATATAAGCACAATTCGAAATGCTTGTGAGAGATTAAACATTCCTGTGCGTGGACACCGTTAGAATTTCCTGAGAGTGACCTTTGTATTCTTATGTTTATCTCAAAAAGCATAAGTCGTAGAGAAAAAAATTATCCCTCAAAAATGATCCTTGTCAGTTGTTCTTGGGATTATGCCGTGTCGATTTTCAACTTTAATACAAAGCTATAGAGTTAATAATTATATAATGCCAAATTTCTGATAAAATCGAGTGAATATTTGAAAATCTATAGAAAAACAGAATCAAATCGATATCGCAAATTCTGTGTGGCATAATCCCTTGTACTAATGTAGTAGAGTTAAACTTGCACTGTAATAGAACTTGCGCCAAATAGAGTAAATAGCTAGAATTTAGAATGACTAGTATGGATTCACTATTAAACTAAACTGACTATGAATATCTAATTCAAATTTTTCGATTTTTGAAATTCTGAGCATCTAAGTCCTTCTTAGAATTATTAGTACTGTTCAAAAATACAATAATATTTGGGGGTCATCGGGTGTCGAAAATCGGCGGGTCTATCTTTAATTAACAAGCAGATACTATGACAAGCGTTATTACATAAATATTATACATTGAATCGCAAAGCATACAGTGATAAATCATTGGGTAATAGCTGAAATTGGGAAAAACCAAATGCCAAAAATATAATGCGTGCATTCGATTCCACAATATTGAAAACCAGAATAATGCTACGTAACACTAGATTTCTGGTCAAATAATAAAATAAATAATGCCTACAAAAAAGAAAAGTATCAAAGTTGTGCATAAAATTAGTAAATTAATTTGGTAAAAAGCAATATTTATTGTTGACCTACGTTGCTATAATTCATAATGCTTGATGTTTAGGTAATTCTTGACAAAAGAAACTAATGAAGTCATATTTTATCATTTTCTCCTGTATATTTAAATAAAACTTGATGTATGTCACTCAGGGTGAAAACTTATCAAGGCGTGTTGGGCGCCCTTAAAGGAGCGTATTTGGCAGGATTTTAATCTAGGTGTACAAAATTGAGTCTAGGCCTACAATTTCGAGAGATGCTCCCATAGACTTAATACAAGATGACTAATCTAGGCGTACAAAACGAAAACTGAACGAGCTCAAACTAAATCTAGGAGTGCAGTAAAAATTTCCTGGATGAAAGCCTGATGTCACTAATATTCCAACCGCTATCTAAGAAATGCAAACAATTGGGAGTTTAAATAATTGGCATTTCGCTCTCGTTTATCCTCTAAGTTACAATTTAATTAATTATATGCCCGCACAAAGGCGCGCAAATATAATCTCTAGGTAAAATGGGGTTTAAGAAAACGGCGGAATTTAACTACTATTAACAATTATATAGGTTGTTATGATGACTGTCACATGAACAATAAGAATTTGCAAAATGTCGTATTCTATAATAATGAATTAGAAATAACTAGAGGATAGTTCAATTGACTAATGCATATATATTACAGTAAACCCTCGCTAGTCCGAACAGGAGATCCCAAACTATTTTTCTTAAATATTTGTATATTACAATGGTATTATTAAAAATAAGTCTCAGACAAGTATTAAGGTAGTATACTATATGTTTAGTTCGGATTAAAAAGGTTTCGACAAGTTTGTTTCGGATTATCGGGGTTTCATTTTATAGAGGCCCATATAAAATGTATTAATTCACAAATCCGAACGAGTTCACAAATGGGACATAAATTTTTTGATTCGGAAGACATCTATTCGGAAATAAAATGTCACTTAATTTAAATGCACACAGAGCAATAAAAACTTTATTTTACAAATAGATATACAACTTAATGAATTATTTATCATTAATTAAGCCACTACAATAGAGAAAAAAATTCTGACCCAGCCATCTCCTGACATAATTTCTCCCATTGTCCGACACATTTTGGTTGATATACCATCAAGAAATAAAATTATAGAGGTCTTGGACAGGTCTTAGAGAGTGCTCTATGATATCAATCTTACATGGGTTCAAGTCCGGACTGGAATTAAGATTTATATCTAAATCCCAATCCCATTCTGAATGGGAATTGGACTCAAGCCCTGAATTCCCGAAATTCAAAGACTGCGACTAGGAATTAAGTCCTATCCTAGGGAATGGGAATGGGACTCAAGTCCTGGAATCCCGGATTTGAAAGACTGGAACTGGGAATTAAGTCCTATCCTATGGAATGGGACTTAAGTCCTGGAATCCCGGATTTGAAAGACTGGGACTTGGAATTAAGTCCCATCCTAAGGAATGGGAATGGGACTTAAGCCCTGAATTGACGAAAATGAAAGACTGCGACTGAGAATTAAATCGGGGAACCCATTAAGATTGGGAATTCAGGGAATTAAATCGGAATTGAATCCATGTATGAAATTTAGTATCAATGCAGGGATTTCATTTATAGTATGATTTTATAAGTTTATGAATATTTTAATTAAAAGCAAACTGATCTCACAGTTACTGATGATAAAAGTAGTTGTACATTGGTATAATAGATTAGAAGCTCATCGATATAATAAAACAGGAATAAGGTCTGAATTATTTCGAGGAAAAAAACTCTCTGATACAAAATGTGATTTTTTAAATTAACATTTTTCTCTATTACATTGATCGGATATTATTGCATTTGGATAGATCTCGCAGTCAGTAATCTAAAAATAAAAGTTTTTCAAATCTGTCAAAATTTGTTTAGTGTTTCGGAGTATACTGGAACCTCAAGTTCCAGACACAATATACTTTTTGTAGCGTTTTAATGCTGCTTAAACTACATTGAAATGATGTTAAATATGATGTTATAGTTATAAATATCATATAGTCATTTTAGTTTCCTTGCCATTTGCCACTTGTTGTACAAGTGGCACAAATGGGATATGTGGCTGTATCTCGATGGAAAATATTCGTAATTACTGGAAATTAAACAACTAGAGTAATTCGCCATGTAGTGTTCAAACCTACAATTAAAATTCGTGAATTTTAATTGCTTAATAATGAACAGCAATTAGATATTTAATTAGCTCTAGAAAGTAGTTAAAGATGTGGACAACTCCTAAAAAAGTAAATTCCATTTTGCTTTTATACTTCACATATCGTTTTATGCAAGAGACATGTTGAAGCTTCTAGAAATGTTATTATGCTGCTAGAAGCTTGAATGCATTAATAAAAATAATTGATGTCCAAATCCTTTTGGCAGGTTGGTCTATCTACTCAACGACTCCTAATTTACAACGATTGCACATTATTACGGATATGATATTTCATAATTCGTATAAATTACAATAATACATAGGGATCTACGGGGGAACAATCCAGCCGGGATCGGTTTAGGAACGGCTGGAATATTTTTCCGCTCCGGACCGAGGCCGGGATAAGTCGTGATACTACAATTATACAGTAGTTCTTGCGTTTCCGAAGTAATAAAGCTTAATTAAAGATTTGCCAAATTTCTGTTAATACGAATTACAAAGTCCTTGCTGCCAAGTATTTATTAAATAATCCGGTCTTTGATATATACTCCCGTACCAAAAGTATTCATACAGTAAAGAATTCTCATAGAAATAGCAATATAGTGTGTTTTGAGAAATATATATTGTATTCGTGATACAGTATATGGAATATTACAAATTTGATGCCAGATTCTCATTCTACGCATTCGAAATATCCATTGCAGAAGTAATCACCTCTGTTAACTTCTGATTAGGTTGAATATTGCGATTCATTGCCACTTGTTCCCACCTGGTACCATGTTGGCAATTGGAAGAGTGGTACCTCGTGCCACCGGATGATAATTTTTAAACTAATCAATATGTTATTGAGTTGAAAGCTTCTACAAAAGTTAATTCGGATGGGTTGAATACGATTTTGCAATCAAAATGACACATTTCATATAATTTGAAAGCATTAGCGGATAATATTATACATAGAAAGTACTACAGTACATAATGGATATAGTGATAATGGTGGGGGCATGTTATTTTTGGACAAATATCACTATATCCAATACACGATAATTATTATATGTATCTGTCTTAGAATTTTGCCATAAATTCCATTATTGATTAAATTAATACATATATAATTTGTTTTTGCACCAAAAGGGGTGCCCAATTGAGGAGGTGCTCGGATTTGGGAGGTCCTGATGACGGAGGTTTGAATCCACAACCCGTTAAAACATCAGTTTTAAATTTTGATTGCATTTATAAAATATTGATTATATACTTTGGAATTCCATGTGTACCAGACATAGTGTTTCTCAGATCCGGGCAAATTCCGAGTTACGGGCACCCTCCGGACCACAGTGCCCGGGATAAAGGAGGTTGGAGTGTATATAAGTATATTATTTATCACTACATCCAATGTATCACTGCATCTAATATTTGACTGGAAAATTGTCAATACTTATATTCTCATAAGTATAATCAAATTCAACTGGTACGATATGCATATTGTAAAATGTGAAATCATGGGGACAAGGAAGGTCAATAAATTAAATATTCTTGTATAATCAGTGCACAAATTGTCAATATAATCGATAATATATCACTATAACCACTAAAATTTGTATGGGATTTGCTCGGGAACACACCTGAAGCGACAAAATTATCACTGTATCCAATATATCACTATATCCAATATCGCTAAATCTATAATGAACTGTATAAGTGTTTCATCTAGACATTTAGGCAAGGGGGACAAAGTAGAGTTTGGGAATGTGAGGGGTGCGGCTTCAGCTTTGATCAATGTATTTTTCAAATCCCAAGGGGGGCACTTAGGATCAAAAGGGGGGTGGGGGCAAATTACCCTCCCCAAATAAATGAAACCCTGAATATTTCCAATGGGAATTTTTGTGTGTATTAATACTTTTGGAAGGGGAGTGTATGTTTACGCATAATTTCTTAAACAATGCAACTTAATCAAAAGGGATTAACGTGTGAATGATAAAATAGAAGTCAAAGAAAGTGATGGGGACGATGAAATTTCCCAAAAAAGATTAGCATTTGTTAGTTAAAATGTGATAGTGTATTAGATATTCACTATAGTTAATCGAAGTAGATTTAGTTGTCATCGAGGCAGAACTTATCAATCTTTGTAAACAAAGTTTATCAAATGTTTTTCGAACCAAAATAGGCCCCGACTGGTTTAGAAACTTTTACCCGGGTCCGAGGTCCTGTTTGATCCCTAGGATCAATGCCCATCTGAGATTCTAACTATATCGTCGCGCTTTCCATGCTCGCTTTGGCTTCATTATCACCTGAAGTAACTACATCTGTTTGAATCTAATGAAATTAGATGGGATCGATGTAGGTGCAAAGTCAAAAATTGCATGATTGGTGCACAATCTCTCGGAATTAAGGCCAACGATACGACTACGTAGTATACATGAAAGATCGATTAAATTAGTATAAACGGAATTAATTTCGCCCACATTCATCAATATTTTTAGTAGTAGCACGCACTGCACCTGAACAATAACTTAGAAGCACAAGTACCAGTACAATTCATTTCAAATAGTTACATTACGTAACCCTTCATTACACTTTATACATGAAGCAACTTCTGATATATATAAAACCATCGCAGCCAGATCTACAATTTAATTACAGAAAATGTACAATAGTGCAATCTTAAATTAACCAGAGATGCAGCGGTCCGGAAATTTCATGGACCGGACCGGACCGTCATGATTTTTTTCTGGACGGTCCGGACCGGTCCAGACTGTATGATAAAAATATTGGATCGGTCTGGACCGGTCCAGACCGATCAATGGTCCAGACCGTTATATCCCTTATTTGGACAGTTACAGACCACATAGTAGAGTGGCTAATTATATCCACTTGTATTTATTAGATACTTATTACTTAAAATAGGAAATAACGGATTGGAGCCTAATCGTTTGTCCAATCTAGGATGAGTCCAGACCTATGAACGGTCCAGACCGATGAACGGTCCAGACCGTTATATCGTTAATTTGGACCGGGTCCAGACCGCACTTGAAAATAAGCGGACCGGACCGACCTGAGACCGGTCGGTCCGGCCCGGTCCCGGTCTTGACCGCAGTCCGGTCCAGACCGCTGCATCTCTGAAATTAACCAATGGTCGAAATAGTATTTATATTTCGAACCCAATATATAATTCTCCAGCAGGGGTATGAGGATGGATCATATGATATCCCAGCATTTGGTTTTGAAACCTGATAATTATTTTGAGTGTTATAAACCTTTTAGGACTGCAGCCTAAGAATTTCCCCGAATTCGCGCCTAGTATAACTTAACTGCGTAGAATAGCTACTGCTCTATATTACAAGGCTTCTATACTGATTGAGTGCATTTCCTCAATATTTTGTAATCCAGGAGAATACTTTCTCTAATAAAGTCCAACTTATCAGAAGCAATAGTTTCAGTAGGTATCTCTTTTCTTCTAAAACTTATGCATGGATTCCTGAACATGGATTGAGTTTCCGGAGCAGAATCATCGAGTTCACTGGTCATATCCAAACAGGCCTTCATCTACCCCTAAGAGTTCCGCGCACCCTAGGTGATGTAGATTTACAATCAAGCACCCAGATTTGCCAAAAAAACGACCAAAATTAGTATTAAAAATACTCTGGGTGCGGTGCGGACCGAAATTAATTCCAATTTCACGCACCCTTCCAGCATTTCCTTAAAATAACGTACCCCGTAGTGCGTGCCACGCACACAGATGAAGGCCTGCATCCAACACGTCAAGCCCCATAAAGATCGAGTTTTAAGATCCAAGAGAAGCTCCGCTCTCCGAAGCAGCACTCTTTTCACGTTTTCATGTATCCTTCAATGCCATTATTCGATATTAAGTGTCTATATTTTGTTTCCATAGAAGAAGCAAAACAGCGTTTTAGTTGTTTTCAAAATCTAGAATAGTGAAGAACTCGAATGTGAGTTCCTAATCATTCATTTTGTTTATAGCTCGCATAAACAGAATCATAAGTAATTTGGAAATCAAATTTGTTCAGTTAATAAATAATAATGGATGTATCATATAAATACGTTGTATTTTTCGAAATTGAGTTTCTCAAGTATCAGATCCCACACTAATGTTGTCATTTTAATACTTTTTATACAGTCATCCATAAATCGCTGTATTTTAGAGAGAATTGCTTAGAAGTTATAAATATACAAGCAATTACAGTTGATGACATGACTCTAAGTACTGTAATTAACAAAACAAAAATAATATAGTTTAAGATATAAACAAAATTCCAATTCTGAATCGTTCTTTGGATCGTTAACACTTTATAAATGGGTCTTAAGACATTAGGCGTAGATTACAGGGATCAAAAAATCAAAAATTGCAGCTGGGCTGACACATTTACATGTGGAAGCACAAACAATTAACCAAAATATAGTGCCTCCATAGGACATGTGTCGGTACAGCTGCAATTTTGGATTTGGTTTTTTTAATTCTAGATTTACTATCAGATGTTTAATAACAGAAACTAATTATTCTAACGTCAGTGCATTAGAGAGAAAGAACTTCGGATAGAAATAATAGTTTGCAAGGATACAAGTGAAAAACTCCACTTTCTAAGAATCAACTATGGATCATAGAGAAAACACTCACCTTTCTAAATAATGGAGAAAACGCTCGTCATTCTATGTGAAGTTGTCGGTATTATAGTGAAAAGAATAACCTTTCTAAGAATCATCTATGGATTATGGTGAAAAGAATTGCCTTTCTAAGTGTCTTTATGGGTCAATGGGGAAAACTCTTCCCTTTCTAATTGTATTAAATGGATACTATTGAAAATGCTCGCCTTTCTAATTGTCTTATATAGATCATGGAAAATGCAGTCCCATTTAAGGGTGTCGATATATTGCTTAGGAGAAAATCGCAGTATCAACGTGACCATAGGGGATATCCATGGTCCAACAAATATTCTAGAATGCCATTGAAAAACCCCTAGCTGTGTTATGATATGTGTCAGTGCATCAGAGAGAAAGAACTATGTCTAGAAATAAGTATATGTAAGAATACAATTGAAACCCTCGACTTTCTGGAAAGACAAAATAGATTTTATCTTATTTATTTATCTTCTCTTTCCTCTACATATACGTATATGAACATAGCATTCTATACACTAAGGCAATGGTGGTCACTAAAAATTTGGACCAGGGATTGGTTAAATACTTCAACTCGACAAAATAATTTTTCGTTATTTTGTACATTAGTTTAATAAAATCCTTATTGAATAGTTACAATCAGCCTCGTGTATAATGGATTGTGTTCATTATACACAAATTTAATAATATACGAACTCGAATACATTTTCTATTTAAATTGTTAATTGGGAAAATAACTAATAAGGCTTTTAATATTACAGTAGTCTCCCAAAACGGACACTCCGAGAAGCGGACAGCCCCTCTACAACGGACAAACCTCCTGGAACGGAATTGCCATACATGTAATAGCTTTAATCAGTCTCCGAGAAGCGGACACGGGCAACTCTGAATTCCGAAAAAACGGACAAAGGAAATGGCCAGAATGGTGTGTCTTAATACAAAGTTATCTCCATTGAACGGACAACCTGAAACTACATCTAATCATTTTCATGAGTATCACAAATTTAAATGATAATATGTAGGGCATTAGAATCGTACGATTAGCTGAGTATACATTAAAAATCAAACCAATTATTTATTATTTTTATTATCTATTAAAAGATCGTTAATAAGATCGTGATGGATCGTAGATCCATTTCTAAATTACGATCAGTAAATATAACTGTATTCTGTACTAATCAACCTTAAAGCTGCAATAAAATGATGTAGTATATTGGCTGATTTAATATAAATAAGGACTAGTACCCGAGAAGCGGACATCTCTCAACAACGGACAAAAGCCTTGTCCCCAACGTGTCCGTTTTCGGAGACTCCACTGTAAATAGAAATTAATGTCTTGTGTTGTGCCTGGCTGTACCTCCAATTACAGAGGCGAAGTTTTCACGAAAATTTTTAATTTCCCAAAAGATGAGGATCTCGGGAAAAATGGTTCAAGGTTAATGGTTCAAGGCGATACCCTGCAACCTCTGCATGACACCAATGAAAGACCGAGGAGATTCTCAAGAGTACAGAAAGAAATAACCCTGACTGAAACAGCAATGAAACTAAGCAGAGAATAGGGTGCAACCACAACAGCTAAGTTTTCAATTTAATTAATTGCTGATATTATTGATAAATTCTCGTACATTGACCTCTCCAATGGTTGGACTAGTCATCTTCCGGATTTAAATTCTATTATTTTCCTTAAGATCCTAGTTAAGGATAGACAACCTCATAAAGAAGCATCGCTTACGATAAAATCTGATTTATATATTACGGCCTTTTATCAACAAAAATATCAATCCATGAAGCAAGTTAGTGACATCCGTCAAATTGAGACCCTGTTATTAGAAATAGATTGTTTACCTAGGCCTAAGATTAATCAAAGTTCAGAAACACAACAACCCACTGTTACAACCTGTCTAGAAAATTCCATTAGTAATTTGGAACACGTTATTTAATTACTAGACCATGATGATTTAGATTTCGCTGCCGACGAAGCTATAAATGATAACCTCTTTAATTCATCGAAAATAGGGTTACATTTTTACTTGACCAATTGAAATCTTTGAAAGTTTCCAAATTTGGGAGCCGATATAGTGTTTTAAGTCAGGTTTTTCCCTTAAGGTTCATTGTATTTCACCAGCTTGTTACCGTCTTATTCAATCTTCGAATTGTTTAACTCTACCCATGGCCTACTATAATACGGCTACACATGCTGCCGAATCATAGTAGGAAATAAGAGTCATTTGATAAATAGGTTATGTATATTTATCTCCATAACTAGTAATGATAGACGTCATAAATGTACTATAACTATATAGGAACTTGGTATCAAGGTATACATAGCATCCTTCAGAATTGTGCTATGTCATCATATGATGACGTAATCGATATTTGGGTGCGAAATAACGTGTTTTTATAACCTGCTTTTACCATAGTTAAACTCGATATAAATGTTCAAGATTGGAACATGATGATGCCCATAAGGCCCCTCTTTGGTTAATTTTTGATTTTTAAAATAATTAGGTTTATATCGTTTTATTAGTTATAATACTCGGGAGGATAATATAGCAAAATTTCGCTTAATTCTGACCACAATTAAAGTTACTAGGGCTTCGTGAAATTGGGAAATGTATGCTATATGCCCAAATTGAGAGTTCTATAAATTACGGCCCCACAATGCTCGTCAGATAAATTGAGATAAGATTGTTTTTGGATAGTACACCATAAACTATAGCTACATTCATAGGCGCCGAAACTCTCCAGCGCCAGGGGGGGGTGTAACTTTACATTTAAATGTGAAAGGTCAAAAAAACGATTCCTATGGCGCATTGTCGCAAAGTTTACAAGTATAAGATTAAAGTTGGGGCGCGCGGAGCGAGTGTTGCGAGCGATCCTTGGGGGGGTTCTGGGGGCAAGCCCCCAGAAAAAAATGGACTGCGAGATACCCAGATATCAATTTGTTTTGAATGAATTATACGTATATTTTATTGTACTAAATTATATTGAATATTGTATTTTTTATCCAGTGGGAACGGTAACGCCCGCACCAATAATGTTGCCCCCCTTCAATTTACGGGGAGGGGAACGCGCCCCCCCTAGCGCATCCCCCTGTTTCGCGACTGCTATGGTGGCTTAAAATCATTATGTTGACGGGCATAATTGTATACAAATATTAATAATCCAATGTAATTTAGAAGGACTCCTTATGGAATTATAATTTTTCAATGGGTTTACGTGTATGTTTTCTACTTTAACAATAAAGAATATGTCTAATATACCCTGCCTGACCAACCAGGAGGGGTATACCCTTCCTGACTCTTTCCTCAGCCAGGGGGGGTGAAACCTTCCCTGACAAAAACCAGGGAGGATGTAACCCCCCCTGACCCCCCCACTTTCGGCGCCTATGGCTACATTGAAAATTTTAGGTGAATCTGACTCTTAGTTTTCTAGTAGTGACCATTCTAAGTTACAGGAATGTGAAGAACATGATAAACGGGGACTTTTTCACATGGAATAAAAGGTTTGTAGGCTCGTGCTGCCATAATTTGCAAGCAAATTCGTTGTTATTCATACAAAAGTATATTTGCATATCTACTTATGCTTTAAAACAAAATTTTCAACATTCCAAAAATTAAGTTCGGAGTTATAGTCATTTGAAGTCCGATTTGGACTGTCAAGGTGCCTAGTATGACTTCAAAAGGCTGTAACTCTGAAAATTTGGATTGTAAAGTTTAGATCAAGGGTCATTCCCAAATTACATATATATTCATTAGTATACACTTAGTTTCAAAGTATTTGGATAAAAACTGTGAACGCTTTAGCATTTTATACTTTCTGACCTTTCAACTCATTGGGTGGTCCTTTCACATCTCCATTTTGAATCTCAGAAACCCGTCGACCAATATAAAAATTTTTGAATGCAAAATGCTCCCAATACCCGGTTTCCTATACATCCATAATACATTTTATGACCCTAACTCGCACAATTTTTCCAAATGATCCTATATGGGCATAAAATGTGACCATTTTTGATGATTTAGCTTATTTATTTCTCGAAAACTATAAACTCTAGAGCTTAGCACTAAAATTCCAATCACATCCATCTAATATTGCAGACCCATTAGATTAACAATTGAAACCATTTTCGAAAAGATTACTATCCAATAAATTCACCGGAATGCGCTCATAATAGTGTGTAAAGTAAATTTAAAATAAATTTACTTTTTGGTTAAACTATTGCAAATTTGGTCTAAATTGTTTGAAACCAAGTCTAAACTAATGAGGACATATGTAATTCGGGGTATTTTTCAAACTAACATATACCACGCCAACTTTCAGAATTCTATATCTTTGAAGTTCGACTTGGAACGCATATTTACATAATTCTTCGAATAATTCCAAAATTGGCAGTCAAAATGTGACTTCAAAGGGCTATAACTTCCAAAGTTTGTATGCTAGAGGTTAGTTTGAAAAATTTCCCCGAATTACATATGTCCTCAATAGTTTAGACTTGGTTTCAATCTATTTGGACAAAATTTGCAATAGTTGAACCGAAAATAAATTTATTTTTAATTGAAAATTGACCTTTTCATGATGATACACACATTCCTGAGCACTAAACTCCTAATAACAGCAAAAGTAGGGCTCAGATTCACTTGAAATTTTCAATGTATCTATACTTTACTGGGTACTAAAGGAAAACAGTCTAATCTCAATAACCAAATTAACCAAAGAGGGGCCATAACTAGTTGAATAAAATATATGAAATTATAAATGGAATGTTGACACATTCCTCGGTTGCCAGGGAAATGTATATTTCTTTTGAGATAATGAGATAATTACTTTAGAAAAGCAAATAATTTTTCTAAGCTAATTATCTCATTATCTCAAAAGTTAATGAAGCTAAGCATAATTTATGTATTATCAATGAATAGGAAGTTACCTATTCCGGATAGATCAGAACTAGCCCAGTTTACATAAAATCGATAGTTTTTGAGTTATGACTCATTTTAGGAAATATACATTTCCTGGCAACCGAGGAATGTGTCAACATTCCATTTATAATTTCGATATATTTTATTCAACTAGTTATGGGCATCATCATGTTCCAATCTTGAACATTTATATGCAAGATTGTTTATTTTCGAGATAAAAGTATCAAATTTGGAACTGAAGTAGTATTAGGAATTAATCAACTTTAGCTATGGCACATGTAGTAATTCAACCAAAATTTTGTGATCGGAATGTTGCTACATTCCTGCGTTTTTAAAGAATAATAATATAATATTGCCTTAATACTACTCAAATTTGAAGAAATTTCATTTTGAACTCGAATATAGCATAAAAATAGGATATAACGTGATTTAAGGGAGATATGCACTTGTGGACTAGTTCTTATCCGAGAATGGAATAAATATTGAATTTATATATAGCCCAATTATATTTTAATCACGCTCGCAATCTCCAGAGCATTTGCAAAGCGCAGTGCAGGGCATTTCTGCCTTAACACATTTGCAACGTCCTACACAGCCCTTTCTGGGTTGCACCCGCATCTCAGAAGTTTCTGGCATACATTCGAAGCCGGAGGTATAGTTGTCCATAATGGTTGCCATGAACCAGAATCTGATTTGATCAACCCCTTACTAGGAGATGGGAGTTCTGGTAAAGGAATTAGGCACTGACCCCAACAATGTCCTACCTGCTAAGTTATTCTCTTAGTGTGTTAAATTAAGCCATCACTTGTAGGAGGTATAAACTCTAGAGATCTTCCTTTCTGGGAGAAGAGAACTTTCCTGGCTTCGTTGACTTATCACAAGGGCTTGTTCGATCATACATTATTATTACAAATCGTTCCAGTACTGGCATGGAATCCTGAACTTGTTGTTGTGATGCAGGGGCGGCGGAAGCGGTCATGTTGGTCAGGCCATGGCCTGACCACTTTTCTCAAGTGGTCAGGCCAATAGCTGACCACTATTACGTCACTAGTTACGCCGGTCAAGCCATGGATTGACCACTTTATAATGCTTCCGCCGGCCCTGCGATGGTCTATCGTTCAAATAGGAAAATGCGATAGTTACCTCTTGACATGCCATCCATTCTGCTCGGGCCGTAGCTTTTCCTCGTCCATTGAATGCGGATGTATGATCACAACCTGTGAAAGCTTGAAAGACTGACAGCACCAGAGACATCTCTTCTCCTATAGCATTAACGATGTCGTGTATTGCAATATATCTAAATTGCATGCCTACTCCAAATGCAATCCACATCTCGACGATATTTAATGAACTGAAATCAGCAACACTAAAGACTACAACATCTGTGTCTACAGTTCGGAGCATCAGTTTACCATGCCCACTACTTGCACAATCTGATGCATGCAGAAATAGTCTGGTGTCAGCTTCTTCATGGGTACAGGGGATATTATGCCACTGATGCCAGTGAAGGTTCATTTTACAAGCGTATCTTGAGTAGATAGAAGGTCTTTCCCTTCCGTGTTGAGGTATAATGTTTCCTCAGCTAGGTACAAGAATAATTCCGACTTGTTAGACTCTACTCTTAGAAAATCTGCCCAGTTTCCGAAGTTTGACATCAGGTTCAACACTTCGGCGGATACCTGTCCCACGCTTGCTGCGAGTTTGAACCTTTACCTATGCTCAATATATCTGTCCCAAATAACGTCAACACGCTGAGCACTCAGCAGTTGTTTCTATATGTATGGAGGATAGATTATATTGGCATAGTCAGAAAATGTTTTACAAGCAGCAGTTGGCTTCAGCATATAAAGGTGCGCCATCAATTAGTATTGCATCTATCACTGTATGGTTGCTGGGCTTATAGATATCTTCTATAGACATTTAAAGCAAGTCAAATTTGACTCCTAAATTTAATTCACCAAAGTTTGAAATGGCTGGTGGGTATACATGATTTTAATGAGAGAAAAACTCGTCGAGATCACCTTGGCGTACTTGACATGAAATGTATAATTGGGAAAAGAGAGAACAGTGCTGTCTCAAAGGTGTGATATCTTGCCTTTTCTTAGAGGGAGCCCTACGCGGATTACTAAACGATGCAAAATTATTTCGCTTTATAACATCCAATACTGCTTTAATGCCTTCAATTAAGCGTTCCTCTAAGAATAACTCAAACTGCTCCTGCCCCCGGATTTTTCGATTCCCATTACTGTTTCTACAACCTCATTAGCAATTCCCTTGGTATCAAGGACCAGAAGATCACTGCTTGTTTCGACAAATGGATTACCCATCGTTTCTATTACTTCTACTAGTGCTTTAACTTGCGTTTGGAAAGTTTTCTGTACACTATGGACTTGCTCATGGTGGAGAGCATCTGGATCATTCTTCTGATTATTTCTTATGGCATCTTGTGCAAGCTCGAAGTTTGCGATGATCCGCGAGACCTCAGGTCCTGACACCATCCATCGTAGAAGCTGAATTGAGCTTTCAGTTAAACCCACAGCACCACCATTTCCTTTGACTTGCTTGTTATTCTGTTCGTGGGCGTGATCGATCGATAATCCAGAAAATAATCGCTGGGTCTTGCGAACCACAAAGCAGCCATGCCTAAACATCTGCTCCACGCTTGGGCAGGTCCAGCTAAGCGTATCAGGTCATGCAGGTGTATGGACAGCCATCGTGAGTAGTTGCAGTGGTCAAGCGCAAAGAACCAGGGTAGTAAATGCTTACTTGATGCTCAATATAGATCAAATCGACCTCACGTAGTGACTGGACAAACAATAAAATCCACAGCTGGAATTTGAGTGTTATACCCAGTATTTAAATTGGGGACGTGTTGATGACCTCTGTTCCTGCCACTTGTGTAAATCCAGTTTCTGTTCATTTCTGAGATTCCTTGCACATACTCGTCATATGTCTTAGACATCAGGATGTGGAGGCTGCATGCTGTCACTTGATGAGCATGTCTCGTGCGTGACACATGTGATGCTTTAAGGAAAGAGTTAGCGGTGCCTGCTGATGCAATGTTTGCTTGGGTAATTGCACTTTTCCAACCACTTCCTTCTAGCCAATTTCCCAGTGTTCACAGTGCTGCCATTTCTGTGTGCAGTCCTCCAAGCATTATCATATACTTCTCTACACCAGGGTTTTACACGCCTTAATTTTTTTACTCGCCATAAGCCTTGTTTTTTTTTTTTTTAAGAAAAAATAGTATGGCGAGTATGATAAATGAAAAAAGCGAAATATAAAAATTAAGGCGAGTAAAATTATTCATTGGGTGCCAGAAAAAAAATTAAGGCTAGTAAATAAATTTATTAGATTCGAAAAAATTAAGGCGTGTAAAACTTAAGGAAAGTAAATTAAGGCGTGTAAATATTTAGTGAACAATAGATATTCGAAACAAGTGCTTTTTGAAAGTCTTAATAAATTAACCCAATTAGTGCCAAAGGTGAATATTTTATTAAAAATCTCTAATAAGGAAAAAGCTAATATTGGTGTTTTACATATAGTAAACAGTAATTGTGCAAAGTAATATTTGAAAAATTGTGGCTAATCAACATCTATTCATACTTAAATGGATTAAAGGTTGTTACATGATGAGTAAAGCAATTGGGCTATGACTGAAAAAAAAGTAAGGCGAGTAAACCAATTGGGGTAGGATCGAAAAAAACTAAGGCGAGTAAACCTAGAGGGGTAATTCTGAAAAAAAAATAAGGCTAGTAAATCAATTGGAGCTCGGACGAAAAAAAAATATGGCGAGTAGATATGAATGACCAAAATTAAGGCGCCTTAATTTTTACACTCATTTTTTAGAACCCTGCTCTACACCATGAGTCTCAGGCCATTGCCATTGTATCTTTTTAGCGTTGCATACAGCGGTTGGTTGCAAGCAACTACAGGAATTTGACCTGGATTAATAAATTGAACAGAAGGTTTATTGTATTCATTGAATGTATGTAAAATCATTGCAACGGACTTAGCTTCTACTTGGAAGAGTGGAGGCAGCCTCGTGATTTCCGATGGGATCTTCCGGGTGTCTGCAATTCGACTTACATGGAATGCTGCCCATGACAAACACATATCCATTAATTCTTGTCGAACGTCACGTTCCAGTATTTCCTTCACATGATTTAACCACTGGTATTGAACTGATTGGTCTACAGAAAGGTTTTGGAAGTCACTTGCAGTTGCTGTAGTTGGAGGAAAAGAAGGTTGATTTTTCCAAGTGTGTACCGGGAGTACGTCAGTGTATTCACTGGGTAAGGGGATTATACATTTGTCAGACCGGCTCAGAGCCTGTGGTATAGGTGCTCTCCCCTGTCCCATGTTATCATCAGTTGGATGCTGAAAAAGTGAGATTCCGGTGCCATGCAAGGACACTATCGCAGTTGTAGAACTAGGATTGTGATCAGTATTGTCGACCGCACTCGTTGTAAACAGCCGATTCTTGAGATTAATAGGGCATACAGCGTTTTCTGCTTCAAACCTTTCAAAAATCCTATTTCCTAAGTCCGTATAAATTCCAGAACTCTATTGTAAGATATCGACAGACCCAAATTATTGAGTTTGTCAACAAGACATCTCTCCTGGTTTCTCTGTCTAAGAGAAGGCCTATATAGATCGGAAGTGGTGACTCGCGTTGGTTTGAAAGAAATACTGTTTTTTTGCGAATCTGTGCGCCGTCGTATACACGAATTATATTTGATGAGCTGTGATATGCTGAGAATCGCTTGATTGTCGACTTTGTGGATTAATTGGGTCTTTATGCATGTACCATGTAAAATCATTCAAACTAAAGTTCTCAAAGATTGTTTTACAGAGTTCTCTTGGAAAATTTCCCTCCAAATTGACTTTTCTCCATGCTGAATAAATCTTGACGAATTATATTAGCAGTTTTAAAAATTGTCATGGCGTCACTATCATAATTAGCAGACTGTTTACGTGGGAAAGAAGCAATGGGTTCAGTGTAAACTAGTACAACTTCCCAACCATATTTGTAGTTTTTCAAGTTGTGTATTGCTCTACTAAGCGGGATTTTAGGCGAGTGCTGTGTACTTTGTTTCCAACATCTATACCAGTGGTTCCCAACCTTTTTTTAAACTCGTGAACCCCCTGATACCCGAAAATTTGGTGGTGCACCTCCAGGACATACCTAAGTTTGAAGGAGTCTATTGAGAAGGGCATCGATTATCGAAACAGGATGGGGGGAACATCATATGGTCTCATTAGGATGAAAAGCGTCAGTATGTAATAATATCACAAGGTTAATCTAAGTATACATGGATTTATAGACGAGCGAGCGCAGCGAACCGAGAAAAATTTTATGGGGTGAAGAGGATTTCGAATATCATTGAGTATTTTAACAATTTCTGACAAAGATATTTTGCTGATTTTAGGGAGGATAAAATTATGAGGTGCACCGATATTGGGGGGGGGGGGCGAATTCCCAAAGGTAGGTTGTTGTAAATGGACTAGTACGGACCAAACCCCTTCGAAAAAGTGTCGGGTAACTTACAGAACACAATATTAATAAATCAATATAGCCGAGTAATCAGAATTTAACTTATATATTTTAACTATATTTTATAAACTTTATTTATAAACGCTCAATATTCACTCCACTCCTTGTCCCGTGCACCCCGAGACGTGTCCCGTGCGCCCCCAAGGGGTTCATGTACCCCAGGTTGGGAACCACTGATCTATACCCATTTGATCTAACCTTGAAAAATATAACTTAGTAAGCTCATACAGTGTAAACCTTAAAGGATTGGTATCCGAGTCATTACTGGTATCCTTGATGAACGAAATAAGTTCTGCAAGTGCGATTCTTTCACACATTGCGACAGGCTCTGGAGCAGGATATTGACTAGACTGGACTCTAGATACTCTAGCATATAATCTTGTCAAACAGGGCGTGTGATACATAGCGTCAAGAGCTATCATGTCACTGCACTGAGCTTTGCTAATAACAAGGTATCATTGATGAGATTTGCGGGTCTCTTCTAAATTTAAAGTAGATGCTTGGTGGAGCACCCCTGTACTTCGATCACAGAAGAAGCAGCTAGAACTTGTCCTAATACTTTTAATACTTCTAGGTAACTTCTTAGCCCGTTCAGTGTCAATATTTTCAGCACTATCATCACTCATTTCTCTCACTACATAGTGAGCATTTCGTTTTTAGCTCTCTCTCCAGCTGCTGATTGTTAAACAAATTTCTGCATGATTTATACCACTTAGCCTGGTTTTCTATGAATAATTGTGTCAGGTCTTCATTTTTTATAAGTAATTTACTAATTTCAAGATACTGACTGCATTTGAGGTGATAAAACTGTCGGATATTGTTACATAGTGTTTCATACCGAGAATATGCATCTTTTTGTTTCGAATCAAGTGGACATGTAAGTTTTTCTGAAGTATCTATTTGGCACAAGACGCATTTGCTCCAGTCCACACTATAATTCGAACATATAATTCGAAACATTTATTGCTAATAACAAAGAATATAGAATAGATGAAAAGGTTCCCTAATTTTTATCAAAATGTTGAAGGATTATAGGTGTTAAAATTACGAATGAAAATAACTTTGAGGATATTTTGGCTAAATTAATTAAGATAGAGGCGATGCGGAGGTAAGCTAGCAAGCGTAATGGAATTTAAAAAATTCAGTTGGATACATGGCAGTCTGATTTGAATCTACAGAATCCGCACTGATTAATACTTTAGCCGGATATTTTACTCATCACAAACTCATTAATTTGATCTGTTGTGTCGTTCTTAGGACACATAATTATGCGGGAAGTGATAAAATCAAGATTTTGATAATTTTCCTTAATATCAGAGTAGATAGTTGTGGCCAAGTCTGCGAAAGTTTCACAACGTACTATAAATTTCTCATTTATATGAACCATATTATCTTCGTTTTGAGGTTCAGTACCATCACCTACTCTTAGCAAAATGTCTGAGAATTAGCTCACTTCAACAGAGTCCTGAGAAGATAATCGCTGAAGACGCATGTTGATCGTTAACTTCATCACTTTAACACAACGCCAAAGTGGTGACCTATATTTACAGGCATATACAACTTCTGATCTAGTTCCGTGCCTAATTACTGGTAGAATTTGACGAAAGTCACCTCCAAACACAATAAACTTTCCATCAAAATGGCGGTCACATGAACAAAGGTATCTCAAACTCCGATCTATACACTCAGCAGCATGCCTATGTATCATTGGAGCTTCATCCCATACTACTAACTTGGCAGATTGTATTAGTTTAGCTAAGGCACTCTGTTTAGAAATGTTACACACGGATAACTCATTCACAGGAATTGGAATCTTTAGTCTAGAATGAACAGTCCTCCCCCCTTGCAGCAGGAGAGCTGCTATCCCAGAAGAAGCCATCGCTAGTGCGATTTGACCCTTTTATCGGACTTTAGCTAATATCGTGTTGTAAAGAAAGGTTTACTAGTACCTCCGGGCCCATCAATAAAAAATGATCTCTGGGCAATCATTGGATCATTGGTAGCCTCCATTATGCATTCAAATACGTCAGTTTGATCAGGGTTAAGCCCCCGGATATTTTCTTCAGCAACGGTTAATTGTTCAGTGCCATTATAATCCATTTCAAATCGAACTAGCCAGTGACCCGTCGCCATGCGACGAATTAGCCACCATTAACTGTGTGCATTAGAATAAGCCGGAAAAACGGATGGGGCGACTCCCAATTCTACTATTCTAGCCTATTTTAGAATGTAAAGCAAATGATTGTTGTTTATAATGCTATTGATTACAGGTTAGATATATTAATAAATACTTCACAATATACAATATTCGTGGTATATTTCTGATCCAGCTGTATGGCACGCTTACTCCCTGTCTTTGCCATCAGCGGTTTGTATGTAACCTGGTTAATTACAAATCGGATGGCCCTCGGGTCACCAACGCGTGATGCGGCTACATACAACTGTCCTTTGGCAAATATACGCCCGCGCGCTTGAAACTCTGCCCCTGACTTTTATTGACCGTCATGCAAAAGGGGACTGGCGCCTTTTCAGAGTGAATGGAAAGTCATTTTCAGAGGGCTGCATTGGAATGCGAAGAATGAGGATGCGGTTTGTTGCATGGTCACCGCTGATTATTCTCGCTTCGATCAGCCGAGTGCCATGGATGGCAGTGATGATGTAGCGTGTACTATTACAATGACCGTTTTTAGGATTCATGTTCCGCAGGATCATGATAGGAGCGTTCACCTTCAGCCGCAGCTCGTGAGGTGGGATCCCGGATGGAGTGAGGGTGTTGAGAAACTCTGTGGGGATCGCCATCTGCTGCTCTGATTCAGCCACAGAGTCTGCGCTTAGCAGGATCACCTCCTCGCCGGGCAGCGCACTCAGTACCTTGAGGTTCATGTCATCTTATTCTTTCTGGTACCTCCGAGAATACCACGCTCAGCATACCATTTAGGGCTAATTAGTGTGGTTGGCCGTTTCCTCGATCCCCGCGTACACGTTGTCGATCAACATGTCGGCCTCGCTCTGTCCGTTAATCTCGGCCTGCAGGATGAGCTCGCGCGGGAAAGCCACAATGTTGGAATTTGGGCCAAAGCCCGCAGCTACAGGGATCCGTCCCTCACCGACAGTGTTTGCCAGAAAAGACCACCCCGGAAAAAACCCCCTGGAAAAAACCGGAAAAAACCGGTTTTTTCCACCCCGGAAAAGGGCAGTAAATTTGGAAAAAACCACTTATGACCATATATGGCAACACTATAGGCCCATTTATGGTCAGCTTCTATATGCAAGAGACAGATATTATAAAGAGATTCTACACTTCTAGTGCCAACGATTGTTTAATTTAGGACTTTTGAGAGTGGATCCCTAATGTTATACAAAGGTTAGTGGATTAACCACTAAATACACCGAAATACGTATATTCATTACGCGTAGGCCAGTCAATAGAAAAAGGCAGAAAAGTCCAGAAAAGGGCGTTTTTTTCCGGAAAAAACCGGGTTTTTTCCACCTGCCCCGGTCTTTTCTAGAAAAGGGCGTTTTTTTCCGAACACTGCTCACCGAGGAGAAGCAGCCAGTCAGCATACTCTTGGATCTGGGAAGCAGATTCCGGATCGCCGCGGCACAGATGGCGCTCGCACCTCATGTTAGTCGTCAAGCGAATAATCTGCGTCTGCGACCACAGTCGCTCAGACTTGGTAATGCAAGCGTTGACGATCTGGGCTCGCACTCCACGCTTCACCACAGGTAGAAGCTGACGGAAGTCGCCGCTGAGAATGAGCAGCTTCCCTCCGAATGGCTGCAGGGGCATGGGTTGACCCGACTCCTTCATTCCATCTCGCACAGAGCGATCTAAGGCTTCCAAATTCCAGCGGTGCTGCATGGAGGATTCATCCCACACCAAGATAGATGCCTCCAGAATTCGCCTCCCGACTGCATCAATCCGCTTAAAGCCGCACATTTAGATTCCATTTGTGGGAATAGGAAGCTTGAAAGCGCTGTGAGCTGTAGTGCCGCTTTTCAATAGAGTGGCTGCAATCCCAGAGCTCGCAGTGGCCAGTGTCAACTTTCCATTGAGCATGGTGTATATGAGCAATAAGTTGAGCAGGTACGTCTTGCCAGTCCCACCGGGGCGTCGATAAACACAATACCGCCTTCATTCCGTTCGATCTTTCCCTTCAGTTTGTATGTAAGCCGTTGGTCGGGCGTAAGGGACACTTCCCTGGCGGTTACCTCATCACGTAGGCGCTCCAGGACTTCTTCTGTGAATTCGTCATCGTCACCATCCAGAGGGAGAGGCGGCCGCGAAGCTTCGGGATCAAGCAAGTGAAATGCAGACAAACTGCTATTGTTGGCGTTCAGTCGGCGCTGTAGGTCGTGTAGAAGACACTGCCTGGCTTCATGGAGTACTTGATCTACAGGCAGATCAGGTTGTATCGTCCGGATCGGTGCACGAAGTCCTCTGTCATCGCATCCGAATGAGCCTCTAGGATAGCAGGTACATCAGTTGGCTCGCAGAATAGGAGTATCGATATGAATAACTGTCTTATAAGATGCGCACTGGTGTGAGTAGCAGCCTCTTGAAGGCACGTGTCCCACTCGCTGTCACTTCAAGCAGCCCGCGCAGACGACAGGCTTCCTTGAAGGTCTCACACGGTGCATGACCATCAACAGTCCGAAGCTCGATGAAACTTTTGGCGCCACGCACGTGCGTGAGAAGTATACTTAGGTAGAAGCGCTCTCCTTCGCTCGGATGCGTTGTACATGCGACCAATCGTTCCCCCAGTCCCCACGCCTCAGACTCCACTTTTTCAATTTCTTATCCCAGGTGAACATCTCTGGGAAGTCCTGGTAAAGCGTAACTCGGGCAATGACGTGATCTGGGTGTGCATCGGTGTTTGCATCAAAGAATGCCATCAGTTGAGTGTGAGGCTCCCCTGCTTGCGCCTTCTGCAAAGCTTCACCTTCCTGGAAGTATACCAACTGACCTCCAGGGAGATGCACGGTGAAGCGTAAAACAGCGGGATAGCGGTCATGCATTTTCAGGCCTAGGAGTCGCCAGGCAGCCTCAATCGAGCCAATATACCGAGAGTTTAGATACTCGTTCGGCTCATTTATAGCAGCCAGGTGATCGCTTCCTTGAATAGCCCCCTTGATGTCGAACTGTACCCTCTCTTTGAACACGTATTTGTAGAGATACTTCACAGCATTGATGCTACTGCAGTACTCGACGTTAATGTTCGCGTCATACCGTAAGGACAGGTAAGGGTTATACGGAACCACCCATTGGTAACTCACTTCCACCGTGGCAGCCGACTGAGCATCCATCTGATCGGTCGCGAAGAGTAGCGGTGCAGCCCCCGTCGATGCCTGACCTACGTCGACGATAATGAGGATAACAATCCTTTCCGAGCACTGTTCCTGCGCAGAACTCCTTTGGAAACCTCTTGGTGCACTTCCCGTCCCGCATGCAGGCATCATCCGGCTTGCATGGATCGTGAATTAAGCAGCGGGTAACCGTGCCGTAGAGCTCCTTTTGCGTATTTCAATCGGGGATCTCGGCCGCGATCAATTGTCTATAATCTCAACCCGAGCGTCTTCTTCGTCAGCCAGTATGAACAGCATGTGAGCGTGATGTAGGCCACGCTTCTGGAACTCAATTGTGTAACAGTGAGCTGCCAGAGGCCCGAAGTCGCCGTTACGAATATCATCCATCAGAGCATCCTTCTTGAGTTCGAACAACCTGGATACGGTGTCGCCTCGATCCACAGCCATTTGTCCCGGCTCCAGCGCTTTCTGGATTTCCGGCCACATCGGATTACATGTGAAGGTGACGAACAGATGGGGCTTCCCGAACCTACGAACAATTGCCATCGCGGCTTGATACAGGCCCATCATGTGGCGAGGTCCGCAAGTGAACGAAGAAGGGAGAATGACACGCCTTCCTGCCTTGTCACCATCACCCGCAGATACTGCATCCACCAAGCTACGATACAGGTCCACACGAAGCTTATCCTGTTTGCTGGAGTGTCATTCGATACGCGAGGACTCAATCTCTGCCCACATGTCAGTGGGTACTGCTGGAACTGCCGTCCGCCATACAAGAGAGGATTGAACTCGTCTCGCTTCTGAATGCGGAAGCGGTAGAATTCCAACGCGCTCACAGCTTGCCTGTACCGGCCAGGACGAACAGTACCATGGCTGGCGAGGAGAACACACTGAAGAGGGTCGTAACTACGGTGAGTTTCGTTCAGTACTCGCAGCCCAAGGTTTTCTTGGTTCGGATTTCGGTGCTGCAGTCAACCCCTTGAAGTCGGCTCTTCTCCCAGGCTGGGCATGATGATCGCCAGCTCAGAGTTAGGATTTGGTCAGTTATACAGACCACGATGTGCTTTCGACGGGTGATTGCCCGCGTGGATAGACATATGTACCTCGTGGGGATTGATGAGCCCCTGATCGACCATCTCATGTACAGCCAGGAAAGATTGCAGATAAGGGTTGCTCTGTCGGAGCATCTCGTTTAGCTGGCGGAAGAGAGGCGGCATTTCTAGGAATGGTATGCATCTGGTGCTGCGTGGAGAGCTCCGGGTCGAAAAATAGCTCTGGTATTCCCGCAGAGCATTACCCTCGTTGGATGGAACGGGCCGAAGAGCCGGGAAACAGTATCATGAACTCGATATGATTGTAGCCCAGCTCCGGGAATCACTTGCTCTGTAGCCCCCATGGTAGCCATCGCCATTGCGGAATTGTACTTCCGGATATGCAATCGGAAATTGCGGCCGCGCGGGGTTTGCTCAGTAAGCAGTTTGATGCAGAAGTTGCGGAGGCTCGGGAATCAGAGGAATGCGGATTGAGCCTGACAAACAGCAGGCTTCCCAGAACTGTGGGAGAGAGATACTGCAATTGCTGATCCGCTTTCCTATCCACATAAAGGCTCTACACTACATCGTTTCTGAAACTCGCCGCAGGAGTGACGAATTTGCACAAAGTTATCCACGAAGTTGTCGAGATCAGCCTGACGTGCGCATCTAAGGTGACGCTGGTAGCGTTGATGGGTGCGCCCAGCGTGTGCTACAGCCTCCTCTTGTCGAAACCTCTGTTTCGCGCGCGAGCTGGCGGGCGTTGAGCTGATCTGGTAGAAGCTCAGCTGCCTGCATGGACGTGTCCGTTAGTATCTGAGCCACATGCTGTTCCCGCTGTTCGTCGGATTCATCTTGCTCGGGAGAAATTTTACCGAAAGATTCCTGGGCTATCATGCGTGCAAGCCGAGCTTCCCTCTCCAATCAATGCTTTGATGCATTAGCAACTCTAGCTACACGCGTTTTATCTTCGTCCTGCGCGTCTCGTGCATTACGGTGTTGCAGAGCGTCTTGTTCTCGGATGAGAGTGTAGATTCTTCGACCTGTGTCTCTCGTGCATTACGGTGTTACAGAGCAACTTGTTCTCGGATAGCGAGTGTAGATTCTTCGTCCTGTGCGTCTCGTACATTATGCTGTTGCAGAGCGTTTTTGTTCTCGGGTAGCGAGTGTAGTTACTTCGTCCTGCGCTTCTCGTGCATTACGGTGTTGCAGAGCGTCTTGTTCTCGGGAAGCGACTGTTGTATTTTGCTCCGTTAACAACCTGCGCTGCTGCCTACTCTCAGAATTTATCCGCTTTTTCTCAGATTGATTTCAGGGGCCAGGTAGACATGAATGATCAATCCGGTGACGGTGTGCGGGTGGAGATTGTGACCTTTCTGATTCAAGACTCGGTTCCATGGTATAGTGATTTGTGTAAAATGATGAGTGATTTATGTTGTATAATGTCCTGATTTATTTGTTGTATTTATAGGCCACCCTGTTGGTAGTAACCAATAGGACTAATATCAGTCCAGCTGGCAGTAACCAATAGGATCAATGACAATCCAGCTGTCAGTTACCAATCGGAATAGTACCCCAGTTGACAATAACCAATAGGAATAGTATCCCAGTTAGCAGTAGCCAATAGGATTAGCATCCCAGTTGGCAATAACCAATAGGATTAGACCTTTAACACTAGGCTTATATATGCACATTGGTACGTAAACACAAAATTCCGTGTAATTCTGGAACTAACACCTTTAGTGGAACCCAGTATATTTCCCGAGGTCTCCCTTGGAAGAGTTTTCGATTGATATTTATTTCGTCAGGATCGGGTAATGTAGCAAAGAGTTACAGGGGCGTTCGGACGGACGGACGGACAGACAGAGAGACAGAGACAGACAGACAGACATATAGACAGACAGACAGACATATAGACAGACAGACAGACATACAGACATACAGACAGACGGACGGACGGACCAAGCTTTCTTAATAATATACTAGATTTCACTACATAGTCTGCCAAGTTAAGATAGTTTATTACACTCCTAGGAAATTTATTGAGAGTAAACTTATTGCATGTTTCCTTCAGCTTACCAACAATGTTCTCTACAACTTTCAACCGTACTAAATTAAAACCATCAATATTTCCTGTCAACCTGGGGCCTTATTCACTAAACTTCTTAAACTTAAACTTAAACTTAAACTTAAACTTAACTTAAACTTGGAAACTAGCATATATATATAAACTACGTCTATCAACATACAATAAACAACTATCAATTCTTTCTTTTATGGCACTCGCTTTTCTACTTGATCTCGATCTTTCACAAAGTTTGTCACGACAGAGAGTATTTTGTGATAGACTCAACCCAATTGATGTTTATAATGATACAGAATTTATCGCGCGTTACAGAGTTACTAAATATATGTTCGTTCAGCTGCAAGAAAAGTTGTAACGTTCCTTCATCGATCAACTATTCGATCACATTCCATTCCAGCTCCCACACAATTAGCTGTATCCCAGCCTTCTGTTTCCCGATGTATCCGTACAGTGACAGATGCACTATGTTTTTTTGCCCGAGATTATATAGTTTTCCCAAATCAAATAGATCAATTACGAATACAGCAAAAATTCAAGGAATTAAATGGCTTTCCACTTGTACTCGGATGTATTGACGGCACACATGTACCTATTTTAGCACCTCCCTGTAACGAAGATCTATTTGTCAACAGGAAAAACTTTCACTCCATCAATGTCCAAGCAATATGCGATACCGATTTAAAATTTATTGATATTGTCGCCAAATGGCCTGGGTGCACTCATGATACCTTTATTTGGAGGCAGTCTGGTATCAATCGAAGGATTGCTAGTGGAGATATACCCACTGTCAATGGATGGTTCCTCGGCGATAGTGGGTATCCACTAAAGCCTAACCTCCTTACACCAATAATTTCTCCAATCACGCCAGGGGAGAGGCGCTATAATAGAGCTTTTCTGAATTCTCGAAAAACTATTGAATGCGCTTTTGGGGTTTGGAAGAGTAGATGGCGATCTATGGACAAAACTGGAGGGACTCTCTGTTACACCCCGGAGAGAGTTTGTCGATTAGTAGTAGCTACAATGGTGCTGCATAATTTTTGCATCGATCCTAGGCTACAATGGCAGATAGATACAAACGAGCAAGAAGATCCTATTGTAGAAGATACTATTGTAGAAGATAGTTATCCGGGAGATACATCAACAACTAATGGAAGTATTGTTCGCCAGTCAGTCATACAGATTATTTTGATTAATTATTAAGTTTTATATAGTATAAACCTACAATAATTATTGATATACATTCTGTATAGTATAAACATAAAGATTATAAATTAATCATTAGTTTGAAAATGATGAGGGTGCGGAGGAACGAAGGAGTTAAAATAGCCGTGAGGATTAGGGGGAGGTTGTAGTGTGGAAGGAGAAGTTTGAAAAGGTGGTAAAGTAGGCTGTAAAGTAGGCTGTATTTGGCTAAAATTGTTGGAGAGCATCCTATTTTGATTAGATACTACAGCTTCTAAGAGATCCACCACTCGATCCAACTTGCTATCTATACTTTTCAATACAACCAGCTTCTCCTGTCCACTTTGCAAAATAACATTCTTTACCGAGTGAGTTAAAGCAACATCATCGTCGAAGAATTTTCTTTTTCGACGTGATTTGATGTCTCTATCTGTTGCACTGCCGATGGACATCTCAGATTCACTCGATGGACTGATTGGCGATAAAAGGGAAAGATCAATGCCTGATGCCACACCTTCGAAAAGTTCCTTCACCTTAATACTTTTGATCTTAAGCTCCATTTCAGATAAATTTCCTTCAGGGGACCCAACTCCTGTTTTACGGATGGAGGACAACTTGTCGCTTATAATCGGCTTGTGTTTTGCCAAGATGTTAGACCACTTCTTAGATACATCATCTTTGGTCCTAACTGTTCCATGAGCCTGTGTAAGCTTTTGGGCGATATCTTCCCAGATGTTAACTTTCTCTTCACTGGTGAGAGAAGAACTTAGAGCACCGAATAGATTTGGCTTATTCTCTTGAACTAAGTCAATTAGTAATGCTATCTCCTCGGCGGAAAAATTATTGGCACGAATTTTCAAAGACATCGGAAGTGACAGAATGCAACAATTATTGTATGTTGGGATAAAATTATTTACTCTTTAGCATCGAAAATTAATTATTTATAGATTTGCCATTCCAGGATTCAAATCTTGTCATCCTGACGAAGTATTGCGATTGATTGCAAAACAATACTATCGCAATATCCACGCAATTATACATGTATTATTAATAATCCTAGTCCAACCATGATTTTAAAATAATTATGTGGCAGTCACTTCATTATATTCTTATTTTAAGTGTATACTAGCCATGTTGGGAGATAGTACGAATTGTTACAAAGCTCTAAAATTATATTCATTGATGCCATCATCTCAAAAGGAGCGAATAATCAAGTTAAGTCTGCTTCGGAATGGACTTAACTTTTGCTAAGTTTTTACAGTGAAACTAAGCAAAAACTTAGTTTAAGTTTAAGTTTAAGTTTAAGCAAATGCTAAGTTTAAGACGAAAACTTAAACTTAAACTTAAACTTAGTTTAAACTTAGTTTTGTAGCAAAAACTAAGTTTTTTCTTAGTTTAAGTTTAAGTTTAAGTTTAAGAAGTTCAGTGAATAACCCCCCCTGCAGTACGACAATGATGCAAATAAACAATTTCCATCTCCAGGAATTCGCAAACACTTCGAAGGAACATATTCTTTTAAATTAGAATTGCTTGGGATATTATCTCTTATGGAATTTGTAGAATCCGACAATGTTAATGTAAATCTTCACACAACTTCTTCTGTCCCCGATATGTAAGTGGTTGGAATGCCGGTAGCTTATATTCCATGATAGCCACTTCTACCAAATCTAAATTACTAATTATTTCAACTACACTTGCACGCACTTTATCATCACTAACTGTAGCAACATCTACTGGCATTTCTTCACAAATAGTAGCTTCACGTTTACTTATACTCTCGAGTCTCTACCAGAGATGCAGCGGTCTGGACCGGTCTCAGGTCGGTCCGGTCCGCTTATTTTCAAGTGCGGTCTGGACCGGTCCAAATTAACGATTAATTGAAATAGATGTCTCAGAGGGAGCTCGTTGGAATGTAATTGACAGATAAACCAGTGTAGCGGAGTCATGAACTCTAGCTCGAGTAATCTGATACAGCCATTATTAATTCCAGTGTTAACCGTAGCTCCATCAGCTCCAACTGCCTTTAAATCTGCATCATGATCGTGACAAACATCGATAATTTCCCTTGAAATGTATTTTGCCTTTCCTGTTGAGGGTGTTACATGACCAACATATTTATTTCCTGGCTAAGATAAAATTGTGTAGTGTTCTTCAGGGGAATAATCTGGGTGAAATTGCCCATGTTCATCAACTATGAGTACTCTTGTTTTATCTTTACGACCATTAAAGTATAAAGCAGTAATTCCATTGTTTGTTTTCGCAGCTTCTAGTGATAAATCTCTTCTAATAGAAACTCGAGCTCTTCGAAGTTTGTTTCTGTCAATTACCTGCTCACTATTTTCGCTATTAGTTATTATTCCATAGTCTTGTAATACAGCATTTGCAATGGCTGCTCCCGCTCGATCGCTAATTTTATACCTATCACAAATGGTAGCTAAATATTTTAGGTGATAAAAATTAAGCGTTTTCCGTTTAGGATTGGATTGTTCATAAGATAAACCATCTGGATCTTCCCAAACAATGTCCAATAATTGCTGTGGTGGTGTATCTTGATGCACCCTTTTGTACTCTTTCCTTCCCCTTTCAATTTCTGCTTCCTTTCGCTTCTCATTTTCAACATTTTTTGAAGTTATACAAATATCCAAACCACCGACAAATAGCTTACGATCTTTTCGCTGATCTAACAGAAATTTCCATTAACGCTGTGGTATCTTTTTTCTAAAGGACAAATAAATTGGACATTTACAACTTGAATTGGACATTTACAACACGAAACGTCGAATAGGATATCAAATTCAGAGATGATTGACTGGATATACGTTCGATATTTGCCTTGTTATGAACCTTCTTTTAAAGATTTCTTGCCCTTTCAATAATTTCTTTAATGAACTTTTGTTTTATCTTCAACTCATTTATCGTGGGTATGGAACATTTAATATGTATTTCTTCTATTAACTGTGTAAGTTCTTTTGCAATTTCATCTGCCTTTACGCTTGGCTAACAACATTCTGACAATCTATTTTAATCTTTCTATAGTGGTTGTAGACAGTTATTTTGTAGGAAGTTGATTTTCTGGCATAAATCCTGGATGACCAAATATAGGGTGACAAGTTTGACTACGAGTAGAGTATTCTGCCATATTATGCTAGCTTTACAAAAGGATTTTATTAGTTAGTATGAAACGAATATGAGTATAGACACCTTACATTGTATACTATATACAATGAGATTGTATACATGCTTGAATGCATTACAATTAAGATATATGGTTACTAAGGCGATACCATAGTAGGCTAATTATCTAAATTGCTACATACATTTGTACCAAATATTTGCTAAGAGTTAATTATAGATCACTCAGGATCAATCCAGTTTGATAAAACAACTAGTAGTCAACATTTTGGGAAAGTGGTAGAAAATATTGGGGAGGTGACTCAGGTGGGATTTTATTGGTCGGACAGAAAAGGTAGAATAAATTTAGGCTAATTTCAATACCATTATAGTTAGAGCTTAGCTTTAAGTGGAAATCGATAGCTAATGGGTGACTTCATATTCCTAATTAACACATTAAGTAGAGCTAGATAGCATGCTTTCGAAATTATTGAGAATTTAAAGTGATTCGGCAGCATGTGGACCACCTACCGCTCAAAGGGGCTAAGTTTTATCCAATAGATATTTCAAATCTTAAGCCAGGAAATTGTCAAGTTAGATATAATGCAACTTTTCACTAAGGTAGAACTAGATGCAACCACTTTTAACTCTAATGATCCACCCTATATTAAACAACGTTTAAAATACCACTATAGAAGTGTTATAAGATTTTGAATAAATAAAAATGCAAAATAATCATGAATCATTGTCTAGGTTTCACTTTACTCAGTTTACTGACTATAAATTTTCTGGTAAGCATGAAATTGCTGAACATTATAGGTAGAGGAATAACACTAGTATATGTATTGAATAAATAAAACTTTATCAGCTTGAACTAGTGTGGTTTGTTTGAGAAAATGCTTACTGTAAATTCAGTCAGGTACACTAACCGGCCAAAAGTATTTGAACAGCAATAATTGGTATTCCGACATTTGAGGTTATACCAGCATAATAACATTAGTAGATGTTACAAGTCGCTATTTACATGAAACGATGTGTAAAGAATAATAAAACAGCAAAGTTTTCGAATTTACATTTTTATGGAGGTGTTAAACTCACTAAATATATAATTAGCTAATTAAATAATTAATTTGTAATCATTAAGATGCAATGTTAATATATTAATTCTGATAGCAGATTTGAATTCCACATGGTTAAATTACTCTAAGTGCTTAAAAAACGTCTGAGTTCTCTGTACTTCTGTTTCCCAATAGAGAGGAAATCTAATAAGAATGAGGAATTTCTTTCAAACAATATTGTGTTGTGTTTTCTGTAAGTTCCCTTCAGAACTATTTCCTTGCACACTTCGATAGTACCAGTATCCTTGTCTTCGTTGGCAATCAACTGAAGACACAAAGAAGCGATTGTCTTCGTTGTAACTCCCTCAATCTCCGCTATTGACTTGATGTGTTATAATAATGACTGAAGGCGGGTTCTAACATGTTTGATGTTTAAGTTAGTAAGAGAAGTCGAATTTCTTTCGTAGCATCAACTTCGAAAACAAGTTGTTGCATAGGAATATCTAAGGAGGCCGATAACTTTCGTTTCTTTGATGCCAGACCCTCTGATACATCATAAAAGTGAAGTTCTTCCCAAGTGAGTAAATCGTAGTTTTTAACGAATGTTCTTCTGATCTCCTTGAGTTCTCGTAACTTGGATCGAATGGTATTCAATTCAGTTTCAGGATATTGGTATTCATTTATTATACGTTCAGATGCGGCACAGGTATTGTTGTTGCATGCTTCGAGAATGTTGAGAGCTTGAAGATTATTCATTGTTCAATTCAAATTGCTATGTTTGTTCAAATTGCTATTATGGAAAATACAAATATTATATATATTTTAATTTTAAGTCAACCACATGGATCCCATTAATTTAAATTTTCCTAAATTGAAAGGGGTTTTTGTAGGCAGAGACCTTAGATCGGATGGGAATGTTTTTAGTCAGGTTCAGTCACTTAGCAACCAAGTGCATTTGATAGAGAATTTTCTCTAGTTTAATGAAAAGTGAATAAAATTTCTACCAAAAACAGGCCAAAGAAGTCCGAAAAGTATTCTAGAGTGGGATTGATAAATGTATGCTCATCTGAAACCGTAGGAAGTTGAGTTATAATTATTATTTTAGTATTGATCTACGATAAAAATTGATTCGAATAGGCTTATGAATAGTGCATATATGCTGCTTTAAAAATTTTTAGTCTTAATCTCTTGTACTTTTCCCAAAAAAGTCTGGCATTTAGTCCGGAATATGATCAACCGAAATATTCCCAGAAAATCGTGCTGAGCGGTGCAATCCTGTAGAAATTATTTTCATATCCTATTAAACTTTACCACCTAACTTGAATTGGATTATTGATATTACTAGGAAGTTAGAGCTAAGCTCTCGCATATTAATTAATTTAAAGATTTATTGTCACATTACTGAAATGACACCACCATATATGGGCATGAGAATTTATAAGATTGAGTCCATTAGGATATTGGCATCATTTGTTCATCCGATGAGTTTGTAGTGGGATGTTGATGTAAATAGATGGTTAGAGCTAAGCTCTAGAGTTTATACTTTAGAATAGAAGAGATTTGCTGTGTCATAAGAAATGGTCACATTACATGCCCATATATGGATTATTTTGAAAACGGTGCATGTTAGGGACACGAAATGAATTATTTACTGATAGGAAGTCGGGTTTTACGAATATTTTGAGACGTATCTTTTGATTCTAGCACCTCGGGTGTCTGAGAATAGAAATTGACAAGAAAACGTACCCTCGAATGCTATTATAGGCCATAAAGTTTCACATTTTCACATTTTTAGAATTTTTTTTGATCAATTGTTCATTATTTTAGTCGGTGATTGCTTGGATAGAGTATTGAAAACACCAATCCTACCAATGTTGAGGAATAGAGTTTTGAGAATCGTTAAAAGTGGTGAAACCAATGTTTTGCTTTTGAAAATAGCTCATAACAATGTAAATTCGATTGGTAGAGACTCAAAATAATGTACAAACGTTAGACATGGTCGTTTTGCTGTACTTTTACCACAAATAACAAATCGGGGTATGTTGTATATTTAAGGTAATTTCCGATTTATTTCCATGCGTGGACACCCTTAGGTTTTTCCAATTCCAGAGGTGCGCTTAGCCTTAAATTTGCTTCACACGGTCTGACTTAAAATTATTTTTCAGAAGATTTCCACTAAAATCTCCATTAATTAATGGAAAGCTAACATTAATGACTATATAGGATCGACTTTTAAAATATCTGTACTTGAAAACTAGTGATGCGTTACTCCTGAAACTTGATATACAACTAAATATAGCATTTAATTAGATAGAATAAAATACTCATGAGCAATCCTTCACTTTTGGCCCGACGAGGCGTGTAGAGCCTTGAGTCAACCAAATACAAATATTAATAATATTCGGTGGGTTTCGGAAATCTCGTCCATGGAAATTTCGTCCTGGAAATTTCGTCCATGGAAATTTCGTCTCATGAAAAAATGATGCCATTTAAATGTCTGTGTTATAAAATCTTCGTTCATTTGATTCTATTTAAAATGCCAATGTTTTGATTAGTATGAATCATACAAAAACATTTTGTAAAAATCTCGCCTTGAATGGCTTATCTTAATAAACGTATAAATAACATTGCTAATACTCCATCGCTTATTGCGACCCAAAACATATACTAAGCGACCCAAAACATGTACAAATAATATGATACTATTATCGAGTAGATACCGCGGCGGACCCCTTAAAATATTTCGCGGACCCCAGGTTGAGAATCACTGTTATAACCGGTGTGCGTATTCCCGATTAGAATAGGCATTATACAAATTAATTACAAAACTAAAGTATAATTTAGTTATGGTGTGTTTATTTATTATTGATCTAGTAAATATATCTTTCTTAATTTTTCTTTTTGAGCTACAGTTGAGGCAATTAATGTCAAATTATTAGGAACAAAGAAGAATGATTCCCCACTCCTGTAAGACATAGCTAATATCAAATATCAATCAAGGTAGATTAAATGTTCGATAGAAGTAGTTTGAACAACTTTTATGAAATAATTAGTTAAAATCGAATCAAATATAATATATAAGACGCCTCTCTAAGTTGCTTAAAGTTCTGTCTTAAGATCGAACTTAAATCTTAGTGAATACGACTTAAGTTAGAATTTAAGACTTAAGCACAAAGACCGATCTTAAGTTCTTAGTGAATACGGCCGTAAATTGCCAATATGCTTACTTATTATCTCATGATGTTAAATCTGACTATTTTATGAACATTTAAGCTTTATAATCAATGTAAGATGTATATAAACCACATACCAACCGCGAAGCTGTTGGTGTGTGTGGTTATGTTCTACCGTGAAGCGACCTAGGAAGCGTAGCGCGCTAGTTCGTTTTAAAAGAGTACGACATGGACAAAAAAATTTTTTAACTGAGTAATTCAGAGAAATCAATTTTCATAAATGTTTCTTAAACAATATTGACACAATGGATTACTCTAATATATGGATAGTTAAAAGAGAACCCCTGTCTAATAATTCAATGAGAGTAATTCAGACCCCATCATTTACTGGGGATTCCCCAGTTGAGCATACTCATTCGAGCGAAATTCATTTGAACGAGACTCACTTGGGCGAAATCCATTTTAGCTAATTATTTAAGTTGGTGTTAATACTTTCATTGTGGAACAAGTAACGGGAAGACAATGAAACAAAAGAATAAAGATTCGAGTCTAATCCAAAAAAGTGAAATCGATGAACTATAGAAACTAGCGCGAGACGCTTGCTCGGTTGCTGGGCAACCAGAGGCGCACACAAAACACATGAGAATTGTTTTAATAGTATAGATATCACCTGTTTATCAATGGGGTTGTGTGCCCCATCTTGGGGTTTTGCTCCCGGATAAGGGAAACCCCAAATTCTGGGGCCCTAGATTTAGGAAAAAGCCCACGAACTTTGCGTGGTCCGATAGATGCGCATTCATGTTTGAGAAGAGATAAGTGAGTCTAAGTGGCCAAGAGTCCGGGATAGTCATCCCCAGGGAGAGATTATCAGCGTGCCGCGTGGCTGAGGCAACATCTTCAGAATCTTGAGTGGAGGCGGGTCTAGTTGCTATCTAACATATAAACAATCGGAAGTAGTGAAATTGAGCAGAGCTTTAAATGAGTCGCCGAGTGATTTTACTTGTGATAAAATTCAGTGACTCGTGCCAAAATTCGGTGACTCGATGACTCGTGGTGACTCCCGAGTCATCAAGTCAATCATATAATATATTTTGAGATTCATGGGTTTTTCAATTCTAAATACAATCAGATTAGTAAATAATATTCAGGTATTCCTCAATTTCCAATTGCTTAACCTTGAATACGGATGAGAATCTTTGATTGATGAAAGGATTATCCAAATGCGCACATATTTCCATTAGTGAAGAATCACTGAGGTTGGGGCAAGCATAACTTAGAACTCAGAAATAGGCTTCTACAAAGAAAATTGTGGTTAAGTTCGGTCTTAAGATCGATCTTAAGACTTAAATGCAACTATAAAGATATTACATGATTAATCTCAAATTAACCTCAAGAATAGCTCGTCATTCGTTAAATGAGAGGATTTTGTTTATGTTTAAGTTCTATGTTCTTCCTCTGTAAGAATTAAACATAATTACTCTGACAGAAGAGACGCACGAACACATCACGGATATTATCCTCGAAGTTTGTTTTTCGTGCCAATAACTCGCGGTATTTTCTTTTGTGCTTGTTGCACGATTCCAAGCCTTCGGAAAAACGTTTTCATTCCTCTTTCCATTCCTCTTTCTTTCATTCCTCTTTCCAAATCTTGACATTAATCTACTGAGTGAGCTAAAATCTTGTGGAGCGCTGGTGTGACATTGGCCAAGAAACAGGGGCGGCTCCAGTGGGGCGCCAAAGGGCTCCATGGCGACCCTTGTGAAAATATTGGAGCCCCCTTAGGAGGCGCCATCTTTCAATTAATTCAATATCAAAATAACATAAACATCAATTTTGATTAAGATAACAAACAGATTTATTATATCTTTAGGGCAGAAAAAAAAAGCCCCAGGGCCGTGACTTCTAAAAGAAGTCACGGCCCTGGGAGTTTGAACAATCATAACAACTATACAGTGTATTATACAGCTATTTGTAAATACGCTCCTAATTCTGGTCTGATCCAATTTTCATACGCCTAAATCGAAAATTAATGTTACGGTATAGGAGAGGATTCCAAATTTTGAAGATCCTAAATTCTAATTTTCCAAAAATCATGCTCCAAAAGGAGCGAGTAGCGCTCCTGGATAACTCCTTGCAACCATATAATATTAATATATTACATTATAAACCAACCTCTACCAATGTATTCACTGACATAATTTTGAATAATGTCACAACTTATAGATACAATGTGGAGTCACCAAGGCTGGCGTCGCCCCTGCCAAGAAAAGTGATCAATGATAAGTTGGTAAGTGACCTTGCGATGAATTTCGAATGTTTTCTCGTTAATAGTCTTGTCGCTGGTATAAATCCTGACAATGACACCAAGATTCGAGTAAATGGTCGTAAACGACTGTCTACAAGGTCACAACCAATCGGAGACAGCGATTTGTTTAATCGCACCTTCCAGAAATACTGCCTTGACACGTTTAGTGTGGTTGATGTTTCCCCTTGACTATTTGGAAAGTCGATCCTAATTCCCGTTTCTCTTGTAAGAAATCATGAACAAATGCTTTAGAACAGCGATTCCCGACCTTTTTAAACCGTGGACCCCCTATAGTAAATATTAGACATTCTGCGGACCCCCTCCCATTGTCCGTAATACATCCTGTGGACTCCCAAGGGGTCCATGGATCCCAGATTGGGAACCACTGCTTTAGAAGTTTCGATTTTTGAAGAAGTAGGTGACCATTTTCTTACTCCTGCATGAAGGTGGTAAACAAGGTTCATCAACCAAGAAATTTTTTAATGTATCCATGTAATGGAGAGGCTGGTAAGATAATGATTGTTGAAATTTGATTGTGAGTAATTTTGAATCGTTTCGAAGGATGTCTGGCCAAAAACCCATCTTCGTCTACCTCAAGAAGTATCTCCTTTTCTAGTATGATGCTTCGATTAATGGGGAACTTGTATTGGATTAAGTGCCTGTCTTTTAATTCTTCTTTTGTAGCTGACATAAGTGACAAGTCGCTCCATCGGAACCGTCCAAAATACCTGCCATTTGAGTATCGAACATAGCTCGTTCAACGCTCAAGTTACATTTCCCCTGCGGAAGTTCAAATCCGTTCGTTTTAATGTATTTCGTTTCAAATTAATGTTCTCCATTAGAAAGCGTACGTTATCCTCATTTTCTGGGACTGAAAATAACGACAAAGGAAGGACAGCAAAAGGGGAGTTAGGTACGGGATTTTTCCAAATTATTTCCTTTGTATTAGCCGTTATGCGTATTATTCGGTAACAAAATAAAAGGAATGCTTTAGTTGGGATATCAGGATCGTGATTCCTATAGGATGGTTCAATTTGGTCACAATTTGGAGTTCGTTTAATTAATAAATTAACTTTTGAACGGATGAGGCTAAGCTATTATAGGAAGATAAAATTACATACTCCGATTTCAAGAAGCTTCGAAATTCGGTATACTTTGTCCTCCCTAAAGATAAGAAATCGAGAAGAAATGAGCAATTAGATTGACTTAGCTCACGACTAGAGGATCCAAAAGTACCAGTTTTGACTATTTTTTTGCAAAAATTTGACAACGGAGAATCCTTCTTGTCGTTTGAAATAAGCTGCGAAAGTAAGGCACCTACTTGTTTTGCAAATATTTTTCAATTTCGGCATAATCTCGAACACAGTCCAGGAGACTTGACATTCTGTTTCTTTGATGCTTTCAGAACATTCAAGCAAGGGTTTCAATCGAGAACTAGGCTTTTCTCCTAGATCTGAAGAAGTATCAGTTACTGTGCATGTATGTGCAATAGATGGGCCGGAGATAACAAGTTTCCAAGCTTCGAGTGTTTGTCTTTTTCTGCATACATCTCTCTCTCTTAATAACGCCACAAATTTCATTCGGTAATGGTCAAGATACTCGTCTTGAACATAACATTGTGCCATGAACTAACGAGTCAAGGATCTAAGGTTTTCAGATTCATTCTATTTCAAAAAGGAGTACACTTCGTCATTATCCATGAGTCTTGTAATTTATATTCATAATGCAACATTTATAGAAACAACATAAAATTAAATCTAGCCAAATATAAGTTAGATTTTTAGGCGATTGGGTCATTCTTAGCCTATTTTTAAGATTGTTTTCGGGTCCTGCGGGTATAAATGTATTTTTAATTAATAGAATAGATGTACAACTAATAATTTATGTTGGTATATCGCTTCTCAATTCAGTTCAATTTGAGATTTTGTTCGCAGTACCTGAAAATTAGTTAAATTTATACAAGTGATTGGAAAGCGCAGTTTTAATTTGCAAATAAATCGGCAAGAAATTATTATTATCGAATAAAGGAGAAAAAATGAATTCTAAATATGTTTACACTTTGCATTCAATATTTATAGAAAGTAGAGCTGTACCGGATTAGAAATTCTCTACTCCGGCCGGATATCCGGCTAAATATGTATTTGACAAATGAAACCATAATATCACATCAAGAATAAGTTCTGCTTATTCATAATTAATTTGTACATAAACTAAGCTTGTGTTTTTTTAGGGAGCCTTCAAAAATTTTTTATGTGAATCCACAATTGATACAGTATATGAATATACTTTCAATCGCATTAACCTTTGGTAAATAAGATATTTTCAATAACATATTTATTTTCGATTCCTATATATTATAGCTTGAAAGGTTGCATTTAATCAATCCCAGCATGAGTGAAATTTGGCATTTTTCTCACTATCCAAGAACGATTCTTCAGAGCAATCTGTAATGAACGTGATGCCAATACATATATGACGTGGTGAAAATCCTAAAATATATAGCACATCACCACTGTGGAACCTCATAAAACTTTCACATCCAGAAATTTACAAAAAAAACAATAAATGAAAATCCTCCTGTAGAAATTCACAATAAGGTGATCCATAGCCTACTCTATAAAAGGCCAGACAATAAAAGTACCAGGGATGAAGTAGTAAGTGGACTTTTTCTATATTACAATACAGTGCAACCTCTATAAGTGGGGTCTCTATAAATGGGGAACCTCCATAAGTGGGGAATTTTTTTACCATATTCGTATATATCCATACAAATGAACCTCTATAAGCGGGGAAGTGGGGAATGGGGGACCATAAATTTCAAGGAGTTTTTATCTCCATACAAAACAACCTCCATAAATGGGGGGAATGGACAAATCCTAACATGATTCTTATAAAATAATACAATATTTCCAATAAATCGACTCAAAAGTTCTACAGAAAAAATATTTTCGATTGATCTACTCTGATGTTTTTAGAAGAAATCACCTAGTGTAGATCAGCAGTTAACTAAATTGTCATAATATACAAATAAGAACTAGAACGTGCATTAATGTGTGTGTTATATGAATATTTTGTATAATATAGCATATATAATGTTTTTCCAATTGAATTTTATAACCGGGGAATGGGGGGCAATTGAAATTTTCCCCGTCCCAGCTCCCCCACTTATAGAGGTTCCACTGTATAACAATATTGTATTTAAAGTTATGTTTCTCTATAGACATAACTGATATTATTTACCCCTTATTTAGAAACTATGAGAAACTCTATCCGCGTATTTTAACTGAAGACTGCCCAAGGATTTTTCTGCAAAATAGGATATACTGTAGTTCATTGTATTTAATATTTAGATATTACTGATTCGAGATCCAAAAAGAGTACAATAATTTCTAAACATGCTACAAATTTTGGAAATAAATTTCAACAAGGATTTGACAAAAAGTGATGACACATACTTTTTCTTAAAATCAATATAACAGACCTACCATTTGAATAAACCTTTGTTTCTCAACATGAACAAATACAACTATAGTGTTTCTTATCAAATCTTCGAAGTTTGAACAATTCTGCCTCAGGATAAAAAAGTTACGTTGATATTCAAAATATCGACAAATCTGCTTTAGATGAACCATGGATTACCAGAAATAGAATTTATTTGAGTTATATCTATCACAACTCTATAATAGCCTAACCAAATATCCTAAAAAAGTTATTATTTAGTATAATATCATCTTATGGCTATTTCCACAGTGAAATTTTAAATAATCCTATATACAGAAGCTAGTGGCAGGCAAGTGGAGCATTGCACTTTTCTGCCACGTCATCATCACAAATTTTGAAAATTTCATTTTTTTGATTGAAATCGATAGAGTATACAAAATCATCTATAAATCCGTATTTACACGAAATTTGAATGATTTTATTGACCACTTTTCCAAATGTCACGTTTTGAGAATCTGGGCAGTGTACGGTTGATCATCGTATAAATACAAACATAAAATCAACAATTACAAATTAGATCGACACACACGATCAAAGAGAGTTGTCCAATGTAAATCTAACATACTCCCATCTTCTCTCTCTGACATTTGGACTTGACTTCAATCTGGCTTCACTTCTGAGCGGTCAATAACTAAAACAAACAACAATAAACAAGTCTGAACAAATCTATGAAAATTTCTTTAATTTACGCTTTTCAATTGCTCTTGAACTTAATAATGAGTTGTAATTTTTAATTTTATTTGCGATAATACAATTTGCTGCAGTAAATATAAGTTGGCGCACGATCTTCCACATACAAGTATCGCAATTAACACATTTACATCTCCAAACATCATTGTCACCAATTTCTCCTATGAAGATTAATGTGAGTTGTACAAGAAAATCTCTAGATGAACCTTCTAAAAGTTTAGTCAAGAGGTTGTCATCACTTTCAATTAGAACGAATATTTTCCACAGAATAATTACAACAGAAAGAAGCGGTTCAGATGGATACTTCAGTCGACCACGATCTGTTAAATGGAGGAGCTTAAACTCCGAAGGAAAGTCAAGATCGAATAGAAACTCTTTATCAAATGTCAAGGTATCAAGGCAGACATGACAAGGTTGGTGATGTTTCATTATTTGTGAACTGCATAACCTGCGATAAAGGCTAAAGATTGAAGAATTTGTGTATTACATTCGATGGATGATAAATCGCCTATATCTTCAAGGAACGGATCTAAAATTATATAGACATCATGATCAGGATTAATAAAATCTGGGTAGAAAAGGATTTGACGAATGTCTGATTGGATAAGGAAGAGTCCGATTGCTGAGAAAAAATATTCAAGACAGTGGATAGCTTGAGACGACGTTCGGTTTCTAGAATTTGTAGATAAGATATATGGTAATTCGACCCCGACATCATACGATATAGTCCAAAATGCTGTTCAAGCGGATCTGTTTGCAAAAAGGAAGATAGAACGTATGAAAACCCACAATTTTGAATTAAATGGTTAGTGATTTCGGGTAGTGCATTGCATGCGTGCTTAACAATAGTAAATGTTTGTTTGCTCAATTTTCCTAGTTTCCCAGGTATCGCTTCCCAAGCATCTAACCAAAATGCTAAACGAGTCAAGTATAATAATCTTTCATCATTAAGGATCAAAGGGTTCGAGAGGCTATCGTTTAAACGGATACCCTTAAACGGTGTATTGATGTTGAATATTTTCCATAATGAAAGAAGGATACATATGAAGTCAGAAGTATTCTTACGATATTCAGGTAACCGAGATTCGTTTCGAATTCTTAGAGCAGCTAGTGTTAATTCGTTAACGACCTTCAGAACCAATTTGACATTTTGTCGTTCTATAGCAGAAGGAAAACAAGCTTTCATGGTAAGATGGGGGCTAGTTTAGCTAAACTTTGACTTTCCGAGTTATAAAGAAGAAGTATATCTTGGAAGCAAGCTGAATGGACTCTAAGAGGATATTCGCAAAAATAAACTGCAAAATTTTCGAGATTTGGATATTGAAATGTTTCTCAAAATCTTTCTGATTTAGCCAATTGTTGCGAATACTCTTCAATATATGAACAAAGTCAAACGTAAGGAATAGAATTCTGTGATTGTCAACAGGGTGAGGCACTTTAATCTTTAGCTTATTATTGAGAGAAAACAATTTAAAGAGATTAACGTTCAACGGGTAGTTATCAGTTGCTATAACTTGAACGCTCAAACCACAATGCTCAATATCGATAATGCAAGATTTTATGATAGGAAATATTTTTTCGGCGGGGATAGATTCGCATATTAGCAAACGAGAAATACAAGACCACTTTTTATGAAGACTGGATACCATAACTGCGAAAACTGTTCTCGTTGGATCTTCAGGATTTAAGTTTGGGCCATATACCTTTCCACCTATTGTAAGATATTTTCGATTTGACATGTATCTCATCCATTTGAATAATTACATTCCGTTCCTGAGGAGTAAAAGACGAAGTAGCATGTCTAAGATATGCACAAAAATCATTCTCGAGACCAAAAGAAGAATATAGCTTCTCCAATGTATGAACGTGTGGTAGAGATAGACAGTCTAAACCTTGAAGATATCTATAGCTAGCAGGAGATATGAGATGAGTTTTAATAGCCATTATTTGTGTAATTACTTTATACCTTCGTCTGTTTTTTGGGATAAGTGTATTTTCTAACTGACAAATGATAAAGTGAAGCTTTTCTAAACCGGAAGAATGTATTTCAACCCCGTCATTTTATTTTATATCAGAAATTGACTCAATAATGTGTTCTTTGGCTCGATGTATATGATATTCATGACAGTTGTTAATATACTTAGAGGTGTATTTCGAGGATATTTCGCAAATAATTGATTCAATTTCTCGGATATCAGTTATTGAGTTGGCAGTAATAGAAATATTTTGTCCATTCGCAAAAGCATCTGAGGATAGAAAACAATTAATTTCAAGATAGAGGTCGACTGATATATTCCGTCCTATCAGACTGGGGAGAATAAATGTGGCAAGATTATCACGGTACCATACTAACCAATTATTAGGTAAAGAAACGAGAGTCAACTTATCTTTTAGATCCTGTAGAGTATTGATCTTGTACTTATATGTTTCCTCTGTCTCAGTAATCAAACTCATCTGTATGGTTTTAGTCAGCAATTCTTCTTCCTTTGAGTCGTATGAGAAGCGAGTCCGCTTCGTTTTCGATGTTGTTGAATAATAAGATGGACATCGAGGCAGCAAACATGGAACAGCGCCTTCTTTCAACTTAGGCCTGTCACGAGGTACTTCTGTGAACGTTCCGTCTCCTTTGGGTACTTTATGCGCCGCTTCTATGTCTTCTTCCCTGAAATGTTTAATAAAACACACTCGCACTACCTTCATGTCAGCAATATCATCACGACGTAGAGCCCGGATCCAAGCTTGTTTCAGTTCAGGTGGATTTGTTGGCATTTTGAAAACGGTAACTCGGTCGTCTGACTCGTAGTAGTTACTCTGGCAGCCCGGAGCTGAACAACTGTTCGGCATCTTGAACGTAAGAATTAGTATCTAATAGTTAGGAACCCAAAAGACTAATAATAGTAGGGAACAAGATAAATATATGTATTATGCGCGTATATAATAGTATAATTAAAAAAATAGGCATGTGAACTATTAATGAAACAAAGATTGCTAAAAATTATGGTTGGTTATAAATGCCCACTTACTACTGCATCCCTGGTACTATATTTCAACTTTACTGTCTGGCCTTTTATAGAGTAGGCTATGGGTGATCATAATATTTTTTCAATCAACTAGTTCTGCTATTACACATTATCTAAATTTTACTCCAAGAATATATATACAAGAAAACCTATACCAGACATTATGAAGGACAGAAGAAATGGACGGTTAATGACCCTAGAGCTATGGAAATTCACTTGATATTTTCGGAGAGATAGTTATTCTATAATTCATACACAAATACAATTGGGACCGTTATCCAGCCGGGTAGTTGTTCATATCCGGTAACTGGCCGGATACAACCGGATACCGGATTATAACCTGATATCCGGTACAGCCCTAATAGAAAGTAACCTAGAGATTGGAATAGTCTATGTTATTTTGAAAAACGTCATTTTACACTGTAACTCAATATCATATAGTCCAGCAATATGGTACAGAAATATGGTAGAACTGTGAATTTTCAAGATAAAAGTACCAAATTTTGCACAATTGTTGTATTTTAGGTGCTGATCAATTTCATATATAGCCCATAGCATAATTTATAAAATAAAACAATTCAAGGGGTCTAGAATTGGTGTCCGAAGTCAATCGCCGGCATTTTGAATCAAGGATAGCTTATTTAAATGCATCCATAGCGAGTTTATATTGTCAGATTCGTGCTCAATACTTAATTTCCAGCATTTTGATGGGTATATTGACTATAGTTGGGGAAAATATTGTTTGGATTTTCCATATCAACGGTAAGAATGTGATAATATTCTGATCTCCGAATTGGGAGTAATCATATCGAGTGACCCCTTGTTTTCTTGTCTATCGCACTGAGTGCAATTAGAAACACTCTAAATATCAATTGTCAAACAAAATTATGCATTGTTCCATATTCCTGCTTAAGAAATACGCCTCAGTAATACTTTTGCGTAGTATAGATCCCACTCAAGGGATGTGTAATGGCTCTCGCTTAACAATTATTGAAATTTCAAGCCATGTATATGATGCTGAAATTGCAACTGGAACACATGGTGCTAAACGAGTGTTCATACCTCGAATAGTGATGATACCTTCTGAGACAGACTTCCCGTTTGTTCTCAGGCGAAAATAATTTCCAATTCGTCCTGCATTTTGTATTACTATTAACAAAGGTCAGGGACAGAGTCTTAATCCAGTCGGTATATTTTACCTACTCCGTAGGCTATATTTAGTCATGGACAATTATATGTTGCTCTTAGGAGAGTACAGAATCCTCGCGGCTTGAAAGTAATGGTATGTGGAGCAGGGTTGTAAATAAATCATTTTTTTTTCTCAAATCAAATCAAATCAAATCATTTTAGATTTAAAATTATTTCAAATCAAATCATTTCAAATCATTTGAGATTTCAAATCATTTCAAATCAAATCAATTCAAATATTAGAAATTTCAAATAATTTCAAATCAAATCAAATCAAATATTTGAAATATTTGAAACTTTCAAATCATTTCTGAATCACTGTCAAAACGTATAGAAATTATGAAAATGATCTTATATATTTGAAATTGAATTGAAAATGACGTGAAATTATACTAAAGCGATTTGGAAACGATTTGAAAATGATTTACCGAATACTATTTGAAAATCATCTGAAAATGATTTGAAAAATGATTCGAAAATGATTTGAAAATGATTTGAAATAATTTCAAATCAAATCAAATCAAATCATTTGAGAATTCAAATTCTCTTAAATCAAATCAAATATTTGAAATATTTGATTTGATTTACAACACTGATGTGGAGGAACTTACTCTGCTTCTGTTGGAGTTTCGGTACGGAATGTAGTTTATAAGGAGGTATTTCAAAATCATCTGGGAAACATTTCTCCCTCCAACCAAATTCTGTATATTGTTCCCCAATGGATTTCTGATTCTGAGCCAGACTCGGTTCTAGGTCATACTGCAAAAGAGGGATGTTTGCCTATCTCTCAAGTTCGACAAACTGAATTGATAGAATCTCCAACAGGTTCTGTTAACCAATTTCCCCTAATCATGCGTAACCATATAGCAATTACTCTTAATATGGAAATACAACCAATACTATCCATCCGACATAATGGAATGGATATTGTTGATAGCACCAGGGTTGTAAATAAATCTTTCTTTTTTTCTCAAATCAAATCAAATCAAATCAAATCATTTTAGATTTAAAATTATTTCAAATCAAATCATTTCAAATCATTTGAGATTTCAAATATTTTCAAATCAAATCAAATCAAATCATTTGAGGATTCAAATAATTTCAAATCAAATCAAATCAAATCAAATATTGAAATATTTGATTTGATTTACAACACTGGATAGCACTTTAAAAGATTACTACGATTCGATTGAAGCAAGGCTATCACATTTGTTTGGTCACAATTTTGAATTATACCCGGTAACTGGAGATGATAATTGTCTTTACCGAGCCTTAGTGCATTATATTTTTGGTTCAGAGGCAATATATGAACACTTAAAATTACAATTGATTCGTCAATTTCGAAACAGCCCTCTACACTATTATAATGTAATGGAAATGTTACATTATAGCTGTGAAGAGGATTTGAACAATCATTTAGACCTCAAAAGCAACCCATATGAATGTGGTACTGATGTAGTATTAGCTATATTGGGTTCTCTAGAGGAGATAGATGTATTAGTTATCAATGCTACTCACACAAATCCTAATATGTGGAGAGTATACACTATCTATGCTCATGACACATTGTCATCTACAACACAGTAATCCTGTGTTCAGCGGCCAGTAACTTGGTGTAGGCTGCACCGACTACACAATGTCGAAGAGCTCATCACTTCGATCCATTTTATTATAAGTAGCTCCTAGGAATCTATGTCGGCTACACATTAAGAACTGTCTCGGAGTATTGCTTCGGCATGCTACTCGAAGATCTTTCAGCTAATTCTTTATAGATATATTTCAGTCAATGCATTGTCATGAATATAGACTTCCGCCAACAATGGACAGAAGTTGGGATTAGTCTAACTAAGACTAATTATTTCAGGTAGTGAACATTTTGATCCGATTTACTTAATAGTTAAACATTGTGTATACGTATGTATTTAGAGGAGATCTTAACAGTTTCCCTCAATGATATTATTATTCTATACTACTGTATATCTGTGATTTACATCACTTACTAATGATAGCTCTTACGAATCATGAATGAATGCTTTCGGGTAGTGTCTCTGTTACGTGTAATTCCTGATTAATTGCATTCTAAAGATTCTATTTTGAGCTGCTACTGATACATCAATGATAACGTTGTAGGAAGATTATATAATGTATGTATAAATACATTAGGTGTACATACTTGCCAACCTATAGCAAGTCTTTGGCGGGACGGAGGAATGAATTTTGGCGGGACATAAGGAAGTTTGGCGGGACATAGAACATTACGTGTAGTACATAAATAAGTGAGTAGTATTACTTTACTAGTTAATAATAATTCATATACTATATATTCTAGAATTAGAATTCAAAATAGTCCTAGCAATTGTAATAATTTGATTATCTCAACGGAAGGAACCTTGCTCCAATTGCATAAAACGAGACATCCCGTCAAAAATATTTTCCAAAAAGCGGGACGGTTGGCAAGTATGGGTGTACATTTCAATACTTTTTATACAAAAACGTGTTTATTTGTTTCTATATTTTCTTTGAGGAAACTCACATCGCACAAAGCGAAAGACACCCAATTATTGACACTTCTACGGACTGAGATAGATCAATATCTCCAAATCAACAGGAATATACGTCGCAGCAAAAAACAAGATCACTTTAAGAAAGAGGTAATCATATAAATGTAATGTCGTTTCTATTTCGTTAACTTGCCCAATCAAATAATACATCTGTTATTTGGCGTCTTGGCCAGGGACGTCGCCAGGAATTTTCATCTAGGGGGGGCGGCAAAATTACCAGGGGGGGCATGCCCCCCTCACAAAATTCGTATCAACGAGAGTCGATTATAATATGAAATTATCAAGTTTCTATCTTATATATTAAATCTAAATGGTTTGTTTTTTTGTTTGTTGTTTGTTTGTTAGGAATTGATTGAGAAACTGGGTAAGAGCTACAGACTTGAAATTTGGCAGGGAGGTGGGTAGCTATGTATCTAGAAACAAGTTCTAATATCTAAGAAAAATATTCACATCTTAAATCTCAAAAGGTAACAAAACCTTCAGCCAATTAAATTCGAGCGTGGCACAGTATGGATTAGCAGCTAGCATTCAATTAGTATAAATTGATTTAGTGTCTCTAACATTTGTTAAGCGTGCATTATAGAATGCCAATCTGAAACTACAATTTAATTGGGCGAGAGAAAAATAATAAATCCAATCAATTATTTGTAATTACATATTTTAAAGGGTCGTGGCCGCTTACTTCCAACGACTATATATGGAGTAATTAAGTAAGCTGATTCCAAATATGATGTTGTTAACAACCCATGTGTATATATTTGTTGTTTAGATGTAGACGTTATAAGGAATTTACAAACGTTACTTCTGTTATTTGTTGGTTGGGATATATGAGGCACCAGAAGGGTGCTTTCTGCAGCCGCGCAGCGAAAGCAAGCGAAGCGCGCTTGTATACATAACAGGGCCGTAGCCACTGGTCAGGTTGGTCAGGTTTCAACCTGACCACTTTTCGTTGGTTGGACAGGTTAACCTGAACCCTTGGTCCTGTTGGTACTGTATCCAGCCCGGTCTAACCTGACCACTTTTAATTGGTGGCTACGGCACTGCATAATGATAATAATAATAATAATAATAATACAATAACAACGTTATTTGGCAATAATTTAGCAGGGGGGTATGTCCCGGGGCACGAAATTTTACCAGGGGGGGCATTGCCCCGGGGCGAGGATTTCTACCAGGGGGGGCATTGCCCCCCTATGCCCCCCCCGTGGCGACGTCCCTGGTCTTGGCCTATTATTTCATTGGCTCCCGAAATAGTCATAAAAAAATTATTCTACTATAAACAGTTTTAAACAACTAATGCAAATAGTATTTTTATACTATAGCAAAATAGTATTTTTATACTATAGAAAAAATGTCAAACCTAAATATTAGCACTGAGGGCGAACTACCGGCTCCTATCGAGCAAACAGAAGATGAACCTCTTCAACCTGACATAGAAGTGATCGCCCCTGTGGAAACTAAGAAGAGGAAAAGGGCAATGCAGAAATTGCGTTGCAGTTTTAAAAGATACAGTTAATGGAAAAATTATTGAAGTAAGTTTTCTTAAAATCACTTCCATATGTATAATACAGATATATTGTGCTTAATAATAATTACCTTAGAACCCAGATGTTATGACTTTAATAAAATAAAACTGTTGAAACTGTCAGTTCTAATTAGCATAAATTTCAACAATACAGGCGCTGATTAGTAATTCCCAATTTATTTTTTTATGTCCTTATACGTAAATACCTATGACTGGGACTCACGGATAAATAGACAGCATTAGTGGGACAAAGCCTTACTCTGAAACAATAGCATTACTGATGTGGTTCACTAGCGGTCACCTAAATATTATCCATATGATTCCCCGTAATATAATCAACCTGTGTATAGGGCCTATTAATTTTAAGCAATGCTCAAGGGGTAATTGTTACAGCCTGTCCTTTTTTATAAAGAAATGGCAAAAGCGTGATGTAGAGAGGGGGTAAATAACTTTTGCTATTTTTTCATTAAATAACCGACAGTATTTTATAGGTGCCTAGATTCAGTTTGAGCTCAATCATGCACATAAATTAATCAATTTGCATTACGTCTATTAGAGTACAATATGGAAATTAATTTGGAAAGGTATGTGTTTGAATACAAGCGAGGGCCGCAGGCCCGAGTGCAAGTTGTAAGAACGCGGGTAGCGCGTACGAGCAGCTTGTATATTATTAAATCTCGATTGTTGTTTGTATGTTTGTTTGTTTGTTTGTTTGTGTGTTTGTCCGGATTGTTTTAAAGTGATGGGGGAATAGAAACCGCATAAATATATGAGATATAAACTGACTTTCAAGTTATAATTGGTAAACGAATGTTATAATAGGTAAACTACGTAGTATGCTGAAGTCGAATTTGGCATTTATGATTTTATAAGATGAATATTTATTGTAGTTGTTTACAAAAATAGGTAAACAAATTGATGAAATTCCAAATCAACCTAGAAGTTAGCTTTCAACGGATATTATTGGTAAACAAATATGCTGACACGAATTTCGCATGTATTAATTTAGAATATGAAAAACAAGCTAAAAAATGGAAATCGTATAATAGGATCTGTTGTGTGGTATTTTGAGACGCTGTGGTATTTTGAGACGCCTATATGATACACTCTATACACCATGGATGTGCTATTACAAATTAGACTGTGGTATTTTGAGACGCTGTCGTATTCTGAGGCGCAACTATATAAGGTAAATTATATTACTCTCCTTGTCTACAACTATCACAACACAATCAATCAATCAATCAAACAAACTAATCAAACTAAACCAAACCAAATAATCAATCATTTCTATTCTGATTTTCAAATGAATTCAGAAGAGTATCAAGAAATTATTCAGTTTCTTCGCGAACAAAAATATCCTGAGACAGTACAAGTCTCACGGCAAACAAGATGGAATTACAAAAGAAAACTGTCCCCCTATTTCATTGCAGAATCCGACACACTATTCAAGGTGAGATTTTTTTTTAACCCCAAAAATGACTCGCTATACTAATAAATAATCCCATTATTTATATATTAATTAAAAATACAGTAGATCCTCTTTAATTAATAGCCACTGCATAACGGTTACTTGTCTATAACGACCATTTTGCCCTGTCCTTTCCTGGTCCTTATTACTTAGGAGGTTCTACTATATTTGATTTAATAGTTTTAATTAATCTTCTCCTTAGAGAGTTAAACTGGGAGGTACAGAAACAGATTTGGAAGTTCCATTGAAGTCTCAGTTGGATGATATTTATCAAAGGTTCCATGACCAAGTTGGTCATCCAGGGATTCACGCCACTCTTCATTCATTTCAGCAAAGATACACATGGACAGGCATGCACATTGACGTTCGAGATTATTTAAGTTAATATGATAATGAAATTTATTTGAACAATTTGTATTTGATGTCTTTCGAATTAAAATTGCTTAATTAATAAGGTTAACTTATTTACTCAAAATAGGAAAAAGTAGTTACTTTTAAAATTATAGCCAACTGGATCACCCTGGTCCTCATTTTGCAACTTCAACCAATCTAACCTTTGACTTCTGTACGAAAAATTTCCCTATTTCCTAACGATTATATAATTATATAATTATCCCTTAACCTACTATTAGTTCGATTTATTTTCAATTAAAATCAATTTGTAATGTTATGTAGATATATTCATTTGATTTATTTTACAATTACTGTTAAATTGCATTGCAATTATCAATTCAGTACAATTATCAATTCAGTACAGTACATACTCGAATCACGGAATCAGACGTACCAATTTCTATTCCCAACTAAATTCTGCTAGTACGTACTCTAGAAAATTGTCAGCAGAACTACGTTATTGTTTTGATTGTCTGAGTACGTGACAACCAAAATACTTTTATGTTATCGTTGAGTATGTTTGAAGACTTGTATACCCTTTATATCTTATTTACACAATTCAACAAGTCAGCATTTCGACCTGTGGATTATGCATACGGATAAGACATGCCTTCGGTTAGTACGTACTTTGTCTTGTTTCCCAAGGCTGGTACGCCTTAATCGAGTTCTATTATATTTCTATTCTAATTGATGTACGTACATCCCAAAATAGCATTAGAATGCAGTGTTAGTGGAACATTTGAGTTGAATCATCCATGTGCTGTAATCGTAATTATTAATTTCTAGATTGTTTAATTAGTAAAGCATTTTATTTAGACGACTAATAGCAACTAACATGATTTCGCAATATCCCAAATTGTTTTTATATTTATTTTTATAATGTTCAGTTAGCTTTAATCAACCATTTACGAATTTTATATAATGGTGTAATTAAATATCGATGCTGTAACTAATACGAAAATTATTAAAAAATGCCATATTATAATTACTTTCTTGTATACTAAAGGTAAGGACTTGCCATACATGTCAGATGACAGCGGCCTTGCCACCACAGCCGCAAAAGAAGCTCCAACCAATCCCACCTCCGTATAAAACGTGGAAACATATAGGGATGGACCTTATATGTGATTTCTCTGAGAGCAAAGATGGATATAAAGTTATAAACACATTTTAGTCACTGTTTGCTATCTGTGTTGTTGTCATCAATTATTTACCTCGTAGATAACAGCTCGTCTCTCGCCACTGGGGATGTGCCGTTGCAGGTCACGTTTCCATTATCTGGGATCACCATGATAGGTATTGCGTTGCCTGAATAACCTCGAGCAGAGGTCCCAACAAAGTTCGATGTACCTTGTCTTTGAGCACTTTCGAAAGAGTGTTGTGAGTTGTTATTACACTGTTAGGACTTCATCTGTTGTAGTTCCATACGTCGGGATAGGAGATTTCAGCATTGATACAACAGGTTCATAATGTAGGACGAAATTTTTGATGTAAAGATTGGCAGTTGGGCTGTTAGTAGATCTGAGCAAGCTCCAACGCACATGACGAATTACAGACTCTGGCATTCTATAATCGTTGTTAGCAACGTAGATATCGGCATTCAGAATAGCAGAAGCAGCCATAATTTCAACATCACTTCCCCAAATGGATTTCGGTGGATAGCGTTTTCGTGTGTGAGGTAATGACACGGTGTCGTTTGCTTTGATTTAAAATACCATCCAAGTTTTGTTGTCCCTTCACTGGCTATAAATCGGCATATAATGGAACGAAACTGTAGGTCTCTGTTTTCACTCCCAGTAATTATTTTGGAGAGACATCTGAAGAGACAATTACCATCTCCTTTGATTTTCTCTGTCAGCTCTGGTTCGTATTTGCTTAGTGGCTGTCCAACGAGATCCGATGGTTGCTTGCTAACTGAATCAAATGTTATCCCCAAGTGAACACATTTACTACGCTGCCAATTCTCATCTATAACAATTATTTTTGGGTCCCCGGATAGGCATCTGTAATAACGGTTTGATCTTTTTCGTCGAACGTGTCCCATAGCATCGTATTGAGATACTCCATCGCCTAATAAAGGTATATAGGAATCATTAAGTCTAATAAAATTACACGATTAATTAGAGCATCCATATAAGGTATCTCAATTAATATTGTGTAGAATACTCACCACGAAATACAGTATTTTGTGTTTATGTCTAGCACGCTCATTATCTGTAAAACTAGGATAAAGATCTGGTGTCCATTCCATTACAGTCTCAATTATGTCTCTCTTCTACAGATATATAGATTCAATGGATATAAGTTGTGTTTTACTAATCTAAAATTTACTAATTTATACTCGGCTAGACTTACAATTTTATCTTCTTTTTCACCATTCAAAAACTGAAATAAATAGGTGTTGGGAGTATAGATGTGTTGTTTGTTTAAGCTTCTGTACAATTTCTAATGTAAAGGAGTCGCGAAGGTTCCTTGGATAATATTCTGTTTTAGAATTTCCTAGAAATTCAAAAAATGATGAAGTAACCATTATTGCCTGGAAGTTTATGAGATAACTGAAATTGACATCAATTGGAGAAGTGAATTGTAAAATAACAATGACTTCTCAACAATAATTCAGGAATGTAAAGAGAATGGAATCCTTACTTTGAAAGTAGTTAGATGTGTAAATATAGATACTGCTGTAAATCCATAGAGATTCAGGCAAGTCTAAAATTGAATGTTTTCAATGAAATTGACACTAATTTCTAATTATGTTGAATTGATCAATAGTACCTGTGATGTGTCGACACCTATGCTCGAATCGAGGTTTACTTTCTTCTTAGTGTTTCTTACAAAATAAGAACGTGTGATATGGATTGGAATTTTCTTGTCTTTTTTGGCTCCTAATTCTGTCTGAGAAATAGTAACATGACTATCTGTTACTTTCGACACCGTGTAAGGCCCAATATATTTCGATTGCTTCTTCGTTTTGTGTAAGTGTTTTATCTTTGGCATGTTAGTGTATATGATCTTATCATCCATCTTCAGAGAGGCACTACAGATGTCATAATGATAATAAAATGTGAGTAAGAAAACATTGTTGAATATATAAAGCTCAACTAACCGTCCTTCGTTGACCTTCTTATCATACTGCATCTTCTGTTTGATTTGCTCAAAGTTGATACTATCCATTGCTGATTGCTGTGTAGAAGTACGAGATTCATCAATACTAGTAACTTCTTCTTGGGGAATGTCAAGTGGTGGAGAAAAGATGTATGATATTTCTTCAATATCATCGAGTTGAGGAATGAATTCGCTCATAAATTCATAATAGCATCATCTATTGCAAAATCTTCTTCAGTGTTGCACTGCAGGTTGTTAATGGTCGATAGAAGATCTTGATGCCTAGACTCTCTTCCCCACATAACCTTGAATGGAGTTTGTCCATGGGACCTTTTAAAGGTAGAATTCATTGTTATTGCAGTAGCTTTTAGAAGATTTGTCCAATGATCCCCAGTCTGGATCTCCATTTTGTTCAGTTTACTAAAAAAGAACTTTCATAGTTAGTATATTATCCTAAATCATGCATTCGAAATGTTGTTATCATTTACTCGTTAACTAATAACACTACCTTTTGAGAATCTTATTGTGTGCTTCGACTAAACCGTTAGCCATCGGGTGGTATGCACGAGTGCTACGATTTTCAACTCCTAATTTCCGGTGAAATTCCTGAAATATCTAGGAATAATACAAGCAAAATTACTATCGAATACGTACTAATATTATTAAAAAGAAATATTTAGCAATATGTCACTGAAAATATTTGATTAGAATGTAGAAAAATTATTATGCAACTCACATTACTTCTAAACTCCCTTCCTTGGTCGTGTTGAATAATATCGGGTAATCCCATATCGAGGTAGATATCCTTAAGATTCAGGATTACTTCTCCTGATGTCTTCGACTTAAGAGCGCGCACTGCAACGTATTTGCTCAGACTAGGTAAGTGATATCATATCACCTATGGAATCAAGTGAGTTTTAAACTTATTTTTTTAGTTGAAGTTAATATTGTTTGCGTTTTTTTCTTTTAAGTTTTAGGTACATTTGAAACCGCCTCGCATTCTTAGGGTTCTTCATAATACCTGGAACTAGATCAACAAAAATTTCCAAAGCCAAATCTTCCGTTTATCCAGTTTCATAAACATATAGCGAACTCTCGATTAAATTATAATAGGAAATTAGAACAATTTACAAACAAACTGGTTTTTAATTAAAAAGAAATAGAATAATTAATTTACTAATACTACACTAAGTACAGCAGCTAGAAACGATATTAATTAATAATTGTTATATAGCGCTGTCGTATGCCATGAAAAAGAGTATCTAATTCAGTACATATGTCTGGCTATAATTTGGTTGTTGTTGTGGAATACTGAGATAATAACTAGCCAAAATTTCCATTTCTTTCAGTTAGCTAAGTTAAAACTTTCGTTGTGTTATCATAGTTTTTATTAAACCTTCTGTTTAATAAAAACCCTCAGTCTCATGTAATGGGTAAATTGTCCTGAGCCTAGGTCCTGCTAATGGTGTCAAGAGATAAGTTCGGTGTTAGGTAAGCTCTTGACATCCCTCAACCGTTAGGCTCGCGGTTGGGGAAAGGTACAGAGTGTGTTTCAAGTACACTCACAGCGAAACTACTCTTTAGTAGCTAGCTGCAGCCCTGAGGGACCAACCTACTATTTATTCATTCATAAATTAATAAATTAACACTACTTCACAGCATAATCAATTATCTTAACATATAGCTTACTAACAGGCAGTTATCAAGACATTTTATCTTATTACTCTGCGAGAAGAATCGAGCCTGAACATTGTACAAGCCAGAACAAGTAGTTCCCGTCCTGAATTTGTGTATTTTGATAGATTAGTTTATATCCTTTAAAGTTTACACGTTAGTTATGTGGTATATTTATTACATCTTTCTGAAACTGTTACTCTGATATTTGCCATATTTCCCATTAAATTTATTAATAAAAGATATCAATGCATAATAGTGGCTAATATTAATAACAGGGTGATAAAAGTAAATTTTTAATATAAATTGCTTTTAGTTAGACATATTTTTTCTAATCAAAAATATAATCAGGGAGTAATAAGGTATGTATTGTAGCCAAACAAAGTGGAGAAATAAGATAATAAACTAGTAGTTAGATAAATTAGATATCGTGTTACTTAGGAAGCTTTTTAAGCTTCCAGAATGTGTGCACTTGGCCCAAATTACACAAGTTTCATAAACTTCCAGAATGTGTGCACTTGGCCCAAATTACACAAGTTCTATAAGCTTCCACAATGTGTGCACTTGGGCCAAATTACGTTTTTAATGTTTCATGACTCAGTTTTGTGCTACAATGATTTACAACTTACAACTATAAATACCACATGAAATATGCAAAAGTAATTACAGCTATAACGGATTCTTCAGAAAGATACTATATTGAATTCATTGAACAGATGCAAAAAGAATACGAAGAAAAAAAATGAGCATGATGGAAGAGACATGCAAAATGATTGATGAATATAAAGCGTATCTAGATATGAAAGGGCGGAATGGGAAATCGAAAAAAAGCATTTGAAAAAAAAATCAGAAAATTAAAACAAACGATAATACGAATGGGGGATATAGATTCAGATTAAGTGTAGAATTATTTAATTAGAAGAAGAGTATTAGATTTTAGTTTGTAATGTGTTTTTTGTTAATTCATAAGATTAAATAAAGTTGTGCTTTACTAGTATTTTAATTAATGGTATTTTTAATTAATTAATCTATAAGGAAAAATGCATATAGCTTGACTAGATCCTGTCTTTTTTAAGGCAAGTGGATTAGAGATTTAAATCTTTCAATTATAAGAATTATGAATATGATATTTAGCCAACAAAATGCTTTAGATAGAAAAAAATTAAGATTTGCAAGATATCGAATTTAGTAATCGTTTTGGGAACCAGTTCATCATTCTTGTAATCGGAAGTGATAAATAACTATCGCATTCCATTTAATTCCGGAATTTGATTCAAGAATATAAGCTATTAGTGCGAATTACATCAAATTTAATGATCAATGCACATGATATTCGTGATTACTTCGTGAGTCTTTCTATTTGATCAAAGATGTATAAACTTAGAAACTATAAATAGGTTACAGTTTAGGAATTATTGAATTAGGATGGTTTCAATGATTTATGTGGACGAGACGTTGACAGAAGAAATTCAGAATCAGCCGAAGAGCAGATCGAGCTGCCAAGATGCAGTCGAACAATTTTCATACACAAGTCATCGAAATAGAGGAAATATTGTGCAATGGCAGTGTGTGCATAGGAGTGTATGTAGTGCCTGAAACACACACAATACAGATCGTTATCAAGAGGATTCATGAACATACTCATGAAAGTAATTTTCAATTTTTCATTGCTCCAAGGTCAAAAATGTTATCAAACGTCGAGCTTTTGATACCCAAGATAGTACCCACAATATTCTGACCTCCAGAACCAGAGAGATTTAATACGCTCATTATACCAGAGAGTTACAAGAAGACAAATAAAGGATATGCATTTCTTCAATATGATTCTGGGACAGATATTGAAGATCAGCGCATCTTGATATTTGGTACAGCATCAAATATCGATGTATTGAACACATCAAATATTTGGATGGCTGATGGTATGTTTAAAACAGCTCCGAATTTGTTTCAACAACTCTACGTTATCCACGCTCTAAAAGGGGGGCCAAAAATACTGGAAGATGGGAATTTATTACGTTGTTTGTTAGTCCTGCTTTCAAACAAATCTGAAAATATTTATGCTCCAATGTGGAATGAAATCAACATTTTATGCCCTCAGGCATGTCCTTCTCATCTAATAGTAGATTTCGAACAGGCTGCAATAAATGCCTTCTACCTAATTTCCCTGGGACCCAAGTTAAAGGATGTTTCTTTCATTTAACACAGAATATGTGGAGGAAAATTCAAGATTTAGGACTAAAACTCTATATCAACAAGATTCCTCGTTCGCACTACAAGTTATAATGTTTCCCTCCCTTGCATTTGCTACTCCTAAGATGTTTCCCTTCTGTTTAGTGGATTATTTGCCACACTCTCTCCCGAAACTTATGATATTGCACTGTATTTCGAAATGACCTATATTGGGAGGCATATGATAAATTCTCCAATTATTGTGCCACCTATATTTCCTATTGAAATGTGGAATAACCATTTTATGGTTCAACATAGCTTGCCAAGAACGACTAATTCAATAGAAGCATGGCATAGGTCATTTACCAGTCATATGGCATGTCATCATCCTTCGTTCTGGAGATGCTTGAAAAAAAAGAGCAAGATTTAGTTGAAGTTAACAAGGTTTTTGTATGAGTGGCAGAAATCCTACCAAAAGAAAACTCTATAGAGATCGTGAACAAGCGTTAAAGACCGTGATCGACTATTACCTATCGCGTCCAAAATTGGAATTTTTGAAAGGCATAGCATACCAATTTGGCTTCACAGATTAATTCATTGCTGTTTTCATTTTTTTTCCATTTTTCATTTTTTTGTCTAGGAGTGAAATATACTATATATTCTTTCAGTTTGAGTCAAATTGGAATTAGTTTCTCTTGATTGCCAATATTTCCATTCCTTTAAGAATTCCATGAGAACTGCATTTAGTTAACTATATGTGAATACAATTTCCCTCCGAAGCGACACAGACTTGAATACTATTTACGTATTTATTGGCATTATTGCTGAAATACTATGTCCGTTTGACGGCCCTGGGTTGTCGTGGGAACGGAATTTTTATTCACATCCCATTCCCACATAATTTTTGTGGGAATTCCCATAGACTGAATTTATTTCTCATCCCATATGGGAATCCTATGGGTGCACCCATACCCACGGCAACCTTGCCATTTGCGAAAGGTCACGATTAGCCTGCTCACGAATTGTAAGTGTCAAGAATTTTAGGTTTTCGCAGAACAACCTTATTAGTTTACCATAATTAAATGCTAAGTTTTTGTCTCTACAGAATGAAATTTATCATAGAAATAAGCATTTAGAGATGTATCTACAACTCCTCTAGCAACTTCTTACCTATGCGAATGAGATAAATTTCGTGAGTGCACAGTTGTATTATCGAAATGCTGTTCAGATAAGGTTCCATAAGCACCAATTTTACACTCTAACGGTTCTTTCTTTATTACAAATGTAAATTCAAAACAAGTTTAAACTTACACACTGCTTTAACTCTAAAAAACAGTTATTTTGTTTTTACTATTAAATTTATTAACCATTTTGTATTGGAATTCAAAAGAATGAACACACACAAAATTTCCCTCGATTCAAAAAAATAAATAAATTGGTCCAATCTTTAGAAAATACTACAGAGTCTCCATGAATTACTTTAATACTTTTCCATTCCATTCCACTTAGCAAAAATTCATCACAGATTTCCACACTAAACACGGAATGTTCAACTATGACTTCAGTCTTCATTTCCCAGAGTACTGTCATCTCCTGATGGCACTAGCAATTAAAACTCAGGGATATTGGAGTCAATATTAATTTCAGGTTGCGGGTCATCGGTAGATGACAATACCGGGACTTGTTGATCTGAAGAAGAGGAAAGATGCAATTTATGGACAGAGATTCATGAAATGAGCTTAAAGTATCTGAACTTTCTCGACAAGATAGAATAAAGCTAGTGAATAAATCTAGTTGTTGGACTGTGATATGTAGCTATATATGAATTCCCGAATAGCTCTAAAATCCTACAACTAATGTTTTCAACTAAATCCAGCTTCCACTAAGTTACAATTTCTCCTGATCAGTCGAATCCATTGCATTGACTCCATTAGACATCAACTAAGCTTTCACTACTGGTCGCGGAGTTTGTTATCCACTAGCATGAACTTACCACTAACAAGCGGACACTCTATGCTGAAATTTTTATTGCATCTAACCATAGACTATTATTACAGTTTATGAATTACCAAAAATGGCTATCAGTCCTCCCTGTTTGCGGAGGAGAAGCTATCTTAGACATCAGAACGTAAAGTTGGCAATCATCGCAACTAGATGTCAATAAATCTAGCAAACTGTTAATCGTTACGTATCGCTGTAAACTAGGAAAACTGAAATCGAACTCCTTCAAACTCATCTTACGGAGCTCTACAGTGTCAGGATATGAGCTAGCAGATATTAACTAAGTACTGATATGCTCTACTGCCAATTTGGATACATCAATGGGAATCGTACGGATCATTTGCTTTACGAGATGCTGAAAGTTTCCTATATTCAATCTCCATTTGGAACTGAGAGAATCGCGCTTAGTAGCCTTGTTTTTTCCAAAAAGAGTAGTTGACAATTTTCCCCAGACAGACTTTAAATTATGTTCGTCTCCCATGTTCAAAGCATCTCTTACGGTATCGAAGCTATCATAGCCGAGTTTCTGGAGTTCTTCGACGAATTGCTCCATTGAAGTCATTACTAGACGAAATAATGATTATTATAATTAATCAATTCATATATAATACTACAGTAGAACCTCGTTAGTACGAACACAGTCAATTAATATGAATTTCCGGATAAGAACAGTTTCACAAAGTAGGGCACTAAAATGGCGATTGAATGGGTATTACTCCGGTTAATACGAACTCCGGATAAAGTGAACAAATTTTTATCGTCCGTTGGTATCGTCTGTAAATAGTAATATTATATAACTAGATTAGTATTCTAGGCCTTAACCATTAAGCTACCAGGGTAGCTTAATGGTTAAGTCCTAAGTATTCAGCTCGGTTGGCTAGGTTTCTTCTCCGTTTGCATGCAGTGCTTTTAGTAAAGTGAAAGCACAAGAGTTGAGGTCGGCATTGACTCCGCCTGGGATAATCGGGACTTTGCCAACCCCTTACTTCCTCTGTTCTGTTATGGAACGTTATCCTGGCTGTTATGTAGGATTGTAATGTGATCTTCAGTGGTTGCTTTACAATAATCCTAGCATATAAGGTGACTCAGCACTCTTCTCTAGCTATTTATTAGTCATCATGAGTTGGTATATCGAGTTTCTATGCTAGTCCTACTAACCGGTTGTTGTGTTTCTAGACTCAGTGCGAACTCCTTCCGAATGGAACGTTCTGTATGGTTAAAGTGAGTTGCTAGAGTCTTGTCACTCCTGCTGTTTGGATTGTGGGGCGCTTTGCAATGTATTTTTCCTAGCAGGCTAGGTTTTTCTGCACAGTTACGGAGGTCAACCCGGGCGGTGTGGTCATTGCGACCTGTCCTAAATGGTCATTTGGTCGGGGGCTCTTTAATGGGCACCTCCCCTGGGCTGCAAATGGAGGGTTAAGTGGTTCGCGAGCAGTATGTAATTTTTTACCTACATGTTTCGGCCAGGGGGCATGAGGTGCGGTAGCTGCACCGGAACTCATACTTAGCGCCTAGCCTCCGTGTCTCCTTGGTCCTCCCACCTTTAATGTTCTTGTTTTTGTTTGTATAGGGGGATAGGAAGTTTAGGTCCTTGCACTCCTCCGGGAGCTCTGATATCCAGCACTTGTACCCTTTGAACGGGATCAAATTTATTTATTTATTTAGAAATAAAAAAGTAGCGAAGGCAAATAAAATGGTTAAACTCACTTGAATTGGAAGATTCGACTTGGAGAAATAAAGAAGGAGCAGAAAATGAAATGAGAGAAAATGGAGATGAGAAATATGTTGTAAAGTCAAAAAGATGTTTTAAAATTTGTAAGTGAAATGTGTGTTTGAAAGAAAACTGAATAAATTTGATGAAAATCAAGTTGAAGAAAGGGGGTATCATTTATAGTGAGAACACATTTAATTATAAACAAAGGACATACTAAATTAGTTTCTTTAATAGAAAAGAGTTGACAACATATTCTACACTTTGGCTATTGGATAAGTATGCAAATCATCATTGTATGCCGATTTTAGTGAAAATATGTTAGTAATATCTTGTTCAAAATGAATATTTTGTTTTGAAATTTACATGACAGGTTGAGAATGTGATGAGATATATGGAGATATATATATGAAGAGATAAATATTTGCGATTAAAAGGAAAATTTGATATGATGAATAATTTTTGAATTATTAAGGAAAAACCGAGGCCTAAATTTGAGCGGAAATTGAAAAGTCATCTTCAGAAATTTTTTATTGTGTTGTATATAGTGAAAATGTAACAAAAAATATTTTATTGTAAAAATTAGTGTATAGTGTTTAACCTCCGGGTTACTTGGAGTAGAAAAACCCCATTTTCATTTTCATTTTCACTTTCAATTGAAATTCGAATAACTTTCAGTTTCAATTTCACATTCTAGGGAACCCGCGAGTTAAATGGCTCATTTCACAGTCAAATGAGCGATTAAGTGAAACATCAAATTGATATCTGTTAAATTAAAAATTTATCAGGTTCCTAAACCTATAATAGAAATAAATCGTAAATTTGAGATTTATGGATCATTAGTAAGTACGTTTTATCTAAAAGCCTAAAACTGCTCCACTTAATCGCGAGTTCCTTTCGAGATGTATCGAAAACCGCCGAGTTTTAGAACATCCATCTACTTGGGTTATCACGCTATAGATACCCACCCATAATTATAAATACTAATCTACACTAACCAGCCAAAAGTATTTGTATAATAGGAATTTTAATGCAGACACAATATTCGTATGGTAACTTATTAAAGACTGTCTAAACTACTCTGAAATGACCATAAATATCTTACTATGGTTATAATTTCAAAAGAATTGTGAGTTCAAGTGATTTTACCCAATATGCATGCATTGGCATAAGTGTCTCTGCCACCTGCCACTTATGGCACAAGTGGCACAAATTGGAATGTAACTGTATCTAAGTAGAAAATAATCGTATGATCTGAAACTGTATTTTGAGTAATTTGAGCATGTGGAATTCAAATCTGAAATCAGAACTTGTATATTCAAATTGAATCATAATAATCAAAATTTTATATTTAATTAGCTAATTATATAGTTAATAATCACCTCCATAAAAAAGTAAATTCAAAAATTTCGCTATTTTATTATACTTCACATATCCTTTTATCTAAATAGCCACTTTAAACATCTTCTAATGTTATTATGCTGCTATAAGCATTAATTAGAATACAAATTATTGCTGTTCAAATAGTTTTGGCCGTTTAGTGTATATGCGATACATTCGCCTACCTAGTGACTTTCTGAGCGAGAGTCGCCGCACGGGGTACCCCACTATTTCTTCCCATATCACCGAACAAAAGTTTTTGCAGCTTGAAGCCGAGAGAATCTCAACTACTAAGCTAATCCAGTAGACTTATATGATATCAAAATTACATACTGTGTAGAGAAACAAGCTTTCAGCGAAATACTATGTCAATTTGTCCCCATAAGCATTACTGGTGACTTTATCAGGCTCATACACTATAATTGATTTTACTTAATGAAAAAAATGGATGGAATTATCAAGTGAGGAAATAAGATATCCAGAAAATTCTATACAAGCTAACAGCATGAACTAGACTAATAGAAAAAATCTAGATACTAGATTACATTAATATCTAAAATAAGTAGGTAAGGATTCTCAAGAAAGTAAAATAGACACGAATATAATCTTAATGATCAAAATATATTCATTTGAATGATTAGTATTTTCAATGTTTATTGGACGAGAAAACATTACTAGTAAATGTATAATCACTCTGCATTGTGGAGATAAAGCTATAAAGAGATTTGTCAAAGCCTCCAATTCGATCCACAATCTTCCATGAACTATAGGGAAAATTCAACATTTTTTCAAAGACAATAAAGTCCTTAACGGTTGGCATATTAACATTATCACCGATAAGAGCACGTCCATTAGCGTTATACTTTATTAAAGCTTGATTTGTTGTAAACTGGAAAATGATCTGTATAAATTGAACGTCCTTACTCACTTTAATGATGCGAAGTGAACAAAGATGTGGTTCAATTACATGTTTACAAATTGACCAATGGGTGATAGTTCTAAAGGTAGAATAAAAACAGTATTATACAAATGGGTTTATTCCTTCAGTAAATTTAGAAATGCATTATAAAAAATGCAATCAAATTGAAAGAATTGTTGAACAAATTGAATTAAATTATTCACATTTTACTTCAGCCTAGGATCCCTAGCCACCAATTAGGTTCAAAATGCGATTACACCAGGGGGCATCCAGGGAAAAGCCCCTAGTTGAGCATTCTGTCACGGCTCCAAACCGGTTGTAGTATAAATATATGGGGCATGTCTTCGGACTTTACTAAAAGCCCTTACCCCTGCCCCGCAAGCAAGATCCTGCGATCACCCCTGATAACAGCCAAAAAAATAATCTAATCAAATAATACAGTACTTAAAAAAAAATTGTAAATACCGAAATTTTTGATTTTCTGTTTATGCTGACTAGATACACACTAAGTAGTTACTAGATGTTTTATTCAGATCATAATGTTTGGAAAACGCGGATAAACGAGGTTCTCATTTAATAGATGCATACATAAAATTTATTGCTTGATAATCGGTGAAAAAATTCGAATTAGAACACCTCTGTTCGGATTATCGAGGGCTTACTGTAGTAATCGGGAAATTAAACAAACGGAATATAAGAAATATTTACAAAAATTCCAAAATTCCAGCTGTGCCGACAGCATGTAACTTTGAAAGCACTATATTTTTGTGGCTGGTTAATTGATAGTTCCACCAAAGGGAAGTACTGTCGGCACAGCAACAATTTGTAATATTTTCGTCATGTCCTCAACGCTTCAAAGGTTAAGACCCATATGTCAAGTGGTCGCAAAGCCACAAGGAAGGATTGATAGATTGTTAGTTAGTTTATATATCTCCATATTTGAGAATAATGTAACCCATTAAATATTCATAAATCATCAATTATATATACACTAGCGCGTTTCGCTTGCCAGATTGCTTCGTAACAGAACAAAACCATACAACAACCACGAAGCGGCTGGTGTGTGGTTTATATACATTTAACATTAATTATAAAGCGTAAATAGCCCAAAATTGTAAATTTAACAATGTGAAATTTTAATGAGTTCGTCATCAAGCGATAACAAGTAAGCATATTGGAATTTTGGCGTTCAAAGCAGTCCGTACAAATATGTATATGTATACGTATATACATATACGCATATATATAGTATATATATATGAGAATGCGTATATAGAGCTGAGCTCTAGTAGAGTCCAGATTTTTTCCCATACTAAAGCCCAGGGTTACTTTCTAAATGTAAATTTCAAAACCTGGGAAAAACTGACCTTTCTCAGCTTCCATAATACACATACTGAAAAACTGAACTCTATTAGAGCTGAGCTCTATATAAGGTATTTGTATATACAGTGGAACTCGCTTAGTACAAGTACTTCCCAAGCTCTTATGATAAATCTCTCGTACTAATAGTAGAAATTGCTAAATACATAGTTTATATAGTATGATCCAAATCTATTTAATTGAAAGTAGCAGTAGTCCTTGACACGAACACAATTCCTAATATACTAAGTATTAAGTAGCACTACTTTATTTGAGATGGGATTTGACGAACATCAATGATGTGTGTTGGAAATATATTGAATGATAAAAAAGTCACGAGTAACAAGTACCAAGTACAAGTGCATGTACTTTAGAAAATGAGGAAAGTAATTATGTACAAGTACAAGTACAACGGAAAAATGGTGAAGTACTTAAGTACAAGTACAAGTACTCAAAAAATGTACTTAATTACAGAAGTACTTAAGTAAATTGTACTTGAACCCAACCCTGATCTACATATAAATTACAACTTTCAATGTCCGAAATTGTCTTAATAACAATGTGTAATAGTGCAGCAGCAGAGCTAGAACCAAGAAGGACTAGCCTTACAATGGTAGAGAACTTAGTCATCAAACTAGATACCATTATAGAAAATACAGTGGTGGGTCTTCCGAATGGTTAATAGAGCCAATAATTATACCACCTTTATAACTAGCATCGCTACGTATATGAACTTCGTCCATCTGAAGTATAACATGCCTCTAAATCTTTGAATGTAGATGAAAATTCCTTAAGTACACTTAAATATTCACTCTCTAGACCAATTGAATTCTTAATTTTGAGTAGATTACGTTCATGAGGGAGATTCAAACAATTTGAGGATTGGATTAGCCAAAACAAGCGGGAGAAATGCCGTGTACATCGAGGGAAAAAACTTGCGTTGTCACCAGTGGTGTTTTGCCAAAAAAGGAAGTGGGGGGCGCTCCCTTCTCAAATTTAGCATTTTCTTAGAAAACATAGGTGAAAACGGCCCCAATAATGAATTTATAGATAACTGATAGGAAGGAGCGCCCCCCCTGGCGTATAAGCGCCCCCCGTAAGCAAAATAAGTGGGGGAGCGCGCCCCCCCCCCAAAACATCACTGGTTGTCACGCTATAACGGCGCCAATGTTTGGAAATTATTAAATATCTCAATTGATCAAGTAGAAACATAATCTCAACTTTTGGTAATATAGGTAAGTTCTCGATTTGGGGCCCCTGAAATTCTATATCTTGATCACTCTGCTCTATTAGTTCAATGGCACTTTGCAACTCAATAATAGCATTTTCAACATGATTTTTAACGGACGGTTGACGTTGGTTGGGTTTGGATTTAGGACTATTAACTGGAAATGTTTCAATTTCTACTAACAATGTCTCAATCTGGCGGATGTCATTAATTTTGTTGAGAGATAAATATATTTGGCGCTTGTGTTGATCATAACCATTGATTGAATGGAAGGTTGGTTATCTAAAGTGATGATTATTAGAAAAAATACGGTTTCAGTGTAGGGTTTGTGGACGACCCAACTATTGGAAAGATCAATGCAACTCAGGTTATCAACAACATCACTAAGAATACTGGTTGAGAACTTATCTATGGTAGATGTATTTTCCACTATGCTCAGATTGATTGCAGTTTGAACCAATGTCTGCTCTCTATCGTCTCTCGAAATTCTTTTTGTCTTCTCTGTAGTGTTTGTCAAGTAGCTGGGACAGTTCGGGAATATGGTTGGTATAGCAGTCTTATTCAGGGACAATCGGTCTCGTGGTCCCACAACCATCTGTCCATCAAAATATTCGAATGACCTTACAATGAATTCCTCTTTGAAGTGGAGCATACAAACATAATATATGATTCAATAATTTCGAATGTGTACTAATGATTAGTTTAAAAATATGAATATAAGATTATTTAACCTTATATTTTTTTTGTTCTGGTAATCTTCTCTGGGTCTTGGAATGGCTCTAAACCATTTTTACGAACTTGTTCATCCTTGGGAAAACTAAATTTTTTAAAGAAATGCTCTTCTCCCCGATAATTCGAGCTACATCCAGGTAGGATACAACTCATCTCGTTGAAATTGAAGTTAGAATAATTTGTATAGTAGATATCATAATAATTTCCATTTCGCTTATTTATGTGAATAGTTAATTTTATCATTATGGGTTATTAAAAAATTAATCTCGAAACACCGCCTTGGAAAATGTTTTACATGTTACACGGTTAGTTTTGCATCTCCTAGACTATTTTTATATTAAAACAGCTAATGGATGTTATATAACGTAATAAAATAAAAATTTAAATTTGAATATACTAACCAATCCCTGGTCCAAAAAATATAGTGACTGCCATTGCCTTAAGTATAGAATCCTATGGTGCTTTCTTCCTTTTCTCTAATCCGGTACAATCCTTGTTTCTTACAATTGGCTCAAAATAGCCCTTACTTCCATCCACAAGCATTTTTTCAGTAAATTTTGATCTTGTTTGCTTCCGAGTTTTGCAGCTACCATCATATCATTCACTATATTCGATGGAATTTCAACTCCAGTGGCAAATGATCTTGGCTTGTCATATGAGAACGGACTTTGCCAAATATAATAAGTTGTTACTTTAGTTTTGTCACGTGTTTACTGTTAATTTTCTCACTTCCATAGCACAGTTCCTTATGTTTTGAGGAAGTTTTGAATGCAACCATATAGCGAAATTTTTCACGTAGTTTACAGTGCACATGAATAGTACGCACCCATGTGTTCACAGCAGAAATGTCATGCTAAATCCAGCTCAGAATGGACCTGCAATATCCTTTGTTAGTTTGTTAAAAAGCTCCGTAATCAAGTCTCCGTGAATAGATGTAACCTTTCCCCAGAGACGCACCAAAAACCCCGTTCTGACAAGTGTTGAAAAGCTTGTTTGTTATCTGTGCACATGTTCTGGAGAAAAACATGCGGGTAATTACATTAACGGGCATAATTTTGATGATTGAATGCAGAGGTATGGCAGAGCATTTCACGCTCAGCCTCAATATGCCTCCTCAGATTCCTTCTCGCATTGCAGGTATTATCGCCAGCATTGTGGATGCATCTTTAAGGTACATTACGTATTGTGAATGTCCTTCAGTGCCATCTTTGAAACTAAACATCAGAGACCAGGGCACTGAAGGAATCATGGCATAAAACCTGATTCAAGGATTCTTTGCTTGGATTTTGTCTAAGAATTTTGATATTTTCTTTTAAGTCAGCATCAATTTTTGTGTTCTGCTTTGTAATCTGTTCAATGCGGAACTGAACTAATGCATCAAAGCATTCTTTATGTATACGCATGCATCGTTAATGTGACGTCCCTCAAACGCTTGCTCTGCAGATCCGTTGACGATTATATCTGCATCAACACACCACTGTTGCATACCTCTGCAATGGTAACGCTTGTATAATAATCGTTGCATCACTCGTAATTGGTGAAACTCACCCATCAACAATAAATTATTCTGGTAAAGTTCTTTGTGCTTCCACAGTATGTGGTAAACCTTGGCGTAGACTGTCTCGTCAGCATGAACAAAGACATTGTCAATCTCTAAATCCTTGATTAAATCTCGCATGGAATCCATATACTCTTTGAGCACAGGATTGTTTGGAGGTTCAGGTTTAACTGGTAGGTACAGTTGAAACCGGATTATTTAACACCGGATATTTTTAACAATCGGATATATTTAACACATTTTCTTGTAAATAATTAATTATTGTTGTTGTTGTAAAATCGGGGATTTTTAACAATAGGATATTTTTAACAAATTTTGGTGAAAAGAATGTGTTAAAAATATCCGGTTTCAACTGTACTCTTGGATGCATTTCGTTGGCATATAGTCAGATACCGAAAAAATATGCAAAAATATTTGATAAGATTCTAAGAACCTGGGGAATTTTCACATAGTGGATGCCGATTATAAGAACACCATTGGGAGTAGCAATAGATGTTCTTATAATGGGCAACTACTTTACAAAGATTTAAAAGTGACTGCAAGTGACTGTATTATTATTACCTGCTTGTTGAAGGCAGTCCACGAGCCAAGTGGGTCAAAATCATCAGAAATGTCTGCTAGCATCCTGCTACTGACCAAGCTATGTATTTCCGGAGAGACCGTTCTAATTCTCCTGTGCAATCCGTTTCAAAGTGATTCTTAAATAAAGGTGGTTCTACTTTTTTCCAATCATGTAAGGGGCAGTTTCATTTGATAGGTCTTCAGCTGCACTTGAAAAAGCTAGCGGGAATTCCATTTGCTCACCAAAAGTTGGCAATATCTCTCTGTCTTGGATGGTATTTGGAATAATGTTACTTTTGTATCGTGTGTTCCCGAACCTGTTGATGTATTTTGACGGCCACAGGGCCGGACTTAAGGCAGGGAAAACGGGCATTTGCCCCGGGGCCCCGACACATAATGGCCCCCACATACTACAGAGTAAGCACCTTCAAAAACAGGATGTTGGAATTCCAGAGCTCAAACAGATTGATTGCCCCGGCCCCCACAGATATAAATCCGGCCCTGGACGGCCATCATTACTATCAAGAGTGCTGTGACATACTACCTTTCCGCATATTTGGATACAAACCACCTCCTACAATTTGCATTCTGGGCCAAGCCAGATTCTGCAGGCGGATAGAAGTGTACGATGCAGAATGATTGCATTTGTGTAGGTAATCAATAGTTTGCATTAACAATTTATCTATTTCGGCTCACTCATCTCTTTTCGAAGTTTAATATATGAGAAAAGTAATGGACGACAACAGCACAAAAAAACAAGACTAACCTAGAATGGCTTATTTTGGAGAAGGTTGCTTTGTGATCAACGATTGCCAGTCACTAGCAAGAGACCAAATTTTGGTTGCTGCCAATTTTCTGATTGTAACACAATAGCCATATTCATTTTTCTTCGCATTATCCTTAAGTGTATGATATATATAGCATTATAAAGCTCAGGAGGAGGTCCCTTGTCCAGTTATTGCATAAATTCGCCAATTGACACTGGCAGTCTTTTGTAACTTTCTTGTCTGTGCTGCATTTTTCTTCGGATCATTCGACCGAATGCTCTCACTAAATCTTCATCCCTCAACCCACATCCGTGAAGACCAGCAATTGTAAAATTCCAAGGATTTGTGTCTGATGCATTTACAAGAAAATACTTTGGGATCCCTTGAAAGAGATGCCTGATTTAAATTCTTTTTCAATGCGCCTCCTTAGGTTCCTCGTGTCCTTAATAACTGGCTCTTCAAATCCTGCCTCTTCGCAAAAGCTCATTATATCATTTAAAAGTTCATGAAGGAGAAAAGCACATTTGTCTATTATGATTTTTCGTTTGATGTCAACTAGGAAAGCCTGGATGACCAGCTCTTCCTCTCCGTCTTTGAATTTGCTTTCAACAGCAACGTAGGGATGTACATTGGAAGAATAACAATTTTTGTGGTAATATGTATATCAGCTGAGAAAACTTCTCAAGCATCAACTTTCAAAATTGCGTCTAACCTACAAGAGGCCTGGTAATAGGATCCGTCTTTTCAAGTAGGTAGCATTCTTTCTGTCCAAAATTATTGCTTCTGCCCTGCCCTCTGAACATCTGCCTAGCCCACCTTCGTTATATTTCCAGCCATCAGTGTTCTTTGTCTCATAGCAGATAAAACATATTTTCTTGTCATAGCTAACTTTCGTACGAAGATGCCTATTCTGTTGATCTTGTGATGGATCCAACGTAATGGAGTTTTCTTCACTTTCAATCTTCTTGGAGACTTGCTCATATCGTAGAAAGTAAATAGTAATTTTAGTTCCAAATTTTAATCTGCATGAATTGTGTACAGCGCCATTGGCTTCAGTAAACCCTAAATCTTCTCTAATATGGTAGTAAAAATGTGTGCTTATCTTGAACATCTATATTTAGTTCATTCCAATCCTTGGCATCTTTATAAAATTTATCAAAACCACTAGCGGTTATATTTCTATATGCGTCCTTTTTCCTCATTACTTCATTGCAAATTAAACAATTTAAACTGTCCTTGTTTCCTGGACTGAAAAGAGGTACACACATTTGATATGACTTCTTTTCTGTTTCTTCCATTTTACTTGTGTCAAAACAATAGCAGAATAAATTATGTATCTCGACTTCCTCTAGCAAAACCTTAGGAATCTATTTAATCTATGCTGGGTAATGAAACTAGTAAATTTTGAGCCTGCGGTAGGATTACATACAAATTCTAGCAGTAAAGAAGGATTAAATTGCATTAATAATAGAATAAAATAGAAAACTTTTAGAAAAACATATATAAACGATCTTAACTTTTGACTCTTTAGTATAACAGGTGTAGTTCCTATATGAAAATCACTTTCCTCTTCTAGCTCTTTCGAATGAGCTATTTTTTTCGATCAAATTGAATTTCTTATCACCGTTAGATATGACGTCCTCGCTTTTTGTTAAATCGGACATCGTCGGTGAAATTTTTAACATGGTACCAAGTTCCATTTTGAACCTGAGATGATGAATAATAATAATCTAAAGAGAAAAACCTGACTGCAAACATTGATAGATTTTTCTGTCAGATTCCCCGTATATTAGTGGTAAGTTGTATTCACTGTACAATTTAGTCTTCAATGTTTATTATTATTGAAATTTATATTCAATTTAGAAGTTAAACATTGCATTTCATCGGTTAAAAAAGTATTTTCTATGCTAGAAAAAATGGATAGTCATTAGTTCCCCGAGCTATTATCTCAACTCTACTTCATTCTGGGCCAGCTAGAAAACAGTATCGTAAAGAAACCCGTCGATACAACATGATAACCATGATCTTATCTTTAAAGGCTCATTTGTCATCTTCTGCTTGCTACAAACAAGTTAGAAGTATAGATTGTATTTCACTGCCACGTGAATCATCATTACGTCGGTTGTATTCAAACTTTGGCCTTGATACGAATTTCTTGACGTGTCTTAGAGTAGAAACGAATAATTTTAACCAGTATCAACTTCGTTTGTCTTAATATGGATGAAATTCATGCGAAATCAGGCATCAATTATAATGGTTAGTTGTACTATGTTTATTGTTCTAATCTAATAAGCCTACATATATTTGTCGTGTTTCTAGGTGGAAGGTTCATTGGTACTATTGAATTTTCAAACAATTATGACGGAATAGAACCTGCCAAAACAATTTTATGCTTTATGGTAACCAGCTTATTTTAGAAATGGTCTAGCGTAGTACGTTTGCTCCCATTATCTAATCCTAAAGTTTCAGATTTAGTTCTTATTACTCAGCAAGTGATCAAAGACATTGAAAAATCCGGATTAATAGTAGATGCCATTGTTTCCGATATCTATCCTCTTAACGTGAATCTTCTCAAGTTGCATGGAGATAGTAAAGAACTTTTGACCTGTGTACCACATCCGACTGATAGTAAACGATCTCTCTACCTAGTCTTTGATTTTGTACACATTATCAAGTCATTAGGAATAATTGAGTCAATCTGAAAGATTGCAACTGTACATTCTTTTATCCCTACTTCGAAGATTTTTCCAAATCTAATTTCCCAGTAAGATTATCAAGAGCATCTTTTCAGGTATTATAATAATTATAATTAAATGTAACTATATTACGAGAAAGTACCTTATATCCCTTGTACTTAGGATTTGAGGCTACAATACAGTTCTGATCGATTTTTTTGTCGCAAAACTAACAACAAAGCTATCTTACAAATCATGCTGGCCATCCAATCTTGAAAGAAAGAACGTTAAGCTTGCACTCCGGATCTTTGATGAGAACTAATGTAGCAGCTCTTACAATCCACCAATCCACAAAAGATATCATTCACAAAACTCAGACTAGTGACTTTATTGCTTTGATTTGTCGTATCTGGAAGATTTTCAATGTCAATACTCCTTGTAAGGGAGTTCGTCTCAATGACCGAGATTCATTCCCACTTGTACAGAATGATCCCTGGAGAAGCTTACCTGTTCCCCAAGGAAAATTAACAGCTCAAACTTTCACTAGTTTCACCATTCAAGTATTGCACTTCCCAAACTTGTAGAATATTTAACGGTGAATGTGGATTTTCCTATGTATTGTCATCTTTTATACAAAATGATCCTATTGAACACCATTTTGGCTTATATAGACAGATGTAAGGATCAAACTACAATGTATCAGTTTGTCAAGTCCTGGAAAATGAAAGGGCCCTTAAATTGTCTATTATTCTCAAGTTATATAATAAGAAAGAGTATGTCCGTAATGATAGAATTTCTTTTATGGAATTTATCAGCTCATTCGAAACCCATGAAGATATTCTTAATCGTAGCTATCCCGATAATTTTGATTTATCACATTATGTGTGTTTGCTCTCTTTTGAATGTGTTTCCATGAATTCAGGCACAAGACAAGCTCTAGCTTTATCGGAGGATATGCTGCCTTTTCTCTATTAAGAAAATTATCTAAAACATCAGATCTGTGTCCCAATTGTTGTCCATTACTCACTGAAAATAAGCATATGGAAATTGAAGACCTGGATTCTACCTTTGCCTTGATCGGTCTTCTAGATCGTGTTGGATTAAAATTAGGGCTGAAACGAATATTCGAAATGTAACGAACGAACCTTTTTCTAAACGAACGAATATTCGAATATTCCTTCGTTTGGATGACTAAGCATTAAATCAATTTCTTGATAATGTTACAATGGTATAATAAATTAATAATAGTTACAAAGTGTATTATACACAAGTTAACTAATAATCAGCATGTTTAAGTGGGAATTTATATTTACGATAACTCTAAGCTATACAAAATTCTTGTTGTTGTCCAAAATTAGTTAACGAATATCCGTTTCAATCTAATATTCGTCCAAACGAATATTCGTTTCGTATAGAATATTCGTTTGCAAACGAACGAATATTCGTTCAATCATTTCGAACGAATATTCGGTATATTCGTTTCATCCCTAATTAATATTCGCCATCCAATTACACTTAGTGCAGTGTTTACACTTTGGAAAGTATTTACAATGATTGAGTGTTCACCAGTTCACCTCAAAAGATTCCTTCGATCGGATTCAAGATCCATTCTAGTGCAACTCGCTCTCATTAACTCGATAGTGAAGAGTGCGATGACTTTGTTTATGAGTGTATAGATTGCTGTCAGAAGGAAGAGCATTATTACTTTAAATTTTAACAACTGTAGCTAATTGTTTACTTAACAACTAGGCGAAGAACCTTAATGTTTATACTACCGGCACCAAATAAAATCATAAGAAGTTTTTCAAATTATCTTCTAAATAATTGCTTCGTTTTCATTATTTTATTATGTAGTGCACATGTAATAATATAGTTGAGCTTAAATTATGTTGAGAGACTACAATGAACCATATATACTACTTTGATATGTGTTGTTGATATAATGAGTCTAGTATTAATCATGTAATTGGTTACAGTTTGAAAATAACCCGCCTTTATCTTATCCTTGTTCCAAAGCAGTGAATTGGCCTTTTTATAGTAGGCTATGGTTTACCATGTACGTTCATAATATTTTATTTCACTGTCAATTTCTAAGTTTTATTTGGCGCTCAATTCTTTTGTGTCAAAGTTGTAATTTACAGGCCAAAACCTTACTCTGAGTAACTAAAGGACTAATTGCCGTAAATTTGTGTAGTTTAGTAGTGGTTTTATATCTACAAATAATACATTTGAAGGTTGTGTGCGGTTATACTTCCGGGATATTTGTAATATATTACGGAACAGGTATACAGTAGAGCCTCTGAACAACGGACACCTTGGGACCGGGACCGTTGTCCGTTATTTAGAGGTTGTCCGCTATTTAGAGGTTGCTTTACTATTAGACATATGCTAAATAAATATATCCGTGCCACGAGGGTTGTCCGTTATTTAGAGGTTTTCCGCTATTTGGAGTGTCCGTTATGGGAGGCTCCACTGTATATATGATACGTACGTAGGTCTGTCACAATTATATTCCTAGATAGTATAACCAATACGAAACACCCTTGGTTATTAAAATGTATTAGTGTAATAAAACCTCAACCCTAAACTATTCAAAATTACGTTCAATAGTTACCAGACCTATGAAAAGTAAGCCTCCAATGTTGATACCATAAAAAGGGCCATCTGATCCACTCTAATTTCCACTGATATAGGTTTATTTGAATTTATATTTGTGATTGATTCATTCTCTTCCAGATCACAGTGGACAAAAGGGGCAGGTCAGGGGAATATACATTTGGTAATAACTTGCCACAAATGAAGTTTTATTGGCATATGGGTCTTTGATAGCTGCAAACCGATTGCCATAATCAGAAATGATGTATATAATCTCGTACAGTAGTTTTATAAGACCAAGGGTAATTTCATGGTAAATTTAACTTTTTGATTTTGTAGAAATCCATTGTTATACATCCATATATCCTTTTAAAACACAAACCTTTTTGTGTGTATATATTTGTTTCAGGCTTTCATCCATCCAGGTAAAATTTTCTTCGAGCCTAGATTTACTTTGAGCTCGCTCATACGAGCCTAAATATCAATTTGTATCACGTCTATGAGACAGGGTCGTAGGAAAGGGGGGGCCGTGGCCCCCAACATCAAACATTGGGCGCCCCCCCCCCCCCAATACTATAGTCAAGTCAGATATAACGAAGTACCTGCTTATAACGAAGTCGTTCAATGTTTCGGAAATCCTTCTATCTAACTATCTTATAACATTTTAAAAACTTCGTATACAACGAAATGGATATAACAAAATTCATATTGCCCATAAGTTATTGACTTTACTCCGGAAATAACTAATTCTGCATGCCACGAACTCCGGTTATAACAGACTCCGCATATAGCGAAATGAAACTACGTTCTCTAGCACTTCATAATATCAATAGTTGACAGTATATAATAAATTCTTTATCGGTATGTGCATGTCGGGCGATGATTTTGAATACCTCTATTGACTCATCCAATTAGAATTGAAGCCCAAAGGTTGGCACAGTTAATCAAAATGTTAACTTCGTTAATCGTTAATCCGTTAACCAAAAAAACTGTTGTATACTAGTATAAGAAACAACATTAAACTTGATGGTTCGATGGTTTTCACTTCAGCATTGAGGAGCCTTGCCCAATATAGAGGGGCTTTACCGGACTTGTAACTGAAATTAATTAGTCCGTTAATGATGTTCAAAGTTAACTTACAAGTTTAATTGTTAATGAAAAATTTAACTTCGTTAATTAACGATTTAGTGCCCAGCTTTGTTGAAGCCACTGACTTGTTAATTGTTAAATATACAAAAAGTGTTGAACCGTTAATTTTTATTTGGGGATATTGCTTGCTTTGGATTGGCCAAACAATTGTGGTGGCAAATGAAAGAAGATTTAGTATTTTGGTCATCTCAAATTTACATTTTCTTTTTGTGTGTTGGTTAATATTACTGCAAAAGCATATCTTAAATCATATTTCGAGAGTCTTAAGAAAAATTAAAAATTCGAAAAATATTTAGAAAAAAGATACGGGAGTAATATTGTTGATTATTTTGCGGGCCCCCAAGCACAATAATGTTCCTACTCCGCTGCTATGGGATCATTTATCAATTTTTGTGCGCCTAGACTAATTTCCTATCAAAGTACGTACCTGGAGGCGCGTCGCACACTCCTGAATGAAACCCTGATTTGTTTGTATGCTCCAAATTGATTCAGAAACTGGACGATTTCCATATCTGATTTTTGGCATTTAGGGGTAACCTTTGGCACCTGACAACAAGTTTCGGTTTCCACTCTAAATTTATCACTCCTCACCAAGTAATGAAGTAATTCTCACAATTTGAGAAGTGTCAAATGTCATTTAATTTGCACATAATTCCCACCCTCTATGAGATAAAAGTCTGAAAATCTAATAGAACATGCACAGTAATGATGCGGACACGTTGGTCGAAAAAGATTAGCAACATGCTCACAGTGTGGCAAAATGGCGATAATGGGGTAAAGGTATTTACGTTAATGGTACGCATAGAAGTTGCATTAGTTCAGGTAGGAAATCGACTCCGTAGAATCCAAAAATTTTATTATATTATTTCTAACTCAACTAGAAATATGTGAAAATGACATCATCATTCATTTATTTTGAATATTTTGAATATGGGTCAATAATAATCAAATATTTATCACTCTATATTTTATGCTAATTAATATAATTGAACGTGTATCATGTGCTAGGCTTCGGTAGGTTTAATAGAGCCATGGTTCTATCAATAATTTACACAGAATCAGTATTTTCTATTAAACATAATCAAAATTGTTCCAAATGCCCTACCTATGATGACTCATAATACATAATACCAGTGGAGTCGCTAGCCAGCCGCCACTGGTGGGGCACAATTACGTCACAGGTGGGGCACAGGCCCCACCTGGCCCCACCCTCGCGCCGCCTCTGCATAATACCAATTATTAACTCGAGGCTACGCCCTATGTATGTCATCACTGCAATGGCTGCTCTATCTTATGTTACATTTTTTATGGAAACAAGAACAAAGTTAATATACCTATGAGGCTAATACAAATAATTCAGTAACTATATAGTATAAATTGACATTTATTGATCGCTTTTCATAAGTGAATTATTGTATAATGTGTCTTGAACACAGTTTGTTGGATCTTTATATACCATTATAGCTTTGAAACGATTTTTTATCAGTACAGGGTTGCTATTACACAATATACGGACTAATTTCAATCAAAGTTTGTACAGATATACTGTAATGATACCTCCGTCGTTAGCTACTTAAGTATCACATGTGTCTTTGTTAGAAACAAATTCACTCATATTGTTAAATTTGATGAGCTAGTACAGATTACCATAATTATTATTCAAGCAAAATCAAATAATATTATTTTAAACCATTATTCGTTAACAACTAGAAGGGAAATTACTCAATTAAGATGAATGTTCAAAATTGGAAATATTGATAAACCGTCCGATATCTTGACCAACTTTTTACTTTAGCTCGAAAATATATTTGGGCGCCTTTGGGCGGGCTTAGCAATGTTTTAAATCGAAGCTTAGATAAATAGACTATATAAATCGCAAACAATTCAGCTCGCGATTGTTTGCATTCTAATATCGGAAAGTTGGAATATTTGCCACAAAGCAGGAAGTTGTTGAAAAGATAGCCCGAAAAGAAAATTCATAAAAAATAATAACATTGTTAGTTGAGTTTGAAAACTAGTTAAAATCTATCAAATGATGTATAAGAATACACATATATGTTTTGAATTACCAAAGAATCAAGCATAATTAAATATAGCAACGTTGGCTAACAATAGATATTTGTGGGTTTTCAGAATTGAATTTACAAATTTTATGCATATCTTTGAGACTTTGTGTAGGCATCATATATTTAACCAGGTAAATGACAATAACATTTTTCTATTCGTTCAACATTATAGAATCGAATGTTCGCATTTAAATTAGCATTTGGATATGTCAAATTTATACCTATTACCCCATGGTTCCACACTGTGATGCTTGCTCACTAACGCATGATGACGTTATCACTAAATTTTCACACAAAATATTCTATTTAGGCTTATTTACGCTTAGGAGTACATAAACCACACGCGACGCTATATTGATTATATAATCCCAATGTGTGAAATCCATATTTTCTAGATTCATTCGAAAACCAAAAACTGATTTATTAATGGGGTGTGGACTATTTAAGATTGTTATAATATTTTGTAATCAAAATCATTATTGGGTAAATAAATGTATATTTAGCTTGGCTTTATACCAATAAGAGTGCCCTGTTGAGGGAAGTATCCGTATATGAGAGTTCCGGATCAACGGAGGTTTGAGTGTATATGTTGCAGTGTATATGCACTTTTGGTGTACATGCATGTACACCAGTGCAAATGCATGTACACTGATAAGTCGGTGTACATGCATGTACACCGGTATATATGCACTTTATGAACTATATTGGCTACAAGTGTATATACACCAGGCTTTCATCCACGCAAAATTTTCGACGCGCCTAGATTAAGTTTCAGCTCGCTCACAGGCGCCTAAAATACTCAATTTGTATTACGTCTATGGGAGCATCTCTCGATTTTCGCGCGCCTAGAAAGATTTCCTTTCAAAATTCAGCGCCTGGAGGCGCGTTGCGTACGCCTGGATGAAACCCTGATATACACCAGTGTATAGGCACTTTTATCCATTTTTTATGTCAATGGGTGCTTATGAATTTTAATTAAGTATTGTGAATTCCTGTGTATCTATCTAGTTATGATTTTGTCGAAACAGGTTTTTCGTAACTAATCGTTTTCTATTTATTCTAAATGTGTAAGAAATTCCAATTTTGTTTTATCTTCAATCGGATTTTTCTTACTTTATTTCCATGAAATGAATTGTTTAGAATAAACAGGTTTCGACTGTATAACATTTGATTCTATTGATAACATACAATTATAATCATGCACTACATTTCAATAAACACAAATTCTTTGAAGTTAATTCTAATTATATTCCCAGCAATGCATCCTACAATTGCATTTGTGAAAATCTAATCGATTGCAATTTTATCAAAGAAATTTTCGCGCGCCGTATGTCATAATCATAACATACGTATGATAATACTAGCCATACTACATTTGGCACTCTACAACAAGTTGAGGTTATAACTCGAAATTTCTCACACCTCAGCAAGTTATGACGTCATTGACACATTTCGAGAAGCATGAAATTCACTTGTAGTAGGGTCAAAATCTAAGATTCCGTGACCAACCTCTGGCAAGTCAAGTTTTGTGCCTGATTCTGATACTTTAGGGTATGTCTCGCGATTTAAGCTCCCGGGCCGGTCTCGAAAATTTGGACAAACTTTTTTATAGCGACAAATTCAGAAGGGCCTCCGGCAATCATTTTGAAAAATTAAGGCCCCTCTCTGAACATATCATAAATTGAGATTAGAGTCTTTTTTGAACAGTATACAATAAGTACTAAGCTGCACTGAAAATTTCAACTCAATCGGTACTATACTTTAGTGTAATAACCAGTGTAATATAGTACTAAATTTTGGTCTATTACTGAGATTTACATGGAGACATACTACATGGCGAGTTAAAAGGTTATTGCATGTATATATAGGATAAGATATGCTTCAAATCCCTTAAAAAAAAAACTTTTTAAGAATGGACATCCCATTGTGACAAATGACATCTTCTAAAGGTTATTACATTAAAAGTATAGTGCCGATTGAGTTGAAATTTTGAGTGCAGCTAGTACTTATTGTATACTGTACAAAAACAATTTTTCATAATGTTAGCCCGAGGCCCTTTCGAATTTGTCGCTATAAAAAAGTTTGCCCAACCTTCGAGACCGTCATGGGTGCTTAAATCGCGAGATATACTCTAAAGCATCAGAATCAGGCATAATACTTAACTTTCCAGAGGTTGGTCACGGAATCTTAGATTTTGACCCTACTATTGATCGCACATAAATCTTGAAAAATTGAAACTTAATCGAACATGCCCATTAATGATGTGACATTTGTTCACACCAGATTGCCTATATGCTTACTCTTTATCGCATGTTGACGTAATCACTAAAATTTCACATAATTAAATTCAACTATTTTGGCCTATTTACTGTTTATAATCAATGTTGGATGTATATAAACCATACGCCAACCGCAAAGCGGTTGTATTATGGTTGTATTCTGCCCCGAAGCAACCTAGCAAGCGAATCGCTCCAGTTGATAATATATTCTAAAATTGGAGAAAATAATTAAATGACTCCTGAAATGCCAATGAATATACACTGCCCGCCAAAACTTATCATGCATCACAATTTCGTCTAAGGTGTGATTACTAGACATCACCTGTATTCCCGAAAATCTAGAAATGAATTGACGAAAATCAACAGGAGTTTTTCCTATTAGTATTATGATTCAATCACATAACAATAGGTAAATTAGCACTATTCAAACGTTATTGATAATTCAGAATGTTACTGATTGTATTCTAACATTATAATTTTTACATAGGTCAGGAATAATGCCTGACAAATACGTTCGAAGCTATCTTCATTGATCAATTTGTCACTAGTTAATATTCTGAGAATTACTCCAACGGGCTTATTTACTAAGAACTACTAAGATCAATCTTAAGTTTTAAGATCGATCTTAAGACCGAACTTAAGACCAAACTTAGAGCTATTCACTAAGAATTAAGATCGAACTTAAGATCTATCTTAAGACCGAACTTAAAATACCTTTAAGGTAAATATGATTAGAATAGAGCATTATCCTAATTAAATACAAAATATATATACACTGACTAGCCAAAAGTATTTGAACAATAGGGATTTTAATACACACACAATACTCGTCTATAACTTATTACCGGCTATCTAAACTACTCTTAAATGACTATAAATATCTTATTATAAATAAAGATATGAAAATATTGTGAATTCTAATCTATTTTGAAAATATTCACGAAGTGGCATGAGTGTTTCTGCCACGTGCCACTTGTGGCATAAGTGGCACAAATGGAAACGTGGCTCTTATCACAGTAGAAAATATTCGGATTGATTTGAAATTATGCACTTAGAGTAATTAAACCATGTGGAATTCAAATCTGCAATCAGAATTAATATAATAACATTGCATCTTAATGATCACAAAATAATTAATTAATTAGCTAATTATATATTTAATGAGTTTAACGCCTCCATAAAGATGTAAATTCGAAAATTTTGATGTTTTTTTTACACTTTACATATCGTTTCATGTGAATAGCCCTTTTGTGACATCTCCTAATGTTATTATGCTGGTATAACCTCAAATGTCTGAATACAAATTTTGCTGTTCAAATACTTTTGGCCGGTTAGTGTATAGAGTTATGTATAATTTAGTTATGGTAAGTGGTTAATTATTATTGATCTACTAAAATATATATTTCTTCATTTTTCTTTTTAAGCAACAGTTGAGGCAATTAATGTCAAATATAAGACATAGCTTCTATTTATGTTGTTGTACTGCCTGCACGCCGGCTGGCGATTCTCTTATGATATGTGTGGTGCCAATATTGTTTTACTTGATTGGATTCTATCATGAAAATTCAATGTTTTATGTATGTAATCTATAATGATTATACACTAGTAAAAATAAGAAATAAGAACCTAAACTAGAAGTAGGATTATATAATACCTCCAACCAGGCTTACATCTAGGAAAAATTTTCTGCGCGCCTAGATTAAGCTTGAGCTCGCTCACACGCGCCTAAAATACTCAATTTGTATTACGTCTATGGGAGCATCTCTCGAATTTCGCGCGCCTAGAAAAATTTCTTTCCAAAATTACGCGCCTGCAGGCGCGTCACGTACGCCTAGATGAAACCCTGCCTCCAACTGTCTAAGTAGGAATACGACCTTAAATATCTAACCAAGTTGGTTGTCTTCCTGACAAACAACACCTCTATTGAATGTGATTAGGAATGTACAATGTAGTAACTTATACTGTTGAAAAACATACCAATGTGATCTCACTTGCACTCCGATGAAATTTACTCGAGTATAATTATTTATAATGAAAAATGACATTCACAGTTTCATTTGTTAGTGCTATTATCATACTCATCTCTTTTCATCTAAATGGCAGGAATTATTCCATTGTTTTAGAATCGGAAAATTCTCTCCCTCGAGAGAGAGTGTTCAGAGATTGTAGGGATCCTTTGGAATTCTATGATGATCTAGAATTGGTGCAGCGTTACCACTTCTCAAGGTCAGCAATGTTAAGGATTAAAGAGATCATAGTTGATCATCTTAATTCAACTGATAGATCTCATGCTGCACATCCACATTTACAAGTTTGTGTTGCTCTACAATTTTTGCATCTGGGACTCTTCAGATAATTTGTGGTGATGGAGTTCACGTGAGCCAACCATCAGCTTGCAGGTACATTAGAGCGTTGCACTCGGACTACAATCGGTATATTCAAAGTTTATTAGCATTTCCGGTTCTGCTGAGAAGGCTACGATTAGGTCCCAGTTTTATGAGCTCGCGAACCTACCAGGCGTTCTTGGACTTGTAGATGGAACACACGTTCGTATTCAAAAGCCTTCTGAAATGAGGCTGATTATGTAAACAGACATTTCTACCACTCCATAAATGTTCAAGCTATCTGTCTCCCTGATGGTAGATTTTACGACGTATTGGCAAGATTCCCCTGTTCAGTACATGACTCGCGTATTTGGAAGCTCTCTCAGGTTGGAACATACTATGTGGAAAATAACTTCTTGTTTGGAAAGCATATCTTAGGTGATAGTGGATATATGCAGTGACGTAGCTAAGGTTTCGGGGGGCCCAGTTCAAAAGTATGTGCCGGGCCTCTCGGCCCCAATAGTTCAAATTGGAGTAGTAAATTTTAAGGAGGTTCGCGGCATGCGAAATTGTTTGGCAGGTGTACAGGAATTTTGACCAATGTACAGGGGAAAATTGGAGCCCTGTACAGGGATTTACTCAGATAGGTTGGGAGACAGGCCTTTTTGGGGGCCCGAGACATCGGGGGCCTGGTTCAATGAACCGCCTATAGCTACGCCTCTGGGTATACTCTGAAATCCTATTTATTAACTTCATACCGGCAACTTACTTCAAATGTCCAAGATAATTGAATTATTCCCACAAAAAAGTGTGTATTACTCGAGCAAACATTTGGGAGGTGGAAGAGAAGATTTAATAGCCATCAAGGAGAGATCCGCATGGCTCTAGATAAAGTCTGCACTATTATTCTTGCATGTGCTGTTCTTCATAATATGGCTATTGTTTGGAAGCAACCCATGTTGGAAGATTCTATTATTGATCATCATACAAGTATAGTGGATGAACCGTTGGCATTTGAGGAAACTGGGCATTTTGCTGTAAAACACTACAGGGATCAGTTTGTTATTCATAACTTTTGTTGAATTAAGAATGTATTAAACACTATAGGGATCAGTTTGTTATTCCTAACTTTTGTTGTATTCAGATTGTATTTAAACGCTACTATATGTACAATATCTAATTTATATATCAAAGAGCATAAGTTTGTTTTTAATGCATTCATCACATAAAGATTAAACAAAACATATAAACAACAAGTGCTCTGTATATTGTAACATGAAACAGTTCACTAAAACAAAATATTAACTTTGGAAATGAGAAATACAATAAATTGAACGCTATCGACATCAAAATTTCTGCGTCATTTGCGTTACGAAGATAACATTGTTAAGTGTCATTAATGAATTCAAGGTCGGCGTCCTCCCGTATATATAAGATTGCTGCTGAGTACTTGCATTAACAATACAGAAAAAATGGACCATAACCGCAAAACAAATTGGACCAGGGAAGAAGAATGCAGTCCCATTAAACTATACTATTAAAACACAAACCTATGAGGGTATATATATATTTATATATATATATGATATATTTGTTTGTATGTTCCGAGTTGATTAAAGAAACTGGACGGTATCCAAATGTTATTTTTGGCATATAGGGGTAACTTTTGGCACCCGCCAACAAGTTGAGGTTTCCACTCAAAATTTCTCACACCTCGACAAGTTTCGAGAACCTTGAAAATTCACTTAATCGCACATAATTCCCGCCCTCTAAGAGATAAAATCTGAAAATTAATAGAACATGTACATTAGTGATGCGGACATGGTGGTCACTCCAGATAGCCACTATGCTTACTCATTGTCGCATGATGACGTCACTAAAATTTCACATTGTTAAATTTACTATTTAGGCCCATTTTACGCTTTATATATAAACCACACATCAACCGCGAAGCGGTTGGTGTGTATGGTTATGTTCTACCGCGAAGCGACCTAGCAAGCGAAGCGCGCTAGTGAAATTGAATCAGCAGGTGAGATTTTGAGAGGATCAGGAAATAGTGCTGACAAAAACAAAAAGATGAAACAAATCTGAAGAGTCATTGTAGTCAAACTTAATACAGCATATGGCAATGGCAGAGCTGTAGAAGACGTCAAGAAAAAATGGACTAACCTTAAGCTAAACGCCAAGTTTATAATTGATTCAAGCTTTAGGAAAGCCAGAAAGACTGGAGAGGGTACAAACATGAACACTGCTGGACATGTCGAAGACGAGGACATGCTCATTATATCAGCAGATAAAAGTATTTCTGACTCTGCAGACCGGTTAACAGAGATGTTTCAAAGTGACCCTGCTTTAGCGGAATTTCAGGTGCTGTTGATCTTTTCCAAGTACTACCTGGGAACAATGAAATCCCAATAGCATCAAATAGCATAACAGCATCAACAGAGAGTCCCGTTGAATTTGAAGACAGTCCAATTTTAGAGTCTCTAGAAGTTGAAATCCCGACATATAAGCCATCAAAGAAAATTCGGAAGAGAAGGCGAACTGTTGATAACCAAGATGATTCGGTCGAGTTATTGAGTGCTGCAGACTTACTTACATTACAGCAGGAAGTTTGGTATCAACAGATCTCTGTATTCTCAGCACAGCTTCAGTTGATAGAAGAGCAGAATGAGTATTATAGATTGAAACGTCTAAGACTGTTGGAAAAATCATGTAAATGATTCCCAAAAGTCATGTGAATCATGTTATATAAACCCTTTTTATATGGTAATGCATATTAGAACTATGTAGGATTATACATACATTTCAAACAATGTAGGTATGTTAATTAATACAAGCAAGAATATTATGCTACGAATTATATCATGTGATTACACAGAATACCAGAAGCCTTTCAAATTTGAAGTCTAATATCGATCAAGGTAGATTAAATGTTCGATATATGTAAGTTTGAACAACTTTTATGAAGTAATTAGTGAAAATCGAATCAAATATAATCCTCTCTAAGTTCCTTAAAGTTCGGTCTTAAGATCGAACTTTAATCTTAGTGAATACAACTTAAGTACTAAGATAGATCTTAAGTTCGATCTTAAGTTCTTAGTGAATACGGCCGCAAGATTAGAGTGGATGGTTCCGATGAACCTCTGCAAGTGCTTGCAACAAAGTCAATTCCATATCAGGTCCTCACCTATATTTCAAAAGTACTGTCTTGCCACGTTTGCAGTGGTTGTAGTACCTCCTTGACTATTGGGAAAATCGATTTTAATCCCTGTTTTCTCCTGCAAGAAGTTGCGAACAAATGTTTTTGACTGTTCGATAATACATGACGTTGGTGACCATTTAGTTACTCAGCTTGAATGTAACTTGTTAGATTCATCCACCGAGAAATATTATCATATATCCATATAATGGAGTGACTGGTACAATATCAACGGTGAAATTGGTTGATGAGTAATGTTGAATCTGATTGAAAGAAAGCTTGACAAAAATTCGTCTTCATCTACCTCAATAAATATATCTTTTGCTTTTTGGATGCATCTATATATTGGGAACCCATGTTGAACAAGATGTTTATTGCTCAACTGTTCCCTAATAGTTGTACACAGGTGACACGCTGCTGCTCCGACACCGTTTAGGAAGCCTGCCATCTTGGTGTCAAACATAGCACCTACAATCCTCACATCACACTTCCCTTGAGGAAAGTCTAGTCAATTTGCCTTAATTTCCTTAATGTACTCTGTTTCGATGTTGATACTTTATATTAGAAATTGTATGTTCTCATTTTCCGGAACTGCAAACAAAGAAAACCACGGACAGCAAAAGGAGAATTGATTACAGTATTTACTAAGGCTGTTACTTGTTTGGTGATACTTCTTCAGGTTCTCCATACTCTCGAACAAAGTCCGATAGATTCGCCATTCTACTTCTCTGATGTAGTAAAGACTTGAATCGAGAATTGATTCTTTCCTTTGGATGAGTAGAGATTCATGTTTCGTCAAGAGATGTACCAAAGATTTCACCAATCCAAGCTTCAAGTTTTTCCCTTTCTGTAAAATTATTTCTTTGAGCTAGCTACACAGTGGGCATTTAGGTGGAAATAGGATACTTTTTTGTAACCCCTAATCAATTAATAATTTCCTCCATTAAATTCAGCATACTTTCAAACATTGGAATGCCAATTTTCACTCGTTTTTGACCATCAAATTTGTTGTTATGGTCATAGGCGAAGAGTTTTGGGGGGCGAGGGGGGCGTGCCCCCCTAGATTTTAGGCTGAGGGGGCAGTCTATACTACCGCCCCCCAACTATTTGGTTCTTTTCTCTCCAATATGTAGTAAATATTAACACGAATCCTCAGTATTTGAAGGAAACTAAACAATCAAAAAGAGTAATTGATGTCAAATTGATGTCAACCCATTAAAAAATAACTCAATTAAGTTGAAACCTTTTAAACGAAGTTGTTTTGGTAAACCTAACTAGTTCTTTGTATTTGTATGTTATCCGAACATTTTTAACCGGTCCCAACCAGTTCGGATAATCGAGGTTGTACTGCATAAACACTAGGTATCTCTTTTTAAGATATGAAATTAATGGAATCGTTATTAGAAATATTTCATCTCGCCCCCCAAATTTTGCGATTTTAAGATAAATTCTACGCCCATGGTTATGGTGATGATTGCCAACGGAATGTGAACAATAATAATTTAATTTTGCGGTTGATCATAATGACTAGGTTGCATTGCATTATAATAAGTACACTGTTAGTAAATTGATTGATTCATTTCAAGTATATTTCCTAACTACATATATAACTGCATCCATTTAAATTGATTGGAACTCTTTCAACATCAGTGGAGTCTCCGAATAACGGACACGTTGGGGACAAGGCTTTTGTCCGTTGTTGAGGATGTCCGCTTCTTGGGTACTAGTCCTTATTTATATTAAATCAGCCAATATACTACATCATTTTATTGCAGCTTTACATGTACTAAGGTTGATTAGTACAGAATACAGTTATATTTACTGATCGTAATTTAGAAATGGATCTACGATCCATCACGATCTTATTAACGATCTTTTAATAGATAATAAAAATAATAAATAATTGGTTTGATTTTTAATGTATACTCAGCTAATCGTACGATTCTAATGCCCTACATATTATCATTTAAATTTGTGATACTCATGAAAATGATTAGATGTAGTTTCAGGTTGTCCGTTCAATGGAGATAACTTTGTATTAAGACACACCATTCGGGCCATTCCCTTTGTCCGTTTTTTCGGAATTCAGAGTTGTCCGCGACAGCTTCTCGGAGACTGATTAAAGCTATTACATGTATGGCAATTCCGTTCCAGGAGGTTTGTCCGTTGTAGAGGGGTTGTCCGCTTCTCGGAGTGTCCGTTTTGGGAGACTACTGTACATTGTTTCTTGGCCTCGACTTTTCGGACAACAGATATCATATAGGCCGCCATGTAAAAAGTGATCGGACTTATAGTGCAGTGTCGTGCAGTGACATCTATATTGTTTTAAAATGTCGGTTATATACTAATATTCAAATTACAAATGTATTTACCACGCACGAAGGCGCACTTAACACTATATTTACTTATAGATATACCACTTCAATTAATATATTGCATCGCTAATAATCGAGAAGCTCTCGAAATTATCAAAACGCAACATTGTGAGAGAAGCTCCCAATCCATTGACTTTTTAGATTACGATCATTTGGGATCTAACTATTATCAAATATTTCGATGTCAATTTGATGAATTAAAGTTTAGTAGAGAGCTGAACTGCTGAAAATTAGTGGAAACATTCTTTTTTACATACTCAGATGTTGATAATATAAACAGAACTGGGTTCCACTACCTCCGAAACCTAGGTAATGTAATATTCTATTAAAATAGTTTTTAAATGCGCGAAAAGGCGCGACGCGGGTCACTTAATGACTTTTAACCATATATATTAGGATTTTAGAAAAAAGTATGCCATATTCAAGAAATATAATCAATCATTATGTGTGAACAATAAAAATATTTGTTAACAAACCTAAAATATATTTTAATCTTAATTATCTTTAGTAGTCTAGAACTACGTTTAGGAGACTACATATATTATTTTTGATAATGCCATTCAGTTTGCAGCTACCGATTGCTTATATGTAAGTAATACTTTATTTGAGTCTATCTAGCATAATTTTCCTCTTTCTCTTACCACCTGAAAATGCCCTTGTGTTGAGTAGCGCAACAAATTTTAACGATAATGATCGAAATATTCATCTCGAACGGTGCATTCAGAAATTAATTTCCCAGTTAATTAACGGATACTCTCGGCATGGGCGTAGGGAGGGGGGGTCAGGGGGGGGCAGTTGCCCCCCCCCCCCCCTAGCTCAGCCATTTTCACTCCCAGACCCCCTTTAAGTCGCACGCTACGCTCGCTGGTTGTACATTTGCCCCCCCCCTAGATTTTGGCCTGGCTACGCCCTTGACTCTCGGATTTATTCACTTTGAAACAAGCACAGGCTTATAAATTGTTTATCATAGCTTTATATCATAAACGTCCCATAATATAGTGATAAATTACTAGGTAGAGGAAGATTCGAATTTTTATGTTTTTTCTCGGACTCGAATCCTGATAACAATAATGTATGTTGTTGTCTGCGGGCTGAAATATGATTTTAATTAATTGTGTAAATGTAAGACTAAGGATTCATGTTGATGATGCATTTCTCAATTCCCCTCAATTTTATCTAATCACATTGTTATTTGTCTATTTTGGAATATATATATATATATATATACAGTAGAACTCGGTTAAGACGTACCACCTTGGGAGACAAGAAAAAGTATGTGGAACCGAGGTACGTCTTATCCGTATACATAATCCACAAGTCGAAATAATGACTTGTTCACTGATGTTAATCGATGTATGGTATACAAGTATATAACATACCTACTTAACGATATGATTAAAGTATTTTAGTTGTCACCCACTCACTTAAACCAAATAATACCTGAGTTAAGCTGATAGTTTTCTAGAGTACGTATTAACCGAATTAAAATGCATACATTTTATTTAATTGGGAATATAAATTGGTACGTCTTATCCGAGGTACGTCTTATCCGAGTACGTATTAACCGAATCATTTATAATGGATCAGATAGGAGGAAAATCAGTTATTAGAGAACAGTACGTAATATCCGAGAGTACGTCTTAAGCCGAGTACGTACTTGTACTCAAGTATTTTCGTAATTTTTTCATTGTACTTGTACTTAAGTACTTTAAGTTTACCTGTACTTGTACTTGTATTGTACTTGAATATCTGAAAAGTAGTAGTACTTGTACTTAAGTACTTTCAAATGTACTTGAACCCAACCCTGATGTAGATGCTGTCTGTACCGACAATTACCCCCTAAATGTCAGTTTATATAAACTTCTTTCCCCAAATCACAAAACACTGCTACCTGATGTTATACATCCTTGTGACCCAAATAGAGACCTTATTATATTTTTTGATAAAGTTCATATATTAACATCAATTCGAAATAATTGGTTAATTTGAAAGACTACGATAAAGTATTATTTTCCTAAATTTAATGATTGTATCATTCCTAACCAAACATCTGCTGAAGATGGATCTCAGGGTCATTTGAGAGTATCGATCAATACATTTGGGCTCAAAATTTACACAGTTTATTTTCTTTGTATCCTACAATATGCTATTCAGTTTTTGATGACATTAGGACCTTATACAAATCTGATAGATGTAACATTTTTAAACGAGCTCCAAAATTAACTTCCAAAGCTTGTTGGCCATCTAGCTTGGATAGACAGAATGTAAATTTGGCATTTAAGAATTTTCTCGAGTCAACTTCAGCTGGCCTATTAGCTCTCAATTTTGAAAGGAAAAGTATAAGTCAAAACCAAACTGTTGATTTTCTGAAGTTAATTAATGACATCTGGAAAATGTTTAATGTAAATTGGGTCGGGAAAGGTGACGATTTTTCTAGACCTCTATCTCCAAACGACTCTCGAATCTTGTTCCTACGAAATGTAGTTAACTGTTTAGAAAAACCTTCCCACTGTTAAAGGAAAACTGTCACCTCAGGCATTCACAAGTCTGAAACACACTTGCAACGCACTGCCCTTTGCTTGCTGATATGCATTGTACAAATATGGTTTCCAGTACCTGTTGACATCAAGGATACAAAACGATACTTTAGAACATCATTTTGGTTTGCATAGACAAATGTCAGGTTCCCACTATCAAATCTCCTATAGCCAAATCCAAGAATCCGAACGCAGATTACAACTCTCTAACATACTAAATTATTAGACATCAAAACTAAATCTAATACCATTCATAAACCTACTCTCATGGAATATTTGAATATCTTTTCTAGTGTTACTGATGATGGCGAGGACTCAAATTTTGAATTAGAAAAACTTATCACAAATTTAGAACAGGTCATCCTTCCAAAAATAGCTATTTCTCAAGTTGAGTGCCTCGCATTTGTGGCAGGTTATGCAGTTTTTTCATACCAAAATAAATCAAATGGCTGTCCAATGTGTAGAGACTTTCTTAAGACTGAAAAATCCATACAGGTCAACGAGGACATTGGTAATCAGTTTAGACTAATAGAATTGTTGGATAGAGGTTCTCTGAAATACCCAGGGTTTCATACAGGGGTTGTAGGGGGGGGGGGGGGGGGGTTTGCCCCCCTGCTACTTCAAGTGCCCCCCTAGAAAAACCACTTACACTACGAAGTTTAATTTATGCCCCCCCTAAAGAGCATACATATCCCAGAGTGCCGCCCTTGAGAATTTACATAACCCAGATTTCCCCCCTTGATGGCAAATCCTGTATGAAATACTGATATCCATCGACTTGTGTAATCGATATTGCAAAAATAATATATGACATATTTAGTAAAATCGACAGTCGAAAACAGCTGTTTTTGAGAACTTTTATACTGGTTCGTCTCATACAAAAACTTGTTCAGTTAGCTTGTATAAGGACAGAAACAAATTAAGGTACCATGTGGAGGGTTTGGTGTGATTGTAGCATGTCACGTTGGGATATATTGCAGAAATTATTTGTGACTCTTTCTAATTGTCTACTTTCCAACAAAGTCAAGACATATAATGCGATAGTTCTAGGTCACGACAATTCTAAACATAAAAAATTCAAGAACTAATTCTGTTTATATTTCTTGTAGTTTAAACCTTGCTTCCATCACTCTTAATATGTTTCGAAGTGAAAGTCCGTCTCATTAGCATAACTCCGCCACATGACTACAAGTCTGTCGATGAAGTACAAGTCTGTAGATGAAGTACAAGTCTGTCCATGAAGTACAAGTCTGTCCATGAAGTACAAGTCTGTCCATGAAGTACAAGTCTGTCCCGATATGTTATACCTGTATGAGCTATACGTATATATTTACATTGTGTCATAGTTGTTTTATTCCGGAATAAAAATAATTACGAAGATCAATTACGTCTTAATGCTTAATTAACCTATACAGTATACCCTAGCTAATCCGAACAGGAGAAACCAAAATAAGCTTCTAATAAATGTGGGGAAAAATCGTAAATTGCAATGGAAGTATAAAAAATAAGTCTCAGGCAAGTATTTTAAGGAGTGCACTAGATGTTTAGTGCGGATTAAAAAGTTTTGTACAAGTTTGGTTCGGATTATCGAGATTCTCATTTATAGATGCCCATAGAAAATACATTACTTCACTAATCCGAACGAATTCACTAATCGGAACAGAAGATTTTTGAATCGGAACACCTCTGTTCGGATTAGCGAGGGTGTACTGTATAACGTAATCAAGGAAAAATGTAAATTTTAATATACTAACCAATCCCTGGTTTTAAAAAATAGTGACTGCCATTGCCTTATATATAGAATGCTATGAAAACACCAAAGGCAATCCAGGGCTTAAAAGAGGATGGAAAGCTTTTGGATTAATTGTCTCAAAGTCTGTGAACATGTAAGAAGCATTCAATTATCCGCTCACAACCGTTCCACTGGCAATTGCAACAACTGAATGCAGTCTTAGGCAGTCAGACAAAGCTCATTTCAGAAACCATTTGATATCTGCATGAAAGTCGTGTACTAATAGCATTCCTCAGCATTGTGCATGGTTTGTTGATGGAATGGATGCTATAAGATCAATGAAACCAAGGACAACATTCAAAGAATATATACTGAGCCTCATTCATTTTGTCACACCACAAAAGGAAACAAAACCATATTGCATAGGAATCAGCAACGACACTTACAAAGATACGAGCTTGAAAGAAGGGACACGACAAGAGAGAGGGAAGCAAGGTCCAAGAGTCGACCAAAAAATGCTCCAAGGCATGCTTGGGAAGAATTTCTTCATCGAGGCGACATCAAGGAGGATCTAATAGCGATTATTTCAGAATTTCTTCAATCACCAGAGGGAAGATCTAAATTGCCATGCCCCTTTATCGTCACATCCAAAGAGCACACATTCAGGATAGATAGTCTTGGTAATAGTTTGCTTTTCGATTGCAATCACGAAGAGGCGGATACACGACTTGTACTGCATGCAATCCTGTTAAAGCAAGATGTAGTAGTGGTATCAAAGGACACAGACGTTTTGATTCTTCTTGTGTGTGTATTCAGCCATTTCTCTTTTACTAACAAATGGTATATGAAATATGACCACGAAAAGTTTGCTGATATTGGCTTAATTGTCATTTTTTAGGAAAGACAGTATGCGCCATTCCCCCAGCATTCCATTCGCTAACCGGATGTGACACAATGTCATATTTTTTTAGAGTTAGGAAAGTGCGGGTTTTTAATAAGTTATTAAAGGCTCTACACAATTGCTATTTACTACATAATCTGCAAAAGGAAGAGCCACTGTGCAAGCATAAAATCGAAGATTTTAAGCAATTCATATCCACAATTATGTATAGTGACAATAAGAGTGAAAGCTATCTTCAAACCAGAATGCGGTTGTATCAACAACAAAAGGAGAAGTCCTCTGTGTCCTTGCCACCTGATCCAGATTCTCTCCTACAAGCATTAAAAAGAGCGCAAATACAAACAAATATTTGGCAACAATGCGGGGAGATTGCAATCAAACAGCTTAATCCAGAACAATATGGATGGAAGTGGGATGACAATGCAAAGAAAATGGTACCGCATTGGTTCATTGGCCCACAGATGCCTCCAAAATTGCAAAAGAAGCAACCCAAGGCGAAAGTAAAAGTTGTTGATACGGTTGTAGACGATGAATGTTCGGATAGGGATGTACAGGAGCAAAAAAAAAAGCGATGTCGATACTTAACAAAAGCAAACAAAATAATCAAAGAAACTAAAATTGACAAGAACATTGAAAAGTCAAAATTTAGAATAGACATAACAAACGATACATATGAAGCAGCTGCAGACGGTGAATACAATGATTCAGAGAGAGATGTGGAAGCAGACCTTGATGATAGTAGTGCAGATGCAAGTACAAGTGAAGTTTCAAACTATTCCTCATCTGAGGATTTTGGCGATAAATGGGAACCATAATAAACATATATAAACGATCGTAACTTTTGACTCTTTAGTATAACAGGTGTAGTTCCTATATGAAATCACTCTCCTCTTCTAGCTCTTTCGAATGAGCTATTTAGATTAAGAATACGACCAAATTGAATTATCACAGGTAAATAAGACGTCATCGCTTTTTGTTAAATAGGACGTCGTCGGTGAAATTTTAACAAGGTACCAAGTTCAATTTTGAACCGGAGACGATGAATAATAATAACCTGAATAGAAAAACTTGACTGCGAACATTGCTAGATTTTTCTGTCAGATCCCCCGTATAATGACTGTATCAGACGTATTGCAATTAGTCAACCCATCAATCAATGACCGTATCTTACGGACATCACGCAAACAGTTGATTGAAAGATTCGCAGGCGTTCCACGACATTAACATTTAACTCGAAGAAAGTTGTCAATAGTAATAATGTTTTGTACTGAAATAACTCCTGAATTTGATGTCAGATTGACGATATTAAATGCAGTATCATGGTGCCAAATAATTCCTCCTTCGTGAATCTTTAGATCAGGTGATTTGTCGATTAATTCATCGACTGTAGAGATTGAGAATTTTCGCTGTTCCACTTCGTATGATTCAGCGATTTGGTTGATTGCCTACAGGCAAAAACCTAGAATATTTTTCTACAGTGAAAGTACATTTAGTTGGAAACTTGATTCAGGTCCATCACCAGGAAAATTTTTGGCTCCAGCACGAATATTGTCAGTATTGCCATTAGTGTCAGAATTAATTAAGTAATTATAATGAAATTTCTCGTTGATCTGAAACAAAATTATCATGATATTTAGTAGAATTCAACATACTTGGATCTGTAGATCACATTCTCTCTTGTCTATATCAAGTCGCTGAAGTTTGATAGTGTGGTCATTAAGGTAACTAGGGCAACCAGGAAGGTATTTAGGTACTGCGCCTTTCTTCAAAGTGGCCTTTATATTTCGTGTCTTAGTTTGACCATCAATATAAGTTTGTGTCTATAATTTCTTCAGGATCGAATTGTTTAGCACAAGCAAAAATATTTTTGACTGTGTCAATACGTATATAGAAATGAATTACATGAGAATGCGTATCGTTGGTGATTTAATATCGTCATTCTATACATGCATCATTTATCTATACAATGTGGGTGTTATTGGTTCTTATTGTAAGCTAAGATCATGACATTTTTCATTTATTTCTTGCCTACTGATTAAAATTTATTGAAATAATTTAATATCATAATTAAAAATACAGAAATAATTGCCATCTCTATGCAGAAACCGTTTCCATTTATGAACGATGGCTTGCGGTCCTGAAGGAATGTGAAATATAGGTGTCCCACTATGATCTTGTAATAGCCAGTAGTACAACTAGGCGCAGAGCAAGAGTTAGGCATCCAAAGAAATGTGAATAAGAAGCAAAAATAATGTAATATATATTATCAACTTGGGTGTGTCGAATCTTTCACTTATTAATAATTGATATAGAATTAGTAAATGTGTACTACATATTCCATTAAATTAAATTAAAATAATTATTTATTATTTATTTATTTATTTATATTTTTTATAAATAATATTTATTCATTTTTTATTTATTTAGTCTGTCTGTCTCACTCCGCCGCCGCCGCCCGCCGGCAGGGCTTTACATAAATCATTGATTTTGATTTTAAATCAAAATCATGCAAAAATTAGAGATGTAAAAATGAATCAAAATCAAATCATTCAAAATGTGAGATTGAAAAAATCAATCATCTAATCATTTTGACTCACCACAAAATCATCTAAAATCAAAATCAAATCATTTCCAATTTTGATGATATAATTAGTTTTTTTGTCCGAATTCTAATGTACACACAATAACAGATTTTTTATAGGTGATCTAAGAATCTTAATAAATATAATAGCGACAATAACAAATCACTTTGTTTATTTGGACCTGGGAAATATAAATACATGTTACTATAAATTAGTAATCCTTTTCAGATGTACCTTTTAAAGGTCAAAATAACTCATTCCGAGGTGACTAATAAGCGAAGTCTATAGTAATAGTATAACATTAGTATATTTCACCCATTAAACCGGAGCAATCTAAGACTATTGGTATTGGGTTGTTCCTGGTCAAACTTGGATTTCCATTTAGCTGAGTGATTGTAGTTTCAAACGGGGGTGAAGCAGGGTTGATAAAAATCATCATTTTTTTAAAAAAATCAAAAAAATCCGATTTTTTTGATTTAAATCAGAATTTTGATTTTAATTGTTTTTTTTTGCAATCTATATCACACTGGCGTATATTATTTGGCTAATAGATTAATTACATTGTTAATGACTCATTATCAATGTAATTTGACTCATCATCAATGTATTTCTTTTCTTTTCGCAAAAAACAATAGACATAAAAAATTTGATTTTAATCAAAAAAGTCTGATTTAAATCAAAATTAATCTTATCCCTGGAACACTGGAAATTTGCTCAGTCTAATGGCCATTATATAGTAGGCTATGGGTAAAAGTAGTGACCCAAGTGTTGTTTCCCATTTTAAGGGGCAACTGATTCACTAAAGATAAAAAATATAGTTACAGTTTTGGTTGTACAAATAACATCAAGACTCTAGAGTAGATTATTCTTAATAATAAAAAGTCACCACAAAAATTTGTTCGCGCTATCCGGATTTCTTATTGACCGGAGTATAAAATGAATGCATCTGTAATGTGTATACGTAGGCTATGGCAGTGGTTCCCAAACTGGGGGTCGTGAGATACAATAAATTCTGAAAGTACACCTTGATGCAACTGAAATTTATTAATTAACAAGTCAAGACCCAAGTATATTCTTCGTACTTTATAGCAACATATTATTTGATTGTTTCCATTAAATATATTTCTTGGACAAATTTAGGGGTCGTAAATTAAATGTACAATCGCATGAGAATTAAGTTTGAGAACCGCTGGGATAGGGGAATTGAAACCTTGTAATCCTTATTAATGTTGATTTCATCATACTTACCCATTAGAAAAATACAAGTTTTTGAGATGAGGAACTAACGAAAGTAAACATATAGTATCCAATTGATAAGAACGAGAAGTACTGATAAATCGAAGGAGTTTTTGAAAAAGTTTCTTAGCGTCATCAGAACAAAGAATCAGTTCCTTTGAGAACCAAAGACGCAATCTAATAGAGAAATGTTGAAAAATACTTTGAATATTGTTAATCACAACCTTCGAGATAGATGAACTCTTCCCTTCTCTCATAGGGATTGAGTGAGAGCGAAATATTTCAAAATATTCCATTATTGTAGGATTTATATCATTCAAAATATCTGGCACCCAAATAAGATTCAATGGTTTAGGAAAATAATCCAGAGATACAGTCTTAAATTGCATTGCCTTTTGCAAATATGTTTTTTTCACAGATAATTCTTTTCTAGCAGCTTTATCAATAATTGGTTTGCGTAATTTTCGTTTAATTGAACCTTCAATATTCATTAAAATACCAGGATAAGGAGATCCCCAACGAATTGAAAAGAATCGTTTAAATACATAAAACACATACTTGGACATAGTATAACTAAATGTCAAATGGAAGGAAGATTCGATAAACAGATTAAATTTCTCGATTGAAGCGAACTATCATGTTTGATAATTTGAAATTTTACAGCGATTTTGAATCATGAAAAGATCAGCATAGATCTAATGGAGTTTTGAGTTTGAAGGGATTTGAACATTTAATTATTTTAAAAAGCATACCTAGAATAAAAATTAATATAACTTTAGAGCATTTTGAAATAGTGAACCATATCAAAAGACTACTGTATACTCTTCTGAGATATTATAAGAACAATTTTGTAACTACAAAAATTATTTTTATTGAGATACTCTTATAGTTACAATAAGAGGACGCGGCAGGTAGGAATCTCATCCAAGTCCGGCGAAAGCAGTTATAAAGTGGTCAGGCCATGGCTTGACCGGCCTAACTAGTGACATAAGAGTTGTCAGGCTATTTGCCTGACCCTTGATAAAAGTGGTCAGATCATGGCCTGACTGCCTCCGCCGGCCCTGTCATATTTATCTCATTATTTGATGCGACAAAGTCAACAATTATCTGATCAAATATTCCAATTTGTGTGTGCTTTTTGTTAACTAACTAACAAGAGAACGTGAGTTGAACAAAACTTGGTACTCATATCTTGACTAATTTTAGCAAAATATCCATTTATTACTCAGATATCATAAAATCTAAATATAGACACAATTCCCAAAAAGCGGGAGTTTGAAATGTTTGGCGGGGGGTCGGGAGGATGGGAGAAAAAAAGGCAAAAAAAGCGGAGGTTTGGCAACCCTGCATTTATTATATAGATTCCACCTACATTTCAAAGTAAGGCCGGAGTTCTTGGTGCAACTTCAGTAATAAAAACCTCCAAGATTTCGTGGAGTTAGGCTAAAACGGTGTATGCACACGTCTAGAACTCGCTAAATGATGAAGATAGACCAAAAGAAACCCAAAATCGGACAATAATTGACAAAGTTACGGCCAAAATCAGTTATAAGCCAAACCCTATGGAGAAAATTGATAACATCACAAAAGCCTTTTATACTGTAAACAATGCTATTACAGTAGTTACTCTTGTGCATACAAGCTAAATTTGACTATTACAGAACACATATCTTTATATGTGTCAATTTCAACTCTCTATTTTTTACTTTTCAAATTTCTGAAGATATCAATTTGTTGACAATCATATCCTAATTATTGCCTACAACATTACTAGATATTTGAAATCAATTTTTAATTGCACCATCATCACTAGTTAGAAAACCCGTATACTAATAAGAATATTGATCACTTACCAAAGTAACTTGTCAGTCGAATTTGATTTATCCGTGATTTGATTAATCCGTAAAAGTTTATTTTAACCGTAGACTGCCGGTGTGATTTTCAGGAAAATAACTTAACCTGTATTTCTTTGTACATAATATGTAGAACCTATAAATTTGAAATCCAAAAAGAGCACAATAATATATTTATATTACGAAATTTTTGAGAATATTTATTCGAGGATTTAGACAAAAAGTGATGACACATACTTTCTCTTTAAATCGATATAACGCCGTTAATATATAAGTAATCCTTTGTTTCTAAACAGGAACAAATACGACTATCTTATTAGTTATCAGATCTCAAAATTTGAACAATTCGGCATCAGGAAACTAATGTTATGTCATTTTCATAAAAATGATAAATCTGTATTTTATGAACCATGGATTACGAAAATATACATATATTTGCGTTATATCTGTCACAACTCTATATTAGTCCACCCAAATATCCTAAAACAGATAAGATTAGTCGAATATCTTCTTATGGGTATTCCCCTGGTGAGATTTTCACATTTCTTATCTTCAAAAGTAAGAGGGTGGCAAGTGGAGCAGTTCACTTTTATGCTACGTCATCATAACAAATTCTGAAAATTTTGATTTTTTGATAGAAATCGATTGAGAATACAAAACCATGTCTAAATCCGAATTTTCTCGAAATTTGAATGATTAGATCGACATGTTTCCCTTCTGACACAACGTGTATCAGTTAGGCAGTCTACAGTTAAAGGTGAAATGTTTTCAATTCTCAAGTAACTTTGAGTGATATCCGACAACTTGTATCTATCCTTGATGAAATTTCCAATCCACCACTTTCTATATACACTGAAACTTTTCCCACTAGTTCTACTAACAGTGAGCACAAAATGGCACTTATGTGGAAGTAGGCATTTATATTACATTTAGACGCCCAATTTGTATTATTTTCATATAGGATTTCGGCTGTTCTGAATCGATTGGTATCATTGGATTCTTTCTACTGGTGTTATTTTTAAAGTTATGACAATATCGGCTATCTTTCAATTAATTTTGATTTTATTACATAAAATAATTTTTAATACATATCATTCACAGATGAATTGGTCCTTGTAAATCTATCAATAATCAAAGTAAGACATACTATAAGAGTAAGGAATAGAATAATTCATCCTCTTTTGTCAATTCATAGCTAGTTCTGCATCTGAGTTTACAAATGAGACTTAATTCTCCGAAATTTTTGCACATAACGAAATTCCGAAATTTAATCATAAGACGATCACTATGACTTAGTAGGCGTCGAAATTATCTCTTGTGTTTAGAGTAAAGAATTCTTACGAGCCAGGTATTCTCGCTATCTACGGATAAGCTTATTGCAAGATTCAACAGCTTCTTCAGAGAAATCTTTTAAACCGTACCCATCGTTGCAATCTCTGATTAACTCTGTGCAATGCGCTAGCAATTTATGGAGGAAACCTCTTCAAACAGGTTAAATGTACGCAGGGTAAAATGAATTAAATCAAAGAATATAATCAATTAGGAAAAAGTCAAACAATTAAAATCAAATTAAAGAATCGATTCAAATATTCTGCGTACCATTAACCTGTTTGGCGTGCCATTAACCTGTTTGGCATACCATTAACCTGTTTGAAGTACCATTGACCAGTTTGGTGCACCATTAACCAGTTTGGTGCACCATTAACCTGTTTGGCGTACCATTAACCTGTTTGGCGTAGGTTAACCTTTTTCGGCGTACCATTAACCTGTACAATTTTCCACTAACTTGTTCAGTATATCCTCAACTAGTTTACGTGCCTTTACCCTTTTAGGCGTACCATTAATTTGTTTGGCTTACCATTAACCTGTTTGGTGTACCATTAACCTCTTCGCCGTACCATTAACCTGTTGGCGTACCATTAACCTCTTCGGCGTACCATTAACCTTTTCGGCGTACCATTAACCTGTTGGCGTACCGTTAATCTTTTCGGCGTACCATTAACCTGTTGGCGTACTATTAACCTCTTCGGTGTACCATTAACCTTGTCGCCGTACCATTAACCTGTTGGCGTACCATTAACCTTTTTGGCGTACCATTAACCTGTTGGCGTACCATTAACCTGTTGGCGTACCATTAACCTCTTCAGTGTACCATTAACTTCTTCGGTGTACCATTAACCTGTTGGCGTACCATCAACCTTTTCGGCGTGCCATCAACCTCTTCGGAGTACCATTAACTTGCTTGTCGTATCATTAACCTGTTTGGATGTACCATTAACCTCTTCGGCATACCATTGACATTCGCATTTTGCCATTGACTTACAGTATGTAATCAACTAGTTTTGCGTGCCATTAACCTCTTCTCCGTACCCTTAACCCGGTAAATTTCACGTTAATTTGTTCATTGTAATATTGAATGATTCGGCGTATCATTAACTCAGCATTCAGCGTAGCATTAACATCCTTGAGTTTTAATATTTGAGACTACTTATTCTTGCATAATTCCTAATTTAACTAGTCCATTCAAATTCTTCTGCATACACTTTACCTGTTCTGTCGTGGTTTAGAGTAGAGAATGAGTAATGTTAGCCCAAGTAAACTGTAATAAGGTAAACTCGTTCGTTTCTCGGAAGATTATGTCCAGTACGTGAGTATTTATTTCCCTACTACAACTAAAGGTACGTAGAATAGCATGGAGATTATTCTGAATCTTGGAAAGTGGATTATGGTATTCTGGAGGGAGTAGAGATGAGATCCAACGGATCACGTCATTCTTATTACTGAAGCATTCCCAGGCTACGTTTCCTGTTTAAGTAGTACCACCGTCGCTTGAAGGTTGGTCTATCCTAAGTCCAGTTTTTTCATACAAAAATCCTGTAACAAACTTCAAAGATAACTAAATCTTAACTGAAGTTGGTGACCATTTTTTAGAGCCTGAATGTATGTGACAGACTAACAGCATATACCAGCGGAAAACACATGTATATGAGTGGAGTGGAGAGGCAGAAAACACATTGTTATCGGATAATGGCTGATGAGTCAAGCCAAATCTCTCCTTTGAAGGAAGTGAGAGATACTCCTCCCATCGACATGTGAAAATATTTCTTTTGCGGCTGTAATAATTCGATTAATCGGGAACCCCGATATAATTAACTCAACGTCGTATAGTTCCTTGTGCAGGGCCGTACCACTGGTCCGGTTGGTCAGGTTTCAACCTGACCACTTTTGGCACCACTTGGTCAGTTTGGACAGGTTTACCTGACCACTTGGTCCTGTTGGTACTGTATCCAGCCCGGTCTAACCGGACCACTTTTAATTGGTGGCTACGGCCCTGTTGTGACTAGCTGTACATAACTGGCATTTAGCACCGCCTGCACCAGTTAGAATGCCTGACATTTCCCATCAAACATTGTGCGGATTACCTTCACTTTGACAAGCCCTTGTTCTAGTTCAAGTTCTTTATCTTCTATGTCAGTTGTTTCCATGTTAATGTACAAATCCATGAGGAATCTGACGTTTTCTTCATTTTCCTTCATGCAACTAATGCAATGGTCCGGATTTGAAAATGTGAGTTTGGTAGTGTTCTGCCAAATTTGACAATCAGAAGAGTCCTTGATTGATAAGAGTTTGAAGGCATATATTATAAAAAATTTGTATTGAAATTTACACTCTCTTGAAGTTGGTTGTAAATTTGGTGGGATCCAGAACCATCTAAATCATCTGCGATTTTTAGAGTGAGAGGGAAATGGGTTTCATTCACCTGGGAAAGAGTCAAGAGTAATCTTGACAAGGTTTTGATTAAAATCTTTCGATATGGAATTCGAATACCTATGGTCACCGGACTATCATTTCGAATCAATTCTAATTCGTTATTGAGTGTAATTTCAGATCGATATTGAGTTATATCTTTGTACGATGGAAAAATAATTTTTCGGATTTCAAAGTTCTTTTAAGATCAAGGTATTTTCGCTTTCCAATTCTAATTTGTCCTTAAGGAATGTTGATTTATCAATATGGGTTTGCGTTTGTTTGCAGTTCCAAATGACCCTGTAGAAATAATTTATTTGCAATAAGACGAGGTTTTTAGGTCATGTGTCAAATTTGATACAAGCTGCAATCCGTAAGAAGAGATAGTCTTGTTTCCACCTCTTCTTTTACAGCAAGAGTTTCAATGAGATTTAATAAAGATGCTAATCTCGTTTTCAATGCTTTAGTCGTCAATTGGGATAGAGGTTTCTTATCTCAATGGATAAATCAGCTTAAAAATTAATTCTATCTTCGGAAAGCCTCCTTTTCGGAGGACAATTGATCTCCTAGAAATGAAATAGCAACTCTTCCCAGGATTATAAATCGCTATTTTTTGGGAAATCTGCCTGTTTGATTTAAGCTCGCCAAACTTCCGGTGTATACAATGGAATTCACTTTCTGGAATTTGGAAATACGTGAGAAATTCATCAGTTGCCGCTCTAATTGATGGTTGAGAGCAGAGTAAGTTGAAAGCTTCTTGTTGTTCATTGTATTCGCTAATAATATATAAATACAGTGGAACTCGCTTAGTACGTACTCGGCTTAAGACGTACTCTCGGATATTACGTACTGTTCTCTAATAACCGATCTTTCCTCCTATCTGATCCATTATAAATGATTCGGTTAATACGTACTCGGATAAGACGTACCTCGGATAAGACGTACCAATTTATATTCCCAATTAAATAAAATGTATGCATTTTAATTCGGTTAGTACGTACTCTAGAAAACTATCAGCTTAACTCAGGTATTATTTGGTTTAAGTGAGTGGGTGACAACTAAAATACTTTAATCATATCGTTAAGTAGGTATGTTATATACTTGTATACCATACATCGATTAACATCATTGAACAAGTCATTATTTCGACTTGTGTATTATGTATACGGATAAGACGTACCTCGGTTCTATGTACTTTTTCTTGTCTCCCAAGGTGGTACGTCTTAACCGAGTTCTACTGTATATCAATTTTATAATAAACATCAAAACTGCTATATTTATAAAATATTTAGTGACTAGGTTAGACATTGATAGAGGACCTCCGTCGCGGATTTTCGCGTCCTTTAAAAATATCTTAAATTCAAGCTAGTGTCGTTAGCTTCAATTTAAAAACTTAATGTCATTTGCCCACGAATGCCCACGAAATATTTCAACACTCTATCTGCAGAATAAGATTTGTCCGAACGCCGTAAAATCCATTGATATAATTTTTTTTAATCAAAAAAATCTACCTAATATCAAGGCTTCTAGAATTGAAATAGATTGTATTGACCCTATACTGTAATTTAAATACCTGAGTTTACTTTCAATCACTAGTTTGAATAAAGTATTTTAACATTATATCCTGTGATTATTACAAATATCGAAAGATATTTATGGAACTCGTTCAATTGACATTTCATCAGGACATCACTACTGAAATATTAGATGGGATTTAGATCCACAAATTTGGTTACCTAGGTTTTAGAGTATAAGGAATTCAATTATGACAATATTACTGAGATCCGAGGATATAAATAAAATGCTCTACTTCCACCTATTTTCCCACTGTGCTGATAATGCATCTCATATCGCTTCCGCAGAACGTCATCTCCAACAAATTAATGGTAATATGCATGAAACCAAATCCGATGACGAACTGATTCCTTATCAAGAGGTTTCTAGACTCCAATAAATTATTTGCCAACTTCAAAACAGTCTTGTCCCGAAAAATAGGCGGAGATATAACGTAGTAACCCAAATTTTATCTCTAAAAAACATCTCATTTCACCTGTAGTAGATGTGTAGTAGAGATGCACCGGATCCGGCCGGATTTCCCCATTTGTGGTGGATCCGGGATCCAGCCGGATCCGAGATGAGGTTACCGGATCCACCGGATCCGAATCTGTATGCGTATCAACTATTTAATTGATTCTATTAATCAATAAGTAACCTCTAATTACTTACAAAAAATATTCAATAGTGACATACTCTACGCCAATTCAAATTAATTATAATTTTATGAAGTAATAGGAGACATAAACTATTTAAATATCTTTGATTGACAGATTGAGGAAAATATGGATAAGAAACATCGAACTCAAGTTTGATCTGGATTGCTTAAAAAATGTATTATTTTGAATAGACAATTACTTACAGTGGAACTCGCTTAGTTACTACTCGGCTTAAGTCTTAAGAAGTACTCTCGGATAATACGCACTATTCTCTAATATCGATTTTCTCCCCTATCAAATGCATTATAAATAATTCGGTTAATACCTAATCGGATAAGAAGTTACTCGGATAAGACCAACCGATTTTATTCTCTAGTAAAATATATCTATTATATTTCGGTTGGTACGTACTTAAAAACTGTCAACTGGACTCAGTTAGTATTTTGATTAAGTGTGTACGTGACAACTATAATACTTTAATCTTATCGTAAGATATATTAGAATTTTGTATTCCCTACATCGTGTTCATATCATCCAACAAGTCCGTATTAGCTGATGGAATATGCAAAAGCGGATCCGTTTCCGGCCGGATCTGTACATCCAGGATCCGGCAAGATCTGGATCCGGTGCATCTCTAACCTGTATCATACTAGTATCTTCAGAGTATGTCCTGTTTATCTCTTCCGCACCCCAATACATTACAAAAGTTGTATTCATCCTTTGGTGTTGAAAACGAGTTCTTTACATTCCTTAAACAAGCCACACAATATTTCTCTCTGGAACAAAGACATGTCATTTTTCAAATGGATGAGATTCATGTCAAATCCGATATTTCATATAAAGTGGGTAAAATACTTTGTTCTAACCTTGATCCAGATAATCCTGCAAAGACTATTTTCGCGATTATGGTCTCCAGCTTGTATAAGAAATCGTCTTCTATTGTTCGTCTTTTGCCATGTGCTTCTGTACCAGCTGAAAATATATTCGAGACTATCAAATCTTGTATTCGTGATGTCGAAGAATGTGGCATATTCGTTCAAATCATATCTACCGACAACTATCCTCTTAATGTCAAACTTTTTAAATTGTTTTCCCCTATTGGCAAACTGGATGCAAAAGTACCACATCCTTGTGATATCAATAGAAATCTTTTCCTCACGTTTGACTTTGTACATATTCTTAAAAGTGTTCGAAATAAATGGTTAAATCAGCAATCTGATGGTAAACTGTTTTCTTATCCGGATTTGAATTGTATTTCTATTGACCAGTGTACCTATCGATTAAAAATATGTCATGCTTCTTTCCGTGACATCCGTATGCTATATAACTCCGAGAGAGATAGTTTGGCAAAACTCGCTCCGCGTTTGACAGCTAAATCTTGTTATCCATCCAGCTTGAATGTCAGAATGTTAAGTTGGTTTTGAAAGTAGTTTATGAATCCACCATTGCTGGTTTAACCATACAGAATGAACAACGATCTCCAGCATTTAAATCCAACACTTCTGACTTTGTTGGCATTCTCTCATCTCTTTGGAAAATCTTCAACGTCAACATGCCCTATAAACATGTTCGTTTGAATGATCCTGTGTCTAAACCTCTAACATTTAATGATGAGCGATTTATCTTTCTGACACGAATTGTTTATTGATTAAATGCTTGGCAGTCACTGCCCGAGAAAGGTGGTAAATTGAGCAAACCAGGAACTTCGTAAATCGCAATACAGGACTTACAAATAACTTTAACGATGGATAAGGACTAGATGGCATTATCCATTAATAAATAGACTTTTGAACAGGGGAGAATACCAATAATTCAGTTAATTCAACAAAAATAGGCGCAAACACACTAGCATTGATAAAATAGATTCACTAATTATGACTGAAATTTCTTTATTTTCGTGGTATCTTCAACATTTGATGTTCTTTTAGAAGATTTGAGTATCTTCAGTGAATTTAAATTTCGAACTTTGTTTGCCAGAATGCAATTAGCAACCGTTAGAAGTATTTTTTGTATATCCCATCTGACCCTATGACAATTGTCGCACTCTGTCCTCCAAAATTCTGTCAAGGAGCATGTGTTTTCAATTTCCGAATAGAGAGCGAAACCAGAATTCTACGTAGGGATGACGAAATGAATTTATTGAGCAGCATTGATTGTTCTTCAATCGCAGTATAAATCTTCCAAAGAAGAATACTTGCCTCGAGAACTTCAATTGCTGGATACTTCTTGATCTTCTAACTGGATAAAGTTGAGTTGAGTTAAACTAGAAAAACAATCTCCACATTTATATTTTAATTTACTGTGGGTAGAATGAACGGCATATCCAGCTATAAATGACAACGCTTGAAGAACAGTTTCACTCACTTGTGGAAGTGGATTAGAGTTGTCCAGAATCGAAGAAAAATCTTCTAAAGGAGTACTTTGAACTGATTCTTAATTCAAAGTAGTAAACGTGTTTAGAAATTATTTAAGTGATAGTTGATCTGGATTTACCTTCTGAAATAACTTTAAAATTGAGGAAAGTTTGAGTCTTCGTTCACTTTCAAGAATTTGGACAACTGATATATTATATTGGCTACCTGACATTTGTCGAACACGCCAAAATGGTGTTCAAGTGGATCGTTCTGAAGACGGGAGGAGAGAGTATAAGTGAAACCGCATGTATCGCTTGTGAGATAGTTAACTATTTGAGGTAGTGCTAAACAAGAATGTCTAAAGCTTGAGAATGTTTGTGGCGTTAACTTTCCAACCTTGCCAGGAAGGAGTTTCCATATGTCCAGCCACTGAACAACTTTATCAAGAAATGAGAAACGTCCATCATTATTACTAAACATTAATTAATTCTGATTAATTTAGCTTGTCACATGCGACATGTCTAACACATGTGCTGTTTTTGGGTGCAAGACGAATTACAGACGCCACCTAGTGGTAGTTTTTAAACTTCCTAAAGGTCCACCTGATATAATCCACGCTTGGATTAGAGCCCTCCATAGAGAGAAAACAGTTGATATTTATCTGCATTCACCACTTTAAAGAAGATGACCTAATAAGAATCGACAATTTACAAGCTAATGCCACTTACAGTGAAAGACCTACTATCGTCCTAATGCAGTACCTGTAATTTTCCAAGATTGCCCATCTCTTTTCACCTCAACTACTGAGACATCTAGAAGCTATAGCAGAGAATCAAAGGAGGAGGAAATTTTATCATGCCAATGTCATTTTTATTGACCCTGCGCTTATTCGGGAAAATACGGTATGTTTAATTAAAGACCTTCAATTAATATGGTAGTAAATAATTATTATGAGAATACATTAATAAATATGACGTTTAATAGTCTTTTATCTGTTTTCGTAATTCGAGACAGTATTAAAGATTCTCTCAATCTCGTCTCGTTACTTATTGAAATGCTAGAAATTTCCCATTTAACTTCATTTGCCTCTTGCAATGACTGCTCTCTCTGCACCAATAAGTTTCTGGAACATGTTCGTATGCGTAATATCCAGGAACGGACGGACCAACAAGGCGGTTGAAGGATTGCATAATGCCTCTAAATCGGGGTATTGTCCCCGCCCGTGTATTCTAAAACTTTTGAGTCATTTGGGTACTGTGGTGTCCTTCTACTTTATCCTGGAGTAGTGTTTGCAATCCCGGGGCATATTTTCCAATCCCGGGATTCGGGATTGACCCGATACTCAATCCCGGGATCCCTGGATTAAACATTTCACGTAATATAGTATGGAAAAGCTAGTATAATCAGTGGTGTTTTGCCAAAGAAAGAAGTGGGGGCGCGCTCCCATTTCAAATTTAGCATTTTCTTAGAAAACATAGGTGAAAACGGCCCCAAATAATGAAGTTGGGGCCATTTACATGCCATAGGTTCATGCTAAAGCCAAAATCTAGGAACTTTGATCATAATCTGTCTACACTGCTCAAATTTCACGAATATACTATTATAGGATGATCGGAAATTTAGAAATTTTAACTTGATGTTACATTCTATAGATAACTGATAGGAAGGAGCGACCCCCCTGGGATATAAGCACCCCCCCTAGCGAAATAAGTGGGGGGGTGCGCCCTCCCCTCCCCCCTCCCCGAAAACATCACTGAGTATAATGAAATAAACTTTTGAGTACCATAACTTAATAGATCTAAATGTTACTTTGATGCTGCATAATGAGTGTAATAGTGATAAAAGTGTAAATAATGAAAGAGAATAATTAGTAGTAAACACCTGGAATCATATATGATAAATCTTGTTGAGCATCGTGTTTAAATTCACACATCTAATTATTAAATCAAAGGATTTGCATTAATGGAAAGTGGTTAGCACCTAACAACAACAAATTGATCAGGATTCCTAGTACTTTGTTGAATCCCGGGATTGGTCTCGAATCCCGGGAGAAAATGTATAGGAACCCCGGGATTGTAAACCCTATCCTGGAGTCTAATAATGAAGAATCGCAGTCAACAATGTTACCAAGACTTGTTAAGTGCATGATTAGATGCGTGTTAATTTACAATCTAGTTTATAAATATTGTTTGTTCCCTGCATTGTTTTCATATCCATTTTTGCACATTAATTATTTGTTATTACTGTGCCGACTATACTATAGTATAGTGGCCCAGTTCTAATCTTAGTGCCTTGGGTATTATTTTCCTTCCGTATCCTCTCCACAGAACAGAGTTTTATTAACTAAGATCCCAAATTTCCAGGATATGTGTCGATCGATCGATCGATATATATTTATATATATATATATCACAGTGGGCCAGGAGATGGAATTAGTCAAAATATTGATAAGTGATTTTATAAGTAATTTTGCTTGTTTCCTTTACTAAATGCTTAGATTAATCTCGAATTCCATTTTAAAGGTAAATATGCATACTAACTAAAGTTACAAGGATTGGAATCTTGTGGTAAATGAACATGCGAAAGTGATGATTATGCAATATTGAAAACTACCATGTTAGGAGTAAGCTTATCCTGCATATCTAGCCAACCAATAGTTATGGTCTCATAATAATTTCGCCAAATACATTACTACATTGTATTTTCAGCGTAATAACTTGACATTTCTTGTTATTTCCGTGAACAGCCAAGTTTATAAATTGGAATAATTTTTTGATGAGAAAATGGTCAGTCCTTTAAATTGAATGTGGCTGCAAACTAAGAGCACCGCTAGGTACCACTTCTAATTCAAGTAATTTACTCTTGTATATTCATTTTGAACAACATATATTATTTATAGCTCCCGGTTCGTAGCGCAACTTGGAAATTATCTTCCCATTCCATAGTCTATATTCGGTTGCTATGATATCTTGATATGCCATAATCTCAAATATATAATAATGTGTTCACATATTAAACGTATTAAATACTTATAAACATCAAATTTATAATACTATAATACATCCAGATTACAAATGGCAACGAATCTTATTCCTCAAACCCGACTTGATCTTGCAGACATCCTTCGCCGCTATGATTCTATCCCAAAAGCTGCTCAAGAGGTCGTTGATATATTGGGATTGGAAGGTGAGCAGTTCAAGTCAGTATGTACTCAACTCTCTAAAGTTAGCGAACAGCTGAAAAAGGACAGGAAGTCTTTAGATAGCTTAAAGGGAGAATGGTGGGATACTCCAATTCCTTGGAGCCCCACAATTAGACCTCGAAAGAAGAGATCTCTGGATAATGAAACTATCCAAATTGATATTTCTCATGAAAGAAGAAAACCGTTGTCCGAGTTAACTGTAAAAGCTCTACGCACACGATCGCTTCCCATTGAATTTAATCAATGTTATAGCAACCAAAGAAACTGACATGAAAACAATAGCTAGTTATGCACTGCAACTGGTGTCAAACGACGTTAATGATAAGAAGATCCCAATAGTCTGTAAGGAAATCATTCGTTCAGGTACTTTCTCCAAACCCTTGTCACAAATGCCTTTCTCTAAGTCTGTATTTCTTGATCACCTTCAAATTGGCGAGCGAAAATACAATGAGCTTCGTCGACTTTGTAAAACCGAAATTTTATCTTTCATACTTTCAATGACATTTCTGAATATCGACGAGTTGTACTAAGTAATGAACTAAAATTCATATCAATTTCTGGTGATGAACATAGTATTGGGATTGCGATCTCATACAAAGTATTATTACATGACACTATCACACGTTTGTTGGAATCTATTGATGAAAGCGAATTCGTTTATCCATTAACAGTTAAGATATCAGATGGACTGGATGGATCTGGAAGTCATAAGATTTATAACCAACAACATGGGAGTACAAATTTCGACACCAAAAACTACATCCTCATGCATTTAATCTTTTGTCATTAAAAGACTTCTCTGGCAAATTATTGTGGGAGAACGAAACTGCTAATTCCCAATTTGGAGTAAGGCCTGTTTCACTGATTTGCCTGAAGAAGAATGAAAAGAATGTAAAGTTCATTCTAGATACAATCATTAATCCAGAAGTTTCAATGATTGAAAAGGATGGAATATCTCTCCCTAATGGCCAGGTCATCATCCAAATCATGCGAACAATGCTCGATGGTAAGATGTCAGCAATCTTATCAGGTGCAGTTGGGGCCAGTTGTCAGCTCTGTACTACACATTTCGATGAATTAAAAGATTTAACTCTCATCCGTGCTGGCTATCCAATAAACAGGTTAATTTAAGATGCTAAGCTCATCTTCGAAACAGTCGATAAGGAAGAATTTCTCTCTTTACATTCTAATGAAAGGTTTGGGTTGACTCATGAGCCAATCTCAAACATTGATATCGTATCCGCATCCTCCCTACACTCATACACTTGTGTATTTCGATGGTTCATGCAGGTGATCTACAATTTACAATCTGGAACTCACAAATGGGCTCCAACATCCAAACGTATTCAAGATTCAATGAAATTTGTACGTGAATTTTTATACGAAAAAATTGGAATGAGGATTGATCAAGTACCAGTGCTGGAGTAACAACATCAACTGGTAATATGGCTAGATCATGTTTTATGGGGAAGAAAATTTCATTTAATGGATATTAACTTTGATTCCATTCGAATTTAGAGAGCCAATCAAAATAATACATCTCAACGTTTCTGTTATTCTACGAATCTTCAACTGTGGTCAGGCAATTGACACAGATAAACTGGACAAGGTATGTAAATACACCTATGAATTCATTGTTCTCGAACTCCCATGGGTAAATATCACTCCTTCTCTTCATAAAGTCTTAGCGCATAGTGCGGAGCTCATCCATAGCTGCAATTGTGGATATGGTATGAAGCAATACTCTGAAGAGGCTCTAGAAACTTGTAATAAATTAATAAGAAATTATCGAGAAAATCTTTCAAGAAAATGCTCTTTCAATTCATACGTTAGAGATATCTTTGTGCGCCTTATGAGCGAAAGTGACCCAATTTTATTACAATTTCGCAAAGTTCCACAGTGTAAATATTGTGGGCTATCAATCATTATTGTCGATTTACATGCAAAAATCATAAACAGAACACAACAGAACAGAATTTATTATTAGAATATTTATTATGTGACATTAATGATTAATTATTAAACTACCACAATGAATTCATAAATTCAAAAAATTATTATTGAACCATAATTTGAATAGAAGTGGTCACACAATAAATCCTATTATACCAATGATTCCTAGAGGTCGATAACCTATACTACCATAATACATTATATATCGCTAAAATTAAAATTTATACCTACTTCTCGCAAATTGCCATTCTGGCCCACTGTGACGTGTCTCATGGGTTGGGGTCACGATTTTTGATTACATTTTTAAACCTGTTTAATGTTAGAAAAGGAACAATAAATGGTGCCCGAATTTTTAATTTATTTGCATTCGATATAGAATTAAATTCTACACCTTTTCACAGTGCACGATTTTTCAAATTGGGCTTCGTTTGTGCCACAATTGAGTTGCAAATTTCCTTTGTTTATTAACACTTCAGTTCAATTGAAAGTGTTACATATATCTAATTCTATTGTTTCGACTCGTGATTATAATATTGATTCAACTTGTGAGATCGAGTAGGCTTCTATCTTCAAATTGACAAAACAGATTCTACATTCCATAACAACGACAGATTATGTGAGTATATTTATTTCTGCTTAGAATACTCTTGCACTGTCTGTACTGATGTAATTAATTATAATTAATTCAGTCTGTATTTGACTTGTTTATAAGGTTCCAATTTGTTTATTAGGGGTCATCGAGTGTGCGGAATTGAAATTTGACAGCCAAATTAAAATAATTTATTATTTATGACAAATAATTTAACTTAATAAATTTAAGTTGACATTGAAATTGGTGTTAAATTAAAATAATTATTTATACAAATTAATTAAATATCATTAATCTCGCAAATTATAGAAGATAGAAACAAATTTGAAATTTATCAATTGATCCTTATGCCACGTAATACCTCTACAAAAGGGTTTTGACACCTTGAGGTGATGTGACATCGTCAAAAAAATGTGTTTTTACAATTTTGTGAATTATATATTTCGAATGGGTTGGTAGTAGTTGCGTGAACTCCCAGAACGCACATAAAAAAAGCTGACTCATCACCTATTACATTCTACTGAGACTTGAATATCTCTGAAATGACGTGAGCTAAAACGAAACTTCCACCACTCTAAGGGTAGTTGCCTTCCAAAACACCTTTCTGAAATTGTTTAACACATTCATAGTGATGATGACATGGCGAAAAATTCAGAATTGCAGCAGTGCCGACAGAATTTTCCTTTGGAGGAATTATCAATTAACCAACCAACAAAATATAGTGCCTCCAAAGGAACATGCGTCGGAAAAGCTGCAATTTTTGATTTTATTACTGTGCCAACTACACTATAGTATAGTGGCCCAGTATTGAAATCACTGCCTTTATTCATATATATATATATTTCTCCGTAGACGGTGCCCTGGCCAGAGCTTTATGCCATGTGCTGAAACATGGCATGTAGGTGCGATGGAACCGTCTAATTTGCACCTGTGGTTACGATTTTTGATTAACAAATTTTGGACACATCTTTAACACCTTTCAAAATTTGTCTTGTCCATAATTAGAAAAATGTTTTGCTAAACCCCAAATTTTTATTTCACTTTTAAATTTATCATAAAATTCTGCGTCTGATGGAAAAAGAAAAAATTAATAATGGGTTTAATTTCTGCCATAAATTGGGGTTGAAATTTATTTGTTTACTCACACTTCGATTTCAGTAAAACTGTTAATTATAATTCCATTGTTTCAACTTGTAATAATTATATTGATTTAACTTGTTAAATCTTACTCTATTGTTTCAACTTGTAATAATTATATTAATTTAACTTATAAATTCCAGCTGGCTTCTATTTAATTGAAGTATACTACACAATGGATTAAATAAAATAAAATAGTTTATTGAATTCGTTGACTTTACTCAACTCACCGTGGATAACATTGCTAAAATAAATAACTAATAATATAATTTATTTTCAATACATAATGAAGGAATGGCATTAAACTCATGATGGTTTATGATAGAAACAAACTTCAAATTTATCTACCTTTCCTTGTGACTCGGACCAATTAACAAATGGTTCATGACACCTTGAGGCGTTGATGACTTGTCGAAAAAAAATCCAAAATTGCAGCCTGGGCCGACAGCATGTTCCTTTGGAGGCACTATCAATAAACAACCAACAAAATATAGTGCCACCAAAAGAACATGCGTCGGCACAGGCTGCAATTTGGGATTTTATATTTTTTCTCCGTAGACGATGCCCTGGCCAGAGCTTTATAGTTGTTGGGCTGAAACTTGGCATGTAACTGCGTATGGACCGTCTAATTTACACCTGGGGTTACGATTTTTGATTAAGACGTTTTGGACACATTTTTAACACCTTTCAAATTTTGTCTGGTCCATAACTCAAAAAATATTATACTAAAGCCACGATTTTTATTTCACCATTGGATTCATCTTAAAATTCTGCGTCTGATGGGATAAGCCAAATTTTTGTAATGGGTTTAATTAATGCCATAAATGGGGGTTGAAATTTCTTTGTTTACTCACACTTCAATTTCAGTCAAACTGTTAATTATAATTCTATTGTTTCAACTTCTAATAATTATATTGGTTTAACCATAGCCTACTCTATATAAGGCCCGACTACTAACGAACCATGGATGCGTTAGTATATGGCTTGTGTTCAATTATACTAATGTTACTATAGTAGTTAAATATTCCAAGATTTTCCTGTTCTGATGTTGAAATATAGTAAATAATGTCACAAGTAACTGATATATCTTTTAATAACATTCTTTATCAACTATATAATAAACAATCCATACAAAGACAATTATAAGAATACTGACAAAAAATCAGAAAGTAGTTGAAACATTTCTTAGACTGTCACTATACTGCCGTATTCTAAACTAACACATAAAATTAAATAAAAAATAGAGATTAACATAAATAATGGTTACTACAAATTGAGGTAATCTTTTTAAACAGGAAGAATTATTGGTTAAACTTTTTCAATTCACGTTTCTCACAAGTTTTAGTAATGACCATATAATTCTAATTCTTGACCTTATTCGCAATGAAACAGTTAGCCGCAACAAATACAAGTTTCCGTAGAATATTATGTTTAATTAAGAATCCTACATTTAGGACAACTAGATATCCACACATCAGAATCACAACTATCCTCTGTATAAATTATAGCAAGCTCAATCAAGATATTCCTAGCTGGCTCATCAACAAGTATTGTCATTAACTGACGATCATTTTCGATAGCAGAAAATAACTTCCACAGAGTAAGAATAGACTCGAAGACAGGCTCAGAAGGATATTTAAGAGAACCACGGTCGGTTAACTCTAAAAGTTTAAAATCTGATTGAGAGAGACCATCGGTGAGTAATGTCTTATCAATTGTTAGAAAATTCAAACAAATATCACAGTTTTGAGACCGTTTAAGGTATTGATGCGTGGAATAACCAGCAATAAAGGCTAGAGATTGGATAACTTGATTACTACAATGTATGGTTGAGAGATCGGGAATGCCATTTAAGAATGGCTCCAAGCAGAACTGATCGTTGTTATTATCGCTTGGAGATTAAAATGAATGGATAAAGGTGTGAATTGATTGTTGGCTAGATAGATGTTGGCTTGAGAACATACTTAAGATACTAGAAACCTTAATCCGGCGTTCAGTCTCAAGAATTTGCAGGTAGAAATATAATAATTAGAGCCAGACATCATTCGGTAAAGTCCAAAGTGATGTTCTAATGAATCTGTTCGTAAAAATGAAGTCAATAAGTAATCAAAACCACAACAGCCAGTTAGATAGTTAGCAATCTCCTGTAAAGCAATACACGCATGCCTAAAGCTAGTAAAAGTCTGTTTGGTTAATTTCCCAACTTGGGGGCCAAAGCCTGCCAAGCATCCAACCAAAAGACAATTTTAGTTAGAAAAGCAAATCGATCGTCATTATAAGTCAAAAGTCTACATAAAACATCGTTCAAACAGATGTCCTTATATGGTGTATTTACATTAAATATTTTCCAGACACTAAGAATAATGCTCACAAATTCTGATGTACAATTACAGTTAATCCAGCACATGTCAGTTCGTTGATGACCTTTAAAACTAATTTCACATTTTGACGTTCAAAGCTTGAAGGATGACATAATTTGACCGTCAAATGAGGGCTAGTTTAGCTAAACTCTCGCGCTCAGAATTATAAAGAAGTAGTACATCCTCAAAAGATGCTGAACAAAGTGAAAGTGGAAAACTATAACAATCAACTTTAAAATTTCCTAGGTCGGGGAATTCAAACGTTTTGTTATAATTTTTCTGATTAAGCCAGTTCATAGCATTCTAATATACTAAGGCAATGGCACTCATTATTATTTTTGGACCATGGATTGGTTAAACGAGTTAAGTATCTAATTCACTCTATTCAAGATATACTATACTAAACGGCCCGCCAGTAAGACAGTAACATTGTTGATGCATTTATTTAATTCTTCTGGTACCTTCTTCTTCATATTTAATTAAAATCCATAAAAGTCGTTATAGATAGTGAAGATTTGAACAATATCTCATGAATAATTAATTCATAATAATAACAAATTAAGACATTAAAACTATCAAAACAAAAGCAAAACTATCTGTACTTTATATCTTCGTAGAGGAAAGTCTCTCCTGTAAGTATTCTTCAGAAGAATTCGTTTCTTTAATTAAACTTCTGAAATGGATACCTAGAATAAAAGAAAAATTAGTTACTATATTTTTTAAGCTTCGAATTGTCGGACTTCACCACCATGTTATTATAATTCTTAACTTTTTTTGAGAGAATACAATTAGATACAGTTAATTTAATCTTCTTTAATATATCCCACCGCCAGACTTTGCAATCACAACATTCTCTCCATTTATTAATAAGCTCATCTTCAATAAACTTCATGCTTATTTGTATTAAAATAGTACGACAAGGACCAACAAAAAATATATTACTGAGTAATTCAGAGCTATCAATTTTCATAAAAGTTTCGTAAACAATATTAACACAATCGATAACTGCAATAGATGGATATTTAAGAGAACCCCTGTCTAATAATTCAATGAGAATAAATTGAGATTCCATATAATTTACTACTTCCATTTGTTTCTCAGTAGTTAAGAAATTATGACAATTAACACACGAGTTAGATTTTTTAAGGTATGAAAACACGGCATACCCAGCAACATAAGCAAGGCATTCAACCTTGGATGAATTAATTTGAGGTTTAGGAATTAATTCAAGTGTTTCAACAAATAATTGAAAATCAAAATAAGAATCTGAACTCTCCCCACAAACATATTCCGCAAATTTTTTAATATAATTATCCAATGTTAAAGGCTTGACAAATTCATCAGATTTTAATTTAGCTGAAAACAATTTCAGAATATTAGAAAGTTGGAGTCTTCTTTCACTTTCTAATATTTGACAGTAGGTAATATGGTAGTGAGCTCCAGACATTTGTCTATATAATCCGAAGTGGTGTTCTAAGGGGTTGTTTGAATTCTAGTGATAGTACATATTTGAAATTGCATTCACAAGTAAGTCGATCAACTAGGAAAGGTAGTGCCATACAGGTGTGCCTAAAACTCTTAAACGTTTGTGGTGTCAGTTTACCATATCTACATGGTAGAATTTTCCAACAATTCAACCATGCAACCACTTTTCGAATAAAGCTCAATCGAGAATCGTTTTGACATAATGGAGCTGAGTAGTCATTTTTAAAGCGGATATCTTTTCCAACCCAACTAACATCAAATACATCCCAAATATGACTAATTAATTTCAAAAATGCAACTGTTTGATTATTTTCTACAATTTCCTTCTCAATTTTGAAAGTTAGCAGCCTATTGTATGTAGAATCGTGAAATATCTTGAGTGCCAAGTTTACATTTTGCCTTTCTAAATTGGATGGCCAACATGACTTTGAAGATAATTTAGGTGCCCTCTTCAAAATATTGTACACGTCTGATTTGAATAAAGTTCGTATGTCATCAAAAGAAGCTGTACATACTTGTGGATAGAGCGACGGGTGTTTACAATGATTAACGGTGATATTTTTGATTTGAATGGACACACAGAGGCTATTAGATGGATCACGTTGTTTGAATAGCCTTCAAAGCAATCTTCAAACATGGGAAAAACAAATGTCTTGTCATGATCGTGCAAATTTAGCCAATTATTAAAAATTGATTTTATTATATGTGTCAGGTAGAGACCTACAGCGTAGTTACACCTTAGAGTGTAAATACATAACCAGTATAGAGTAGGCATTAGTTATCTATATCTAGCAGTAGGATTAGTTGTAATTAGCTTTACCTCAAGTTATAATTTATTAAACTCAAGCTTGCTACTATTGCATCAGTTAGTTTCCTTACACAATTATAACTTGGTAATTCACATATGGCAGAAAGGATGAGCGTTCCAGAACTACGCAAGGACGAACGTATTGAAAAGTGGAAGCCGCTGTTCGACGCAGCCACAGCAGGTGTCCGAGCGACAGAAGGGGGAGGGAAGAGGGCCTTACAGATGTTACCCGCACACATATGCAGATCCTTGGCTGAGAGAGAATTAGTTGTGGAGGTAGTGGCGGAACAGTTAGAGACGGGAGACATTGAGGCGGCTTTTCAGGTGTTGATCCAAAACTTAGACCCACCACCAGACCCTCATCGAGCTCTACAAACCTTGTGTAGGACAGACTGGGCACAAGGTGAAGAAATAGACGTATTTTTCTATCGGCTAAAGAACGCAGGGAATGAAGCTAAGGCCCCAATGCACATGATTTGCAGCGTATTAGTGGGACAGTTACCGGAACCCGTACAACCCGCTATTAAAGAGTGGCTCAAGAAGGATGAAAATACAGAGCTGACCATCACCAAGAGTAGGGAGTTTATTTGGCAGGTTAAAGTGGTGCTGGCAGAGAAGGGCTACAAAAACGACACAGGTTATCGCGATATGGGGCGGATCGCTCTGATGAGAGAACAAGAAGATAACCCCGGGGACGAAGGAAAGGAAACAACAAAGGGGTATCACACCAAAGATTCCCCAAGAGAGGATATCTTGAAGGTACACCAATATCCGCGTAAAAGTTATGACCACCGTAGAGATTACAGTGGAACCACCAAAAGAGATTCCAGGAGCACAACCTCAGGTCCAAAGCCTCGTTGTTTCATTTGCGGATCAGACAGACACCTTATAGCGCGGTGCCCCAGCAAGCGTTGCCCCCGATGTGGTGAGCGAGGTCATGATATCTACCAATGCAAGAGCCGCAAGGAAGACGTCCTAGTTGCAACGGGTGAGGGGAAGGATTATCCAGAAGCGGCGGTAGTGGTACAAGTCCAATTCAGCGGTAAACCGATTGAGGTTATGCTGGATACTGAGGCCCAACCTTCGGTCATCGATAAGGGTACGGTGGAGAGATTGAAGTTAGCGTACCAAACAAAGAATAGCAGAGTATACGGAGTTGGGAGGTTACCGATACATGTATGCGGTACGATGCAAGTGGAGATAGACATCGGAGGTAGCAGGATTATAAACCATCAGGTGGATATCCTGGATACCAGTACGGAAACTGTCATCCTAGGGAGAAATTTTCTGGCTCACTTTAGCGAAGTCTGCTTCGACGTTAAGGGTTTCAGGATTAAGCTAGATGAGCAGTGGTTGGAGACGCGGACGCTACTACAGGGAGGAAAAGCCTGGGCGCGTGCGGAAGTGGTACAAATAGAATCCCCAGGCGAGCAAGATCAGGTTTTCGATATAGATCCGGAGCTATCTCACGATCAACGAATGGCAACGTGGGCTATACTGAGGAAACACAAAACCGTTTTCGCAGTTAACCCCAAGTCCCCTACAGAGGTGCACGGAGTTGAACACCGGATAACCCTCGTAGACCATCGTCCAATCAAATACCGCCCATTAAGAGTCTCTCCCCATACTGAGTCTGAAGTATCTAGACAGATGGAAGAAATGCTTTCGAATGGGAATATCAAACCGTCTGAGTCCCCATGGGGGAGTAGAATTATACTAGTGCGCAAGAAGGACGGAACTCAAAGGTTCGCGGTAGACTATCGCAGTATGAATTCGGCCACGAAGAAGGACGCGTACCCGATGCCGGACTCAAAAGATATATTTGATCGTCTGGAGGGCAGCAGTATTTTCTCTACCCTTGACTGTGCATCAGCCTATTGGAGTATCCCGGTTAGAGAGGAAGATAAGGAACGTACCGCATTCGTATCAACGAGGGGACAATTTGAATTCAACAGGATGCCGTTTGGACTGTGTAACTCACAAGCTACATATCAGAGAGCAGTGGATAATGCCTTGAAGGGAATCTCCAATGCAGAAGCATTCGTAGATGACACGATTGTGCATTCTACCGACTTCGAGGCACATCTAGGACATCTAGACAGTGTTCTCACTGGTTTAGGCAGGGCTGAAATTCAGCTGAGGGTTGGCAAATGTAGGTTTGCGTATAAGGAGGTGGAGTTCCTCGGTCACTTGGTGTCGGAAAAAGGGCGGCGGCCTCTGCCAGCTACACTCTCACGCATAGGATCCTGGCCCCGACCAAATAACAAGAAGGATATTAGGCGGTTTATGGGATTGATCAATTGGTACCGAGAGTATGTCCCCGGAATAGCAGAGCTTGCACAGCCATTACACCGTCTAACAGGGAAAGATATTCCTTGGGAATGGTCGTCAGAGTGCGAAACAAGTTTCTCCCAATTGAAGAGTCGGTTGATACAAGAATCTCGAAATCTCGCATTCCCCAGATGGGATGAACCATTTTATATTGAAACAGACGCTTCAAGTAAAGCCGTAGGGGCAGTTCTATCGCAAAAGGACACAGATGGAAAACGGAGAGCTATAGAGTTCTACTCCGCAGGTCTGAATCCTGCGCAACAGAGGTATTCAGCCGGAGAACTCGAAACATGGGGCATAGTAGCGGCAGTCCGAAAGTGGCGGACATACTTACGGGCTGCTAAGAAGATAGTTGTGATAACTGACCACAATCCACTTACCTGGCTGCGTCAGCAAAGAGATCCCCGTAGCAAGTTCGCTCGTTGGCTCCTCGAGTTGGAATCCTATGACTACGATATTGAGTACAGACGGGGCGTGGATAATGGGGCGGCAGACTTCTTGATCCGACTCCCGGCGCAAAGAGACGAAGCGATAGAGGATGAAGAAGAACATTTGGAGAGGTTTATTTACCTAATCGACGAGATAACATCAGTGCAAGATAGATTGACAGCAGAGCAGCGCAGGGACCCGGATATCCGTAGAGCCATCGAACAGCTTGGTGAGAGGAGTAAGATAACGTCGGGGCCCTACCGGAACCAAGAGGGTATGCGATTGGACAGAGATGGAAGGTTGTGTAGGAAGCAGGCATTGGTAGTGCCCAGAGTGTTGCAAAAGGAAATTACAGGAATGGCTCACAGATTGTCACATGCAGGAGCTCGGAGGAGTTTGAATTACATAAGAGAACGATTCTTTTGGATTCGGATGAGAAAGACCATCGAGGACTATTGTTTAGCGTGTGGTGTTTGCGCGGAGAGTAAAAGGCGCGCCCAAAAGAGAGAACCTCTTATCCCCATGAAGATAGAAGTGCATCAGCCCAGGTGGGCAATCGCCACGGATATTGCGACCCTCCCTTGGTCTTCAGGGGGCTATCGGTATATGTTAATCATAGTAGACCTGTTTGCTAAATTTATCGAAGCAATCCCCATGTACGATCAGACCGCGGAGTCAGTGAGGGAAGGACTGTTGGTAGGTTGGATCTACAGGCATGGAATACCTAAGATCTTATTGAGCGACCAGGGAAGGAATGTAGACGGCAAGGCAATCCGAGAGCTGTGCACAGAATATGGGATAGACAAGAGACGCTCTTCCCCATACCATCCTGCAGGAGATGGAGAGGTAGAGAGAGCTATCCAAACCTTAAAGCAGGGGATTCGATGCCAGCTAGCTGAACAAGGAGATGACAAGACGGAATGGCCGGCGGGACTGCAGCGGGCAACTTTCGCCCATAATTCGCTGCAAAATGCAAGTACAAAGTACTCCCCCCATGAGTTGATGTACGGTGCTAGGCTCCGCTCTTTAATCGATGTAGCTGCCGAAGTTAAGCCGGCGGGGACCGAAGAGAGCTGGAGAGTAGAGGAGCCTAACTCCGGGGGCGGCACTCCTAGCGAGAAATGGGAACTGGCAAGGTACAACACGGAACAAGCTAAGGAGGCCTACAAAAGCTTCTACGACCGAAAGACTTCTACAACCCGAATGTCATTACAACCAGGAGAGAGGGTATACCTCAGGAACTTCACAAGAGAAGACTGATTGGATCCGGTATATCAGGGGCCGTACATCGTTATAGACTTCAAGTATCCGAATGTAAAAATAGAACGAGAAGGAGGGAAAGCCTCATGGATTCATGTGGATAATTGCAAAGTTATACCCAGGGGGCTAGCCAATCACTTAGTACCAAAAGACAACACACTGGAGACACACGAAGTATACGAACCAGAGATAACGGTATCGGAATACGACCGTAGTGAAGAAACCACAGAAAAAGGGGCTGAAGGAGAAGGGCCTCCGGTAAGGAGATCCACTAGAGATAAGAGGAAACCAAAGAGGTACGAACTCGACTGAATGGAGGGGTACCTGATGTCAGGTAGAGACCTACAGCGTAGTTACACCTTAGAGTGTAAATACATAACCAGTATAGAGTAGGCATTAGTTATCTATATCTAGCAGTAGGATTAGTTGTAATTAGCTTTACCTCAAGTTATAATTTATTAAACTCAAGCTTGCTACTATTGCATCAGTTAGTTTCCTTACATATGGACTATATCAAAAAGTAATATTAGATTTCTGGAGGGATCACATGGATGTTTAACTTTAGGATGCAAAGTTTTTGAGTCATTTGAAAATAATTTAAACAAACTAACATTCAGAGGATAGTTATCAGTACACATCGCTTCAACAAACAAGTTGCAACTTTCAATATCAGAAATAGTATTTCTGACAATTGGGAAAAGGACTTCTGCTGACGAAGAGCCGAGAGGTATCAAACGGACAATGGTTAAATACTTTTTCGCTAAACTGGATACCATTATAGAAAAAACTGTGGTTGGGGGATCTTAAGGATTCTCAATGGATCCAATAATTCTACCCCCTTTGTAGCTAGCAGCACTACGGATGTGCACTTCATCCATTTGAATAATTACATGGCGATCTAGCTGGCTAAAAGTCGTGGCTGTTTCTTTGAGAACGTTAAGGTACTCATTTTCTAAGCCAATGGAATTTTTCATTCTCAATATATTCCTCTCGTGTGGCAAAATTAAACAATCCGAAGATAGAATAAGCCGATAACCAGCAGGCGATATCCCATGAAGTTTTAATGCAAAAACTTGAGTAATAATATTATAGCGGCGACCATTTTTTTCAGTTATTAAATTTCTCAGTTGGTTTATAAGGAAATGGAGTCGAATTTTCATTGAATTGGAGTCTTCCATTCCAAAATCGCTTTCGATATTTTCACTAAGTTCTAATTGATTAATTGCACAGCTGATATCACTAATTGCATGTTCTATATTAGTTTTTACTGTAATACTCTTGATATTAGAACTTTTGGGTAAAGATTCTAAAGAATAACAATTAATATCACTCATATATGATTCAATTTGACGAAGATCATTTATCACCCTTGTCGGCAAAGGAATTAGATGTTTTCCCCTATAAAATGCTTGAGCATTTAAGTCATGGTCAATTATGAGTGTCCGTTCAATGGAAGGTGCGTTATCCAATGTTACAATCTTCAGGAAATATAAAGAATCTGTTCCTGGATTGTAGGTAACCCAATCATTTTTTAGATCGATTAAATCTAACTTAGTTAACAAATCAGCAAATGAATTAACTTGGAACTTAACACCTGTAATATTGTCATCAATCCGGCTCATCCTGAATGCTTCTCGAAGCATGGTCTCATCCTTGTCATCTCTTGACACCATTTTACACTTTTCTGTTCTGTCAGTTAAATAGCTTGGGCAGTTGGGGAAAACACTGGGTATCGCTGTCTTTTTCAGAGTCATCTTGTCTCGGGGCATCTCGATAATCTTTTCTCAATCAAAATACTCAAATGTCCTTACAGTATCTTCATCTTTGAAGTGGTGGATACATACCTAAGATCGAAGTTGGTTGAAATGTATTGTTTTGACAAAGAATGTCCGGGCGGACAGTTTTTGTCAAAACAATATAAATAAATTAAGAATGCATATAAACTACACACCTGTAAGTATTTGTTCTCCTCGTAGTGCTCTCTTGGTCTTGGGATAGCCCTAAACCACTTCTCACGAAGTTCTTTATCTTTCGGAAATGAAAAAGAAGCTGTACGTTGACTTTGGCTCTTGTAATTGGATTTACACCCAGGAACTACGCAGGACATCTTCGTTTCAGTAAGATATCAACAAAAATTTAGAAAATGCGTATAGATAAAGTGAAGTAAAGTCAAGGAAGTAATAAAATAACAATTTAATAATGCCTAAAAATATTATACTAATCGTATCGTGACCAAATACAAACATAATGGGTGTACAGTAAACAAATTGAACATAAATATAACTTGTGGTTGTTTAATAAATTCCCATTCCACTGAATTCAGGTTCAAAGATTTCATTCGATTACATGATTATGGTTTGAATTATTGATGCTAAACAATATACAATATAGAGAGGATATTTCGGAGCCTAAAATTTTTGAATTCAAATGCGTATGAAAATGACTCGTTTAACCAATCCATGGTCCAAAAAAAAAAGATGAGTGCCATTGCCTTAGTATATTAGAATGCTATGGCCAGTTGTTACGAATACTTTTAAGTATGTGTACGAATTCAAAAGTTAGGAAAAGTCTCCTGTCTTCATCATATGGGTGTGGACATTTGGATAACAAGTGACATTTGGATAACAATGAGTGAAATCAAGAATGGAAATTAACTTCAATATTATGGTTTCGTAGCGACCATTTTCCCAGCGACTAAATTTCCCTGCGACCAATTTTTCGCGAGAATTATTCCGCGACCATATTTCCGTCAACGAGGTGATCAGAGTCACGACCGATCATAAGCTGAAAAGCACTGTACTTGGTTGCTCGTTTTTGTGTATATTTGCTGATAGACATGCGGGTTGTAGTCTAAACTTTACAGGGCCACTCTACGTCTTTGTTAAAAATTAATTTTGCAATTTTCCAAGATAAATCGATAAATATATTTCTGAAAATAAGAATAGAAGGGATGAGTTACCTTTTAATGATCTTATTATGAGATTCAACTTATCCGTTAGATTGTGGGTGGTATGTGGTAGTAGATCGATTGTCTATATTCAAATTATCGTGGAATTGCTTGAAATTCTATAGAAAAAAACACTCATAAATATAAGTAATACAACATATTCTACACCAAATCAATATTTAAACTAAAGTAATATATATATGTACTAAATTCATCACATTACTAGTAAATTATTTGCCCTGATCAATCGTAGGGTGTCCTAAAAAAAATCGAATTTTTGAAATGTTTATGGGGGACCCCCTAGGAAGTTTTTATGTGTCATAAAATGATTGTGGAAAAAATTTCATGTTTTTAAGAACTGATTTAGGGGTCCCGGAATGGCTTCGTAAATTATATTTTACACCTGTTTTTTACTATTTCAAATTTAATTTTTTGCTAGAAACTTGCTTTAAAAGGCTAACCTGGGTGTATCGACCACGTAGATTTCAAATTCACTATCAGAAATTTGTTATCTGTACAATTCATATTTAAAAAAATTGTGTATCAATAGAAGGTTTCCTCCATATTACGGTTGTTGTGAATTCAGAAAATTCAGTTCCGAATGTACACAAGATAACAAATTTCCGATGGTAAATCTGAAATCTGCATGGTCGATTCACCCAGGTTAGCCTTTTAAAGCAAGTTTCTAGCAAAAAATTAAATTTGAAATTGTCAAAAAACAGGAGTGAAATATAATTTACGAAGCCATTGCGGGACCCCTAAATCAGTTCATAAAAACCTGAAAAATTTTCCACAATCTTTTATGACACATAGAAACTTCCTAGGGGGTCCCCCATAAACATTTCAAAAATTCGATTTTTTTGGGACACCCTACCAGTGATCATGTATATGATTGATTGCACTCCATATAAGAGATAAATGTCAGTAAGTGCATCAAACACTGATTTAGTTGTTTTAGTAAATAGAGGTCTGGCAGCGATAATTTTGCTTAAGTAACAAGCAACTACAATGATGCGTTTGTACCATAGACTCCTTTGGATAAGGACTAGAACGTCGTGATCTCGGGGTTTTTAACTTGAGTCTGAGGGCTCCAATTATAAAAATTGAAAAAGCATTAGGTTTCCCGTTTACAAATGTGATTTTTGGAATACAGGGGTAACTTTTGGTACCCGTCAACAATTTGAGGTTTTTACTCAAAATTTCTCACACCTCGACAAGTTATGACTTCACTGTCACATTTCGAGAACCCTGAAAAGTCACTTAATCGCACATAATTCGCGCACTCTAAGAGATAAAAATCTGAAAATTCAATTGTACATGCACATTAATGATGCGGACACTTTGGCCACACCGGATGCCAATATGCTTACTCATTATCACATGATGACTTAATCAGTAAAATTTGACACACAATTATGTGCGATTAAGTAACTTTTCAGGGTTCTCGAAATGTGACAATGATGTCATAACTTGTCGAGGTGTGAGAAATTTTGAGTGAAAACCTCAAATTGTTGAGGGGTGCCAAAAGTTACCACTAAATGCCAAAAATCACATTTGGAAACCGGAAACCTAATGCTTTTTCAATTTTTATAATTGGAGCCTCTCAGACTCAAGTTAAAAACCCCGAGATCGCGACGTTCCAGTCCTTATCTAAAGGAGTATATGGTTTATACCCTTGAGAATTTGACGGCAAATCTGTAACTAAGTCGATACCAACGTCAAGCAATCTTTGGAGTTATTATAGGTTGCAATTTCAGTGTTTCTTTGGGCAGACCCGATGCTGTCATCTGAAATACCTTACAACTTTGAATCTAGGTATGCATGGATTCGTAGATATAAAGTTTCATATAAATGCAACGATATTAAATAATTATGTCACAACTTACATATTACGAATGTCTTCTTACATTCCCCTCCATGTATAGTGTTTGGCGATCATTACAGATGTTGTATTTATATCACAGTGCTCTGGGTCATGATTGAAACGCAGGATATTATCTACTTTGTTTGAAGGATGATAGATGAGAATTGTTCCATTTTGCTTGTTGACCTAACATATTAGGAGTAAAAAATGATATATTGATCGAATTAAATATTATCTGACTCACCTTGAGTAGTTGACTAACTTCGCCTAATTGATAGGATGAGGTTCGTCTTTTGAAAGTTTGCCTAGCGACTTAGTAGTCAGCTCATTGGGAACAACTCGGCTTTTAAGAAAGTTCATAATTTGAAAATATTCTAATGGTTCCATGGCTAATCATGGGAGGAGTTTGTAGGGAAATTAAATATCAATAAATAATATTAGTCAGAAATAATTGACGGCTGAAAACAACAAATTAAAATCTAAGTAACAATAACAGCCTATTAGATTTTATACGTTATGTGAGAAAGAATGCGTCATCATGGATAGGAACTACAAGTTGAGGAAGTCATACAAATAAGTTGTAGAATTGTTATTGGTAATTAAACTGTCATGGCTGGAATATCCATGGTTATGCTGATACAAGGTAGCTGACCTGTCATACAACAGGGCTCTCAATAAATCAATACATAGAGCAAAATCCAAGTAAAATCTAGAAAATCCGAACAATTTTCCAATTTCTCTAAAAAATCTTACTAAAATTTGAAATTAGATGGTTGATCGCTTAGAATATTCAAAACTAATTCATTATCCTAAGAAAAGACTTTACAGAAGTGGGAAGAACTCATATTGCGTAAATTAAGCTTCTAGGCTGTGTTACGCTCTATTAGAAGCCATTTTTAGAATTATATTAATATTTCAAGTTTCAATTTGAATTTTTTAAAAACGCAGTTATTCTTAGAAATACTTATAAACGCGCGCAGCTAGGATTCAAATTATACTACGATAAAGGACTAAAAATTTACCATTCAAATTTAAATATTCGGTTATAGGACACCGTTAAATACATATAAACATGTGTCCAAAATTATTCAAAAATCGTGACCCCACGTACAAATCTGTTACCCATGAGATACCTATCCTGAAATTTCTAATAAAACTTCTGTGGAGGGCATTCGGGTAGATTCTAACCACTCAGTGAAATTAAAACTGGCCCACTGCTTAGTAGTCGACACACTAAAAATTCTTAATCAAAGTCGCTGTTTTTCCGTGTGGAATTTATTTTCATTTTATTATACATTTTTGACAAGATCTTTAAGGAATCAATGAACTCTAACTGATTGAATTTACTTTAGTCATAGCCTACTATACATAATGCCTAAGAATAACTTGTGGATTTTAGACCAGAATGCGTTAGCCGATATGCATGTTGAATTCCAAGTATTATTAAATAAACCAACTATGTAATGCCAGCATTGATTCAAGGTGTAGTAAATATCTTAGACACAGATATTTCAGTTGACTACCCCCCTTACTTTATATTAACACTACCATTGAGAATTGATACTTTATTTAACAATACAAATAAGGATAACATATTACACAACAATATTGTAACATCACAGAGGACATTCAAATAAATACTATCATTTTCTATGCAGATTAGGATCTTCCAAGCAGTAACAATGGATTCTAGGACTACCTCAGATGGGTATTTCAATCCTCCGCGATCAGAGAGTTCTAATAGTTTAAACTGAGATAGAGTAGAAGGTTCATCGACAAGTAGATCCCTATCAAAAGCTAAGATATCCCGACAAATACGACAATGCTGACTATGTTTTAAGTATTGGCGTACTGAGTAGCCAGCAATAAAGGTTAAGGATTGAAGTCCTGTATATTACACTCAATTGCAGAAAGATATAAAATTGCATGCAATAATGGATCTAGGTCAAAATCGTTATTAGAATCTGCACTTTCCAAAGATGAAAAAGAGTGAATGAACTCTTGAAAAGAAGATGTGCTAGAAACAGTCTGACCGGAAAACATGCTTAGGATGTTAGATACTTTAAGACGGCGCTCTGATTCTAAGATTTGCAGATAGGAAACATGGTAATTTGTTCCTAGTATCATACTATACAGCCCAAAATGGTGTTCTAACTGGTCTGTCTGTAAGAATGATGTTAATAAGTAGGAATAACCACATGTCTCTGTTAGAAATTTGTTATCTGGGGTAACACAAGACATGCATTTTTTAAGCTTGTAAATGTGTTTGCTCATATACTCCGTAATACAGGACTTACAACTGGCTATATTTTGCTATGACCATGGATTACAAGTAGATGGTAGTGTTTATGCAACCACAAGATGTAATGAAAGTATACTCAATTTTAAATATTCTTTGGTATATAAATATTGCAATTAATTTATTTGGTTCTGTACAACAGTTCATACACATTTCTTTATTCGCTAGTTTCCTACGTACTATTTTAGATTGCTCATGAGTCATGATTATTCAATTATTCTTACCTAATGCTAATATATTTACTCAAGTTCTTGGATTAGCTTAGCACGATGCCAAATTGTTGCTCAGCGCCTAATTGCAAAAGCAACTATCCGGCTCAAAGGAAACTTTCACTGTCTTTTCATTGCCAAAAGATCCTGAATTAGCGAAACAATGGGTGAAGCAGATATGCCGCGAGGATTTTTCTCGTTTAGATACAGTTTACGACTTTATCAAACATTTTAGACAAGATCTGATTTTGACTTTTACTGTACCTCAACCTGATGGTACAGTAAAAACAGTTTCCAGACGGCCGGCCTACCTTCCTGGAGCTATACCTCGCATATTTGACTTCTCTAATTACTTGACATCGGATGAAGCGATCCCTGAGCGGCTGGACTGGGATAATAAAGAGTTATCATTCTTACAACAGGTATTTACTCTCCATAATCCTGCCTAGGAACATCTTCAATAATTAATATAATCAGGTTATACATTCGGACTCAATTTGCGGAATTCACTTAAAATATAGATTCGCAATTATTCTCTACCGGACAATAGGTTTTTATGGTGTTCCTCAGTCCAAACTTTGGGCCTTTTCAAACCTCGGCTTTCTGGGACAATACCAGATGTTGAATCATACATCCTTATTGATTCAAACCTCTCCGCAAAAGGTTAGTTTCTTGTTACAGTCTACTCCCGTTATATCGAAGCTGGATATAACGAAATACCGCTTATAGCGAAATGTGATATTCCCCCAGAGTACTTACTAAATGCATTTATTTTCATCCTGCTTATTCCGAATACACGGTTATATCGAAGGAATATACAGGGCCCGTATTCACTAAGATTACTTAGTACTAAGTACGTACTTAGTTAAGGACATACTTAAGTCGTATTCACTAAGAAATATTGTTGTACTTAACTGTAGACTGCCTAACTGATACACGTTGTGTCAGGAGGGAAACATGTCGATCTAATCATTCAAATTTCGAGAAAATTCGGATTTAGACATGGTTTTGTATTCTTAATCGATTTCAATCAAAAAATCAAAATTTCAGAATTTGTTATGATGACGTAGCATAAAAGTGAACTGTTCCACTAGCCACCCTCTTACTTTTGTAGATAAGAAATGTGAAAATCTCACCGTGGGAATACCCATAAGAAGATATTAGACTAATCTTATCTGTTTTAGGATATTTGGGTAGACAAATATAGAGTTGTGACAGATATAACGAGGTGCATGCATTTGTCAGAATTTTGAGGTTGTCATATGTCAGAATTATCCTAACTATCACTTGTCAGAATGGTTTTTAAGACTCCTGTCACTTGTCAGAATGGTTTTTAAGATTCCTGTCACTTGTCAGAATGGTTTTTAAAGACTGCTGTCACTTGTCAGAATGGTTTTTAAGACTGCTGTCACTTGTCAGAATGGTTTTTAAAGACTGTTGTCACTTGTCAGAATGGTTTTTAAGACTGCTGTCACTTGTCAGAATCCTAACAAACTGTTGATTATTTTCTCACTATGTGGAAACCTTTGGAATTGAGTTAATGAATACATCTGTTGTTGGTAAGGTGTGTATGAAATACAATTATGTAGTATATATAGATACATGCATGTACATGCATATATCCGATTATCATCAAACAGTAATTATTGCAAAAACCTATATGGAATACTCTTCAGAAGAATACAAACGCAGCGGTGGAAAAGTTTGTACCACTTTAGATGGGCATAAATATATTCGTTCAAAAATCACTGCGGATTATTTTTATCTTAAATGCGCATTATTCAGGACACATGGCTGCAAAGGAACTGGCAGAGTAAATCGTGAAACTGATTTAATTACTCCTCTGAATCAGCATAATCATCCAGTTGAAGATTATCAAACCAACATATTCGAACTGAAAACCAAATGCAAAAATACTGCTAAATGTAGTCAAACAAATATCAGAAAGGTTTTCGATGATATTACAAGAATGGATCCTTCTGCGTGTGACATCTCCTTTAGAGAATGCGAATCATCAATGTATAGGGCAAGAAGAACAATATAACCCAAAATCCCTCTAACCGCTATCGAATTTTCGGATATGTTGTCAACAACAAGTTTTGGAGAGCATCATAAATTTACTGTTAGATGTGGTGAACAAACTGGAGTTATTTTCTTCTCTGATCAAATGACTACTCTTTTGGCTGATATTACCAATATCCAATTCGATGGCACTTTCTTTACTGTTCCTCGCCAATTCGTACAACTCTGGACTATCTTTGTAGCTGTAGGAAGGCACACTTTACCAGCTATTCATTGCTTAATGACAGCAAAGAACCAAGATCTATATCAAGCAGTTTTAGAAAATATCCTTCATTTCCAGCCCCAAGCATCTATGTCAGATTGGGAAACTGCCGCCCGAAATGCGTTTAAGCAAGTACACCCTCAGATGAAACTTTATGGTTGTTGGTTCCATTTTACACAACGTATTTGGGCGAAAACGCAAAAACTTGGTCTTAGCCAGAGTTTCAAGAATAATCTAGAAATATCTAAATTTATAAAACAACTAATGGCTATCCCATTTTTGCCTGCTTCCCTCATTAATCCAACGTTTAGCTTAATGCAGATGCCTCTAGTAGAGAATGCAGAATTGATACAACTACAAAAACTATTGAAGTATTACAAAAAACATTGGTTGAGCAGAATTGCATCAGAAGAATTATCCATTTTTGAACTGAACATAACCACAAATAACGCGGCTGAAAGTTATCATTCCAAATTGAAGTCGATGATAAAGAATAGCCATCCTAGAATCTGGACTTTTATGTCCACTCTAAATGAAGTTATTAAGGATACCGACAATGATATTGGCAGATTGAGTCGAGGAAAGGAAATTAGTCGGCCAAGAAAAAAGAAAAATATACAAATTGTTGAATATAGAACAAATTATAAACAACAGTTAAGAGATGGAAATTTGACACCATGGCAATTTGTTCAGTCAATCAGCAATACTATTGGCGGCATCAAAATAGACGTTAACTATCACTTGATTCAGAGTGATTCAGACTATTCAGAAGATGACACTAGTGGCAGTAGTGGGGGTACCAATATTGAGAATAACTGTGTAATATGCCTTTCACCACGTACTTCAATCTGGGTATTTATGCCTTGTAGGCATGCTAATTGTTGCTCTGCCTGTAGCCAGCAAATTGAAGAGTTAGGACAACGATGTCCCGTTTGTCGTTCTGTCATTGAGACTCGATTTCAAATATTTAATTAATTAATAATTAGAATAATAATCTGGATTCATTATTTTATTATTTATTATTATGTTGTGTTGCTACTAGAAATGTTATCTTCATTAAATATTCTACACTTATTAATTTCTAAGATTTTCTGCTTATAAACGACATATTGTAATTTTGACAAGTCACAAATGACAGAAGTCTTAAAAACCATTCTGACAAGTGACAGCAGTTTAAAAACCATTCTGACAAGTGACAGCAGTCTTAAAAACCATTCTGACAAGTGACAGCAGTCTTAAAAAACCATTCTGACAAGTGACAGCAGTCTTTAAAAACCATTCTGACAAGTGACATCAGTCTTAAAAACCATTCTGACAAGTGACAGCAGTCTTTAAAAACCATTCTGACAAGTGACAGGAGTCTTAAAAACCATTCTGACAAGTGACAGCAGTCTTAAAAACCATTCTGACAAGTGACAGCAGTCTTAAAAACCATTGTGACAAGTGATAGTTAGGATAATTCTGACATATGACAACCTCAAAATTGTGACAAATGCAACTCCCCCTATATAACTCAAATATATGTATATTTTCGTAATCCATGGTTCATCAAATACAGATTTATCATTTTTATGAAAATGACGTAACTTTAGTTTCCTGATGCAGAATTGTTCAAATTTTGAGATCTGATAACTAAAAAGATAGTCGTATTTGTTCCTGTTTAGAAACAAAGGATTACATATATATTAACGGCGTTATATCGATTTAAAGAGAAAGTATGTGTCATCACTTTTTGTCAAAATCCTCGAATAAATCTTTTCAAAAATTTCGTAATATTAATATATTATTGTGCTCTTGTTGCATTTCAAATTTATAGGTTCTACATATTATATACAAAGAACTACAGGTTAAGTTATTTTCCTGAAAATCACACCGGCAGTCTACGGTTAAGTACATACTTAACTAAGTACGTACGAAATTGAATTATATTTATTGAATTATATTTAATAGCATAGCATATTAGTCTATGGAATGCTATTGTAATAGCTTGCTGTATTCTTTTAACTTTAAAAAGAATATTCTCAATGAAGTTCCTGTGATTTTTGTGCTTGAGAAAAAACAGAACTTTTAGAAAACAACAACCAATTGTAATAAATGTTGAAAATAGAATCATAAACTTCCCCTAAAGTAAAGCAAGTGCTACTAGAAATATAATACAATGTTCTAATTAAACACCAACGTCTAAAGAGTCAATAAAAGAAAATTCTTATAAGTTAAGTCAACTTAGTAGGTTACTTAAGTTTTGTACTTAAGTATGTACTTAAGTACACACTTAAATCTTAGTGAATACCAATCTTAGTGAATACGACTTAAGTACTAAGTACGTACTTAAGTAAGTACTTAACTTCTTAGTGAATACGGGCCCAGGTCTCTTGGACTTCAATATAACGGGAGTTGAGTAACTTGAGTATAATTGACATGTCCGTATAAAAACTAAATGTAATAAATTTTAAAGACTCTACATCATGTTAATGATATTCGTGAGATTGATATATTAATCAAAGATATTACGGACTACCATTCAGATTCTGTCGAAGTAGAAGTTAAACAAGCTATCCTAAATATTAAAACTTCAATCGCTAAGCTTGAACTTCGTAGTGAACATGAGTTATTACCAGCAATTCCTCGTCTCCAATTTATTCTATGCCAGCTCGAGAATATCTTACTTCCCAAACAGAGGTATAAATACAATGTCCTTACTCTAGCAGTTGCTTTAAAAGCCCAACTTATTTCTCCTGCTTGTTATAATTTTCTCCAAACTTCTCAGTGTATTATTCTTCCCCATCAAAGTGCTCTACGTAATCTTACTTCAAACTCTGGTTTGGAGTATGAATTCAAAGCGTTTCTTATTAAATCTACTGCACACTTTTCCAAACAACAACGTCAGCTAGTGCTAAACATTGATGAAGTTTATGTACAATCCGACTTTAGCTATAAAGGAGGAAAAATTTATGGCTCATCCAGCTCGAAATGTTCAAGTAGCGGCAAAAACTGGACTCGCTTTCATGGTAACTAGCCTGTTTGAAAAATGGAGTAAAATTATTCGTCTATATCCTTTAGCCTCTACAGACGCAAAAGAAATTTTTGAGATTGTAACAACTGTAATAGCTGATGTTGAGGAATGCAATCTCAGTGTTGTGGTATTGTGTTCTGATAACTTGCCTCTTAATCAAAAGCTTTTTAAAGAATTCTCGAGCAAACATGATATTAAACAATTAGTTCCTCACCCTTGTGACCCTAATCGCCCTTTGTTTCTTATTTTTGATTTTGTCCACATCATAAAATCAATTCGTAACAACTGGCTTAACCAACATGATGCTGATAGTAGTTTTATTTTTCCTTCCTTTGAAGATATCTCGAACTCAAATTTTTCCAGGTAGTATATCCAGAGCTTTCTTTGAAGATATTAGAAATCAGTACAGGCTTGAGCCTCCTCGACCGTAAAGCAAGCACATAAATTAAAACAGCAAAAGTTTGCTGGCCTACGAATTTAGAGAGGCAAAATGTTAATCTTGCTTTGGCAGTGTCTAGCGATTCGAACTGTGCTACCTTTAGGCTAAAGAAGGAAATGCAAGGTGCTGCTATAGGAACTCAGGCTCAAGAATTTTTGGACGAAATTATTCGAATTTGGAAAGCATTTAATGTCAACAGTCCAATGAATGGCAAACGCTTGAGAGATTTTTATTCAAATCTTCTGACTAGTAGTTCAGGGCAGCAATTATTGCCAGCAAAATTCCGTATAAAAAAAATCTAAACACATATACTAAATATAGTTTAATGTTTATGGGTCGTTAATAATACCTTGAATATAAACATTTTAAATGCACTTCCAGTCGATTTTTAGTCTTGAATCCAGCTAAAACCAACGTATTTATTTCACGTTTAAAGATCAAAACTAATATTTAGTAATAGACAAAAATATCAAATCCACTTCTATTTTGTCCATGGTCCAGTTTCAATTGTAGTGTCCAGTCCAGATGTTTAGTAATGCATGTGTAGAGGGAATCCCTTTACGCTTGAATAAGAATTAAATTTACACAAACAATTTCTACATCTAAAATCCTTATACAAATTTATTAAATCCCTGCACGCCTGTACATAATAGTAAATAGTTACAATCCCTGTACAGTAGACGGTATGAAATATAAAACACCTACATAGAGGTAGTTCGAACTGCTGCCCTGGATTTCATTGGCCGGGGCGCCCTAAGGTGAAACCTTCATTTACGACGAGAATGGGCACACGCCAGATATTTCAGTGTCCGGACGGGACGAAGGACCATCCCTCGTATTCACAACGCCTATGTGTATCAGTTTCAATTGGAATTGTTCTCGTGCTTGAAAATTACTTCATTAATCGGAGTTGCCTTAGTAATATTATAAATTGTGAAACTTCTGTTGACCATTGAACGACACATTGGGGAAAATAAGATATTATTGTACCACTCTTAAGATTTGGGACTGACTAGCCCCATGGGTAAAGCGGAAATGGTTCGATTTTTCAAATAGTAAATAGTAGGGCTGAAACAAATATTCGAAATGTAACGAACGAACCTTTCTCTAAACGAACGAATATTCGAATATTCTTTCGTTTGGATGACTAAGCATTAAATCAATTTCTAGAGACAAAATACATTGGAAAATAGGTTTTTGATAATATTAGAATGGTATAATAATAGTTACAAAGTGTATTATACACAAGTTAACTAATAATCAGCTAGTTTTAGTTGGAAATTAAATTTACGATATCTCTAAGGTATACAAAAGTATTGTTGTTGTCCAAAATTAGTCAACGCATATCCGTTTCAATCTAATATTAGTCCAAATGAATATTCGTTTCGTAACGAATATTTGTTTGCAAACGAAAGAATATTCGTTCAATCATTTCGAACGAATATTCGACTATTCGGTATATTCGTTTCAGCCCTTTTAAATAGTTGAGCCAAAATAGGAAATGGTACGATTCATTTTTGATAAGTTGGACCATGGATTCCTGGGATTTCACATTTCAAAGTGCAGCAACACTGAAAATTCGAACTAATACCTATTTTGATTATTCGAACTAATTCTGGTTTTTGTTTTTCGAACCATTTCACCATGACCTCTAGATTCGACAATATGAACTAACACCAGGCTTGGGGCTGATTACGATTACAACATTTCCTGTAACCGTAATCACCCACTAGTAATCAGCACCAACCTAGGGTGGGGTTTATTACGATTACAATCGTAATTGATTGTAATCGATTACAACATTTCCTGTGATCCTAATCACTCACTAGTAATCAGCCCCAGGTTTGAGGTCCACACTATAATACATTTAGCATAATATCGCTAGCAGGTCATTAAACCAATTCGCGTGGTAACGCATATTGTCAAACTAGAGGCTTCGCTTGCCAGGTCGCTTCGCAGCCACTGGCGTCGAACTATTACATTTTTAGGAAAATCATGCCGGGGCGAGTTAGAATTTTTTTAAATTTCACCTAGTATAAAACATCTTTTCCCGAAAAGTTGTTTTCACGAAATAGGTTCGTGTCGAACTAATCGTATGAATACTTTTCCAGCGATGTTTGCAGTGGGTCCAAACATGCAGGAAATTTGCTCAGTGTTCAGAATTAATAGAAAATAGTAATCCATGATGGATACATCCAAATTATCACGAAACACCATCAAAAATCACCGGATTTCGGCAGATTCATGCCGGGCGGAACAGTGGCCGCCCGGCATGATTTTATCATGAAGGGGCACGCCCCGGCCGCCCCGGCATGGTTGACGCCTATGTTCGCAGCACAGTGGGAATTTTCAGGGGTGTAAGTGGAAATAGGAAAACTATGCTAGATAGACTTTAATGAAGTATTATTGACATATAGGTTATCGGTGGCTGTAAACTGAATGGCATTATCAAAAATGATGTACGTAGTGTCCTAAACGTAGTTCTATACAATTCCTGTTGATTATTTCATAAATTATACTTCATGTTTGTTAACAAATTTTTTATTGTTCACCCATGATTATTGATTATATTTCTTGAACAAGGTATAATTTTTTCAAAAATCTTAATATAAATATGGTTCAAAGTTATTAAGTGACCCACGTCTCGCCTTTTCGCGCATTTAGAAACTATTTTAAAATAATATTACATCACCTAGGTTTTAAAGCTAATAGAACCTAGTTTTGACAATATTGTTGAGATCTCAGTATGTAAAAAGTATGTTTCCACTAATTTGCCGACAGTTCAGCTCCCTGCTAAACTGTAATTCATCAAATTGACACCGAATTGTTTGATATTAGTAAGATTCTTATTCATTGTAATGCATAACTCACTGGATTCGAGTTAAAAAATTCAATAGGTTCCTTGTTATGCATAAGAAATAATTTCAATTGAAGGAGTATAATTTGTACTTGAATCACTTATCTTAATAAATTAATTAATATTAAAAGAAAATATCTGTGGGCAAATTTTTTCGAATCTGGAATTTGCTTTATAATAAAGTTAGATATGTCTATTTTATATTAAAAACACTAAAATACCCGCATGAGCCTGTACACGATATTTCCCATCTTCTTAAAGGAGGGGGACTAAGCAATAATTTATTTTCCGAATTGTATATTTTCCGTTGGCCACATTCCATAATCAATTTAAACTGAGATGTTATTATTATATCTAATATATATAATTAAACCATGTATATCAGAATATTCAAAAGAGAAGTCGATCTCAAGAACAGTGTTCTCAAAATCTGCAATAAAGCATTAGTAACTTTCTATAACCGCAAAATAGAAATTCCAATTGCCAAAAATCTTATACTTTGAATAGTCATAACAACCAAAATATTTCTTAGATCAGAATCAAAAATTATGCATTACTAGGTTATTTGATATTCTGAATTCAGTGGTAACCACGAATTCAAGTTTCAAGAGAATGAGAATTTTATCCTATCTCCAACTAAATTCCCACTGTGCGCAGTAGAACACAACCACACTACAAACGCTCCGCGGTTGGTGTCGGGTTTATACACTTCCAACATTGATTATAAACCGTAAATAGGCCTAAAATAGTTTTTTTAAATACGTATTTGAGATAATGAGTAACCATCTTGGTGATCAACAACGTATCCGTACTATAAATGTGGATTCTCAAAATGTAAATATATATACAGAATTTATACAGATCCGATCTAGACACAGCCTTGTGTTATTGATATATACAACCTTGTGTTAACATATAATAGTATAGATTGGAAGCCTACCCAAATATCTTATTTATCCGAATAAGCGTCGGGTAAGTATAAATGCATTTGTATGATAAAAATTATCAGGGCTTCATTTAGGGGATGGCTCTCGTCATCCCTTGCACCTCCTACCTTACAGCGTGCTTCTGCGCGCGTCACATCCTCGCCATCCCTTATTCCTGAAAACCTAATTTTACCATCCCTTGAGTCAATGTCTAAATGAAACCATGCTTATACCCATTAGTTAAATTACTCAAGTATAAATGTTGCAGTCAAAGTGCGTTTTCAGTCAAAACGCGAACTGACTAGTCAAAACGCGTTTTGACTGAAATTTTCAGTCAAAGTGCGTTTACTTATGAATAATTTATATTCTTATTTTGTTTTAATTTTAGAGATAGTTATGTAACATTATTTTAATAGCTTCAGTAGTTATAATAAGAATATAAGAGCCTCTCACAACAATTGAGTTTTAATAATAATCTACAGATTAACGTTTATCCATTTTCCCACCATTTTTAATTAAAATAAATTAATAATTATAACTATATAAGTTATAATTATCCCCTCCAATACATTAGAATGTTATTCTAAAATATTAAATACATTATATGTTTGATGTTAGTATAGCTAGATGTTTGATTGTAATATCTTTTGATTGTATACCTTTGATCTACTTTGTGTGCAATAAAATATACATATTCAAAATAGAAATTTCATTCTCAAAGCAGGAAATAATTTACGTTCTTAAAGTGATGCTAATTTGTATTGTTACAAGTGCCTTTGATTTAGATGAAGTCAATATTCGGGAATGGTATATAAATGTGAGACTAGATTTCCTATTTATTCAATCATATAATTGACACATTGCCCAATTCTTGTACTAAAATGCAAAGTCATGAATTGCAATTTACTAATTTTGTAAATGCCAACAACAACATAAACAGCGTTCTCCTATCGCGAGAACAGATCACGGAGATAGTCAATATCTTCTCTGCGCCATGTCCCACTACTTCTGCAGCAGCTAGACAGCGATTCTACAGGATACAGAAAAAGTACACCGTCAAACATACCCAATCCTGCCAGATACTGTACCAAAGTAGTTCTGATACCTCTACGGCGCCTACGCTGCTTCGAGTTCTAGCGAGGGAAGAGCTTTTTGACTTATTCTCCCGCGTACACTGTGAAGGTGGGAAGCATCCAGGGAGAGATAGAATGGTTATCGAACTTAAAAAGCGATATTGTGGATACTCGAAGGCCGTAGTACAAGATTATGTCAACCTCTGTCAAGAGTGTCAACTTAAGAAAGGCAAAAAGTCTCTTAAAGGCACCACTGTTAAACCGATACACAGTCCTGATTTTGCATCGAGAGGTCAAGTTGATTTAATAGATTTTCAGAACACAGATCAAGCTAACAGACCTTACAATTTTCTTTTGGTGTACCAAGATCACCATACCAAGTTCGTAGTACTCCGTCCGCTAATCCATAAATCTGCTGAAGAAGTATCCCGTACCCTCTTTGAGATATTCTGTCTTATCGGTTCATCTCACATTCTCCAAAGTGATAATGGTAGAGAGTTTAAGAACATCAATTTAGCTACCATGATAAGAAACTTGTGGCCCGAGTGCAAAATTATTCATGGTAAACCCAGGCATCCCCAGTCACAAGGGTCCGTGGAGAGAGTTAACCAAGAAATAAAACGCGTGATCGGTTCCCTAATGAGACAAGCGAATGATGACTGCTGGGTTAAGTACATTCCTATAGTACAGCACTCAATCAACACTAGCCCTCATTCTACCTTACAAGGCAATAGCCCTTATCGAATACTATTTGGAAGGGAACCTGTGAAAGGCATGGGAGATTTTGGAATTCCCGATGAAATGGCAGGTGACGTTACTACGGAGGAAGGAATGATAACGTAAGTATACTATACAACTTAGTTATACTGTATTTAAATATTTATAAATTATGTCATTAGATTACTTCAACACGCAGATGAAATGGAGAATCAGGCTATCAATTCTCAGTCTGAGTTTGAAGAACCTACACAGACAGATAATGAAAGTCCTGTTTCTTCACCAAATTCTGCCAACTATTCAGGTGTTCATGACTCACCACGAGAGTTGCACGATTCTCCGGACTCCTACATGAGGGACATCAGTCAAACGTGTTTTAATGCACAACAGTCTGAGCTTGCCGCTGTTAATTATGACTTACCTTGTTCTTCAGGATACGCTCATAACAGCGAGTATAACCCTTTCAATACATTTCATCCATTCTACCAGAAACTCCATATACCAGCCCGCTGTTCTCTAATCCACCACCTATGAGTTTCAAATCAATACCAAACTACATGTGCCCACCTACTACAGCTGAGTTTACTCCTACAGTAGAAGCGTCTACTTACTTACCTTTCGAACTTCTTCCTCTCTCTCTCCCAGAAGAATCCAGTCTGGTCCCATTAGACCCACGTGTGCTGTTTGCAACGAAGCTTGCAGCAACGCTCACGCCTGTCCTGACTGCAGCAAGCCAGTTCATGTAATCTGCGGGCATGCAGTTGACGGTGTCGAGGGGTATGGATCTCCAGTGTACTGCAATTCTTGTTGGCTACACAAGAGGGAAATAATTATCCATAAGAGCAGAGAAAGCTCCAAGCGTGGCCAATCTAAACAGATCGATCGTATGGGTAAGCAGTCGCGAAAAAAGGTCCATACTTTCGATGTCGGGGATAACATTGTATTAAATATACCCGAAGTCGACAAGAGATCACCCTTCGACCCACCAAATATTCTTGGTGTTATCCTCAATCGTTCACAAGAGGGATTTTATCGCATCGGTACAAAGTCAGGAAGAATAAATCGACTTTACATTGGAACGGAATTCGATCTGACACACGGTCACTTTCTCTCGTCAGATGATGTACCTGATATAGATGTCTCGTTTAGATCTGCGGTATTTCGGGAATCGTTGAGCAATCGCAGGCAATTCTGCAACTGCACTAGTGGCTGCCGCACCAATCGGTGCAGATGCAAAAGTGCTAATATTAAGTGCAACTCGAAATGTCATAAGCAGTTAGCATGCAAAAATAAATAGTTACAAAAATTATTTGTATTTCCTTCTTTCAGGCAACTATGAATCTTGAATGAAGTTGAAACTAGTTATATTCAAAATATATTCAAAAGACGGTATAAACTGCGGGAATTTCGGAGGGATATTAATTAAATGGACAGTTCGTTACAGGACTGTTTGGTACTACTAAATCTTACCAATAACTGTAGTATATTTCAATTTAATGATAAAAACCACCTGGCTTCTTTGAAAATACCAGTAAACTTATCATGTCCATATACCATGTAACGAGGACCACTGCATAAGGGATAATTATTAAGTCCGTTATTTGTAACAGGTAAGAAGGATTTGGCTGGGGTCTTTGTAAGTTTTTATAGATTTATTGTTATATATAAGTAACATATTTTGGAAAATGGTAATAAACATAACGCGAATCTTTTGAAATTAGTAATTTACAGTCAATATATGCATTACGTGCTTACAGATTGAAAGTGTAAAAGGCTAAAAGCATGTAGTAATTATAGACTCTATATCCCGACTTGCTGTTAATGAATTAGAATTATATGTATTCAAATCTACAAATCAATTAATTAAATGTGCTCAATATACAAAATCAAATACTTGAACAATAATATAGTTGTACCCAAATACTTACTGTTTGATGCCGAGAAAATCCACATAACTAACTGCGAAGAATAATAAGATCAAAACTATCAAACAAATATTAGTTAGGATGGTTATAAACAAAACACTGCCAATTAGAAAAGGTAAATAATAAATATGCATACATCCTGTTTGAAGGTAACCATGACAATATAAATGTATATTTCGTTGACTAAGTTGGGTTCTTACAAAATAGTAAATCAAGATACAGTCGACTCCGCTTAATAGAGCCACCTCGGGACCAGGTTGTTTTGACCCAATTAAGCGGAGAAACCGATTAACCGAAAATATTGTAAGCCAAACTGTAATTCTGTCCTATAAATCCTGTGAAATTTTGACCCGATTAAGCGGAGAAACCGATTAACCGGTGGCTCTATTAAGCGGAGTTGACTGTATACTAACATCAAACATATAATGTATTTTAATATTTTAGAATAACATTCTAATGTATTGGAGGGGATAATTATAATTATTAATTTATTTTAATCAAAAATGGTGGGAAAATGGATAAAAGTTAATCTGTAGATTATTATTAAAACTCAATTGTTGTGAGAGGCTCTTATATTCTTATTATAACTACTGAAGCTATTAAAATAATGTTACATAACTATCTCTAAAATTAAAACAAAATAAGAATATAAATTATTCATAAGTAAACGCACTTTGACTGAAAATTTCAGTCAAAACGCGAACTGACTGACTTTTCAGTCAAAACGCGTTTTGACTAGTCAGTTCGCGTTTTGACTAGTCAGTTCGCGTTTTGACTGAAAACGCACTTTGACTGCAACATAAATACATTCATTTAGGCAATTTATGTATTGTCGCTGATTAGAATTCACCTAAGTATTCTTTTTTGGAATTGCAAGAAAATTGTGGGCAAATTTGCCCTACGAAAATAATAACTGCCAGTGCGTTTATACGAGGAAACCTGGCAAGATATTATAACAAAAAATGTAGCATTTTGTTTATCTTTCAGCTTAAAGTATAGTTTAGTAAAATTGCATTATCCAGAGCAAGAAATACAATTTCGATGGATTCAAACAATATTATCTCAACCCGTATTTAGAAAACGTAAACACATCTTCATAATATATTAAATAAGTTTAGAGAAGAACCAGTAAATAATTGTAAAATAATATAATTCTGTTAAATAATATTCAGTTGAGGACAACAAGGGATTTCGATGGGTAAACTCGTTCAGCACTATTGCTACGATTACCATATTGATAATAATCATAATCTTGATCATTTTGAATAGCAATTGCTTCTAAATAAACGGCTTTTCTTTTACTCAATGGTTCGAGAGGTAATGAAATGTGGTTAAAATCAGAAAATGTTCTCAAATCAAAGTAATACTTTGCATATATACTAGAAGGAACATTAATATCAAATTGAAGTAATTCTAAGAACGATCGTTCCATTTCATTTACATCATCAACTTGCAACTCTTTTAAAATATGACAATAATCTACATTCCATACAGCCTGATCGTCCCACACTTTTGAGGCTAGTAAAATTGAACCAAGTAAAATTCTTTTCCAAGTGCAAACTGTGATATCAATTTCTGCACAAATCAATAACCGCTCTAAATAGATCAAAGTTATTATAGCGCACTCTGCTGTCAATTGAGCAGAGTGGAATAAATGTTTCATGAATTTGTATATATATTTAGGCTCTGGGACTAAATTTTCAATAAAACTAGATGGATTATGATCAGACACGGGGTGTAAACGTTCGTCAAAAATATCCAGGTTACGAGGTTGTTTATGTCGTGAATCGAAGATTATTAGGTTGTGTAAAGCTAGCGAAACGCATTTCAAAGTATGCTTCATATTAGGTTGGGTAACGGTACTAGAATCAATGAAAACGCTGCTAGTGGAAGAAAACTTCCGAATGCAATTCTGATTTCCTATCATCGAAACTGTTTGTTTAGGAGAAATCTTCCCAATTATTAATTTATGAAATCGCTTAAGGAATAAAGTTTCGTTAATTGTTGCATTATCTTCACGATCACTTATATGCATAAGAGATGGATCTACCGATAAATATTTTGATTTCATTTCAATAGAAGAATTCGAACTATGAAGAACGCAATTAGTACTCGGAGCAACTGGTGAATCATTGTGGACACAATTTCCAGAATTGTCCAACTTAATATTTCCATTAAGTATAGGTAGCTTATGATGGATCATATCGTAACCAATACTTTCTTTAGGGGGTAGATATGCATTTGACCGATCATAAGGTTTCCTGGCCTGTCGATCGTCAAGAGAAATATAAGGCCGAAAACAGTTACCCATAGTTATATAGCTAAAAGCAAAATATTGTTTAAAATAATTAGATGGCCAAATTTCATTCCCTCGAGAGCAGGTGGAATTATTTAGATAAATTCCTACAAGCATTGGAATAAGATTAATTACCCACATTCCTGCCTAGAAGATATCCTTATTCAGAAAAATCACATTTACCGTATTTCCCCGAATAAGCGCCGGGTCAATAAAAATTACATTTTGGTATGATAAATTTATATACATTAGTTGATCACTGTAATGTAATTCCATTGATTTTAGCAACTTCGGAAGGTATACTGTTGGTGGAAACCATTAGAACCGAACTAAAAATTATATTCTGTATTTTTCACAAAAATTTCAGGATAATTTTGGCCCACGAAAACAATAAGCGCGCCAGGGCGCTTATTTGGGGAAATACGGTAACTGTATGCTGCACAAAATTTAATTAAAGGGTTCACATATTTGACAATAATAGTAATCTGTTCTTTATGGGATACATCAGTTGTTTCATCCATCAACACTGCAAAAATACCAGCCTCTTTATTATAAAAAACAATTTTTCTTCTGATTTCATTCCCAATAATCGAAATCATTTCATTCTGAATTTGTGGACTAAGATACATTTGATTCTTACTTGAGGTTGTTACAACACACCTGTAAGTATTTGTTCTCCTCGTAGTGCTCTCTTGGTCTTGGGATAGCCCTAACGCTAGTGCACCACCAACGGGCCAGAATTGTGGCTTATAAATATATTTTTGTTAAAATTGCATATGTCTTCTAGATTACTTAGAGAACATTTAGGCAGCATTTTGGTGTTATTTTGAAATATTTTTGAACTTCAATTCCCCAATTAAATCGTACAAGTTTGTTCTTTATAATACATAAATTGTGAATTTTGTGACCGATAGTTCCACGGATGATGGTTGGGAATCAACCAGATCTCCGATTGGACTGATGTCGATTATTTCTGCGTAGACTGTGAAGACACCAATCGTGTGTCCAAATTTCCTTTATCTCTTTATTTGTTATTATTTGTCCTTATATTGTCTTGAAGTTGGGAAAGAAACACTAAAAACTTTGATTTGCGTTTTCTCTATAGTTTTATAGGGTAAATTCCGAAATACTTTGAATCATACTGTGTTGTTTACTGATACTAGGATGCTAAAATACAATACATATGAGCAATATATAGTGAACTAAATATTCGCCAACCCGATTTTATAATTTCCTAATAATTTAGAAATTACAGGGGTATTAGTATAAAAATTCTGAAAAAATAGAGAAAATCCGGTGAAAAAGTAATAGATATCAGTTATCTGATCATAATATTTGTAGAAGTAAGCAAATTCCTCGCTAAGCGTATTCCTTATACATCAATTGAAACTACTGAGAACATAGTAGCATAATTCCTACTTGGGAGTTCTCCACACATTTCGAGATGCATAGTATTATAGTCAATGGTTGCTAAAAATAGAAATTTCAATAACTTAAAGCCTTCAAAATTATGATTAGTAAGAGCTGATATTATAAAACATTCGAACATAACGCATAGAGGCTTAGAAATCTTAAGAAGTTACTTATATGAAGCCAATTATAATTCACCATATTAAATTACCATCGTATGGTGGTGCACTTTAATTAAACCACTTCTCACGAAGTTCATATTCTTTCGGAAATGGAAAAGAAGCTGTACGTTGACTTTGTCTCTTGTAATTGGATTTACACCCAGGAACTACGCAGGACATCTTCGTTTCAGTAAGATATCAACAAAAATTTAGAAAATGCGTATAGATAAATTGAAGTAAAGTCGAGGAAGTAGTAAAATAACAAATTAATAATGCCTAACAATTATTATACTAATCGTATCGTGACCAAATACAAACATAATGGGTGTACAGTAAACAAATTGAACATAAATATAACTTGTGGTTGTTTAATAGATTCCTATCCACTGAATTCAGGTTCAAAAATCAATTCCATGACATGATTATGGTTTGAAATATTGATGCTAAAGTAAAACAATATACAATATAATATAGAGAGGATATTTCGGAGCAAAAAATTTTTTTAATTAATCAAATGCGTATGAAAATGACTCGTTTAACCAATCCATGGTGCAAAAATTAAGATGAGTGCCATTGCCTTAGTAGGAGTGGGAAATTAGGGCTAAATTACCCCATTGGGGGTAATTTCAGGTTTTCTGGGGGTACCGAGACCTATCCAGAAAGCGATATAAGATGTCAACTGTCACAATACAGCCGTAGTTTGTAGATATTATTAAGGGTAGCAAGTGCCACTTTAGCCATTAGACATGCTACGAACAGAAATAAACTCTGGAGTTTTACTTTTTGTCTCGTCTATTAATGAAACAGCTTGTTCTTTGTGTTTATCAATATAGTTTCTGAATTCGGGGTAACGGTGATGCGCTGAGCTCTGAAATGGGGTAATAGTGAAACACAATTGCCGACCATTGCCTTAGTATATTAGAATGCTATGCCCTATTATTATAAACTGCTCGAATATCAATTCCTATTGTGCAAGTAGACCTTGTTAGTCACCACCACAATACTAAATTTATTGTTAAATCATTATGAAAATATCCATTCTCTATTCTCAGTTTTGAAAATATTGTGAATTTATTAGAACAAATTATTAAGACCTTAAGCAATCTGAGGAATTTTAAAAATACACTATTTATATTCCCACATGCGAAACTCTTTAGGCAGAACCACAATTATCATTATATTCTGAAATTTCGATAAGTGATTTACATTAAAAAACCTTTTTTGGTTGTTTGTCCATCATCCTTTGCGAAAGTTGGCTATCTAAAAGGACAATAGATCAAGACTGGATTCGGTTAACCAGTTAACCGTGGCTATTATCGGTTAAAAAGGTTACATATTTAATTGACCAGTAGCCAGTAAGTTAAATATAAGCGTTCACTGAGAAATAATTTGAATTTTGTTACAATATGGTAATCATAAATCCATTTCCCATTACCACACTATAATTTTTTGTTAGAAGTTTGTTTCTAAGCTACCTAAAGTCGAAATGTGTCAGTTTATGTACTAATGGGGTAAAACTTTATAAAGCGGAGTATTACTCTGTAATATAAACAAATGTTCTATTGGATTCTATACATTGAGCACACCTGCCACCGTATAAGGATTTTAATAATTTTGGCTGTTCTAAGTGTTCTTAAGTCTAAGAAGTCTGATAATACCTAAAAATGTCTACTCTCAAAATGTAGCTTTTTGTAGAATTACAGTTCATATTCAAGCGTATAGATTTTCCCAGACGAGCGAACGTAATGAGCTTTAAAAAAAATGGGGTGTCCAGGGATTTGGCCAATTCACAGGGGGAAATTAAACCCCCTTACAGGACTCAAATAGGTTGGCAGGCATGATTGATTAGGATGAGCGGTTAACCGGATTACCGTGGCGATAAATTGAATAGTAACCTTAGCCTCAGAACAGTCAATCATCCCCACATCCGAATAGATATTAGGAGGAAACCAACCAATTATTAAATAATTATATTTTCCAAAAATTTTATCGCCAGAAAATTTTATAATTCGTATTTAAATGGCAAAATTTGTGAGAGTTTTGTTGCTTTATTATAAAATCCTATTATTACGGGAGAAGAAATCATAAATATTCTAATAAAAACACTAAATAGTCTTGGATTACAAGTTGAAGACATAGAGGTCAAGGCTATGACGGTGGAAGCAGGGCCGGATTAAGACTGTGCGGGGCCCTAGGCCATATATTATTTGTGGGCCCCTTAAAACTAAATAGTAAATACATATTAAGCTAAATAAATATCATTTATTATTTTCTTAGATATATGGATCATTACACTCATGCGCGGCGCCAGCTTTATCGAACTGGAGGGCATAGGGCGGCGGCCAATTTTTTATGGGGGAAGCTTTTCCATCAGTAAGAATTTATCTGAAAACAATGGAGCTACGATGAACCTGTAATAATTACAAACTATATAGGGATTTTTTGAAATTATGTTTGCTTATATTTCCGTTAATAAACAAGTAATGTATTACAAATAATGTTATTCTTTTGGAAATAATTATCACAAATGGTGTAAATAAATTTGTTTAGCTATTTTGCTGGTGCGGCGATGCTACAATTCGAGATATTCGGTAATAATATTTATTTTGTGATGAAAATCGAGCGAGCGTAGCGAGCGAGCAAAAGCTTTTAATGAGAACAACTTAGCTGGTTTGAACGATGAATAAATAAAGAATGTATGAATACTTTAATGAAATACAATTATATAAACATATAAATGTTGTAAAACGTATATTGAATTTGGTTTCCCTTTAATTAAATAGTATAAATTTGCAAGAACAAATAACAATTTATATAATAAAATTTGTAAGAATATATCCGATAGTAACGCACCCAATATAAATATTAGCATCCTTGCTTGACACAATGAGTCCATCAGCCCAATGCATGAAGCCTCATTTTTAATAATTTTCAAAAAACTCACAGAGTCCCGAAAGGCGCGGGGCCCCCCAAAGCGCGGGGCCCTAGGCCATGGCCTATTTGGCCTATGCGGTAATCCGGCCCTGGGTGGAAGCAACATGTCCGGGAATCGCAAAGGTGTACAAGCAAAAATTCGCGAGTTAAATCCACTAGCATTATTCACTCATTGTTATTCCCATAGTTTGAATCGAGTGGTAGTGAATTCTGTTTGTAATCATAGAAACATTGAAGCAAGTAAATTCTTCGGAATAGTGGAATTAGTATACACATTTATTGAAGGTAGTGCGCAGCGACATGGTTATTTCATTGAGAGACAGAGAGAGATACAACCTGATCAACGTCCTTTACATTTAATTGGTCTATCCGATACAAGCAGGGAATGAAAGGTTCACGAACGAACTTATTGAACTTGAACTGAACGAACTGAACGCAGGGCTTTTAAGGGATTCACGGTGAACGAACTGAACGAACGTCAACGGTTTCCGAATGGCAATTGAATGAACTGAACGAACTGAATTGAACGGATTGAACGAACTGAACTGAACGAACTAAACTGAATAAAGATAAATTACAAATACAGATTCATTAAATATAATAAGTGACTGCAAAAGTGCTGATTCCGCACATCCCTAGTGGACTCATGTCTCTTAGCTTAAATTCTAGCTTCTTAGACTGAACTTAAACAGCTTGGAGGATCGAACAGATTCGGAATTTTCTGGAATGTTCAAAATTTCCAGAAAATTCCGAATCGTCACTCCAGTAGTGTGAAAAGTAAACACTATATCACTTAACGTGATTCATTGCCCCTTTCTATATACTTAGTACTAACTTTAATATGCATTAACATTGCATTGATAACTACCCAATTCTCTGATAGAATCTTTTGTATAGTCAATATCGATCAATTTTCAATTAATGTTATATAATAATAGGTGGTCATTTAGTTCCAAATTCACATATTTGGCTGTAACTCGGTAAGTATATGAGTTAGACTCTGTTAGAGAGTCAAACTTTGTTTTGAATAATAGCTGATACAATAGACTATCGGGGATTCAACTAACAATACATACACTGGTTCTAAATTGCAGGTACCCGGAGTCCTCAATACTGCATTTAGCATTCAACGATCAAGAAGAGTTTCTTGGAGAGTTGATAATAATCCTTTACAGGAATATTATTTTCAGCCAAAGATAATTTGACTTGTACCCATCTCGCCTACTCCCACTTTGCCTACTCTCATTTTGCCTACTAATATCAGATTAGTTTCATTTCAACTACGGGTCTCATTGAGTAACACTATCTTTGAAATGTTAGAGTTTAATAGGAAGGTATAATTAATTAAATAGGAAAAAAGGGAATGTAGGAAAATAAAACTAAATAGGACAAATGAATGTAGGAAGAAGAAATGATCAGCGTTATCAAACTTATCTTAAGTAGTTGTTAACAGCAGATTCCACGTAGATAATCGCTTAGTGTTATTCTATTTTGCATGAACTGTTTTTTTAGTTTATGCATTTTATTATCTTTTTGGAACCTCTTTCCTGGCCCTCCTAGCTAGGAGGTTGAGCACCAGTTGCCAACTGTGCATTACTTACCTCTATAATAGGTTCAGAAATCTATTGAAATTTTTTATTTACAGAGAACAATGTGTTGTTAGATAGAGGTTCAAATTTAATGTATACGTTTTATTAAATCATGGAAAATTCTTGTTTAAGCATTCCAACTATACTTTGATAAGCTATCTATCCAATTCCGAAAGAAAAATTGGATTCGGACATTTTTTACCTTTTTGACGTCACCAAAGGTCAAATTCATCGTCTTCTAGAATAATAAGAAAATACAACCTTAGATTATTGTAAATTCATGAAAAAGGATATATTTAGTTTAACCGTTCCTTGCTATACTTTGACATGCTATCTCTCCAAATCCGAAAGAAATACTTGATTCGGACATTTTCTTAACCTTTTTGACGTCACTAAAGGTCAAAATCACCGTCATTTTGAACAAATACATTCCGTAAGAATTTCCGGGAGTGACCTTGTTAATGTAGAGCAGGACCGCCAAGAGGGGGGGAGGGGTGGGCAGGGGGGACAGTTGTCCCGGGGCCCGTGGGTCAAGGAGGGCCCGTAAATTCCTAAACAAAGTTATTAGTTTAAGAATGTAAATATAATTTACCGCCAAATACTTCCTTCAAATAATAAAATTGAATGATATATAGTTAACTTGAACTTTAATTACAAAGAGATAAGGAAATCGTGTAAAATGAACATTTGAGTTTGGGAAAGGTTCCAGAGGGGTTTGCCAATGGAAATTTATCTTAGAAAAAACTGGTCCTAAGACCATTTTCCCTGGAATTTTGTTCCAGGATCAATTTTTGGGCCCAATTTTCCAGTGACAGGCTTATTCATAAAATTTTTGGGTCCCAATATGGCGAAAAATCGACTAGGCTACTATTATAGTAATACGGTAACTAAATGAACACAAACCTCAGAGGGACCAATTTTCCACAGAAGGACCAGATTTCCATTAAAATTTTGGTCCCCTCGGACCAATTTCCCAAGGGGACCAAATTTTTCCGTGTCAGGCACATCATTATTGTTCGCCCTGGGACCCGAAAAACCTCTCGGCGGCCCTGATGCAGATGTTAGCTCAAAAGGTATAAGTCGGTTATAAAAACTATCCCTCAAAAATGATCCTTATCAGTAGAGCTACCAGATCTGACGCGTCGATTTTCAACTGTAATACAAAGTTATATAGTTAATAATTAATCAGAGCCAAATATTGGTAAATTTGAGCAATTATTTGACAAGGGTGGGGTTGGCTAACCGATCTGAGGCAACGGTTACAATTCGATTACTCGCCACGGTTAACCGTCCATCCTACTCAATACAATAAATCCTTTATACAAATTTGATTATACTACAGAACTGGCATGGGGCCAAGCCCCAAAGGGCTTAAGCCCTTTGGACTTAAGCCCATTTTTTAGAGGGCTTAAATCCGGACTTAAGTCCTCCTTTAATAAATGGGTTTAAGTCCGGACTTGGACTTAAGCCCTTTATAGATGAGCTTCAAGCCCTTTCAAGGCACTTATTCAATAAAATACGGTTTTGATTTCTAAATAATTAGAGTAAAGACTTAAGTCCGGACTTAAGCCCTTTATTAAGGGCTTGAGCTTGGACTTAAGCCCTTTTTCAAAAAGGACTTAGAAAAGGGCTTGGGCTTAAGCCCTTCTGATAAGGGATGGGCTTGGACTTAAGCCCTTTTGAAAGTGCTTGGCCCCATGTCTGCTACAGAATAAGACTCAGGTGTATAAAGTATAACTGCATAAGTATATTAACTGATACATTTCGTGCTTTAGGCAAATTTAAATCAATGTTGTCCAATAAAATGTATTAAGTGGTGATGAGAAATGGATTTAGGACTACATATTCTGATAAAATTCAAAAATTTTTAATACTTTATACATTAATTTCCCAATAAATATGCTGTTATTCAACAGACCGGCTAACTGGTTAATAAAATCTCTAACCGTTAACCGATGTCAGCAAGGTTAACCGGTTAACCGAATCCAGCCTTGTATTTGAAAATCTATAGAAAAAATAATTAAATTGATTCTGATAAATGTACGTGGCGGGTTTGGTAACACTAATAGTGTAGAGTTAAATTAGCACTATCACAGAACTTGCGCCAAATGGAGTGCATTGCTAGCTCTACATTAACTAGTTTGGATCACAATCATCCTAAACTTAGACTATGAATATCTAATTCAAATTTTTCGATTTTTGAAATTCTGAGTATTTACATCCTTCTTAGAATTACTAGTACTGTTCAAAAATGCAATATTTAATAATTTGGATTCTTCGGGTGTCGAAAATTTGAAATTGTATGCCAAAATTAACATTTGGAAACTGTCCAGTTTCTTCAATCAACTCGGAACATACAAACAAATATATATACACATTTATACATCCTTGTTTTTTAATAGTATAGATATACGTATATATATTCAGCCTTGTGTTTTTGTTTGATGAATTATTTATGTTGGAAAGTTTCACCTTTTCCATCTTGCAGATTTTCCCACTGGGCATATCCGCCAAGTGGTTAAAAATAATAATTGCTTTTTGGACATAACTTTTCTAGAATATATAGCCATTTTATATTTATATTTTGATTATCTTGCCTATAGCATCTACAAAATTTCTGTCTTGAATTATATTTCATTATTATTTTACACAATATGGCTTTAACTAGTTCAAATTGTATCGAAGACGAATCTCTACCATTCACTAATAATACTTCACAATCATTACTTGATATAGAACCATCCCTCTGTTCTATAATTGGCCATCACAATACTTCTAAAATCGATTGGGCAGCTTCTAAACTTAACACAAATATCCTTCAATGCCAACAACATGTTCAATCTGCTAAGGGAACGCGCGACCACCAGTTTTCCAAAGCTACATGTAAGTTACTTGACATTTATACATTTATTATAAAATATTATATCTACGGTAAATCATTAGCTTATCAACTATTTCTATATATTCCAAGCTTGGTTTCGAAAATTACATCAAGTTTATTATAGATTACTTATACGAGCTTAGTTACTGGTAACTGAACTGCCATATAAGGAATTGTTTGATTTCTTAAACACCCATACCCTCAGAAATGAAATTTAGACATAAATATAAACCACTTCAGTTACAAGTAACTCAGCTCCATATAAGTTATTTGAGTTTATTATGCTATCCCTCTACATGGTTATTTGTCCTTGGGTTGTGTGAGTGTCGGTTGAATACATTCCACAGAACAGGTGGAAACTATCATCCAAAATATTTCATGTATCTCTGGGCGAGTACCATGGTTTATCCATACTCCAGCCAAAGAAGACTAGATCTGCAGGGATGAATGCTAATGCTGCTTATCCGAATTATTTGATTCAATACAGCATCTTGTTTGTAGAGCGTTAGAAGTCCATCGTTTTTCAGCGCATTTTTTTTTTAAGGTTGAGACCTTTGTGTGACTCTGCGCGGCCTTGGTGTAACTCAGCACTGCAGCGGCAGCGTCGACCCGAATCGTGGTGTAACTCAGCACTGCAGCGGCAGCGGCCAAGCCGAATCGTGGTGTAACTCAACACTGCAGCGGCAGCGGCCGACCCGAATCGTTGTGGAACTCCCAAAAATCTTGGTGCAAAATTTACACCAAGATCGGCCTTAAAAAAACATGTTTCATAGTATTTATCATTCTATTTATTGCCTGGGTGAAGTGAATTAACAACCTTTTTCGTTTTAATGGGAATGATCATTTTAGTGATTCGCCTGAATACTCGAAGTCAGTTTAATCTAAATCGGATTTATGCAGGGATGCCAACCTCTGAAAACCAAAAAGCGGGAGGTCGAAGGTGAAAAATCGGGAGAAAAGCGGGAGACTCAAAATATATGCTATTTCTTTGAATCTATCATGAATAGAACGATACAATCTGATTAATTTACGTTTGAATATCTACAATTAGGAAACGCTTATTTTTAAAGTTCTATTTATAAAATTTCTTTTCGCGTATCTCGTATTCACCCAATGTATGCAATGATACAACAAAACGAAATAGCTGATTATTGAATTATGGTTTTGTACAAAGTAGTTGTTTTATTAGATATACGTCGATGTAGCAGATTTAAATATTTTCAAAAAAAAGTTCTCGTCATTTAGGGACATTTTTCTAGAGATTGCGAGGAATTTAATCCCGATAGGACATCAATTTTGTAAATGTGTTGTAAAGCTTATTCAACCCTTGGTTGCATTGATTGACATATAAACTAACGAGAAATAATTTAGCATCATATCTGGTATAACAACTTTGTGGAGGATGTAAGCAACCCGGGATATTTTTTAGAATTTCTTCCAAATTCGAATTAAAACATAATAGTGCAGTGCAGGGTTTGGTTCAAATACATTTGAAAGTACTTAAGTACAAGTACTACTACTTTTCAGATATTCAAGTACAATACCAGTACAAGTACAGGTAAACTTAAAGTACTTAAGTACAAGTACAATGAAAAAATTACGAAAATACTTGAGTACAAGTACAAGTACTTCCCAAGCTCTTATGATAAATCTCTCGTACTAATAGTAGAAATTGCTAAATACATAGTTTATATAGTATGATCCAAATCTATTTAATTGAAAGTAGCAGTAGTCCTTGACACGAACACAATTCCTAATATACTAAGTATTAAGTAGCACTACTTTATTTGAGATGGGATTTGACGAACATCAATGATGTGTGTTGGAAATATATTGAATGATAAAAAAAGTCACGAGTAACAAGTACCAAGTACAAGTGCATGTACTTTAGAAAATGAGGAAAGTAATTAAGTACAAGTACAAGTACAACGGAAAAATGGTGAAGTACTTAAGTACAAGTACAAGTACTCAAAAAATGTACTTAATTACAGAAGTACTTAAGTAAATTGTACTTGAACCCAACCCTGGTGCAGTGTAATTATAAGGGGTCTGAAGAATCTTTCCTAACTTACAAATATATAAGTAGAACAAAACTTGCTACTCGCAAATAGTCTAATTTTTGCCAAAAAATCCAGTTATTTTACTTATATATAATAAAATCCTACATAGGACAAATTTCCAAGAAAGCTGGAGTTTGAAAAGTTTTGCGGGAGGTCGGGAGGATGGGATAAATAAAGGCTAAAAAGCGGGAGGGTTGGCAACCCTGATTTATGTTTAATCCAATTAGTCTAGCCTTTAAGATTAGAAGCTCCAGGCAGTGGCGTACCGTGCCCCCCCCCCCCCGGGCGGCACTTCTAGGAGGGCGGCAAATGCATTTACAATTCTTCTAATATTTATCCAGTATTTAATAAATTGATCCAAGTATGTTGTCTATTGACAATTTGCACTATTGCCAATTCACAAAATACAATTGATGATGTACTGCTACAATTAAGCGTCCTACTAAATTAATGGTAATGATTTCAATTTCTGAAATAATGTAAACCTATAATAGTTAACAAACGCTTTGAAATGATGGACACATTTGACTTTAGGTATAAATAACATCCTGATTGATAAAGGAGTGCATTAAGCCTTTTTCCTTCAACTACTTAAAAGTTCATTTGTAATCATGTAGTAACAATTCTTTTGGCTTTTATTGAATATAATATGAGTAGACATACAATATACTATAGTGTTGTTGTAAATAAGTGATTTTGAGACAATAACATCCTAATTTATCGAATTTGATGAGAAATAACAAAAGGTATTCACCTTTGTTGACTATATTTTAGTATAGTTGTACTGTTTCAATGCTAAATCTACGTATTGTTTATAGTACAGTCAACTCCCGTTATAACGAACTGCCCGGGACCGTGGTTTCATTTCGTTTTAAGCGGAGGTAAGCAGAGTTCGATCAAAAAGAGTTCTTTACAAGTTTAATTTCGTTGTAACCGGAGTTTTATTTAAACGGATTTCGTTATAACCGGAGTTCGTTATAACCGGAGTAAAATCAATAGTTTAGAGGCATATGGGATTTAGATTTCTTCGTTATTAGCGAAATTTGGTTATATCCATTTCGTTGTAACCGAAGTTTTAATAATGTAATAAGATAGAAGGATTTCTGGACCATTGAATGACTTAGTTATATCCGACTTCGTTATAACGGGAGTTGACTGTAATTGTAAAATACGTTGGTCTATTTCCTACCTCAAACATTGATCAAATTCCTACTTCCATGTTGGTATAATCCCGCCGTCGCATTGAAATCGAGAAACTATTTGTTAACTGTTTGTGGAAGGAATTTTGTTTAGCAAAATTTAACCAAAGCACTAAGACCAATACTGGGCCCTATACTATAGTATAGTCGGCTCAGTAAAATAGCAATATTTATCAATTTACATTTTTATGGAGTTGTCTACTCATTAACCCTATAATGAGATAATTAAACAGAATTTCTGATCATTATTAGGCAATTTGAATATACCGTTTCCAATTGTTCATTTGAACACGACATGGTTGAATTGCTCTAGGTTCTTAATTTCAGATAATTATGATTATTTTCCACTGAGGTCCAGCCATATTCCCATGTATGCCACAGGTGGCAAGTAGCAGGACACTTCGCTACATACGAATGTCATTTTGACAATTGTTACAAAATAATATTTTGTTCACATAAAAATTACATTTTGTCACTAGACGCTTCATTCAGTTCACAAACACCTGCAAATGTCAAGTTTACATTATCTCAACTAACTAGTTTTCATTGGTTCAGCACTTGCAGAGGGATTGATTGCTGGAATCAGGGTTGGGGTGAATTACATTTGTTCAATTACAATTACGAATCAATTACAAGACATGTAAAATTTTCAATTACAATTAATTACAATTATCGATGTACGAAAATGTTCCAATTACAATTACATTTCATCCCCCCCCCCAATTACAATTAATTATAAATACATTGTATAGTTATTAACTTTTACTATCAAAAGAAATGACAATCTACTATTTATGAATTTTAGGAGGAGACATTGTAAATGAATATTGGATACGACTTTATTATTATAATCGAAAGTTCTAATTTATGTAATTATTTTGACTAGTATACTAGTATGTTTGGCTTCCTTGTTAACGAGGAATTAATTGTTTCATTTGTTATTTCACAGTTACATGCATTTTTTGAATTCACACCATGAAAAACTAAAACGTAATTGAACAATTACACCAAATGGAAAACTCAATTACTATTAATTACGATTATCAGACTCCTGAAATTTTTTAATTACAATTACATTACAATTACAGTATAATTGTAATGAATTACCAATTACACAATTATAATTGTAATTGGCCCCAACCCTGGCTTGAATGCCAACATTTTTTATGATTTTGTTTGGAATTTAGCTGGCCTATATCAATACTGGGTTGAAACTTTAAAATTAATCAAAAAATAATTTGGAAAGAGAAAATTGGTAAGGTTAGGACCAAACATCGATCTTTGGGGTTACCCCTCCCGCTAAATATAATTATCATGCACCCGATCACTTAGAATCAAAACATACTAGTGAAAAATGCTCGCGAAACTTAACTTCCTATGCGTGATTATAAATTTGATGACCCTTACTCTCACGATTTATAAAATGACCTTACATGGGCATAGAAATGTGCCAATTTTGATGATCCAACAATTTTGTATCTCATAAATTAAGGCTGTAGAGCTTAGTTTTAAGCGATTATTCGCATCTGTATGTCACAGGGCCGGCGGAAGTGATCAGGCCGGTCAGGCCTGATCGCATATTTTATAAAGGGGTCAGGCTAATAGCCTGGCCACTCTTACGTCACTTGTTAGCCGGTCATTTCATGGCCTGATCACTTTATATCTGCTTCCAACGGCACTGTATCTTGTATATACCATTGGAATAATAAATGGGACTCATTACCATGATATGAAGTCCAGACAATATATGGAGGTATCAAGTCACCATCATTCATAAAAATCAAAGGTGAGCCAGAGCTTAGTTCCAGCTTGCTAACACTATCAGTAATCGTTTCCAGGAATATGAACTACTTTAATTAGCTTCAAAACCATTTTTTTGGATGTATTGAATGTTTGTGACATTATTTTATCCTTCTTCACCATCTTCTCTACATACAGATTTGCTATTACCGTCTATGACTCTATGCCAAAAGCTTGTGAATATTTAAGATATGTTGTTCTTTAAATTTATGGGTGATGTAGTATATATATATTATATATATTATTAAATCTCGATTGTTGTTTGTGTGTTTGTCCGGATTGTATTAAAGTGATTGGGGACTAGAAACCGCATTTATAATTTGATAGAAGCTAACTTCCAAATGTATAATATGTAAACAAGTATGCTGATCACGAATTTCGCATTAGCAAATTTCTAATGTTAATATTTGTTGTTGTTGCTCACACAAAATAGATAAACAAATTAATGATAAATTCAAAATCAACCTAGAAGTTAACTTTCAACGGGTATTATAGGTAAACAAGTATGCTGAACACGATTTTCGCGTTTATAAATTTCTGATATGAATTTTTGTTGTTGTTGTTTACACAAAATAGGTAAACAAATTAATCAAAATTCAAAATCATAAAGTCCCTATATACCATTTCCATGGTAGAAAGTGTGAGGAGTAAGGCCGCACAGCGACCGTTAACTTGAGGTGCGTAGCAGCGATCTGTCGCAAAGCGACCGAGACCGAAGGGCTCGTATTCCACAAATGACAACTACGCTACCAAGAACGAGCTACGGATCTTAAGAGTATTTGCTCCTGTGATAGTTTACTCACCATTCATCTACCATCTTTAAATTGAATACAATTTCATATTATCCTGGAATATGTGTAGACTTTTGATTATTTTTACCCAAGTTAAGATTTACGATAGACATTTAAGGGTGAATATTCAAATTAATTACAAAACCAAATTATATTAATTTAAAAATCCAATTGATCTTCCAAAACTACTGTTTTCTAATTAAATAGATAGTTTTTGTTGATGCGATTCAGTTTGCACCTATCAATAACCTATACGTCAATTATACGTCATTTGTGGCTATCTGTTACCAAAATGTCAATTTCCCACAAATCTGCCCTTTTTGCCCACAACACATTCCGCACCCAATTTTTGGCACACCGAACTTCAATAGTATTGACTCTATGTTATAGGGATAATGTTTAAATTTAATTTTCAATATTCAAATTACATTTCATATTAATTAATTAACATAGTAAGTATAATTATTCTCAACAGAAAACGTATAGTCTTTATTACGTACTAATATGAATAAATAAATTGACCTCATCATCAACTGTTAAATGTTCAAAGTGGTTTGATTGTACTTGCATCAATCACATAATAGTTATGACATTCGTTATCAAGTATAGTAGGCTTATGTAATATGTTCTTATAGTACAGTATCAGTATGCTATACTTTGTTTACAATATGGAGAAGATGGCTGATTTATGTAAAAAACATTAATTAAACCAAAATTTCTTTAAGACCAATTCTTTTTAATTGATAAATAGATCGAACATCCTTAGGATTATTCTACCTGTACATTTCAATCGGTAGTTCTGATTCTAAAAGAGTCACTGGACCAAATCAGAAATCGACCTCGACTTTGATGTTGTAAGATCTCGGGGAATTGAGGATTTTGTATTAAATAATATGATAATATCATAGTTGAGAATTCAACTTATCTCAGATTTCATTCAAAAACTTATTCGCAGATCTAGAGACAATATTAAAGAAAAATCTAATCATAATATTTCTTACCTATTCCTTGATTAATCATTGTCTCTTGGATTGTTTCTCTGTGGATGATATACTTACTTCTATGTACGATGATTGTCAAGACAATGCAAAGGCGGCATGTCCTTTCAAAAAGTGGTACGGCGAAGAATTTTACAGTATTTGAATGTGGTCCTGCGAAGCCGCACCAGCTATTTGAATGCTGTCCGGCGATTCGCACCAGGTTTCGAATGCGATCCGCCGGTTCAGCACCAGGTATTTGAGTGGGTCCGGCGTTCATAAAGTCATTAATTGGATAAATTATCAATTGTTAGTATAATTTCGAACAATTAGATGTGTTACAGCAAAGCTCGCCATCCTAAAAGGTGGTACGGCCCTCGCCGCACCAGCCGTATCGGGTGTGCCCACCCTGCAGTGCATTGTATTTTCATCGTCATTGAATGGGTGTATCATCTGTCCCTACACACACTTATAAATAGCACAAGGCCATTGGTAAGGATTCACAGTACAAAAGCCATCGATAATTAAGTAACCAGCTACGTGTATAAGTTCTTTTTTCGACCACCCTGGATATTGTGAGCTAGTCATAAAATCAGCGGAAAATTTCTAAGTTGTTTAATACGTCTTTTATTGGTTACGTATTACGTATAATACGTATAATATCGATCTAATGGAATTAGCATTGAACAACTTTTGGTTTAATCGTTATTCTTTTATTGTTAATCGACTCGTAGTATAGTTTGTATAAACAAATTTGATTATTTGCTTGATGTTGTATTTACAACAATAATTAGAAATATTCTATTGAATTAACTTCGAAAAACATCCCTGGTTGATCATAGATTTAACGTATAATACGTACTGGTGGCTAGCGTATTACGTATAATACGTATTATACGCAATACGCCTCTTAAATAACTTAGGCGGAAATACTAGCTTTGATTCTCTTTATTAGCTTATTTTTAATAATTGCTTTAAGAAGCCTCAAAATCATATGAATGTAATTTAGTTCACATCTAAAATATATTTGTTTGAGTTCAATATGCCAGTTTACAAAATTAAACTCGAGTTTTGAAATAGTTTCAAGAACTAGATTTATTATAAAAAAGAAGCTTACATGACACATTTATATGCTTACCCACATCATTTTTTTTCTAATTTATTGTTTGTTTAAACTTAGTAATCCCTTATGGATTCAATATTATAGCACATTTAGTTTATCTCAGTCCAATTTATGTTTTTCGATTAATACATTTCTATATTTATCCCCCGATCTTCTATGGTCAGATACGATAAACCATAGCCTACTCTATAAATGGCCTGACAGTAGATGTACCAGGGATGCACAAGAAGATGGGAAATTTCAATTTTTTAATGTTCTTCATATTGAACTACTAAGTTCTTTATGAGTGTCTAGGTCGTAAACATAACTCAGCCCTGCTAGCCCGTGATTAGTATTAGCTGTAATGAGAAGGGTGATTGGTTTTTCATAATTTAATAGTAATAATAAACACAAACAGTACAATTTCTAATATTAATATACAGTAATAATACACAATTATTTGTTTTCTTTCCTCTCTCTTCTTTCTCTCTCTGGCTCTAGCAGTGACACACGACACACTTAACTACATAATAGAAATATGAATAACAGAGTAATACAAATCATGGTAAATACAAATAATTAGACACATAATAAGAGAATTTCTTAAATTTACGCTTTCTATACTTTTTGAAAGAACCAGCGAGATATAATTCTTAATTTTGTTTGCAAGAAAGCAATTCGCTGCTGTATAGACTAGCTTCGATAAGATGTTCCAACTAAACACACCACAGCTAATACAAGTAGACTTCCAAATACTTGGATCACGATTATCGCTAACTTCCAAATACACCAACGTGAGTTCAACTAGTATTTTTCTAGAAGGTCCACTTACAAGCTTCGCCATCTGCTCTTTATTGTTTTCGATGGCACTAAAGGTCTTCTATATAACAAATATGGAATTTAAAACTGGCTCAGATGGATATTTAAGTCCGCCACGTTCCGTTAGCTGCTGAAGTTTATACTGAGAGTCCAGGTCTAAATCAAGAGGAAATTCTTTATCAACTGTTAGCATATGTAGACAGACATGACACGGTTTTGTTTGTTTCAGGTACTGATGGACAGTATAGCCTGCAATAAAGGGTAATGGTTGAAGCAACTGTAAACCACAATCTATTGTTGATAGGTCATGAATCTCATCAAGAAATGGCTACAAATTGAATTCACCATCAGTAGTGGAATACGGACAAGAAAATGACTTAATAAATGACTGAATAGATTGAAAGGAAGTGTCTTGTTGGTCAGTAAACATGTTTAATATGCTAGAAAGTTCAAGTCGATGCTCGGTTCAAGGATTTGAAGATAGGAAATGTGATAATTAGAACCAGACATCATACGGTATAGACCGAAATGGTGTTCCAAGGGATCCGTCTGTAGAAAGGAGGACAACACATACTATGTAAAGCCACAAGATTGAGTCAAATGATTGGTAATTTGTGGTAAGGCAATACAAGCATGTCTAAAACTGGTGTATGTTTGTTTACTCAGTTTGCCAATTTTTTCTGGTAAAGTTTGCCATGCATCTAACCAAAACTACACGAGTTATAAATAGAAATCGCTCGTCATTAAAAGTCAAAGGTCGAGAGAAATTATCGTTCAAACGTATTCCTTTATATGGTGTGTTCACGTTGAACAATTTCTATTCATTCTATATTCTGGATAACGCAATTCGTTCTGGATAGTTAGCGCAGATATTTTTAATTCGTTAACGACTTTCAAAACCAGTTTGACATTTTGACGCTCATTGTTAGACGGAAAACATGACTCCATAGTCAAATGAGGAGCTAACTTGGATAAACTTGTTCTTTCTGAATTATATTATTGACATACATCTTCATAGGATGCACAACCGAAATTAAAGGGATAATCACAATAAGAACTAGAGTTGTATTTTAAAGCAAGTTCCTGCAAAACAAATTCAATTTCTCGGATGCCACTAATTGCAGCAATGGGAACGGATATACTCTGTCCATTAAAATAGGTCGAGGTGGATAAATAAGCATTGATTTCAAGGTACAAATCTTCGGAGATATTTTTCAGTCATTTTAGCTAGAACAAACGTTATGTTGCTCTGATTAAGGCAACCACACCAACCAACTATTAGGTAAATAAATCAAGGTTAACTTATCTTTCAAGTCCTGTGGAGAGTTACCACAAACTTCTTTTCCTCTTGTCTTTCGGATTTCAAGCTGATTTGTAGTGTTTGGTTCATCAATTCTTCCTCTTTTGCATCGTATGAGAAGCGATTCCGTTTGTTAGGTTTGGTTGAGTAATACGCTGGGCAGCCGGGCAGCAAACTTGGTACAGCGCCTTCCTTCAGCTTTGGCTTCGCCCGCGGTACTTCAGTAAAAGTACTATCTCCTCTTGGGACTTTGAAAGTCTAGTCTATGTCTTCTTTCTGAAAATGGTTAATACATACATAGACCACCTTCAGGTCAGGGGCGTAACTACTATAGGACAAGGGTGGACAAAGTCCAGGGGCCTCAAGCCCCTAGACCGGCCTAGGGGCCTCCGAGAGTTCCGTAGAAGAGTCATAAAATATTATCAATTATAAGAATGTACAGCGAGAATTAGTTTTTATCGTGACCTTCGTTAGATAAGGCCTTACTACTACTCCGAACCATGGATTACTTAAAGGCCATTGATTATTAGCTGACATATCTTTATCTCAGTAGCTAGTATTGACAGACCTGAGAAATGCATTATAATTATATAGTAAGTCAGGAACATGATATCAAGGCATACATAACACCCTTTAAAACTGTGATATATCACCATTTGATTGCGTAATCGCTATTTTTCGTGGGAATTATCGTGTTTTTATAGCTTGCTTTTAACACAGTTATTTGCCTTATAAATGTTCAAAATTGGAACATGAGGATGTCCATAGCTAGTTGAATGAAATATATCGAATTATAAATGGAATGTTGACACATTCCTCGGTTTCCAGGGAGATGTATATTTCGTAAAATGAGCCAAAACTCAAAAACTATCTATTTTATGTAAATTATGCTAGTACTGATCTATCCGCAATTGGTAACTTCCTATTCATTGATAATACATTTTCTAGGCCTGACTACAATAATCTTTTTGATAATGAGATTATTAGCACTTAATTCTTTATATATCTCGGAGAAGAACATTCTAAATCCTTTTGTAAACCTCTGTTTATTTTATGTTTCAACCTACGTGTATTGAATTTAGATACACATGGATAGTCAAATTTAGGATTACTAAAATTATGATTAATATTTTAAGTTGAGGTTTGATGCTTAGAAAGCAATTGTCTAGGAAATGTGAGGGGCCTCAAAATTTTATTTGTCCAGGGGCCACCAAGCGCCTAGTACGCCACTGCTTCAGGTCACTGATATTCTCGCGACGAAGACCGCATGTCCAGGCATGATTCAGGGTTGGTGGATTTTGAGGCATCTTGTACACAGGAACATGGTCATCTGGGTTGTAATTGCTCTTGAAACCGGGGACAGAACACGAGTTAGGCATGAATATAAGCTAATATGAATAAAATACCAGAGCGAAATTAAAAGGAGGAGAGTGTACGTCAATAGAAGAGTTTGGAATAATATCTGATCAATAGTTGTATATATTTCAAGAATATTTCTAATTAATGTGGTTGATTATTATTATTATTTTTGAAAATAAATATTGTGGTTGGATAAATATTACCATCTTCTCCTTTTTCCTTGGTCCTTCTTTTATAGGTTACTGTCAGGCCATATATAGAGTAGGCTATGCTGTATCATAATATATGTTTGTATGCTTTAAAACTGGATTCTCATTTTGATGTTTTGACAATTTATGTGGTACATGCCCTTTCCCTATTGACCACATATCAAAGATCAGAAGTAAGAATGCAAGTTGAATTCGAGTTTACATGTGTATTTTTTATAGTAACATTGTCTGAAATATAATTGGCGTTTATTCTAAAAGTATTTATTTCAGCAAAATTACTAGGAAGATTTTGAATATCTATATTGAATTCGATGACGACTTTGTATTGGAATATATAGCTTTTCGGCCATGATATTGCGAGCTTCTACATGTAAAGTTAGCTAGAAACTGTTCACACATAAACCTCTACTGGTGAATTATTCAAAAAGTCAAATCAATTTTCTTTATAATCGAATTAATATTAATAAAATCCTAAGTTACAAATTATTCTAAGCTTTTGTGTAATCGTAATTTTGATTAGATAGTAAACCAAATAATGCGCTTTTATGGTGACTGGCTTTTTCTCTTTCGTACCCATAAATGATTTGGTACCCGTACCCGTATCTGTATTTTCTTTTGTGAAAAGTGTCTCAATAGCGCCTATGTTGGGGATCTGGGGTCGAAAGGCTGGGGGCTACTGGGGGTACTGGGGGAAACATAAACAGCCACAAACAAACACACATACAAACAAACAACAATCGAATTTTAATAATATACAGTAGATGACCATTATTAGTTCTGGTGTATTTTAAATAGAAAACAATTATGCGGAACCATTGAAATTTTTTTGCATAACATTGAGTTTCAAGAATTCCAATTGAAACCATTCCTCTGGTCTATAAAAATATATGCAAGCAATATAAGTGACAACTGCAGTTAAAACGAACCTACTTTCGATCTTCCTCGAGTGTCCGTATTAACGAGAGTAATCTGTGTTAAGTATTTGAAATATACGTGCTTATGAATTATGAATATTAATTTAAAATAGATTGGGGTCAAAATTCAGCACATTTAGTATCCCTATAGGCAAATTGAAAGCGATTTATTTTGGAATTATAAACTAAATTTATTAAAATTTAATATATAAATTGTGCAATTATATTCGTGCAAAATAAATTATATTAACATAATATGTCGTTTTTATATAATTAAAAATAGAAGCTACTCGAATTCTTGAAGTAAATAGAAGCATATATGACTCAATACAAGGATTATCCGTTAAAATACCATGGATAAGCGCGAAGACTGACCCTAGGAGGTTACTTTGTCCCACAATAGCAATTTTAATTAAATATTTTTTGTATAAGAAATATTGCGGTTTAAATACCTTTGAATATATTGTGAGTTTAATTCAACATATTATCAATATGATTACATTTATTCATTATTTGGTGAAGTATGATATTGTTGTTTTATTCATTTGAGTATTTAGAGTATATTTCAACAAAGATATTATGTTTAGAACTTCTTTGGAATTTTCGAGGAAATACATCAATATGCATATAGTTCACCAAGTCTTCCATGGATTCCAGTATAAAGTATTCCTTTCCTAAACCAATCAAATAAGTGCATACTGTAAGATTTGTCATTATCGTTTTCTTATGAAATGCTTTTTTTTCACGTGTTTAACATAATGGGACAATTTCAACTCCATGACATAGGTAGCTTTGGCCCAAGATAAACTTTTAGAATAATTGGTTAGAAGTACCCCAAAGTTTAGCTATCTCATTATTTGAACTTGTTATGTGCTACCAATTAAATTAATTGACAAGTAAGATATTCCCAGATATTATTTAAAGAAATACATTGATAAACGTGGAATAATAGGACTAAGTCGCCCCAGTTTACGGAAAGTAAATGTTGATTCTTTTTGCTTCTCTAGATCATTTCTAAGAGATGGTTACCAATATAAGTGCATTTATACGTGCGTAAAACATAAATAAATAACATACGTATAACATTTTAGAATTTACTTATCCACCGATCATTCGGCGTTTATATAAAATAACCTGGCTAGTTTCAAGTGATGGTGTTTTTTATAAATAAATAAAAAACAATCGGTAGAAAGTAGCGAGGTTTTTAATACAAACGCCGATGATCGGTGGATAAGTAAACTCAACATTTTAATTGTGTGTAAATTTATTTGCCTTTCTCGAATTATCTCCACGTGCAGCTATGTCTGAATTGAATTTTTTTTAACTTTGTTTGATATCAAACAATTCGCCATGACGGAATATAAGTGCTTCAAAATATCTAAATAAGGAGTTCTATTAGAGGGACATTTATTTCACCATGTTTCACTACATTATTTTCTATATATGTAACACCTACGTAGATAAACCAAAATCTGTCGAGAAGCTCCTTGGACCAATACGGACATTTGTGAGTTATTTCCATTAATAGTAGCAATAATTCTTCATAAAACAACTGTTGCATCATCTATATAACTATCTGAAGGCCACTTGAGTGATCCTCTGTCAACGAATTCCAGATAGGTATACTTTAAATCAGGTAGTTGTTCGAACAGAAATTCCTTGTCGATTGTGATGAAATTCAGGCATGTGGAACATTTCTTAGATCTCATATAAAATTTGTGCACTGTATAACCAGCCATGAATACTAGTGCTTGTAACGTTTGGGAGTCGTACATGATAGTTAATAATTCTGGAAGTTGGTTTAGCAATTCTTCTATCGTTTCAGATGAAACAGTTGAAGACACTAACTCATCAGGACAATTTGATAATTTTTCTGATGAAGTCCCTAACAGAAATCTGTTCTCTATAGTTTGGTCAAGTTTAAGTATCCTGGATAGTTAAGTATACGCTCTGACTCTAGAACTTGGCAGTAGGAAATATGGTAGTTGGCAACTGACATCTGTCTGTATAGTCCAAAATGATGTTCTAACGGGTCATTCTGAAGAAATTAAGTTAAGACGTAGGAAATCCCTCAATTATTTGTTAGGTGGTAAACTATATGTGGTAGTCCATGACATGTATGCTTTAAGCTAGTCTATGTTTGGCGGGATAAGGATGATTTATTTGATGGAATGTGCTTCCCAAGCTTCAAGCCAGAATACATCTCGCTCTAAGAATAAGAAGCGATGATCTGCATTTACAAGATGATTAGAAAATTCATCTTTTAAACGGATGCCCTTCTGAGTTATACTATCATTAAATATTTTCCAGGTATTGACAATAATAGAGATAAATTCTCCTGATTGCGTTTTAGATTTATCAATTAGCGAATTGTTCTGAATTTTTAGTCCAGCGCTAGTTGACTCGCTAAAAATCTTTAGATCAAGTTTGACATTCTGACGCTCAAAAGTTGAAGGCCAGCATCCTTTTTCGGTCAATTGATGTGCGATTTTGGCGAAAGAGTGTTGCTCTTGTCTGTAAAGTAATCGTACATCTTCAAGACAAGTTTTGAAATTCGTAAGAGCTTATTTCGTAGAGTTGTTAGAAATTTCTTCAAAATTAGGAAAAACAAAAGTCCTGTTGAAATCTTTTGTATTAAGCAAATTATTGCTATTAGTTTTCAAAATATGAACAGGATCAAAGAATTATGAAAGGTTCCTGGTCATGTCGACCGGGTGAGGAATGATAGGAGTGAGAGTTTTTTTGTCAAGAGAAAACTTTAAATATATTAACATTTTAGGATAATTATCAGAACAAAGTACATGGATATATAGACCGCCTTTTTTACGTCGCAAATTATAGATTTGATAGTAAGATATATTCGTTGCTTGAGTAGATGCAACTCATGCAAGGGGAACTAGGCGGACAATCGATGACCATTTTCTGTGCAAACTTGACACCATTATTGCTAACTGTCCGTATATTATCTTCTGTGTCCTACGAATGTGCAATAATTTACCTCCTTTATAAGTTTATCGGATTTGACATGGACTTCGTCTATTTGAATAATATACTAATATAGATATGCGCCCGTACACCTCACTAAACAATTGATTACATACTTAATAAATATTTGTCATAGTTATATGCATCCCTTTAAGCATTTTCCATACTTATAATTTGTTACTTATAATAACCGTTGAAGGCTAACTTCTGGGTCGATTTTGAATTTTCATTAATTTGTTTACCTATTTGTGTAAACAACAACAACAACAACAGATATTAATATTATAAATTTGTGAATGCGAATTCGAAATCAGCATACTTGTTTACCTTTTATCACATTTGGATGTTAGTATCAATCTCATTTATAAATGCGGTTTCTATTCCCAAATCACTTTAATACAATCCGGACAAACACAAACGCACAACAATGAAGTTTAATCATATGAGCGCTTCGGTCTCGTTCGCTTCGCGACGGATCATTCTCTCACAATGCTCGCTTTGCGACCTTTGTTCGTTCGTGGTACACACTCGTGATGCAATTTACGGTTGTTTCGCAGCCTTAGCCACCGTGAGGTGGAAAACTGAAATAAAGATCTAAACTTATGAATATCTGATCGGTATTAATAAACCAATAATATAACTAACTAAACTGAAATCATGCAGGTGGAGTCAGCAGGTAATTACCAAACCTCAATATGTGTACTGTTTCTGAATTTAATATGTGAATATGTCAGTAAATTTAGCGAAATTCTAATAATAATACTAATTAGTTTTCCCCTGACGTCATAACCCATAAATCAGTACACGTTTGTTTTATCTCGTGTTGTAATGCTATCTAAAATTGTGGGCGAATCGGATGAAAACTGAAAAAGTTGTCCAAAATATGTGCCTTTATGACGTCATAATGCCGTTATTTCGTTTATATAACCAATAGATCGTTGTCAGTGTGTAAATTACTCCTGCATGCAAGTTTTCAGATTTCTATAGCTTGTCATCTTTCCACATTAATTCTGACAAACAAACACACAAACAACAACAATCTTGCTTTTAATATATAGATTGTAATGTCATTACTTATTTGTAGCCCAAGAATTCCGCTTTGATGGATAAAGAAATTTATTAATTAAAGTCACACATACTACCTATAACCCACGGACTTAGCCTTTTGTGTAATCCGGCCCTGCGACTATGTTTGGGTGAATATCTTCTAGTTATAGCGCACTAATCCATTTATGTCTCAGTTCAGGCGGTCAGTGGGGAGTTTGAACACGGTTACCTTCACATCAGTCGAACTATAGTTCCCTTTACAGGCATGAGCTGAACATTTATTAGGCATAGTCCTGACTCTTGATCCAACTAGCAGAGTTCAATTTAGTATGCTAATTACTTATAATTGAGATAAGATATAAATTAGTAACAATATATTATTTCAATAAAAAACAAACTTAAGTGTTTGCAATTTCACTCCTAATATGTAAACGAATTCCAATTTATACAATTCGAGGATTAAGTATTTCAAGCTACTAGTGTTATTATTACTAATGGGCCGTTTCACGAAATGTCGTGTCACGAAAAGTCCATGTCACGAAATGTCTTGTCACGAAGTGTCCGTCACGAAATGTCTTGTAGCGAAAAGTCCTGTCACGAAAAGTCTGTATCCCATTTATCAATGGCCTTCCTTTAATCCATGGTCCAGTTTCTCAAAGTTGGTGCTAGGGCTTATATAACGTAGGTCACGGGATTACATAGTTTTCTTGTGGTTTGATATTAAAATGGCCTTCGAACTTATCCCTGGATGAGTTTTCAAGGGCAATGGTTAATCCTTATATTGAGTCGTTCATGATAGAAGCTAGTCGATCTCACAATGTGACATCGAATAACTTCTATTTTCAATTTGAAAACTAAATTGTATATAAGATTTATATACAAACATACGCGTAGATGACATATCATAGCGGGCTCTGGGAAGTCAGGACCAACCAGGTCATTAATGTGCTAGCATTCTGTGGAGTGAAGGATGACCCATATCATAAGGTTGTAAATTTAAGTACTTTAATTTGCAAGTAATTTGCAAGGTAAGTCAAAGATTGATATTTATTTTTTTTAAACTTGAATTTTATAATTTTATCCATAGTTTTGAGGCTTTGTTGTTTGCATGTGTTTATTTTCCCTCGCCACTGTTGATGGCATTTTATATTTTTTCAATATTACAGAATCGAATGCATTCGTAAATTTATCATTTGGATTTTTTCAAAATTTCAGTTATTACCCCCTTATTCCACATTGTGCCCTTCACTGTTGCTTCCAGCTTAAGCATTATTTGATTTGGAATTTGTTTCATCAAGGCACGCCATTTATTTGTTTTTATTTAATAATTGGAATTGTTCATTTCGTGAAATTTTCATAAAAAGTACTTGTCACGATATAAAACTAATACACTTTATTATTAGTTACTTTTAATGTTTTTATTATCAAATCGACCTTAAATTCAACATTTCTTTTTATAGGGATCTTTTTTCTTTTTCTAAGATTTACATTTGATTTCATCTATAATATTACTCATATTTATTTTATTAGACAATCATCATTTTCAGACTTCGCGGAAACATGACTGGGTTCGAATTGGTAGCAGTAATTGTAGTAGAAGGATCTCTTCACTTTCAAGCTCACATTTGGATAGCTCCACTAGTCCAATCCCCGTCGAGAATCCCTCTTTGCCACCATCAGTACAATATGATGACTCGAGACTTAGTTATAAAATGGAATCTTCTGACTCATTTAGTAATTCTGACGCATCTATTGAGAAGTTGCAAGATCTTATTGTCACTGAACATCTTGAGAAAATTCGTAGGTAAATTTCATTCCAATTTCCAATTAAAACTTTTATTTCTATTTTCAGCTTACTTTAATTGCAACCATCGGCGGCCGCCAATTCATGGGCGGAAAATGGGGTGGGGGGGGGGGGGGGGCAGGGAGAGTCTCCCCCCCAGGATTAGGAATTTTAGATAACTTTCCTCTTATGCGTCGATTCACCGATGTTTTAAAATAAATCATCAATTTGAATGAACATAACTTTTTAAAAAGCTATTCAAATTTTATTTGGATCGTTTGTAATATTATTCGAAATACCTACAATTGAAATAGGTTTCCCCTTTCAAATAGTGAAAATCAACATTCATCAAATTGACCCTATCGAAAGACATTAATTTGTATAAGCTATGCTCAGTGGGCATTAAGGTCAGTTTTGGGAAATATACATTTTGGTAGCAGTAGCTACCCATGATCGTTCATAATAAATCTTAAACATGAGGAAAACAGTAAGATGTTTGTCTTATCCCTAGTTATTCTAATATTACATTGAATTTATACAGGCTAGATGAATGCTGAGTGTATCTATCACAAGTATAATACTCTTAGGAACCCTAGATAGTTTTTGGCAGTATAGTTGTCTAATATGGAACATTGCTATTGCCTACATTTCTTCCGATTCCCATAAAATTATATCACTGAAATTTCAAAAGCATTGATGAACTCATAAGTTGATTTAGCTGATTGAGAGTGTTTACATTAAAATTTCAAATGCTTCTTTTTTATTCATTATTATTATCAGTTAATGGGAGAATATAACTAAAATAATTGGATAACTTGTGGAGAAATTGAATTACTTTTTATGAATTTCCTGAGGCGGCAATGGTAAATTGAATAAACAATCCAAGGGCGGGTTTGGGCGGTGCAAAACTGATATAATATTTTGCTAATACGTCTATGTAACATTCAAAAGCATTAGAATATGTGACTACGAATGAGTACCTAATGTTTTTGACCGAAATGCCAAATAAATTTGCGTCCGAACTCTATAAAATCCTTCCATTCGATATTGTAAATTTAGATTCAATTCCACAATGAAATCGTATTTATACAATGACATCAAGAAGATACAGTCTGGAGTCTAGATATAAATTTGTTGTTGATAGTATTAATATTCATATGATTCGTACAAGTTTGAATACGATCTTAATATCACAATAGAATTATTTAAAGAAATTATATTTAGATCAGTCATTCCAATTCATATTATTCTTTACCATGATAGTATATTACTTCAGAAATTGGTATTTCTAGGTTTGAAACAATGGTGAATCTGAAAATATCTACGTATAAGTTAGCAATCCAATGGTATTCTATTTCTCCTGGTTTCTCCTATTTCTCCTGGCTATTGCATAGATTTCCATACAATTTTTGTCAAGATTCATTTGTTTAATTCAAACAAATTTACCCTTTTACACTCCTTGTAATTCACAGTTACTAGCTGATTCTCCCCCGGTCCCCAACTGCCATATGCCGTCCACTGGGGGTTGGGATTTAACCTCGAATTCGTTATACGATATACGTCCAATAACCTATTCAGGATGCAGATTAATGAGAAACTACCAAATTATCATATGCTAAACATCTTTCTGACTATTTTCTATAAATTTTGGAACATTTAGACAATTTTCGAATGGCTAGTATGTTTCACTTTAAAATTATGGTTTACTCACGCCTTAACATTGGGCCAACCCTATTTTGTGCTTTTCAATTCATGCTACTTTTATTCATCAATGTGATGATGCATTTACTTTTAATTCCCGAGCTTCGCGGCTGAACACAACCACGCACCAAACTTTCGCGGTTGGTGTGCGGTTTATCTAACTACATTGGTTTTATGGCGTATATCTTTTTATTAAAGCACAATTGTTGTATGTGTCTTTGTTTGTCCAGGATTATTTTGAAAGACCATGAGCGAGATCTGAAAATTTGCATGCACGGGTTATTTTATACGCTGACAACGATCTATTGTTTTTCTATACGAAATAACGGGGTGATTATGTCATCAAAGCACAAATTTTGGAATATCTCTTTCAGTTTCAATCCGATTCGCCCACAATTTTAGATAGTAAGACAACATGAATCAGGGTTGTTTGATTTAAATCAATGATTTTTATTGATATAAATCATGGTTTAAATCAAAATTTGATTTTGAACAAAAATATCCGATTTTTTTATTTTAATCAGATATTTTATATCTATTTTTTTTGCGAAAAGAAAAGAAATACATTTATATTGAGTCAAATTACATTAATATTGAGTAATTATCAATATACTTAATCTATTAGCCAAATAATATACGGCTTTGTGATATAGATTGCAAAAAACATTAAAAATTAAAAATTCTGATTTAAATAAAAAAATCTGATTTTTGATATTTCATCCCTGGTCACTGACACCATCAACCCTGAGATAGTCAGATTTGTGGGTGCGCTCTACTCTGGCACGCTTAGCAACTGCTTAGAAATCGTTGTCTTCGCCAGATTCTGATTGTTGGAGGGCGACTGGAGTTTTATTAAAGAATATATGCATTGTTTAACACTATTATTAAATTGGATTGAAGAAAATATAAATTCCTGGCTCATATTTATGACAAGCGAATAGCGGACAACACGTAAAATGATGGGGCCATGGCCCCATCTGGCCCCACCGTGGCGCCACCACTGGTTCCACCAACGTGTCCGTTTTATGAATGTGCATGTTTTATTTAATTTTCTATTTTTTATCTCTTAGAGGGTGGGAATTACTTGCGATTAAGTTAATTTTTATGCTTCTCCTCATACTTGTGACTACGTCATAAATTTGCGAGGTGTTATAATTTACGGGTGTAAACAAACTTGTTGTCGTGTCAGAAATAAGATTTTATGTCAGTTTCTACAATTAACTCTGAACACCCAAACAAATATATCTATGTCTGTATACTGGTTTGTGTTTTAATATTCTATATAAGTCTAGAGATTAAGGCATGTTTATATTTGGTAGGAATATTATGCTCAAAGCCGCACAGTGATCTTAAGTGACGGTTTGATGAAAGTAGGAATTTTTGGTATCAGATTCACGAGTGTGATGTCTTAGTATCCAACCGATCTACTTCCCGTCAAGGCCGTCATCCTATCGATTCAAATTTGTTATTATTCAAATAATTAAAGTAATAGGTCTCATTAAATGTTTTTATACCTTTAAAAATATTTTTTTAATTCTCACATTTGTTTCAAATCACGAGCACACTTTACATTATTATTTGCCCCAATTTAGTTATCATGCTATACAGTATATAAAGAAGGTTCCTTATACAGTAGAACTCGGTTTTCTAATATAGGATGTTTCTCGCGAAACTTTTATTATCTGTATTGGTAGTTTCAAGATTAATATGAATAGTGTAGTGTAGTACTCGTAACGGCTTCTGTAATTGTGATACTAAAGCAGCAAGCATAGCTCAATAACTTCTTTTAAAGCATACTAGCCGAAAATCCGCCCTCCTGCATTGGCGCCCAAGTTTCCAAAATGTCGGAATGGGGACTCACTTGATTTGAGCTAATATTTAATAGGAATATATAACAGTATTACCACAACTCTCTAAAATTAAAATTTAAATTAGATATCAATAGTTTATAATAGCCTAATAATGAATCCATACTAGTCAATATAAATTCTAGCTATTTACTCTATTTGGCGCAAGTACTATTTAGTGCAAGTTTAACTCTACTCTGTTATTGGAAGTGATTATGCTGCACAGAATTTACGAAATCGATTTAATTCTTTTTTTCATAAATTTTGAAATAATAACTCGATTTTATCAGAATTTTGGCGTTATATAATTATTAGCTCTATAACTTTGTACTAATGTTGAAAATCGACACGGCATAATCACAAGAACAACTGATAAGGATCATTTTTGAGGGATAGTTTTTTATCTCTACGACTTATACTTTTGGAGATATGCTAAGGTATACAAAGGTCACTCCCAAAATCTTGCGTAATTTTTAACAAAATGACTTCGATTTTGACCTTTGGTGAAGTCAAAAAGGTTTTAAAAAATGTCCGAATTAAATTTTTATTTCGGATTTGGATAGATAGCATCTTAAAGTCTATTTAGAATTGGTACAGTAATAGATTAAATGTTGCTGTTAGTTTGATTTCCTGATATCAACCATTCTATCTCCTTAATTGTCTTTGTAAGTCAGCGCAGATTTCCTCCACCCTACAAATTATCGGGACGGCAAACCATACATACCCATCCCAGGAAAAATCTCGAGATGGGGGCCCCATCCCAGAATGGCAATTTGGGAGCTAATGTCCGGGCGGCGTCTTCCCTTTAGTTTATTGCGGTTTTCCAATTGTATATATGAATTATCTTTATTATTAAGAAGATTGGTCTTTTTTGTCCGTCCGTCCGACCCTGTAAATTTTTGCTGCATTATCCGATCCTGTCGATTTATATATCAATCGAAAGCACTTCGAAGGGAGACCTCGGGAAATATACGGGGTTCCACACAAGGGTATTTGTTGCAGAATTACACAGCATTTTGTCTTTACGTACTATTATGCATACACTGATTGGATGAATTAATTTTCTCTCGTCCAATTAAATACAGTCTCAGTTAACCATTCTATATTGCACACTTAACAATTGATAGAGACATAAAAATCATTTATACTAATTGAATGCTAGATACTAATCCATACTGGGACAACCCTCTAGTTTATTTGTTTAAAGATTTTGTCACCTAGGGAATGGAAGATGTAACATATCCAAACGTAGTCTATCTGATAGAGCATTGTCTAATATCTAAGGTTGCAGTTAAATTTTCTCGAAACAATACTACTTCTTGGAATAATAGGACTTCAAACTCGTCTTAATGACAACTAATTTCAATTGGAATTTATTGATTGAAAACCACAATTATTATTTAAAAATATTATAGCGTGAAATGTAAAGACAGCATGTTATTGAAAGATTTCACGGCTGTATAATTATTAACATTTGCAGGAGTGTTGCTGATATAAAAGAATAGCTCAGTATCTAGCCTATATTTTTATTGTTAATATCGCTATTTTTGGAAAAAAAAATTTCTGCATTATCACAACTTCGAACCTTAAGAACTTCATCGGTCGCTCTCTGTCAACTTTACATTGATTATAAAGCGTAAATAGGCCTAAATAGTCAATTTTAACAATGTGAAATTTTATTGATTACGTCATCATGACAATGAGTAAACATATTGGCAATCTGGTGCACCAACGTGTCTGCATCATTAATGTACATGTTCTATTAAATTTTCATATTTTTATAACCCTTAGACGGTGCGAATTATGTGCGATTAAAAAAGTGAATTTTCAGGGTTCTCGAAATGTGACAGTGACGTCATATATTTACCACCTAAACGATAGAATAATTCTGATTACACCAAATGATTCCCTGGGGTCGATTTCCCATAGGTCAATAATATAGTTTATAATGTTATCTGCAACCTAAATGCCTAGTTCTAGGTTTCGGCTGTTTCGTGCTACTGTGCAACCCGCACCAACCGCGAGGACTAGTATTCTCGCCAGGATTATATAATAGGGTGTAAACACTCGTTGCACAATATGGGCACAAATATATTTACATCCTTAACGAATAAGGAAGACGGCAATACGTATTGGGCTTAAATTTGAAGAGCGAATTACGAGTTTATTATACGGGATTACGAAATAATTTAACGTACAATTCGTACGATCGAAAGACTTTTGCCATCTTAAGATTTTATTCATCATTAATTATATTTAGGAACTATAGAGGGGTATATTGTTACAATAGGTGGGCACTGCGCCTGCCAAATGAAGCGTAGCGAGTGCACTAGTGCTGACCCGCATCAACCCGCAGGAAGTATCTCTGAGCCGCACCCGCCCCGTCCCGAAAATATACGATACTTTGACCCGCAAGAACCCGCGGTTTGCTGGTGCCGCAACCCGAATGTATTAACCCGCTCCGCGCAGATCTCTATCCTCTACCAAAAGTATTCGTATTCCATCAACATTCCCATAGAAAATAGTAATGTTGTGAGTCTCTCAAAATCTAAAATTACGCCTTTGCCCGCATCATTTTCTTTGTAGGCACTATCCTTTGGTGGTTGGTGGAATGATAGTGCCCTTAAAAGAAAGTGCTGTCTGCACAGGTTTTAATTCTAGATTTTTTCGCCATGTCATCATCATATGAAGGTGTTAGACCATTTCAGAAAGGTGTTTCGGAAGGTGACGACGCTTCTGTCGTGGAATTTTCGTTTTAGCATACTACATTTCAGAGATATTTAAGTTCAGTAGAATGTGATGAGTCATCTTTTTTTATGTGCGTGGTTGGTGTTCACCCAACAACAACCGACCCATTCGAATTATATACATAATTCACAAAATTGTAAAAACACATTTTTTATCATCACTTCAAGGTGTCAAGACCTATTGTACAGGTCTTACGGTAGCATAAGGATAAATTGGAAATTTGTTTCTATCTTGTATCATCTCTGAGATTAATGCTATTTAGCAAATTAGTATAAATAATTATTAAAATTATTATTAATTTAGCACCAATTTCAATGTCAACTTAAATTTATTATCTATAATTATTTGTCATAAATAGTAAAATATAATTAATTTGGCTATCAAATTTCAATTCCGCACACTCGATAACCCCTAATACACAAATTGTAAGCATCTATATTAGTAAAATATATACTGAATTTACCATAATTAATTACGTCAGTTTATTAAATATTCTTGCAGAAGGAAATATAATCACATAATTCTGTCGTTGAAATGGAATGTAAAATCTTAGTTTTCAATTGGAAAATAGAAGTCTACCCGATCTCACAAGTTGAATCAATTAATTTTCGCAAGTTGGAACAATTTAATTAGATTTAACACTTTCAATTGAACCATTGCTGGCGCCACGTATTATGAGGTGTGGGTGTAGTGTGTGTGACTGTACAAGCACCGCTTCATTTCCTTGAGGCATTGGGTGTCCGGACACTCCAGGTGGCTCCTGCCCTGTGAACTAGAGTTTTAAGGTTAAATTACGGCAGATTCACCCAAAAAAACACATGAATTTAGTTTTGAAGGTGGGAGTTTGAATTTCACATATATGATGGAAGACATTATAGCTATATCGAAACTGAAAACGAAATCTAATTATCTTCTATAAATTCGAAATTATTGGGCTTGCAGTATTATGCTAATACAAAAGTCCCATAGGGGGATTTTTTCAGACTCCACCTTATAAGTGTGTGGTTTGCAAGATCATTATTTGCTAAAGACCTGTACTGTGTGATCTATCAGATAGATCATCGTTATGGGCGGTTGGTGGGCGGTTTAGAATTTTGATAAGATCTAAATAAAAAATATTGCGACCTTTTGAAACCAAAAAATGAATAAAAAGGTCATCTTTTTATGCGAAATTTGATTAAATGCTTGATAAAAAGTCATAATTCAAAAATGTAAACCGTCTACCAACTCCTTACGCTTATAATCTTTAAATATTGATTCTGATAACAAACATTGATGGCCGCATTGCCAAATTACCGCATAATATCTACCACCACTTTTGGAAATCGCCCTATGGGAGATTTGTATTAGCCAAATTTTGAAACCGACAAAAAATAAAAATCAGAACTTCTATATTATCATTACATCTTGATGATCAGAAATTATATATTTAATTAGCTAATTATATGGCTAATGAGGTTAACACCTCCATATAAATGTAAATTCAAAAAATTTGCTATTTTATTATACTTTAAATTAGGGCTGAAACGAATATTCGAAATGTACGAACGAACCTTTTTCTAAACGAACGAATATTCGAATATTCGTTCGTTTGGATGACTAAGCATTAAATCAATTTCAAGAGACAAAATACATTGGAAAATAGGTTTTTGATAATGTTAGAATGGTATAATAATAGTCACAAAGTGTATTATACACAAGTTGACTAATAATCAGCTAGTTTAAGTAGGAATATATATTTACAATATTTCTCAGCTATACAAAAGTATTGTTGTTGCCCAAAATTAGTTAACGAATATCCGTTTCAATCTAATATTCGTCCAAACGAATATTCGTTTCGTAACGAATATTCGTTCAATCATTTCGAACGAATATTCGAATATTCGGTATATTCGTTTCATCCCTACTTTAAATATCCTATTATGTATATAGCAGTGATGATGAATCCATCAATGCTATAATGCTGCTAGAAGCTTGAATATATAAATACTAATTATTGCTGTTCAAATACTTTTGGCCGGTTAGTGTATGTCTCTGATTTATCTATCGTCTCAAAATTGTAGGAATCTTAATTAAATTCCTAATAAAAAGTGATATTAAGTAGAAAATTACTTTTATAATAGTGCCTCAAAATATCACTGTATAATTTCTAATAGCACATCCATGGTTTGCTAGTAGTAGTGTCACAAAATCTCACGCGTCTCAAAATATCATGCAACAGCCCTATTTCTGCTATAATTAACGCTAGAAGTATTAATACAACCAATCACCAACCACGAAGCGGTTGGTGTGTCGTGACTGCCGCGAAGCGACCTAGCAAGCGAAGCGGGCTAGTTAATAATTAATTTACTACAAAACTTATCATGATTATGTACTTAAATCACTTTGAATTTTTGTTTATTATTTGTCCAGAATTGATTGAGGAATTGGTCTGTAAGCAGAGGCGTAGCTAGGCCTGCATGAAGGTGCGGCACTGGTAGATTATGGTTGCGGCATTTCCGCACTATAGTATTATACTAATGGGAATTTTTAGGGTGCGGCCTGTGCCCCAAGTGCCGCACCCTGGCTACGCCTCTGTCTGTAAGGTAATTGGATTCTAGTTTATGCAATTAGATTAGCAGCTTGCATTCAATTGTATAACTTGGTTTCTCATTCTTTTGTTATATGTACCTTATACAATGCCGATTCGAGACTGTAATTTATTTGTTCCAATCATGTATTTTTGTTCCTTATTTTGTCTAACAACATATTTCTAACATTTAATTGTGTCTATTTAATATCCAATAGATACCAATCAATACAATACCTATTCTCCATAGCCCAAACTCATGAGTTTACAGATTTTTACATTCCTTGCTGATGTTTTATTTTTTATTTTGACTCGGTTCGGTTTCGAAAAAATGGTCTGCTCAAAATTTGAATATATATTAAGCGTTATATGCAATCACTGGATTTGTCTTTCCTATTAACTAACTTTGTCCCAATATACTGTGACCTATAACTGAGCACCACATTATATTAATAGATTCCTAAATGGGTACTGCTCTCGTTGGTTGACATTTTTTACAACAATAGTGTTCCTTGTTATCTATGTGCTGTATATTGGAACCTGCTATCACAACCAATCTATATAATGGTCACCACTCACCAACTCAAGTGCGCTTGGCGGCCACAAAAAACTTTTCAATATAATTTCCCATATTATACATTATAATCAACCAGTGTTACAACATTAAATAATGCAATTTTTAGCCACACTGTTGGGTAAACCCATAGACTACTTTAATAAAGGACTGTAGGCTGCCAGCTCGGGTCCTGGAACTTGGGTCCATTGTGTCTTATTGATATCCTATTCCGCTAACAGGAAATGTATTATTGTTGTATATGAAGTCATATTTTGTCAGTCCCTTGGTCATATTGCCTTATCTCAAATACTTGTGGAATGTAAGTTTTGCGATTTCACACATTTTCCTTATATGGTAATAATCTCAAATTCTCGACTTCTGTTACAGTTAGACATAAGAAATGTATTATTGTCGAATAGGAAGTCACATGTATGGAAGATATTGGCATATTGACTACCACTAATTAGCAGTGCTCGACAAATTAGGTGGTTTGTTGGCGTTAACCACTAAACATCTTTCTTAAGCCACCGAATTTTGCCTTTGGAGGCTTAACTAATCCACCATTTTGTTGATTATTTGACCATGTGTTGATTATATTTTTTGTTGCATTATTTCTTATTAATATTAGTGTTGTTTTACGGCATCAGAAGTTTGTTAAGCCATCATGGTTTGTTATCCAGCCATTGTTTACCGATTTAAATCGGTAGAAGGTCCAACTGTCTGATTTCCACCTTTTACACAGTCGCCCAAACGATTCAAAATGTGATTCACGCACAAAGATTTCTCTTCGATCTTTGAGACTCCCTGGATTATTTGGCATTGCCTCAATCCACCCATTCCGTTCATTTTAATCAATGTGAAAATGGAGTATAAACTATTGCTCACCTATCTTATTATACCCTGCACAATGCTTTGGCATAATTCGTATCTTGATGTCAGTCTCTCAGACGCTTCAAGTTGCGTGAATGCAACTGATAAACAAAATACTATTATAAAGAGCTGAACTATTAATAATCAAAGGTGGTTCAACAAATATCAATAGTTCAGTTTTAGTAAAAAACTTAATTTCCTAAATTTACACATCGATGCTAAATAATCATTCTGGCTCTTTTATAATCTCTACTCATAACATACTATGTATGTTGCAGTTATTAGAGAACTTAGTGAGTACGCGTAACACCATTTAAGTTTGGTGTGTACGCGTACTCACCAAACTGTGTTGTGAGTATGCATACATGTACACCCTAAATGTTATTTGTGTGTTAGAGTAACTTTCGTGTAATGGGTTGTTTTCTGGGATTCTAAGCTCCAAGCTTCTAAGCTATTCAAAGCTGTTTTCTCCTATCCTAAGCTCATTTATATTTAGTAATAATTATTGTCTCAATCAATAAGTTAATTTATATAAAACCTCTGAATATAGTTAATTAAGAAGGCGGAAGCCGTAATACATTCCAAATGAAAGTTGAAGTTATTGATTATAATTCTGTTTAGAATCGCTTAATATCTCACTTCATGATTTCCAGCTTCTTAACTGACTATATTCAGAGGTTTACATAAATCAAGCGTGAAACAACTCATTACACGTAAGTTACTCTAACACACAAATTATATTTAGGGTGTACGCGTACTCACTACACAGTTTGGTGAGTTCGCGTACACACCAAACTTAAATGGTGTACGCGTACTCACTAAGTTCTCTAATACACTGCAACATATATTCTAGTATACTCTCAATAAATTTAACCATATAAATTACTACCATTTGTACACTCTTCGATCTAATGTCTTAAGTAGCGGATCTAGAAGTGAGCAGTCACCCACCCTAAGCCACTCTGCATGTCTTATCACAATGACTTGTAGATACTAGTAGGTTCGTTTTTGTAAAGATAATATGATGTGTACAACAAACAGAATGATGATCGCAACTGAACTTTCTAAGTTTATGCTAAGTATGAATCTGTATGAATCTGAATCACTGACTATCTCTAGCTTCTTATACTGGGCAAAAAACAACTTTGATCATATGTGGAGTTGTAATATAAGTAAGTAAACTATGATACTACGAGTTTTAATTTAATTAATTACTTTGGTGCGCTAGTCTCGACAAAATGTAATTTTGATGGTGACTAATTAAGCCACCACCTCACTTTTTATGGTGGCTAAAGAATAAACAATGGCTGGTTTAACAAATCACTGATGGCTTCACAAACTTCTGATTCCGTAGAACAACACTAATATTATTAATTAATAATGCAACAATAAAAATACTTTACACATGGTCAAATAATCAACAAAATGGAAGATTTGTTAAGCCTCCAAAGTCAAATTTTGGTGGCTAACGCCAACAAACCACCCAATTTGTCGAGCACTGCTAATTAGTGATAGTCAATATGCCAATATCTTCCTTACATGTGACTTCCTATTCGACTATAATACATTTCTTATGCTAACTCGAGAATTAATTCACAGTGGCTTAACACATGGAGATAGGAAAAATATTTGTGGTTATCAAAATGCTTCTAAATGGTATTAAATTTAAGTTAGATAGTATACTAACATTCATATGAAATTTCAATTGATTTTAGCATAAACTACGCCGATAAATATATTTTTGAATTATATCAAATGTATAGTTCCATTTGTGGTTTTCAGAATTCTAAAAATACAACAAATTTCATTTTACTCTGAATTACATTCTATAAGGAATCGTGGTTACTTTGTATTCAAATATATACAAAATGAGTATGCTAAAGAGATATTTCTATGCTGATTTATTGTTACACTGATGCATTGTAATTTTAACAGGGGGGTAAAAGCTCTTATGTCGAAAATTGTTCAAAATTATTAAAATTGAAATCTCATGTAAGCGGGAAAAAAATGTTCATCAAACAACAACGAGAAACTTTGACAGATTATAGATTAATGTTGTAAGAATTAATTATGGAAATCTTATCTCCCGAAACAGTGCGCAACTTTGAATATTTTAGCGAATTCCATTGTCACTTTGTGTTGCTATGAAAATTCGAAAACTAATTATTCGGTACTTTTCAGTAGTATATCTTATTCGTTACGCAAATGGATGACAAATATTGTTTAATAAGAACAACTGTGCACTTAAGGACAATTTCATCAATCAGCGCAACGCGCTATGAACTCATATTGGATTTTTGAAATTGAAGGAAGTTAGTTTTGTACAATTCGGAGGTGATTTAGTGTGATGCGCCAGAGACTGCTATTCTAGAAAAATTTATTAAATTGTTCTATGAGTTCTAATACACATTATAATTTCTTTTAGTAAACATATACCACTTTTACATGAGTGTATAAATCCTTTTATTCCTTGGGAACTGGACTTTTCTGAAATATTCCCCATGTTCAAGATATATGAACAATAATCATGGGTGAATATTTAAAGATTGTTAACAAACCTAAAAAATTGTATTTCATTGATTTACAATAAATCTCCCATAACTAAACTTAAGAGACTGCATACATCATTTTTGATGATGCCATTCAACTCCCAGCTATCTATAACCTATATGTCAATAATACTTCACTTTTGAGTACCTGCAACCCAAATGCCTATTTCCTATAAACTGCAATTTTAAGCCACTGTGGAGAATTTGAGATTATTTCCATATATGGAAAAGGTGTGAAAACAGCAGAGACTCGCTTTCCACAAATATTTGAGATTAGGCAATATGACCAATGGACTCCAAAAATATTACTTCCTATAAGACAATAATACATTTCTTGTGTCTAGCGTTAGCGGATTATGAGATATCAATAAGACACAATGGACCCAAGTTCCAGGACCCGAGCTGGCAGCCTACAGTCCTTTATTAAAGGAGTCTATGGGTAAACCATAGCATTCTATCCATAAAGCAATGACAGTCACTATTTTTGGACCAGGGATTGGATAGTATATTCGAATTAATATATTTCTTCTATCAAGCTATACATATAGTTTAATTAACCATTTATGACCATGAATTGTCAAAGATACCAGGACTTAATTGATCTTTGTAATTACATTTATTCCGGGTTAAAACAACTATGACACATTGTAAATATATACGTATAGCTCATACAGGTATAAACACAAAATGTACATTGGAGTTAAAGAAGATATCGGAACAGACTTGTACTACTTTATAGACATACTTGTACTTCATAGACAGACTTGTATTTCTTAATAGACATAGTTGTACTTCATAGACCGACTTGTAGACATGTGGCGGAGTTGTGCTAATGAGACGAACTTTTACTTCGAAACATATTAAGAGTGATGGAAGCAAGGTTAAAACTAAACGAATTATAAACAGAATTAGTTCTTGAATTTTTTAAGTTTGGAATTGTCGTGACCTAGAACCACGTCTTGACTTTATTGGAAAGTTAACAATTAGAAAGAGTCACAAATAATTTCTGCAATATACCCCAGCGTGACATGCTACAATCACACCAAACCCTCCAGATGTTACCATACTTTGTTTCTGTCCTTATACAAGCTAACTGAACAAGTTTTGTACGAGACTAACCAGTATAAAAATTCTAAACAGCTGTTTTCGGCTGTCGATTTAACTAAATACGTCATATATTATTTTTGTAATATCGATTACACAAGTCAATGGGTATTTCAGAGAACCTCTATCCAACAATTCTATTAGTCTAAACTGATTACCATGTTTTCGTTAACCTGTATGGATTTTTCAGTCGTAAGAAAGTCTCTACACATTGGACAGCCATTGGATTTATTTAGTTATGAAAAAGCTGCATAACCTGCCACAAATGCGAGGCACTCAACTTGAGAAATAGCTATTTCTGGAAGGGTGATCTGTTCTAAATTTGTGATAAGTTTTTCTAATTCAAAATTTGAATCCTCGCCATTTTTAGTAACACTAGAAAAGGTATTAAAATGTGAATAAATGGGATGATTTTTAGAAAAAACAAGGTGCAGTGTCTGGTTTGTGGACGATTCAACTATTAGAAAGATCGATGCAACTCAGCTTATCAACAATATCACTAAGAATACTGATTGAGAACTTATCTATGGTCGATGTCTTGTCCACTATGCTCAGATTGATTGCAGTTTGAACCATTATCAGCTCTCTATCGTCTCTCGAAATTCTTTCTGTCTTCTCTAATGTTTGTCAGGTAGCTGGGACAGTTCGGGAATATTGTTGGTACAGCAGTTTTCGTCAGGGACAATCGGTCTCGTGGTACCACAACCATCTTCTGTCCATCAAAATTTTCGAATGTCCTTTCAATGAATTCCTCCTTGAAGTGGAATAGACAAACCTAAGAATTATTCAATAATTTCGAATGTGAACTAATGATTAGTTTAAAAATAAGAATATAAGATTATTAAACCTTATATTTTTTTGTTCTGGTAATCTTCTCTGGGTCTGGAATGGCTCTAAACCATTTTTACGAACTTGTTCATCCTTGGGATGCTATTCTCCCCGATAATTCGAGCTACATCCAGGTACGATACAACTCACCTCGTTGAAATTGAAGTTAGAATAAGTGTGCACAAGGGTGGGGTTGGTTAACCGATCCGAGGCTGCGGTTAGAATTCGATTTCTCGCCACCGTTAACCGGTTAACCGCCCGTCCTACTCAATACAATGAATCCCATATAAAATTTGTTTATACTACAGAATAAGACTCAGCTGTATAAAGTATAACCGCATATGTTTATTAACTGATACATTTCGTGCTTTAGGTAAATTTAAATCATTTTTGTCTAAGAAAATTTATTAAGTGGTGATGAGAAATGGATTTAGGACTACATAGTCTGATAAAATTCAAAAAAATTCAATATTTTATACTTTAATTTACCAATACTCTGCTTATATTCAACAGACCGGCTAACTGATTAATAAAATCTCTAACCGTTAACCGATGTCAGCAACGGTTAACCGGTTAGCCGGTTAACCGAATCCAGCCTTGAGTGTGCATATGTAGAGTAGATAAGAATACTTTCCATTTCGCTTATTTATTTTGAATAGTTAATTTATTCATTATGGGTTATTTAATATTTAATCTCGAAACACCTCATTATAATAAATAGATTCAGATAATAAATAATCCCATGCATAACCCCATACTCTGAATTTATTTATTATAATCATTAGGATTAGTCAGAATAAAAAGGAATAGATTTGAAATAAATTTATCAACATTTTTTAATAAACATGATAATTACAGATATCTGATAGGTAAGAATTGCTAAACTACAAAACAGATTCGGGGCAATACTCCTGTGGAGAGTGCCAAAATAATAATATAGACTAAGGGGAACGCCTTAGGTAAATCAATGTGATCTACTGAGTCCCTAAATTTGAATTCCCATTTCCCATTCGCCAAAAATAAATTTCATATGGATAAAGTTCACTAATCTCGAAATTTTAACAATATTACCATATATGGAAAGGTGTAAACATCGCATAACTTACATTCCACAAATATTTCCGATTTACCAATATGACCGTTGGACTCCAAAAATATTACTTCCTATACGACAATAATACATTTCCTGTGTCTAGCATTAGCGGATTACGGGATATCAATAAGCAACAATACTGTTTTAGGCCTACGCTAATTTACCGTAAAACGAAGTTTGCCGTCCCTATATTAAAGAAGTCCCTGATGATATATAACGTAATATCGGAAAAATGTAAATTTGAATATACTAACCAATCCCTGGTCAAAAAAATAGTGACTGCCATTGCCTTATGTATAGAATGATATGGGTAAACATTAGCCCGTTTCTAGCAGGTCCCATGTTTATACATCAACCTACATATCATTTGAAATTTGAATGTGCTTTAAATACAGGCGATGGCAAAATTAATTTGTTAAAAGTATTGATATCACTCGTATACTACGCTATATTTAAACCCATTCCGTGACCTTCCTTATATAATGCCTTACCACTACTCCGAACCATGGATTACTTAAGGCCATTGATAAATAGGTAACTTATCTTTATCTCAGTAACTAGTAATAACAGACCTGAGAAATGCATTATAATTATATAGGAAGTTAGGAACATGATATCAAGTCATGGGCGTAAACTTCGCCAAAACACCCATGGTGCCACGACACTTTGTTCATCACCTAGTTATATATTTTTATGAATAACTGTTTCATTTCGAGTTAATATGTCTAATTTTTTTGTTTACTAAAATTATTTAACTCGCCATCTGCTATATTAAGTTTGTTGGTTAATTTCGGTTTGAAAATGCCAGGGTGCCAGAAACATTTGGCACCATGGCATCACAGTCACCAGGGTACCAGGCACCCGCTGCACACCCCAAGTTTACGCCCCTGTATCAAAGCATACATAAAACCCTTTAGAATTGTGATACATCATCATTTGATTACGTAATCGCCATTTTTCTTGGGAATTATCGTGTTTTTCTAGCCTGCTTTTAGCATAGTTAAATGCGTTATATATGTTCAAAATTGGAACATGAGGATTTCCAAAACTCGTTGAATGAAATTTATCGAAATTATAAATGGAATGTTGACCCATTCCTCGGTTTCCAGGGAAATGTATATTTGCTAAAATGAGCCATAACTCAAAAAATATCTATTTTATGTGAACTATGCTAGTACTGATACATCCGCAATTGGTAACTTAATATTCATTGATAATACACACAGTGGCACGAAACTGCAATTTGGTGGTATTGAGTATTTATGTAAACTTTAAGGCTATAAAATGTTTTATTGACATATAGGTTATCAAACCTAAAAATTGATTGACATATTCAGATAATTTGTATATCACATGGTTCACAAGTTATGACGTCATGGGAGTTATGCTCAATTTCCAAAAGTGTTAAATACAACATATCCAATAGATGAGATTTTTAATCAAAGTTCTGGTAACGAAGTGAATTGACTAGCAATTCTTGATCACTAATATCTTCTTCTAACATACAATTATCTGGTACTGGTTTCTTCAGCTTTGTATTGAGTAAGAGGACTGGATCGCTTTGACATAACATTCGAGTAAAAACATCCTTAACATTCAAAACTGAACTTACGATCTAAACGTTCTCTTTACCTACGGATTAACTTATTACTAGACTCAAGTCCTTCTTCAGATAGTTGTTCCAACCCTCGTCCATTATTGAAAGCTGAGATTATATTAGGTGCATGTGCCAACACTTTGTGTAACGTAGGTGTGATATTTTCTCAAGGGGAAGAATTCAAAATCAAGATATATAGTTTCTGGCATCCTACCGTTAATTCTTCTGTGTCTATTCGTCTTCCACAATTATACACTCTCAAGATAGCTCGGAGGTACGTGTTATTGTCAATTATAGCCTCTTTAGATTCTGTCGGTATTGTTGACAGCACCCAGTAAAAGAAATCCTTTTCGCTGTTATTTTTTCGTACTAAACATCTCCAAGCTACATTTCCAGTGTTTGAAGTTCCGCCTTGTAAAGAAGCAAAATCAATCATGATATTTAACTTTTCTTTTAGTAAATCCACAGAGAAAATTCTTCGCACTATGGACTTTCGGTGAACTAGGTGACCATTTGCTAACTCCGGTACTCAGATGACCTAACTAGTGCATTAACCAACTAAAACATCGAAGATATGCGTGTAGGGGTGAACTTGGAATTATGTCTACGTCAGATACTGGGAGATGTGTGAGATTAACGCGTTGGTCAGTAGTTAGCGAGAGGAATTGTTCTTCGTTTACTTCTTGGAATAAAACCTTAGCATCACTAATAAACCTATTACGTAATTGGAAAACCATCTCTAACGATATCTACATCATGAATCTGTTTGAATGTGGCAGTACAGAACTGGCAGGACGCACCTCCAGCAGCGCTAATAATTCCGGCCATTTTACCATCCAACTGTGAACTTAAGATCACTACGCTACCATGATGACACTTAATTAAATCAAGTCCATTTGCTTCAATATCAGCAGTTTCCTTGTTAATCATAGTTTTCATGAGAAAACTCACATTTTCTTTATTTTCTGGAAGAGTGAGTATTGTAATTGGCCTAATTGAGAAAGGAGAATTAGATAAAGTATTTTTCCAAACAGTATTATTCTGATTGTCTGAAATAGTAATCACTTTAAAACCAAATAGAAATTCTTTTTAGTTTAGACATCAGGGTGAGATTTACTTGTTGGTATACACGATGTGATCCTGACCCATCTAGTCCATCTGAGACACGAATTTTGAGTGGTTGTCTTGAACCATCGATGGAGATATTCAGTAAATTATATTAATTGTTTGAGTGAACATTTTTTGTAGGAAATGCCGATACCAATTGGATAGTCTCTCTCCACTAATTGATATCATCGGCTAGAATGATTTGACTACGGTGAAGAGCTGCACGATTATATCCAGTGAGAGTAATTGATTCTTCCAATAATTCACGCCTCAAATCAATGTTTTTTGACTTTCCTATTTCGAAAGAGTCCAATAAGAAAGCTGATGCGTCCTGAGATAGTTTGTTTTTGAGTTGTCCGAACTTTCCTGTATTGATAATCTCTTTGATCACATTAGCTGTGCTGTTATCGTGTTCCTCCAATGAATACAATTTGACTCTGTACATAGCTATCATTAGGAGTACAATCTTCATGTTGAGCAACAGCTTCAACATTAGCCTAATTTCAGCTAGTCGGTTACGAATAACCCTATTATGTAACTGGCTATTGTGCTTTTGAGGAACTCGGCTGATATTAATATTCTCTCTAATTCGATTGTATACTGAGATGCTTGCAATTTTTCTATTGTGAAATCTTCATAGGAACATTGAGGTAGCTCACTGTGTGATGGATTTATAGGTGTACAAAAAAGTACAACTGGTTCCATGTTGTTAGGTCATTCCTTTTCAAATAACTTAGTCTCTCTTTCTTCATATCCGCGAATTTTCGTCGGTAATAGTCAAATTACCTTCGTGTATATGATATTACCAATAAATAGACGAGAAATATCACTAAAAGTTTTCTCAGGATTAGAGGTGCAGAAATGAAACGCTTCTTCGTTATTCATCACGATTGTAAGTACAAGTGCTAAACAACCATAATATAATTTTCGGTAAATTATTAGAAAAAATTATTCAAATTTCACAACAGTGAATTGGAAAACATGGGAAATTACCATTTGGGAAAAGTTGGGAATAGCTAGAAATTATTTTAATCTACGTACGTATGTATAATATGATTTCCTTCCATATAATATGTAATTTTCAACTCGCAACAATAAGCAATAATAGTAGTCACACTTTAAACGCGGCGAAAGAATAGAAACTGGATTTTTAGAACGTTACAAATTTCAAACTGGAAAATATTACGGTAATACTGAATCGTGAACTACGAAATAAAAGGACATGCCTTTGAATTAAATAAATGGACCATGGATATGTTAGAAGTGCCAAATAGCGTTCATTCATTTATGTATAATTAATGCTGTTCGAGTATAATTTTTCTAAGTAACTGTCCAAGAAATGCTTTTTCATGATTTATGAGTTCAATTATTAATGAATAACACTAATCCAAACACAAATGTATGCAATTGACAAGATAACATTCATATTTCAACGGAAAATATGCTATCCATTAAGCTTGCATCGCAACCTATATAGTACTTGAATAGTTATGAATACTCGAATTTTTTAATTTGGCGATTTTCACTATTTGAAATTGCAAGTTCTCTGAGTCTTGAGTTAACATTCCGGACTTTATTGGCTAGAATACAGTTTGCTGCAATTGATGTGATTTTACGGAGTATAGTCCATCCTTGTTATTACAAGATCCGCACGTATTTCTCCAGCTGACAAATTGTCTATCCTCTATGTATGTAATAGCGAGTTGGATTAATATCATTCTTGAAGGTCCTGCCAAAAACTGCTGCATCAAGCTAGAATCACCTTCTATTGTTATATAGATCTTAAAACAATAATAATAGCATCTATCACAATATGTGATGGCCATTTGAGGGCACCTCGGTCGATAAGCTGAATGAATTTGTAAGTATCCTTTCCATCCACAATTTCTAGCTCTTTATCCTGTGTCAGCAAGGACAAACAAGCATTGCACTTACTAGATTGTTTGAAATACGTATGGACTGCATAACCTCCTACAAAGGCGATCGATTGAAGAAGTGAAGTTTCCAGTGTGAAGGTCGGAAAAGATTCCATTGCTTGGAGATATGTGTCTAAATTTAATGAATTTGATGGTTCATCAGGTGGTAAGGAAAAGGATTCGATTATACCTTTTAGATTCACGTAATCCGATTCGGTTTTTTTGAGAAACTCATCAGTATGCTTGATAGTTTAATACGCAGTTCGCTTTCAAGTATTTGAGTAAAAGTGATATGATATTGTGCACCTGACATCATACGATACAACCCAAAGTGATGTTCAATCGGGTCATTCTGTAATCGTGATGTAAGTACATAATCAAAACCACAGTTATGAGTGAGATGATTTACGATTTCGATCAGCGCTAGACATGAATGGGAAAAGCTAGTAAATGTCTGAGGACTTAATTTTCCATATTTACCCTCACGAGATCTCCAACGTGCAAGCCAGTTGATAATGAGCCTGAGGAATTTGAAACGTTCATCATTATAGTGAAGAGGTCTTGAAAGCTCATCATTAAGTCGTATGTGTTTATGTGTCGTATTTATAATGAATATCTTCCAAACTTTTATAATAATGTCTAGAAATTCGCATGTCTTGCGGGATTCAAAGTCTGTTCGCTTAGAGTTGTAAATTGATAGAGCTGTAAGTGTTGATGTATCAAATATTTTCAATGCCAGGTTGACATTTTGTCTTTCTAAAATAGTGGGCCAACAAGCCTTTGCTGTTAAGCGATGTGCCTGTTTGAGGACCGAAGTTTGCTCATTTTTGTAAAGTAATCGAACATCTTGGAATTGAGCAATATTTACTTTGTGTGTGTCGTCATAGTTAGGAAAAATTAACGCATTTGGGTAGGCAAACGCACTCTCGTAATATTTTAAATTGAGCCAATTGTTTCTGATTGATTTAATTATGTGCACGAAGTCGAAGATTAAAAAGAGTTTTCTTTCTTTTTATTTGGGGTGAATCACGGTAGGAGATAAATTCTTGTTATCTGTCGAAAATACTTTGAAAAAACTAACCTTAAGTGGATAGTTGTCAGTGCAGATGACTTGCACTGTCAGACCACAACATTCTACATCACAAATGACAGATTTGACAACTGCAAATATCTCGTCAGCAGAGTTAGATGAACATGGAATTAGGCGGACAATTTGCGACCACTTTCTGGATAAGCTTGATACCATTATAGCGAAACAGTTTTAATTGGTTCATTAGGTAACATGGAATATCCGATTATTCTTCCTACCTTATACGCAAAGGTGGACTTGACATGTATCTCGTCCATTTGTAAAATTACATTGCGGTCTCTATCATTAAAGTCTGAAGTCGCTTGCTTAAGAAATGCTAGAAAATCGCTTTCTAAACCAAAGTTTGAATAGAGTTTCTGTAGGGTTCTTGGATGCGGTAAGGATATACATCCTAGAGATTGTAAATATCTGTAGCACGCTGGAGATATGAGATGAGCTTTTAATGCCATAACTTGGGTAATACCATTATATCTCTTCCTCTTCTTATGGACAAGAAATTTTTTTTATTGGCATTCAATAAATTGAAGTTGAGATAATTTATGAGAATTTTCGGGATCATCGTCATTAATTAAGTATCGAAAATGCGTGTATAATGCACTAATAGATAAAGTAATTTGATTTGAAGCTTGCTTAATGTGATATTCAGATGAGTTCAGGTTACTAGATAAGATGTCTGGTAAACGTACTACTGTAATTTCGTTAAAAAGTTTCAACTTGTCGGGTATCTGATAAGAAGTTGAGTGCAAGAGGAAAAGCAATATCATCACGAAATGCCAAGACACTAAGGTTATTACTTATTGTCAAACAATATTTTACCTTCAAAGCCAGACCTGATAGTTCGGGCTGATAGATGTGAATAGTATCGAGCTCAGAATGCCAAACCATCCGATTATCAGGTAAATTAAGTGATGACATCTTCGAAATTAGGTCTTGGAGATCGTAGACTCTAAACCTTAAAACCTCCCGTTTTTGTTGCTCGAGGCTTAGTTGGAGAGCTTGTGCAAATTGTTGTTCTTCTTTTGAGTCTCGTGTAAGCCGAGTGGGTCTGTCCAGAGACGCTGTCGAAAGATATGTAGGGCATCCTGGTAAGAGAAGGCACTGCATTTGGACGAAGTTTTGGTCTTTCACGCAATTTTCGGTGACACTTCCGTCAGCTTGCAAATTTTGTCTACAGTGACAATATCCTCGGGGTGAAAGTGAAGTTGGCAAACATATACGTGTTTAAGATTTTCATTGTCCACTCGATGAAGTGCTCTTAGCCATTGATGACGTAGTTCTGGTGGGTCAATTGGAAGTTTAAAAACTGGTGTGTATGGCTCACCACGGTAATTACCACGACATCCAGGTGCGGAGCACTGGTTAGGCATCAAATTACCAAGACTGGCTAAATAAGCTAGGAAACAAGCTACAACACCCAATTAATTATTGTTGAAGTAGTAGAGGAATAGAAGTAGCTAAAATATACCAATTATCCTGTAAAATAGACAAAGTAACTAGTTGAGTCAGAGAAAATAAATTAATTCGTATCAGAAGCGATGAGAAACATAATTATGGAAAATAATGTTTAAAAATATACTAAATAAAGTTGTCAACGAACAATTTCTAAAAAATTTGTTGCTTATTATTGTCGCCAAAAAATTATTATAAAACCATGACGAATTATATGACAAAAATATTAAAGTAAATAAATTAGTTTACAATTTGTTAGCTATAACTAATGCACTTCTAACATATCTATGGTCCATTATTTTAATTCAGAGGCATCTCCTTTTATTTCGTAGTTCACGACTGAATATATTCTGTTTATATATACAGTAGAGCCCCTGAACAACGGACACCTTGGGACCGGAACCGTTGTCCGTTATTTAGAGGTTGTCCGCTATTTAGAGGTTGCTTTTCTATTAGACATATGCTAAATAAATAATTCCGTGCCACGCGGGTTGTCCGTTATTTAGAGGTTGTCCGCTATTTGGAGTGTCCGTTATGGGAGTCTCCACTGTATATTGAATCTTAAATAGCTGTAAAAATTATATCTAATTATAGCTTTGACCCCTTTTTTTCTCGGGTATGCGTACTGAGTGCGAATATACTATTAGAAATACTCTAAATATTTATTGTCGATCCAAAAGTATGTATTTATCATATTCCTGCTCAAAGCCAAGATTTATCCAAGATCAAAAGTAGTAGTTGCTTGGCCCAGCCATAGTTCCATAGTGCAATGCACATGCTCCCCCATTTATTCGTCCTTGTGTCAGGCCAGTAGTTAGGGGGAGGCTCCCCGGCTAGGTTAACTTTTGTGATATATTTGACATATGGATTTGTTGTTGAATTGTATATTATTGGAGTTTCAATTTCCTCATGCTCATATTTTGTATTAATACTGTACCCTCGAATAATCTAGTATCGCGCTTGTACGTAGGTATTGAAATTTGGGTGAATAGGACTAGTAGCATTGTATCTGGCTTCCAAGGGCTTCGCCATGGATCCAACTGGGGAGCTAACTGCTCTCCCAGACCCCAAGCTGGCGATGCGATGTTTTAGAAACCACAACCCTTCTTATAGCAAATCCTAGATGCACCCCTACCCAAGGTCTTCATATTAAATTATTATACTCAGCTCCCCTGCAATCCTCATAGCCTCACCCACTACTACTTCTGGCTACTGGCCTGCCTTGTGTAATAGTGATTTGTTACCTGCCCCAACCTCCTAGTCAGTTAATGGCAAAGATAGGGGATTCCAATCCTGCTTCTAGGTAAATGATTAGCTCTTTCAGTCCCATCCAACATTTTCATTACTATTTTCACTCATTTTACTCACAATATCTTCAAAATATTGGATGTTGTGACATATGCATCTTTTGTTCTTGAATCAAATGGACCTTTATGTTTTTATTAAGTATCTATATGTTATGAGGCGCATTTACTCCAGTCCAAACAATAATTCGAACTACATTGACCCATTTATACTAAATAGACAATAAAACTTGCATTAAAAAAGCGCACCCGGGGAGGCTAGCTAAGACCATGGCACCCTTTCAGGGCTGTAGATGGGGCTAACACCGCATGCGGAGTGATATAATAATTACTAGTATATAGTTTACATGTTGTTTATATAAAATCTGGGAGGACTTAAGACCCCTAGCTTCCCAGATCTACACCCTTGCCCCTTGAGATACTCTGGCACTACCTCTGACCCAACTTGGCTTCCCTCCATTTAATTACTATTAAGCTAATGATGTCTAAGCATTCTATTAGTCAGTAGTGAAAACTCTTTTCACTACTGTACTTATAATATATTGAAGTGATAAAATTCGACCTAACTCTGGATTCAATTCTAGTTTTTATACAGAACTTCCTCCAATTCAAGCCCTTTGTCTATGAATCGGCCAAAGTCCGCAAGTCTCTCATCTCTCATAGTTGTTCTGAGGTTGGTTGTTCAGCTATGATTCAAATTGGAATTTGTAGATACGAAAATCGGATTCAGTATACATGAATAACATGATCACTTCTTATAACATTGGAAGTGAGTCTCTATCTCAATAATAAATCCGTTCTATATCGACCTATCACTCTAATATAATCGGAAAAACAAACAAACAAGCAAAGAAAAAATCACAACAATCGAATTTTAATAGTATAAATTTATCGTCCCATGCAGCCAGAAAGAGCGAGATATCTCACCTATTCATTTGTTTGATTAAAAGAGAGAAGCAGCTGCGTCAGTTTTAACACTAATATCTGATGGCGTTACAACAACATAAATACTAGTCATAATTGTGACTAATTATAACAGTCTAATATCGACAATTAATATTTAGAGCGTTTCTAATAGTATATTCGCACTCAGTACGCATACCCGAGAAAAACAAGGGGTCACTCGATATGGTTACTCCAAATTGGGAGATCGGAATGTTATCACATTCTTACCGTTGCTATGGAAAACCAAAAATATTATCACCAAATATAGTCAATATACCTATAAAAATGCTGGAAATTAAGTGCTGAGCACTAATCTGACAATATAAAGTCGTTAAGAATTCATTTGAATGAGCTATCCTGTATTTATACTGTCGGCGATTTCGATTGGGCACCAATTTTTGACCCCCTGAAAAATTTGTCCTTCCAAAAATTCTGCTATGTGCCATAGCTAAAGTTGATCAAAACCTATAATACTACAATTGTGCAAAATTTGGCACTTTTATCTCGAAAATGCACAATTCGACCATTTCCTGCACCATATTGCTGGACTAATAACACTTCACAGTATTCATAAAAAGCATTGCGATGACATTTTAAAGTTTTATACTTTTGGTAGGATTATATATATGCTTATAAGGAGCTGGATTTCGCTAAATTGCTATTCTTTTCAATTTGTGATTCAAATTATCAGGAGAATTTCTGACCGGAAAATGAGTCCTTTATAAATTTAGTGGGAAAACTTAATGTGGGCAGAAGTGGGAAGAAGCTTTGAATAAATTTAACTGTTCCTATATCTAAAGGCTCTTAATTCATAAAATAAAATGATCCTCACAACCCCGCCCAGAAAGTCTTTCAAGGCATTTTCTTGGGGGCCAATAATTTAAATTCTCCCGAACATTATTTTATTTAGCTGTTTTTTAATATATAAATACATAGTATAAATCAGATTATTTATCATCTAATGGGTAATAAGGAAGATATTGATTTTTTTAAATGACAGCTTTAATTTAGGGTGGCAACACGGGCTTTTATGAGCGCTTTTTGAATTCCAGTAAGTGATTCTTATAAGATTCAGAGGAAATTAAAGAACTATCCATGATTAATTATTAGCAACTATGCTTTAAAAAGCTATCTCAGTTTTCTAAAAGTACTTGTACATGCGATAATTATACTCAGTACCCATCTACCGTCTCCATATTCAATGTAATTTAATATTTCCAATGAGATTAATTGGCTTTTAGTTATTTTACCATGTATAAAATTAATTAGCAATATTCTTGAGTTACTAATAATGGATTGTTGACCAACCAAAATATTATACATAATGAAATTGTAAAACAATGTCCGGGATTCCATTTACGAGACTAGATACATTCTTCATTATTGATGCCATTCAATTTGCAGCTATCTACAACCAGAGGCGTAGCCAGGGTGCGACACTTGGGGCACAGGCCGCACCCAAAGGTTTGTGCCCACAAGAATTCCCATTAGTATAATACTATAGTGCGGAAATGCCGCAACCATAATTCACCAGTGCCGCACCTTCATGCAGGCCTAGCTACGCCTCTGTCTACAACCTAGTATAGGTGAATTATACTTCATTGTTTAAAGGTCATTGATAATTATCTGGCATATCTTTATATCAATAGCTAGTATTGACAGACCTGAGAAATGCATTATAATTAAATTGGAAGTATAGGAACATGATATCAAAGCATTACATAACACCCTTTAGAATTGTGATATATCACCATTTTATTACGTAATCGCTATTTTTCGTGGGAATTATCGTGTTTTTATAGCCTGCTTTTAACATAGTTAAACACGTTATAAATGTTCAAAATTGGAACATGAGGATGTCCATAACTAGTTGAATGAAATATATCGAAATTATAAATGGAATGTTGACCCATTCCTCGGTTGCCAGGGAAATGCATATTTCTTAAAATGAGCCATAACTCAAAAACTATCTATTTTATGTAAACTAGGCTAGTACTGGGTTATCCGCAATTGGTAACTTCCTATTCACTGATAATACATTTTCTAGGCCTAACTTCAACAATCTTGAGATAATGAGATTATTAGCACTTAATTCTTTATATGGTAATACACTCATTATCCCAAAGATAATGAGATCTCAAAAATGCAATATCAAATAATGGTGTCAAATTTTATCAAAACAAATAGGAAGATCGTGTTCTAATTATTATAGCGATTAGTTATCTTATTGATTTACAACAAGACATGTGTAAAGGAAAAAATAGTTCAAACAACTGAGTTTAACAAATAATATATGCTAGCGACAATGATTTAATTTATAAATATTCAAAATATTGCATTTGCTAATTGTCTCCGAATATAGTAAAATTTATGTTATTCAAACTTTAAGGATGCCAGCTACAGTACATAATAGATATAGTGATCATGGATATAGTGATATATTGGATATAGTGATAATTTTGCAGCTTTAGGTGCGTCCCCGAGCAAATCCCATACAGATTTTATTGGTTATAGTGATATTATTATTGGATATAGTGATAATTTGTGTACAGAATACACAAGAATATTGGATTTTTGACCTTCCTTGGACCCCATAATTTCATATTTTACAGTATAAATATCGTTACCACTTGAATTTGATATGGAATTTGATTATTCTTTTCAGAATATAAGTATTGACAATGTATACAGTCATATATTAGTTGCGGTGATACAGTGGATATAGTGATATAATGGTTATAGTGATATATTGGATATAGTTATAATTTGGCCACAAATCAGATGTCCCCCCCATTATCACTATATCCAATATGTACTGTGCCTCTAATCTCAGTTTATTCTTAGTACTCTCCTTAAACTATTTTTGGTCCTTCCATTAAAGGAGGGCAAGGAAGTGGGTCAGTGTAAATGCGAAATGTTATTGAATTTCTGAGATATTTTAGAATTTTTTTGAATTTTATATGATTTCATATGGAATATCTCCTTTACTTGCAATATTAGACAGAAAATATTGCAACGACATTCTGAAAGACTTCACTGAACAACTGGAAATTACATTTTTCAAACAATTAATATGTATCATGTCGCAAATTGCCTCATATATTCGTATAGTTCAATTACTGTTTATTTAAGCACGTACGCTGTTTATTTATTCTATTTTAAAACATTGCACATTGGTTTGGGGCACGTATTTGGCAAAAAAATCGTCAACCCCAAAAACGCAAAGAAGCATCGTGATTTGCTTCCTAGATGTCTAAATAGTATGCATATCAAATTTGGTACGAATTGAAAGCTTAGAAATACAAAACGACTTCGAAGTCTGATGTGGATTGTCGCTACATTAAAATTCATATTCTGCGGTTTGAAAACACGCTAAAATTTACATACGTAATTTACCTCAGTAAGATATAAATACATTTAACTATTTTAGTACATAGTAATGACTCTAAAATAACATTTTGGAACCAAAATGTTTGATTTCAAATCTAGTTAGTGATTTTTTAGCTTCGACTTTGAAGGAGTCGATAAACATTATAACATTATGATGTTTTAAGTTTCAAATTTGCCGAAAAAATTTAGCCCACCTTTGACCAATTTGAAATTTTGTATGCTGACCCTGTAATGCCATGTAATTAACATATTTGAATTATAAGATGCGCTTCGATGCGAAACATTATAAAAATTGTCACATTCCATAGTCATTTATTCGTTGCTAGGTTACGCTATATTGGCAAATATATGTTTTAATGGCCTCATTCTTTTATATAGTGCATAAAATAGTAACTAACAAAGCATTTGGAACTACTACATCTGCATAACATCGCGTTATCGCGTAAGAACAACTTTGAAAGTAATATTATTGATATTTTTGTCAGACTATCATTACAAAGCACCCTGTATTGGAATCATATGGATGAATTTTTTTGTGCAAGATGTGGTCAATCAGGGCATACCGAGAGAATGAAATGCAAGATAGAAAGCCGACAAACCTCAAACATTGCGAATCTAATTTCTTCATTAACAATTTCTACCAATGCAGATTGAGAAAAAGATTTTTCGTAGAAATCTAGAATAGATGAATTACTGATATTCAAATATATTCACACTGTAACTTACACAAATATTCAAATAGTGCTATTTGGTTAAATAACTTGTTGGTCGGAAAATGTACGATTAGGAATTTCTTATAACAAATAGCCAATCTTTGCAAAAGTAACAGGTATTTCAATTATATTATATTTTGTATAATCATTATGATGTAATCATCCCAAGACGAGTTGAAGTTTATGAGAAAATAATAGTGCCATAGCATAAAACATCAATAGAACCACGATCACGTCAACTTTAAACAAAAATATATAATATTGGCGAAGTAACATTTTGTTTTGAAAATTTTCGAAAATCGTCTAAGGTGACAATGACGTCATAACTCCAAAATATAAATTCCACTAACTTTTTAAAATTAGATATGTATTTACAAGTATTGATAACCCATATGTAAATAATACATTATGTATCGCTAGGATTTACACAGATACCTAAAGTTTACTAAATGCGATTTTAGACCACTGTTCATTGATTATACACTAAGCGCCTTCACAGCCGTTTTCGCAACCAATTTAATCTACACAAATTTCACCTAAATTTTTATTCATAACAACTCTGGTTCTTCCACTTTAACTAAGTTTTTCATTTTTCCCTCAACTACTCTCAAGCAAATTAGTCTATATACGTACAGTTAATGGCAAGATAAATCGCTAATAGAGCTTGTGTGATGTTAGATTGCATTGTTCTGGGTCTAACTTTGCAAAACTTTGTATAAATTCCTCCTCTATATTTTCATTTACGAGGGGCGGCCAAAAGGTTTTGCGGTTCGCATACCGTAATATGTTTTGAACATACATCATATTTGTTTTTCAATTTACTCCCCTTGAACTTCAATTCACTTGACCACTTGTCTCTCAAACTGTTGAATAAAATTCGTTGTTCTCATACCACGGTTTACCCACTATTTCAGCACTTCATCACTTCCAAAACGAATATCATTGAGTGAGGCTTCAAGCGGTGGAATAAATATTACCCCCATTTTGCCATGTCTTGACTAAATTGGCCGTTGACCTATTCTTGACCTTTGAATATCAGAGCATTGTCCTGCAACAACAGCATCTCCTTGCTCGTTGCTTCTTCTTGATCGCTTCGCGCAGCTTCCACTTAAGTTTCGCCTCATGTAATCGCAGTTATATGCTGCATTTAGTAATTTTTCAATACACAGCCAGCTTGGGTGGATTAACTTCAATGGATGCTTTCCTTCTAGCGAGAGAAGAATTCTACGAATATAAATATATACTGCTGCTGTTATTTTGTTGCTTAACAGGAAGAAACATCCAAAATACCCATCGAGAAATAAAAATAAAGGCTTAAGACGTGGAATGAAAGTCTGTAAACCACAGTCACTATTTCTATGTAGGTAATATTTATAAAATATCTGTGTCCGTATTTGATAAGAACTTAAGTTCGAACTTAATTCTTATTCACATGAGATTTCATCTCGTACTTAAGCTCCCTAGCTTTTCCTCCTTAGCAAGCTTAAAGTTTGAACTTTAAGCAAGATAGGGAGGTTGCTTAAGTAATTTAAGTAACCTAACTCTTAGTAAATACGGCTTAAGTTCAAACTTAGTTCTTAGTAAATACGGTTGCTATCAATTTTTTGGTAACTGATTTAATTGCACAACGTATTTATAATAACCTAATATTCTGCCTGATTTAATAATTACCCATTATTTGTACCTTCCTCCAAAACCCGTTGTGTAATTCTTGCGGAAATCCACGTTTTCTCGATATCGTACTTATAAATTATGTTTTTTTAATACGCACTAGTATTCTAACTAATTAACTTTTATTATTAACCCTTATTGTAAAGTTAACTCTTTTCAATTATCGATCTAACACTCTTTTAGAGGCCATACTTTTACATTGTGTTTATAATATGTTTCTAGATATTTTTCTATGTTGGAACTGGATTTCAATAGATTTAATATTACGCAAATAGAATTTAATTCTTTGTTAACACAACTTTTGCGATTAAAAAACTATCATTCTTCTGAACTAAATGATCTTTTTAGAAAAATTGATTACGATTCCACTGGATTTATTGACTGGGATAAATTTTGCACCTTTTTGCACTTGGAACTATGTGTAAAAGAAAATGTCATCTCAAAACAGATGCAAGTAAGATTTTTCTTGTATTTGTAATTTTAATTATGTCTATTGTTTATGGATTACTACTTGTTAAATCATGAAAATTTGAATTTTAGTTATTTTACAAGGATTTTGATTAACCGTGGCTGGGGTAATTTTGATTTACTGGAATTAATAATTATTAACTCATAGCGTTACTAACTTGCAAACAAGGGCGTAGCCAGGCCAAAATCTATTGGGGGGGAATGTACAACCAGCGAGCGTACCGAGCGACTTAAAGGGTTCTGGGGGTGAAAATGACTGAGCTAGGGGGGGGGGGGGAAATTGCCCCCCCTGACCCCCCCTCCTACGCCCATGATTGCAAGGGCAGGTAGAAAACAAGTTAAACACGTGCACATATTTAAAGATAAGTGTGACTTCCTTCAAACAAATTATTTAAATAAAAATCCTATTTAATAAAAAGTTAGATCTGATAATATTAAACAAATCAGGATATCTACATACCATATCAGAAACGGTCATGAACCCAGGTGAAACGTGAAGTAACACATCTTCATCGATTAAAATTGGCCGAATTTGTGGTTTGACTTCTGAAATTGGTAATGTTTTAGAATCAGAGAATCTATTTTTGTCCTTTCAGAGTCACGAAGTGTCGAGTTCGAAAAATACTACCTCAAAGTGGTTATGTGTACGAAGTACCTCGCAAAGAGAACTGGCAAGCGAAGTGGATAATTGTGTAGATTAGAAGGCAGGGGTGGCGCTAGGGGGGAGGCAGGGGGGGCAATAGCCCTCCGGTCGGGGAACCTTTGCCCCCCCCCTCGGGGAAAGTTTATACGGGGCAGCTGATCGCGTCCCTCTATTTTGCCCCCTCCCGTCGGGGACCTTAGCCCCCCCGTCGGGGAAATCCTGGCGCCACCCCTGTTGGAAGGAATATGAAGTTTGGAAAATAAGGGGAAATTAGGGAATGGAAAATAATAGTATATTGCGTTATGATATTAAATCGGATTTTTTATTTTATTGAGTATTTTATTTAAATCATTATTTGATTGATAAAAATGATTCATTTATATCAAACAACCCTAAAAATGTCCTCATATAAATGCAATGACTTGCCTCGCCCCGAATTGCTTACAACGAATGTCACATATGTATAACGTGCACCAGGGTATTATATACAGGACTATAATTGAACACTCAGTCCTAAGGTCACTAGAGTATGACTTTTGTACCCCTTAAAGGTTAGTTTTGTATTACTCTTTTGGGACTTTTGGCCGTTTTCGCGCTCCTAAACGCAAGCATATCCCAATTTAACGCCTCTAGGCGTATGGCGCGCTCCTGGATAAATCCCTGACGGGCACTCTAATGAAACCTTCCTTCATTAGAGAGGAAATTATTTTCAAACTTTTTCATTCTGTACACACATTAAAACAAAATATGATGTTACTCTCAGAAGAAAAACAGCATGTTTACCCATGGTGAAGTTATCAATAGCATATACTTGGATACAACAAACCGTTTCCTACGAGTTATGTTATATCAAAATTGAGAGACCACTAATCGATTATCAAGGCTTTGTTGACTTGCCTATTTTGAGTGGATATGATATTGAGACTGGTTTCGCTCATGTTTCTAGGCCACTTTAATAATTGATCACAATGAAAATATGATGCGTTCTCCAATTTGCAAAACAATGATTGAAAACAATTGGAAATTTTTCATTCTCATTTACCAACCCATTGCGGGATGCGACATTTACCATTTACGCAGAACCTCAGTCCACGTTCTTGGATTTAGTGCTTGTTAACAAATGGTGAGAGTGCATGCAGTTTAGAGATTCACAAGGATCAATTGATTAATTGAGAAATATTTCTTTCGATTTGAATTGTTAGCATAACATTCAATTGTTCACATCTGGCGGAGCTAGTATCTTAACTGGACGTAATTCCGAGATATATTATAAGACAAAGTCACAAAGTGAATCGTGATATATTAACTCCACTGACAAACTGAGGATTTTCAACAGAAAAGAACAATTCTGCCAGTTTGGACTAAAACCAATCAGTTTATTCATCTGTTTTGAGCTCTGATGGATATTCTGAAATTGTTGGCATGATTCCTTTACCTTGCCCTCCAAGGAACGGAGCAGAGCCTCTGTTGTACTACAGGTTGGATTACAAATATAAGGTCAAGGGTAATTTTTATTGGCATAATCTTTAGATTCATCATGACAAACAGAATGCCCATCGAATTTACCTGTTCTCTCCATTGAGATAACTTCTATATTATTTTCCATGTGATCAAGCCTTCCAGGCACTGTATAACGCCATAGTCATGTCTAAAATTATATCTTTTTATCAGGAAACAAAATCTCAGCGACAAAGTTAATACACTAAAAAATTTCCATCACAGAAACTTTAAACATGCTTTGCCATGATCTAACTTGACACCACCAGCTTCTACTTCTCTCTTACATTTTGTGAATATTGATTATCGGGTTTTTAGTGTTTCTAATTTTCATTTCACCAATGCCCTGTTATCGGTTCATATTTGACAACCTGTTTCAGTACACAATGTCGTTCAATAGTATGCACCTTGAATTCAGCAACTGATTGGGAACAAATAAGACAAATCGTTTTTTATTTTCTAAATGGAAGAAAAAGTAGTGTTCTGTCCACTTTTCATTGTAAACTATCGCGGTCGCTTGCTAGGTCGCTTCGCGGCAGAACACAACCACATACCGATCGCTTCGCGGTTGGTGTGTGGTTCAGTTATTTTCTAACGTTAATAATGGCAGAAATAGTCCTAAATAGTCAAATTTTACATTGTGAAATTTTATGATTTCGTAATGGTGCGATATTGAGTAAGCATATTGGCAATCTGGTGTGACCAACTTGTCCGCATCATTTGTGCACATGTTCTATTCTTTCTGTTTGGAGGGGGCGTATAATGTGCGATTTAGTGTATTTTTATGCTTCTCGAAATGTGACAATGACGTCATTACTTGTTGAGGTTTGAGAAATTTCGTGTGCAAACCTCAACTTGTAGGCGTGTCCCAAAAGTTATCGTTATATGCCAAAACCAACTCTTAGCTAAGTCTTCGGGCCTATGGCACAACACGGTGGGCCTATTTTGAAGATGGTCCTGGGACTGTAGCCCCATCAGCCCCAGCATTAATCTGGCCCTGTGTACTAGCCATTGCATTTCTTATATCCGGTCAAATTCGCACTACATCATAGACCATCCGGACGGCAGTGCCCAGATAAGAGAAGTTTGAGTGTATATATTATATATTATATATATAGAGAGAGCGGTTTGTGTTTTATTAGTATCGGTGTTACTCTCAGAATACACTTTTCTTCGTTTGGCATCCATTGCTATGAAGTTTAATTGCCACGTTATCAGAGCTATATATTGAAAATAAATAATTCTAAATAATGTGTAATTATTATTTATTTAAATTTTTGATTTATGTGGGCTATATTACTTTGCCCCCTCGCCGGATGCTTCCTTTGGGCCATAGGTTGCACATTCCTGCACTAAGCTGTATCTCTATTCCTTCTCGAGATATTACCTCAATCATTGAAGTCCCATTCCAAGGCAACTCCAGAATGTGGTACAGTGGTATTCGCATAATAGCAAGTAGCAATTTGTACAAGATTTACTTGGTAATATGCGAACTTGCTATTGGATGAACATAAGTAATAAGTAACATTAAATGCTCGCTTTGGAATTGAAAATAACTTGCTAATCTATACTATTAAAACACAAGGCTGGGTGAGTGCTATATTTCTTTGTATGTTACGAGTTGATTGAAGAAAGTGGACGGTTTCCAAATGTGATTTTTTGAATATAGCGGTAACCTTTGGCACCCGCCAACAAGTTGAGGTTTCCACTCAAAATTTCTCACACCTCGACAAGTTATGACGTCATTGTCACATTTAGAGAACCCTGAAAATTCACTTAACCGCACATAATTCCCGCCCTCTGAGAGATAAAAATCTGAAAATTTAATGGAACATGCACATTAATGATGCGGACACGTTGGTTACACCAGATTGTCAATATGATTACTCATTATCGCATGATGACGTAATCACTAAATTTCACATTGTTAAATTCTACTATTTCGACCTATATTACGCTTTATAATCAATATTAGGAGTATATAAACCACACACCAACCGCGAAGCGGTTGGTATGTGGTTGTGTTCTGCCGCGAAGCGACTTAGCAAGCGAAGCGACTTAGCAAGCGAAGCGTGCTAGTATATAATAATATTGATAATAATAATAATAATAATAAAATAATAATAATAGGATTGAAAATGAACCCCACTTTGTCACCATTCCTGCTTTACAGGTTTGGCCATTGGTTGCGCAGTCACCCTGTCTAATATAAATACATTTCCTGATTCTTGCACTGCAGTCATTATGTAACTTTAGAGTATTAACTATAAGAGTCAAAGCTTACAGTTACGAGATCATAAATTCCATACACAGATTTTGACCATAAAAGGAAGAAATTCGAGCGAAATGAATCTCGCTTTCAGTATAAGTAGTTGTACTGAAAGTTATTCTATCGTTGTGAAGCATACTGATGAGCTGTGTGAGAATCAGCGAAACAATTACAATATTGTCTATGCAACTAGCAACAAATACTACAAAAAAATATTATTAATTTCTTAATAATAATAATAATAATGACAATAATAATAATATTAACCCTCGGCTGGCTTGGGGTAAAAGGTATAAATAGAAAAACCCCACTTTCACTTTCACTTTCAATTGAAATTCAATTAACTTTCAGTTTCAATTTTACATTCCTAGCCAGACGAGGGTTAAGGATTACTTATATGGCGGCCGCCTACAATGTCGGCTAGCCGACATATAAGCAAATTTCGTCGACAAATAATGATTTGGCCGACATATAAGTAAATTTCGCCGACAAATAATGATTTGGCTGACATAAAAGCAAATTTCGCCGACAAATAATGATTTGGCCGACATATAGGCAAAATCTCGCCGACATATAAGGAATTCATCTAAAATTGAACGAAAAGATTGTAATTAATAATCTATTGTGGAGGGAAAATAACCTAGCTGCTAAGAAGCGACAATGAATTGGGAGCGAACCAAAAGCCTGAACTTTTACAGAGAGTATTATGGAGTATTAGAGGAAAGGTCCTGAATCAACTCGGCCAAATCATTATTTGTCTACGACATTTGTTTTTATATCGGCGGCGTACAAAAATGTTATTTCATAATATTATTAATAATAATAAAGATTATAATAATAATAATAAATCTATGCTATTAAAACACAAACTTGTATGTATATATATATTTGTTAGTATGTGCCGAGTTTATTGAATAAACTGCACGGTTTCGAATCTGATTTTGGCATTTGGGGGTAACGGCATAATTTTTAGGTTTCTACACAAATTTTTCACACCTCGCTAAGTTATGACATCATTGTCACATTTCAGAATTATGAAAATTCACTTAATCGCACATAATTCGCACTCTCTTGTAGATAATCATCTGAATTTTATTAGAACATGCACATTATTGATTCGGACACGGTGGTCTCACCAGATTGACGATATGCTAATGATCGCAAGATTACGTATCTACTAAAATTTCACATTATTAAATTTAACCATTTTCGGCCTATTTACGATTTATAATCAATGTAGAGGTATATAAACCACATACCAACCGCGAACCGATTGTTGTGTGATTGTGTTCTGCTGGGATGCGACCTAGCAAGCGAAGCGCGCTAGTAATATTATTAATGATAGTATTATTAATAATAACAGTTTAATAATATATACTACCCTGGATAAAAAGTAGAATCAGACGATTACCCCTTCCAAAAATCGTAACGAATGAATCTCTTTGTTAAAGGCATTGTTTATACATTAAATGTATTAATCTTAATCTCATTGAATGTTGGTCAATGATTGACCTTTGCATTTACCTATACTAAATTAACATGGACTAATGGCTACTTATATACTAGAATTTGAAACTTCACAGAATGAAGTCAGGATGAAGTAATGGCACTACTATACTTACTGGATGCTAACAAATCCAGTTAATTTGGTTTCTTTGTGCTCATTATCGATGGATGACAAGAATATAGTCTGGCAAGATATATCGATGAAGCACTCAAAGCAGCACGGGTAAATGGAACTAGAGATGACGTCTCCAGAAAATAGTAATTAACTAGGTAGGCACAAGCCTCGCATCGCTGATAAAATAGCATCAGCTAGGAGTAGTGGAGGAGGTCCTGCACATACACAGTTTGATGACCTCAAATTAAAGATAAGCAGCATCAAGGGGATGGAATGCTTTGAGTATATAGAACCAGGCATAGATGTTGCGATTAGTACATTCGTGACTGGGAATTCAGCTCCGATGGTTTAAGCCCAACTCTTTAACTGGCTTCACAAAATGCTGAACAAATTTTTGCCTAGATAGAGAAAAAGTTTCAAAGAAGAACGTTATGATGACATCTAAAGGAGCTCAATAGATATGATGAGTTGTAAAAGGCACTGCTAATACGGATATATTGAAGCTGGCATTTAGATTCTTAATTCTGCCAAGTAATCAGTCCACTGGTGCGGATTGCTAGTAATCAAGCCAAACTATACTCTATATTGGCTCACCAAATACATCCTTCATTTACATCTAGGACCAAGTTTTTTTGTTTAAATCAATTTAATTAATACTATGTTTACACTTTATTTCACCAGTATTTTTAAAACATGAATGATATAATTACAAAGAATTTTTAAATAATTGACACTAATGATTTCTAGCCTTACCAAGTCTCCATTGTCATTAGAATCATTTTCATCCAATTCTGCGTTGATTTCTTGTTCCAAATTTCAAATTAAATATTCAACACCTGATCATTGCAAAAGTTATGTAATACTCTAGAGAGAGTTAATTTAGATGTCCTGTCTGATTTATCACACAAGCGACCACCGTTTTTCCGTAGTCCTCCACCTGCTTTTCCCAATCTCAAAAATACATTCTTCCGTTTACGGCCAAAATTGCACGATTGAATCTTCAACTCCCATAGTAATCGGTGAGCGTATAGGCGTCATTAAATTTTGGCGTATCCTATAGCCACTTTTCTTAGGAACCAACCATCTACTTTTACGGTTACTCCACTATTAGTCAATTTATCTACGCCGGATCGTCTCCAAATGAAGGGGTCATACTTACTTCCATTGCACAACAATATCATTAATGTCAGCTTGACATATTGCCTGCACATTTATTGAATTTTCACCTTTTCTGCTTACATCTGAATTCAATTGTAGAGGGTGCAAAATTGATATGTGACCACCATCAACACATCCTAATAAATAGGAAAACCATACTTATCCTGACATTGGAACTGATTGGCCTTTTTGTATAAAATCACTTCCGCCAGACTACACAAACTGTTAGATTTGAGATGTATCACGATATCGGATACTGGGATTACGTTCGCAAGAAGCAACCAGTGTTCGATACGTGCTAGTAGCTACATATTGTATCGTAACTGCTATTTGAGTTCCTTGGTTACTGAGAGTGATCTACTTGTAGGCCGAACCCTAAAGATATCCAAGAAAGTCTGTGAACATGCCCCTAGTTATCCAGTAAAGAGTAATGAACTCTGTGTCTGGAGTTAGCGTCGAGAGAATTTATGCGATCACTGAATATTTTCTGATGCTGCATGTCACCTTCAATTACAGTTTGGAGATAAAAACAACTGAGCGGCCATCAATTTGAATGATAATTATTGTCATAGGTTAGGTTAAATTACTTAAATGGGAGCATATAAAAAATCGTATATATCTATATTATTAAAACTCGATTGTTGTGTGTTTGTGTGTTAGTTTGTCCGGGTTGTATTAAAGTGATTGTCAAATAGAAATCGAATTTAGAATTGAGATAAATTTTAATTCAAAAGCTATAATATGCAACGGCGGATTCCTGGGGGGGCGTGGAGGGGCGTTGGGGGGCAATTACCCCCCGCCACCCCAGTTTTTCAAAATTTGAATAACTGAAATTAATTTTTAACAAGAAAGATACAGTCAACTCCGCTTACTCGAGCCACCTCGGGACCACGTTGTTTTGACCCGATTAATTGGAGAAATCGATTAACCGAAAATATTGTAACCCAAACTGTAATTGTAATCCCGTGAAATTTTGACCCGATTAAGCGGAGAAACCGATTAGCCGGTGACTCTATTAAGCGGAGTTGACTGTATTATAATTTATTGGAAATTCTAATAGGATGAACGCGTATTAGCTAGCATGGACAAATTGTAGTTTTAGTATGTGTACTGTGTAGCAGCCTTGGTGTAGCAGTCTTTATAGCCTTGGTGTAGCAGTCTTCACAGTAATGCTAATTAAATTTTATTGGTTTGTAGAATTATAACTTATAAAGATCCATTTAGTCTAGTAAGTCGTTTAATATTTATGAGACATAGTAGTACTTCAGTTGAAATTTCTTTGGTATCGCTGGTCACTGTATACCTACTTACCGTGTCAACCGCATCACCGGTAAAAATTTATCGGGTCACCGGGTCTGAACTTACCTGGTCGACCGGGTCACCGGGTCAGAAAATCTTGACCCGGTCCAAGCCTGCTGTGTAGTATTCTATAATGGAATCAAAAAGTTGCTCTGATAAGTTCAATTTTGCCCCCAGAATCTTTTAAAGAATCCGCCACTGATAATAGGTAAATAAGTATGCTGATTATGAATTTCGACTTTCTATATCTAATATGAATATTTGTTGTTGTTGTTCACACAAATAGGTAAACAAATTATTGATTCAATGTCACCACATGCCACTTTTACCCACCTATACCATTGTGGTATTTGGAAAAAGTGATACATGGTGCCCCGAAATAAGATAATTTGGAATCCTAATTGAGTTGAAAGCTTCTACAATTTATAAATCGCATGCGTAGAATACGAATCAATAATCTAAATTGAAGTATTCCATATAATTCTAATAAAATACACCTTATTAATGAACATACTATAGTACTATTTCCAATGAGAATTGTTAAGGAGTACGAATACTTTTGAGAGGGGAGTGTAGTCAAATTGAGATAATAATTTATACGAACACTATTGCCTTTCTTTAACTAAATATTACCACCTAGTAATAGTTTCAGTAGAATCGAATTGGAAATAGAATACATTAAACGATAATCTGCAATCAGTGTTCCACAATAAGTTAACCTATTCTATGAATTATAGTGTATACTAGAGGAGGTATACCAAAATACCCATCTTATTATATATTAAATTCAAAAAATTCGCTTAAACTTAAATAGATCTTTGTTTCAATAAAATTGCCCATTGATGCAAATTTTCATTTATCTAGGTCTCGTAGTTTTCCAATTAATTTTAGAAAAACATACTCACACACATCCACAAAGAAAACAATTGTATTTTTTATAACTAATCACTATTAATTATGTCCCGGTTATTTATTTACCATGAATGTATGGTTTCTTAGCTTTTCTAAGTAAAGACATTCTTATCTAAACTCCAGATTTTCTTATTATTTTGTTGCCCTTTATCAATTATTTGTCAATATTTATCTCTATTTCAATTATAGGCTACTCTTCCATTGATGTCTTTTCCTAAGAGTTCTACGACACCTCACACAGATAATAAAATTCAGAGGATTTTGTTTGTAAATGATGGTTCTATGATGTCACTTTCTAAAGATGGTATCCTTGTTCATTGGACTAAATTGCTTTCGGTTGATAGAGTTAAGCAACCCGAGAACACTTTTAGGCCCAGACCTAAATGGATCACGGATTTCGTTATAATGCAGGTTTAATTACTTTTTTTTAAGCAATTTTTCTTTGTTCTTATCTTGGAACTTTATAGTACAACTTATTTATGTTCATCAATTTTGAATTTACAGTGTGTAATTTCGCGTGGAATTATTCCGTGGCAGTAGAATCAAATCCTAGATATATTCCTATGTTTCTATATTTGTGATTATAATATTTAGAGTTTTAGATAATTGGAGTAATTGGATCTTGTTGTTACTAATATACTAGTTCAGCGACATCACCATACAATTGTTCATTTTTGATAAAAGCATCAAAATCTGTACACGTGTACTTTGGTATATTGGGAACATTTTAGGATATTGAGGCAATTGAATGTGTTCCTATATCGGACATGACAGCTCGCCAATGTTCCCGCTTCCGATAGTGTTCGCCGGACTTGTTCCCCATAATACTTGTTCAACATAAGTCATATGATCTTTTTATTGTTGAATTCGGGTTCTTAGTCAAATTTCCGATAATTTAATATACCGTATTTACCGTATTTCCCCGAATAAGCGCCCCGGCGCTTATTGTTTTCGTGGGCCAAAATTATCCTGAAAATTTGTGAAAAATCCAGAATATCATATTTAGGAGGGTTCTAATGGTTTCCACCAACAGTATACCTGTTGCAGTGTATTAGAGAACTTAGTGAGTACGCGTACACACCATTTAAGTTTGGTGTGTACGCGTACTCACCAAACTGTGTAGTGAGTACGCGTACACACTAAATGTAATTTGTGTGTTAGAGTATTTTTCATGTAATGAGTTGTTTTCTCCGATTCTAAGCTCATTTATATTAGTAATAATTATTGTCTCAATCAATAACTTAATTTAGGTAAAACCTCTGAATATAGTTAATTAAAAAGCTGTAAACATTCAAATGAAAGTTGAAGTTACTGATTAGAATTCTGTTTAGAATCCCTTAATATCTCACTTCATGATTTCCAGCTTCTTAAATAACTATATTCAGAGGTTTTACATAAATCAAGCGTGAAACAACTCATTGCATGAAAAATACTCTAACACACAATTTACATTTAGTGTGTACGCGTACTCACTACACAGTTTGGTGAGTACGCGTACACACCAAACTTAAATGGTGTGTACGACTCACTAAGTTCTCTAATACACTGCAACATACCCACTGAAGTTGCCAAAATCAATGGAAATACATTACAGTGATCTACTAATGTATTAAATTTTATCATACCAATGTCATTTTTATTGACCCGGCGCTTATTCAAGCCCCCGGCGCTTATTCGGGGAAATACTGTATTCAAATAGTAGCCTAGGCGATTATTGTTTTTTAGTCCATTTTCTGAACAATAATTTTTGTGACTTTTCGAGAATATCACATGTTGATACAATTTAATTGGTATAATCGGTTGATAATCGTATTGCGACTAATATTAGATAAAGAAATTACTCAGGGTACCGGTAGTAAATTGTATTTGCTAATTTGGAGGGGCTATTATTGGAGGTAGGCGATTATTCGAATAGGGGCTACTATTAGAGTATATACGGTACGTATCACATAACCATATTTGGTACAATTTCCATAGCAACGCTGGAATGTATTAGAAATGTATCAAAATTTTAATTATCAAATTGTGTCTTTACCCAATCAAGTGACCCCTCTTCGACTTAATTCAGCTCCCTGAGTATAATTATACACCTGCCAACCCTATAAAACATGATTTGATCTATTTATTCGATATTTATCGTAAATCGCGGTTAAATCTCAATAATATCCGCTGGACTAATAAGTCTAGAAATTTTTCTTCTTGATCTTTCCACTGTGGAGATGATTCTACTGGTTTAAATTGATATAATAAAGCAAATAAATTGTCGGAAACTTTTGCATTTACCAATTTTTATCGCCAAAAATGGAAGAGATTGTATACTGTACTTTTTCTTATAATTTTTCTATTACACTTTTAGACTATATCCATTGTCCAAAGCTATTTGAAAGAATAAAATTCACTAACACCGATCACAGAAAATTGCATGTATCGTAAATTTATAAACAAATACTTATATGGAGCTGAGTTACTGGTAACTGAAGTGGTTTTTATTTATGTCTAAATTTCATTACTGAGCTTATGGGTATTTTAGAATTCAAACACTTCCTTCCTTATATGGCAGTTCAGCTACCAGTAACTGAGCTCCATATAAATAATCTGATATATAAATCATTGGATTTATTAATATTTATTTGATTTGCGGTCTTCAACATATGGTATCAAATCCGAATTCAGATCTTGTGATATAATTGGGTTTTAATCAGGGAAATTTTATTTTTATGGCTCATTTTATATTTGACGATTTTGACATCTCTAAATTGTCGAATAATTTACCTCGAACAGTTCATTATATTTTATGCATATCTTGTTGGAACTTGCTATTTACTGGGATAGTGTTGGACCACAATTACTACAACCGCATTATCAAAATTAACGTATACCTAAGCAATTTCCGAATAGGACGAGAATTAGTGAAGCTAGACGAAAGCAGCTGAAGGTCATTCTTAGTGGATCACGAGACATTTTTTTTGCGTTTTCGCTCCTGAGAAATCAAATTCACAAAGATGTGTAGCTTAAAAACATCCGTTTAATCACTTGGGACCCTTGTAGAACTTGAAGGAATTAAACTGGGATGAATGGTCAGGATCGGATTCATGGAATAAATAAGTAGCGCTTTTTTGGTATGCTGAACGACGAAGCTCTCTTCAAAGTGATCTGTGCAGATAACTGAATGTAAAGTCATCAGAAATCCTGTCGATTCAAGAATTCAATCCATTTTCTTGACAGATCTGGATCATCTGGAAATTTGAAAAGAGGTTTTTGGGACCATCCTGGTAGTTAGTGTTACAACCTGTAACTGAGCACTTGTTAGGCATGATAATATTGAAATTCTATGAGGATAATGATGATTTTGGATTTGAGAGAAAATATGTATCTAAAGATTATTTGATTTCAAAAGAAATGTGATTCGATGCAGCAGAGGAATTTACTCAAAATGGCTTCAAAGTAGATTAATTAAGAAGACAATTACTAAACATTCCTATCAACTTCATTTAAATGTGGTTATATGCCATTACATAAATATTATATCACTTGATACATTCCTATTTCTCTAAACTATGATACGAGTAATTGAGAACAATTCCTTTTCTTACTTCTTGTCTCCAATAACATATACGTAGCTTAAAATATATTAATAGTATATATATTAATATTATATACTATTAATATATCCAGTATATTATATAAAAATGCTGACGTCATCATTAAATTGCTGTTAATCCACTTAACCGAAATCCTTAGAAATTCAAAAATGGTCTCAATGGATTGGCCATAGCTGAATACCTTATACAAAGTCATATCTGACGATCTAAGAAGGCTAGATTGCACTAGAATGAAAATTGGAAACTGGCCTCTTTGTTTTATGGCCTTCTCTGCGACATATATAGCCGTATATCAAGTAGGCCATGTATGGTCTCATTAGGATGAAAAGCGTCATTATGTAATTTTATCACAAGGTTAATCTAAGTATACATGGATTTATATACGAGCGAGCGCAGCGAGCGAGAAATATTTTCTGGTGTGGCGAAGGGGATTTTCAAATCTCATTGAGTATTACTAACAAAATTTATGACAACAATATTTTGCTGATTTAGGGAGGATGAAATTATGAGATGCATCAATATTGGGTTGGGGGGGGGGGGGGGCAAATGTCCAAAGGTAGGTTGTGGTAAATGGGCCAGTACGGACCAAGTCCTCTGAAAAAGCGTCGGGTAACTTACATAACAGAATAGTAATAAATCAATATAGTCGAGTAATCAGAATTTAGCTTATAGATTATAACTACAGTGAAACTCGCTTAGTATGTACTCGGCTTAAGACGTACTCTCGGATATTACTTACTGTTCTCTAATAACCGATTTTTCCTCCTATCTGATCCATTATAAATGATTCGGTTAATACGTACTCGGATAAGACGTGCCAATTTATATTCCCAATTAAATAAAATGTATGTATTTTTATTCGGTTAGTTCGTACTCTAGAAAACTATCAGCAGAACTCAGATATTATTTGGTTTAAGTGAGTAGGTGACAACTAAAATACTTTAATCATATCGTTAAGTATGTTATATACTTGTACCATACTTCGATTCACATCATTGAACAAGTCATTATTTCGACTTGTGGATTATGCATACGGATAAGACGTACCTCGGTTCCACGTACTTTTTCTTGTCTCCCAAGGTGATACGTCTTAACCAAGTTCTACCATAGCCTACTATAATAATGCCAACCAATAAAATACCATGGATGAAAATCAAGGCGTAAACATTTAAATACAATTAGCAATTTGAATATTATCCTGTTGAAATTTGTCATACTATTTAATTGCCCTGTTATATGATCATTAGATCATTGAATAAAGAGGACATTAGGAGCAACAAATCCAACATGTAAAATTATACTATGAATAATATTTATTACTACGCTATCAGTAACAATGTTCTAACTTTTAAATTTCTTCAGTTTACGTGGATCTTCTCTAGCTTTAGTACAGATTTCCGAATTATAGTTCTTCACTTTATTTGAAATAATACAATTAGAACTAACAAAAATCAGTTTGTGTGTGATATCCCAACCTTCCGTGTTACACTGGGAACATGTATCGCGCCAATGGTCGCCATCTCTATTTTCAAGAATATTCTTGGATAACTGAACAAGAATGTTCCGGCATCTTCCAACAACAAACAACTTCCATATTTGTTGGTTATGCTCTAGAGAAATAAAAAATTTCCATACCAAAACAACCAGATGTATGCAATTTCTGATGGCCATTTCAGTCCGCCACGATCCATGATTTCTATTAGCTTGAAAGTGGAAGTATCAAATATAATATCTTGATCGATAGTTAATAACACTCTGCAAAATTCGCAATTATGAGTCCGTTTTAGATATTGGTGTACCGAATATCCAGCAATAAATGCTAGAGACTGTAAGGTGGCAGTATCAAGCACAATTGTGGATAAGTCAGATAGATCTGAAAGAAAAGGAAATAAATCTACATTATGTGAACGATCTTCGTCGTCAGGAGAAAAGGATTGTATAAAACTTTGCAAAGAAGTTTGTTTAAAAGATGGTTGTTGAGAAAATAACTTGAGGATGTTTGAGACTTTTAAGCGACTCTCTGATTCGAGAATTTGACACAATGAAATGTGATAATTTCCACCAGACAACATTCTATATAATCTAAAGTGGTGTTCGATTGGATCTATATGCAAGAAAAATGATAGGAGATAATTGAACCGGCATTGTGAAGTTAAGTGATTGACGAGATAGGTAAGTGTGAGACAGGAATGTTTAAGACTTGTGAATGTTTGTGGACATTGTTTACCTTCCTTTCCAGGTAAAGCTTTCCAAGCATCAATCCAGTAAACTATCCGGGTAATAAAAGAAAGTCGGCTATCATTGTGACTGAGACTCTTGAGAAATCATCCTTAAAACGAAGATCTTTATTAGGTCGATTTATATTGAAAATTTTCCACAATTTCACTATGATATCGATGAAGTCGTGCGTTTGGTTGTTGTGAGTGGGTGTAAGTGAAATTGCAGCCATAGTAGACTTGTCGAAGATCTTGAGTGCTAATTTAACATTTTCGCGTTCCAATGTAGTTGGCCAACATAATTTCGCTGTCTAACGTGGAGCAAGTTTGACTACCTTGTGTTTTTCTGAACGGTAGAGATTGCGAATATCATTATAAGACGCGGCGTGAATATGAAGAGGATAAGTGATACGAGTTGAATAAATATTTGAAAGATCGGGATAGATGAAGGTTTGATTAATGTTTTTAAGATTTATCCAGTTGTTTCGTACGCTCTTCAAAATATGGACGAAATCAAACATTTGAACCAAGGATCTAGTTACATCCGCAGGATGGGGTACACATGTTGTAGAGTCTTGTTATCTGGAGAGAAATGTTTGAACAAACGTACATTTAAAGGATTGTTGTCTGTACATAGGACTTGAACGGGGAGCCTATTTAACTCGACTTCACATATTACCTTACTAATAATAGGAAATAGTTCCTGGGCAGTAGTTCAGATTTTGTTGGAGTGTCTGTGTTGAGAGGAGGGTTAATTTTTCACCCACCTTTGTAGGATGAGTCAGAATTTACATGTATTTCGTCCATCTGCAAGATAACATTCTTTTCTTGTGGAGAAAAGAGAGAAGTTGATTGCTTCAAATATGTCATGAACTCTGAGTCAAGGCCCAGAGACGAGTAAAGCTTTTGAAGAGTATGATAATGAGGTAGGACTAAACAGTCTAATGATTGAAGATAGTTGTAGCAGGCTGGCGATATGAGATGAGATTTAAGAGCAATTACTTGAGTAATAATATTGTACCTTATTCTATTCTTAGGGGCAAGTACATTTTCTAATTGGCAGAGAATAATTTGTAGGCGAGATAGAGTCGTAGTGTTTTCAGAATGATCATCATTCAAGGATTTAGAAGACTCAAGTATTTCTGGTTCCAATTTTTGGCTAGCTTTTCGTCTTGATTTGTAGCGTTTGAAATATCAGAAGTAATTGTCTTTAAAGATGTATTAAAAGATTTACTTTCTAACTCGTTAATTAAGGACCCGATTTGCCTAGTATCATTTACGGTGTTTATAGAAAGTAGAGTTTCCTGGTCTTTCTGGAAGCCCCGAACATTTAGAGAGGAATCAATAGATATGGAATAAAGAATAGAAATTGTGAGATCATCTGATTGTAAAAGTTTGATAAGTCGAACAAGGTGATCTGAAAACCAAGAGAGCCAGTCTACAGGTAGAGTGATAGATGACATAAACTCTTTTAAGGTAATTAGTGATGTTATACGATATTTCAACTCCTCAGCTTTTTGAGATTCACGACTTAGCACGATGGCCTTTTGAAAACCGTAAACTGGGGCGACTTTGTCCCTAGGAGGTTCTTTGTCCCACAATAGCAATTTTAATTAAATATTTTTCAAATGAGAAATTTTGCGGTTTAAATACCTTTGGATATATTGTGAGTTTCATTCAACATATTATCAATATGATCAGATTTATTCATTATTTGGTGAAGTATGTTATTCTTGTTTTATTCATTTGAGTATTCAGAGTATATTTCAACAAAGATATTATGTTTAGAACTTCTTTGGAATTTTCGAGGAAATACATCAATATGCATATAGTTCACCATGTCTTCCATGGATTGTAGTATAAAGTATTCGTTTCCTAAACCAATCAAATAAGTGCATACTGTAAGATTTGTCATTATCGTTTTCTTATGAAATGCTTTTATTTCACGTGTTTAACATAATGGGACAATTTCAACTCCATGATATAAGTAGATTTGGCCCAAGATAAACTTTTAGAATATTTGGTTAGAAGTACCCCAAAGTTTATCTATATCATTATTTCAACATGTTATGTGCTACCAATAAAATTAATTGACAAATAAAATATTCCCAGATATTATTTAAAGAAATACATTGATAAATGTCGAATAATGGGACAAAGTCGCCCCAGTTTACGGAATGTACTTCTTCTTTTGAATCAAAGGATAACCGAGCGGGGTTTGAACATAATTCCGAATAATAAGGAGCACAGCCTGGTATAGAGGATGGAAAAGAGCCCTTCCTGAGTTTTGGTTTTCCTCTTGGAACTTCAGTAAAAGATCCGTCTGGATTAGGAATTTTATAAGTATGTTCAATATCATCTTCGCGAAAATGATGGATACATTCGTAAACATGTTTTAGTGAAGTTATGTTTTCACGATGAAGAGCATTAAACCACTGCTGTCGTAATTCTTCGGGATGGTTAGGTAGTTCGAATACTGGTATGTATGGATCATCCGGATAATAGTTGCTTTTGCAATTCAGTGCAGAGCATTTATTCGGCATCGGAGAGCTAATTGGTAATTTTAAAAATAATAGTTAGTAAAATGGAGAAATACTATCCATAGTAGAAGATAGAATTAAAATATTGCAGTAACTGAGTTATTGAACAAATTGGTCACTTTTCAGCAAACAAACAAACAAAAATTACAATTAAAAAGAATATTAGTCGATGCAAGCCAGTTAAGTGTTTAATAGATGTCAATTGTGTATCTTCTTAAATAGTTGTAAAATATTATGGTCGGTCAACAAAAATGACTTGATTTCTATCCATGGTCAGAAAAATCGATTCTATACATTGGCATTATTATAGTAGGTTATGGTTCTACTGTATATTTAAAAAAATATTTTAAAATGCTCGATACTCACTCCGCTCCAGTGCTCGACAAATTAGGTGGTTTGGTGGCGTTAGCCACCAAAAATCTTATTTAAGCCACCAAATATTGCCTTTAAATAATCTACCATGAATTGTGGATTATTTGACGTGGTGTAGATTAAATTTATCGTTGTTGTTTTACGGCATTAGAACTTTGTTAATTCATCAGTAGTTTGTTAAATCGACCGTTGTTTATTCTTTAGCCACCAAAAAAGTGAGGTGGTGGCAGTGCTGCCAAGTGAGTTCAGATAAATTCCTGGAGATTGAGCATAAAATTTACGGAGAAACAAAATTTACGGAGCATTCTAATATCCCACTGTGACCCAAAATGTCTTAATTACTTTTACAAATAACATAAATTAACAACTTTCTATGAATAAACATATAAAAGGTAGATATATGGACAATTTCGCGCTTGTAAACAATAAGATATGCTCACTAATAGCATGCACAAACTATCAAAGTACTATTTAATATGGTCGTATATACTTTGAAACATTGTATGATATGCTGTAGTGAATTCACTAGAGAATTAGCAAGTCCTGTTTAAAGATACAATGTGGAGGTACATTGTGAAATTTGTCAATTGAGTCTATCCCCCAATCTAACATATTTAGTAATGTGATATAATTAGAGTATTCTGTGATTGCAAATATCCATCATTAAGTTATTATTTAACATATTATATAACATAAATAATGATTATATGGTAATTATGGTTCACTATTACTTGATAACAAACACAGTTTAATGTGAAACAAAAAGTCTTGAATTTATTTCGCTTGAAATACGTAGATTCAAGTCTCCATACGTAGACACGTAGATAGGGGTCATATTTACGTAGTCTACGTAAATTCACGGAGACTTGGCAGCACTGGGTGGTGGCTTAATTAGCCACCATCAAAATTTCATTTTGTCGAGCACTGCTCCGCTCCTTGTCCCGTGCACCCCCGAGACGTGTCCCGTGCAACCCCAAGGGGTTCATGCACCCCAGGTTGGGAACCACTGATATGATAAGTGAGAAGAAATTCAACTATCTGGGGATTATAATATATGTACATTAGGATCAATTTGCGAATTATTTTCGAATTCACTTATTGAGACTACGTAAATATTACGATAAATAATTTCAAAATGTCTGCCAAAAGGGGATTTCTCTCTGTAAGTTACAGCCATAGCATTCTATACTCTAAGCCAATGCCGCGGTTGAATGGGCTTGGACCATGGATGAACTAGTATAGTCAACTAAATATATGCAATGCAATTATTCTTCGAAATAAGTAATCCAGGGTGCTTGTACTTATGTAATTGTTTTTTATAAAGGTGGTCATGGCCAAGGCGCATATTTTTGAGGTACCACTTGGTCGAAATGACGTCACCGTATTGTCTAATAGGCAAAATATGCCAAAAGTTTGAACGCATGTAAAATGTTCAATTTCGCTTTTTCAAACAAATTGCTGTAAGTAACCCATCTAGGAGTTATTTTACATAAAATATCTCAGACTCAAATATGTAATGTTACCACATTCCTCTGTTGCCTTGGAAACGTGAATTCAATGATTGAGGTAATATCTCGAGTAGAAATATAGTCACAGCTTAGTCAATGGATCCAATCGATAGCCCGTCCTTAACTTCCTATTCAATTATAATACATTTCGATGCTCTATCACCGACCAATTTTCTGAGAATTGTGATTATTGTAATATACATACATTCAAATGATTATACACATTTAGCATAAATTGGTTGGATATAGAGCATCGAAATGTATTATCATTGAATAGGAAGTTAAGGACGGGCTACATCGGATACCGACAATTCGCTATACGACAATTGGCTACTGATTTGATTGGTTGAATTCCACTTTGTATCCACTTTATCCACTTATGTAAATATATTTAATAGTTTGTTTATTGAATATTAATCTCTCTTTTAACTGTGTAGTTTAATGATCACCGTATTGTATTATTGTTGCAGTGTTTTAGAGAACTTAGTGAGTACGCGTACACACCATTTAAGTTTGGTGTGTACGCGTACTCACCAAACTGTGTAGTGAGTACTCCTATACCCTAAATGTAATTTGTGTGTTAGAGTAACTTTCGTGTAGTGAGTTGTTTCACGCTTGATTTATGTAAAACCTCTGAATATAGTTAGCTAAGAAGCTGGAAATCATGAAGTGAGATATTAAGCGATTCTAAACAGAATTATAATCAATAACTTCAACTTTCATTTGGAATGTATTACGGCTTCCGCCTTCTTAATTAACTATATTCAGAGGTTTTACATAAATTAACTTATTGATTGAGACAAGAATTATTACTAAATATAAATGAGCTTAGATACGGAGAAAACAACTATGAATAGCTTAGAAGCTTAGAGCTTAGAATCCCAGAAAACAACCCATTACACGAAAGTCACTCTAACACACAAGTTACATTTATGGTGTACGCGTACTCACTACTCAGTTTGGTGAGTACGCGTACACACCAAACTTGAATGGTGTGTACGCGTACTCACTAAGTTCTCTAATACACTGCAACATTATTACTCAATGTAATATACATCATTCGTTGTTAAGACTTGTTGAATTTCACGGAATGCAACTCAACATTGTTACTTCGTTGGTGATCAAAAAAATCAAAAACTCCTATGGGTATTGCTTTTCAAGAATGTTGTAAGAAACATAAACAAGTCATCTGTTAGAAAGTGATACCAAAAAATAAAAAGCCTATTAAGTATTTTAAGTATTTTAACTAATTTAAAAAAAAAATTATTTACAAGTTTAATTTATACATTATTCCAATATTTTTGAATCGGAATCAACACCAAAAGACAATGGCGGAACCTCCCGACCAGCCATTCAGGCTGATCAGGTCGGAGAGAGGAGGAAACAAGCTGTCTGATGGAGGAAATTTTACTGGATGCAGAGGAGAGTAGGAGAGGTGATTCATTGGCAGTGCGAGCAAAGAGGGGTCTGTAAAGTACGAATGCACACGAAAGGGATGGAGATAATCAAGCGCACTAATGACCATCTCCACTCACCTGACGAGCAGGCGGTGATTTGCCAGGAGACCAAGATAGGCATCAAGAGGAAAGCACGGGACAGTCAGGATAACTCGCACCACTTAGTGTGGGAGAGTCTCCTCACACTATCTGAGGGCACGGCAGCTAAGGTACCCAAGCTGGACGGCCTGAAGCGGACAATATAGCGCCAGCTGGCCTTTCAGTAAAGAGGGATTAACAGGCTAGTGATAGGTATTAATCCGCTCCCAAATTGAAACGATGTGTTGCTCCTCTCAAGAACTCTATACGATCACGATTATAATAACTGGCGGTAGGATGGTGGCAGCCAACAGTGGCGTTAAAGCCGCGATGCCAGCCTTCCACGGCGTTGCTAGTCCGAGGCAGTCCGAAGGGCGTCTCTATATGGTAGTTCCAGAGGTCGATAGGGAACAGCGGCGCTTGGTGTGTGCAGCCTGGGAGAGTACGGCCGATGTAATTCCGCTCAAAGTACTGAACCAGCTCGACGGCCTCTGGCATCGGGAGCAGCGCCGCTACAGCAGCAAACAGGCCGGATACATCCGTGAGCGGGGCGAACGCGAGAGCTGGAAGGTGTCGGATCCGCATAGCCAGCTCCTCGTCCTGGCTGTAGGCAGCCTGCAAGCCAGCAGCCTGCACCTTGCGCCATACGTTCTGCGTGAGGTGGAGGAAGCAGCACTTGACCAGTGTGTTCGTCCACACCGCCTCAAAGCTGTTAATCGCAGCCTTCTCGAAGTCCAAGAGCCTCTCCCTCGGCTGAGCAAGGGGACAGAGTAGGCGAATCTTCTCCCACATCCTCCTGTATGTAGCCTCCGTCTTGTTGGGCAGCAGCAGGAACAGACTCGGCAGCACATGACCATCCCTCATATGGTGAGGCCCTCCACGGAGTGCATGCACCACATACACCTGGGCGAAGAGGGAGGGAGCCGTCTTAAATGTTCCTTCAGGCATCCAGTAGTCCGACAGTCGCAGCATCTCCAGGTTTCGCTGTGTCCCGAAGATGAGGATCCTCTGCGCCTCCGGTCCCGAGTCGTAGAGGAGGAACTGATCCCCCTTGGCTGTCTGCTGGTACTCTGCTGGTAGCACCAGCTCCTCCAGACCGGCAGGCTGCACCGGGGCTGCCAGCTGCTGCACGCGCTGCCGCTGTATTGACCGCTTCAGGCTGCCCAGCTTTGGTAGCTTAGCTGCCGTGCCCTCAGATAGTGTCAGGAGACTCTCCCACACTGTGTGGTGCGAGCTATTCTGACTGTCCCGTGCTTTCCTCTTGATGCCTATCTTGGTCTCCTGGCAAATCACCGCCTGCTCGTTAGGTGCGTGGAGGTGGTCATTAGTGCGCTTGATTATTTCCATCCCTTTCGTGTGCATTCGTGCTTTACATCTCTTCTTTGTTCCACTGTCAATGATCACTCTCTTCTCCTCTTCCTCTTCCTCCTCCTCTTCCTCCTCCTCCTCCTCCTCTTCCTCCTCCTCCTCCTCCTCCTCTTCCTCTTCCTCCTCCTCCTCCTCCTCCTCCTCTCCTTCTTCTTGGGCTGCAGCTACCAGCGATGTAAGGACAGTTGTTAGATGTTGTAGCTGCACCCAACATAGTCTTCTCTAAATCGTATCTTATTAGTCTCTTTGTTTTATTAGTATATTAATTCTTGGTATACTTATATCGACTTGTAGTTTTTAGTTTTTAATTACTATTATATGCAGAATACTATTGGTTCCTTTTATAAGTACAGAGTTTAGAATTTGCAGGGAAACATGAATGCCATTGGATGAGGGATCGGACGGGACAATTTTTTGGTGACTGCTATATACTGTACCGTGACCTACGTAATATAAGGCCATGGCACAGGATGTGAAATTTGGACTAAGGATATGTTACCATGCCGATCCTATATTGAACAAAGATTGGATGTAATATATTTTTTGTTGAATGTCTTGTTATGGGTTTAAAAAAAATTCTTGTTAATTACCTTTTTGAGTAACCATAATGTGCTAGAATAATTTCTATCAATGTCTTTTGCATTATGTCTACTGTCACATTTTTATATTGTTTACTATATATTGAGTTACTATCACAATTATTTTACGCACATATTCCCTATACCATGCTCCACAATTTATTTATTATGAATGTGCAAATATAATGTTTTTTCAAGATCTTTTAATCCATTACTCTTGCTTGTAGTTTATTATTCTCTGTGGTATTGGGCACCTGACATCATTCTGTACAGGCCAAAATGATGCTCAAGGGGTTCATTTTGCAAGAACGAAGAGAGGACGTACAAATAGCCACAATTTTCAGTGAGATGGTTATCAATATACGGGAGTGCAATACAGGAGTGACGAAAACTGGTAAATGTTTGAGGACTTAATTTACCTCTTTTGTCAGGAATGGCTCGCCAACACTCAGCCCAATCAACTACACGTTGAAGGAAACTAAATCTAGTATCATTGTTTGTTAATGGGATGGAAAATTGATCCTTGAGAAGGATACCCTTGTTAGGAGTATTTATATTTAATATCTTCCAAACATTACATATAATGGTAATAAAGTCTGCAGTTTGTGAATTTGTAGAAAGGTGGTATCGCGATTGGTAGCTAACATTCAATGCAGCGGTTGTTGATTCATCAAATATCCTTAAGGCTAAAGAAACATTTTGTCTTTGAAATGTAGAAGGCCAACAAGCTTTAGAGGTTAACCTTGGAGCTAATTTAGCAACAGAGTGTTGGTAACTTTGTACAATTGTCGAATCTCTTCAAAAACTGCAGTGTTCGTAACTTGGATCTTCTTAAAATCTGGATAAGTAAACGTTTTATTGTAATCTGTTTGATTTAGCCAGTTATTACGGATCGATTTGAGTATGTGAACGAAGTCGAAAAGCAAAAATAATGGTCGATTTAAGTCCATATGGTGAGGAACGATAGGCTCTAGAATTCGGTTAGGAAAATACAACTTCAAAATGTTCACGTTCATAGGGTAATTGTCGGTACACAAAACTTGAACAGAGAGTCCAAATGCTTCTACGTCTTGAGTAACCTCTTTGATAATTGGAAAGAGTATACAGCGGATGAGTTGGCACAGGGCAGTAAACGAACAATACTGGACCATCCTTTCGACAAACTTGATATCATGAAGGCAAAAACAGTTTTTGCAGGATCAGTGGGATTCAAAGATGATCCTATTACCTTACCTCCCTTGTGTGTAAAGTTGATTTTACGTGAATTTCATCCATCTTAATTACAACATTTCGCTCCCATTTGTTGAACTGAGTGGCAGATTGTTTGAGATAGTTGGTAAACTCAGCATCCAAACCAAAATTTGAATACAAGCATTTAAGTGAAGAAAGATGTGGCAATGATAGACAATCCAAGGATTGAAGATATTTATAGCAAACTGGCGAGATAAGCTGGCATTTGAGCGATAAGAGAAGAGTTTCCATGTTGTATCGCCTCATAGTTTTCGCGATCAAAACGTCCAGTTGGCAAATAATGAACTGAATACGTATAATACAAGCTGTTGGTTCCCAGAATCTTCGCTAATTGAAGGCGGGAGTAAGTCGATTGCTTGAGGATTGCTTTTGGTTGCTTCTCTGACATGGTGTCGGAGTGTCTCAGGGGTATTAACTGGGATAGAATGGTGTTCAACTTCTCTAAGCAAAATGTTAAGTTGATGAATATAATTTATCCTAGTAAGAGAAAGAGTAATGCGTACACCTTCATAGAAACCAATAGTATGTAATGTTTCGGTAATGGTTAAGGAGCATAGAATCGAAATCAAACTGTTACTTGTTGTAGAAGGTTTGATTAAATTAAAGGAATTATCCTCAGAAAATCAAACTATCCAATGATTAGGCAAATCCAAGTGCATTGTTTTGGATACTAAGTCTTGCAGTGTGGTGATTTGAAAAAGCTCTTTGTCTCGGTTATAGTTTATTAGACTCTCATCTATAGTAGTATCAATCAATTGCTGTTCTCCAAAGATCGATCAAATCTCAATAGTTTGGTGTCAGATGATGAAGAAAGTTGAGGTGGAGAGCCGGGTCGGAATCTTGGCACCGCTTCTTTGTGCAATTTCGACTTAGCAGGTACTTCTAAGTGTGAACCATCAGGTTGAAGGATTGAAAAACTGGTCTGAATTTCTTCGTCGAGAAAATGTTTCGAACATACAAACACATTCTTTAAGTTAACGATATCTTCTCTACAGAGCGATAGGAGCCAACGATTGACTTACTCAGGTTGATCACTTGGCTACTTAAATACTGGAGTATACGGTTCTCCTGCGTAATTACTCCGACATCCGGGGGCCGAACACCTGTTGGGCTTGACAAGCTAAAATATATAAGAAAATGTTAGAAATACACAAGAAAGGAGCAAATCGAAAGGGAGATGTATTAAATATAAAATAACATGATCATAAAGGAAGAACGTTAAATTCGAGAAAACCAAGTTTTAAAAGGCAAAGGGTGATAAGTATGCAAGTCCTCTGTAAATAAATTGATGTCGAAAACTTGATACACAGAAAAATAAATATTATGGATTTCTAAGAAAATGTAAATCATTTAGCTTAACAACGCAAATAGTTCAAAGATTTTAGTAAATGAGCATCACATAATATAACAAGGGTCACGATTTGGTTAATAATCTTTAACTTGAACATTTACTGTAAAAATAATCAATGGACTTAAACGACACCCATGGTCCAAAATTCCACACTACTGAACATGCCTTATTATAACGTAGGTCACGATTGGGCCTAAATCTTTAATTTTTTCAGCAAAAATATTAGTCCAATTACTAACCAATGAAGTTATACCAGTAGAATTGGTAATACAAATATTATCCCACTCACTCAGTTCGAGATAAAACTCCCCACAGTTCTTACTCAAATTAGTTAGAACTTCAATCTCAGAACTCTCTATCACCATTTCTGTTTCAAAGTTGTCAGTTTTAATATTAGGCACATCGTGAGAACGAGGAAATTGAAGTTCACTTTTTCTAAGCACTTAACACCATCAGCATTGTACTCATCTCTTAACACCTTTACCCAATTGATAAAAAGACTCAAGTCATCTCCACTTAATATCACATATTTCTTACCAAACATTTGATCAAGAAAATACATTCAAGCTATACTTCAGACGACCACAAAACCAATAAAGGATTACATTCCACAAAACCTTTACAATAAGTACTAACTATCGTGGGAATAAAATCAAAACACTCATCAAAATAGCAAGTTTCCTCGAATTGCAAGTACCAGAAAGATTTTGCGGACAAGTTAATCCATAAAACATAGCACCGTCTACCCATAGCTGACATTCAGTTGTATTGAACGTGTAATACACATCGTGACCATCACTATTTAGAGAACTAATATTTGCAGTCTGAGAATCTCTCTTCAACCGGTCATACATAGCTTGGTCGGATGCAGAATATGCCCACACAATAAGAAGTTTATCGTCAACTAAATCAAATTCAATTTATCAAATTACGAAAATAAATCAGAACACGTATCTATACTTAAACTTACTTCCTTAAGAATAGTGGAAGTTACCAATGATGCTCTACTCTGTATAGTTAAGTTACTAAGGTTACAACTCACGTGAAATTGTTCCTCCGAACTAGGGGGATTTACTAATGGCTTAACTTCGTTTAATAATTCCTTACCAGTGTTCTTATTTTATGAGAGTTCTTTCTCCATTTAAAGTACAACCTGTGTCTCTTAACAGGCTTGTTTCACGAGTAAACCTTACAGATGAAATCCCAATGAGAACTTGGCGAACTGTTGCTGACAGACAGGGACGGGACCAATTGTTCAAAATGTTAGTATTGTGGATAGGAGTACGTCGATAATAGAGTTCTTCTCTGCTTGTAGAAATTCTAAAAAATATCAATAAAGTTTATCCGTGACCTTCGTTATATAAGGCCTTACTACTACTCCGAACCATGGATTACATAAAGGCCATTGATTATTAGCTGACATATCTTTTTCTCAATAGTTAGTAATGACAGACCTTAAAAATGGATTATAATTATATAGGAAGTTATGAACATGATATCAAGGCATACATAACACCCTTTAGAATTGTGATATATCACCATTTGATTACTTAATCGCTATTTTTCGTGGGAATTATCGTGTTTTTATAGCCTGCATTTAACTTAGTTAAACGCGTTATAAATGTTCAATATTGGGACATGAGGATGTCCATAACTAGTTGAATGAAATATATCGAAATTATAAATGGAATGTTGACACTTTCCACGGTTGTCAGGAAATGTATATTTGCTAAAATGAGCCTTAACTCAATAACTATCTATTTTATGTTATCTATGCTAGTACTGATCTATCCGCGATTGGTAACTTCCTATTCATTAATAATACATTTTCTAGGCCTAACTTCAATAATTTTTGAGATAATGCGATTATTACTATATAAAGAAATTAAGAATTAAGTCCTAATAATCTGATTATCTCAAAGAATATTCAAGTGAAAGCAAAGTAATGTAAAGTTGGGAATCTATTTCTATTCGGAGTAAAACTTAAATATTCTAAGAATAGCCTATATGCGCAACAGTTAAATCTCTCTAATTGTTTGGAACTAACGATTGTGTGACGCATATTCGAATTGTGAGAAATCACTGTTTAGGGGATAGGTGGATAGTTATTACTGAGATTGTCGCTAACTGAAAATTTAGTTAATTAATATTTTTCCAGGAAAAACGAATACTGAAAGAATTTACTAACGACCTATTTCTTTTTCGGGCGATTGAATTATAATATATCAGAGAAAGTACCTGTAAAGTTTGAATCGATTCTGGTTCAATTTATCTCGGAAGGTTTAGCTCAAAATTGGAAAAGATAAAACAATAAAAACAGAGATTTAAGGCATTTTAAAAAGACTAATTTGTCTGTTATAAGGGAATATTCGGGAATATAATGGCATTGAGGTAAACCTCCCTGTCTCCTCTAACGAATGATACCAAAATATATTCGTTTCACTCTCTTTTCCCAACTTCAAGTTTGAATGTTTGTAACTTGAAAAATTTTAAATAAAAATTAAATCACATAAACCTCCATCTCTCCAAAGTATGATTACAATTTTCAGAATTGTAAAAAATATTTGAGAAATTGATTTTTTATGAATTACCAACGCTGCATTGTATTATAAAAATACCAACTGAAAGTTAATTTAAAGAAAATAAATCATATTACGGAAACCTCCGTATCTCCTTTGTCGAATGTTATAAATTTATTATAATCTGATTACTAAAAGTGAGTCAAATATCTGACTGAAGTGACCCTGGTTGAATAGAAAGCCAACATTACACTCATTTTTTTGAGAACATGTGATTTATGAACATTGCCTATGACCAATATTGCTTCTACTGATTGAGTTATTTGTATATTGTTTTTGTAATTGGATATTATCAGATAGTCACGTTTACTTGTGTCAAGGTATTAATTATGGAGTATGAATTTCTCCCTTTGGCATATAGCAATGCAAACATTATTAGGTGTGGAAAATTCATCAATACTCTCATGACAGTTTTGCATAAAATATTTTCGGTTACCAGATTTTCCGCTTTATCGGATCAAAGCAATCTGGTCCCAAGGTGACTATATTAAGCGGATTCGACTGTATAAGAATTAGGAATGTATTCTCCATTTATTGAATAATATCCTGTTAAAGCATACTGTTGAACTCATTTACACACCAACAAATTCTTCCATTAAAGATTCATTCTCCCCTTCTCCAAATTTAGTATAGAACTGCAAGTAGTAAATATATAGGATTGTATTGATTTGCATTTGATTCCACCCTTAGTAGTTCTCTCTATCCTCCAGGTGCTAACTTCTTATGAGAGGGATGATGCCGAAGGGATGGCAGGAGAGCTGACCGTGGTATAGTTCTGTTTCCAGGGAATGATCTTGGAAGGTGACATCATCGGTTGGAGCCAACAATGGAGTTGCATGTGTCCATGTATCGGACTTAACAGCATTTTTTCTTTAGTGTACCTTTTCATCGGTAGGGCACGAGACACGGCCATTTATTGATTCTCAGTGCCGACCACAAGCCAGTTATCGGCCAGGTATATCTCCTCCAGGAAAGCTTTCTGTCTTGTTGCTCATAGATTTGGCAGCTATTAATAACCTAAATGTTACTAATACCTCACCAGTCTGTATATGCTACCAAAATGTCCAATTCCACTAAACTGTCATTTTAGCTCGCTGTGTTCCATTTCTGCCATATTGTCATTATTCAGATTATAAGGAAGTCTTCTTTGTATACCCAAATTTGTATAGGATTACACTGGTTACTTGTTCCATTTATTAATTGAATAAATTAAATCTCTATCAGTGACTCTTTGTTTTTAGGCTTTCCCTATTGCCTACATCAGCGCGCCTAACCTTTACATACTGCCCTTTCAAAAGTTTTCGTACTCCAAAATAACTCCATTGAATATAGCACTATTGTATTTTTTATCAACGTGTGTTGTTTTACATTTCTGCCGTTAGTTTGATTTAAAAGCAGTAACTTGTTCCTTAGTCTCAGACATCTGTGTTCTTAAATTGTTGAAGTATTTGTTTGAAATGCTCTTGTTATCTGATTATTTTGACTTCTCTGAATGATAACTGCTAGCAGAGGTAGAATCCCACTCAACCTTTGCAATCTTTTGTGCCAGAGAAGAGATTCTCAGGGAATGCTGGAAATTCTAATTTCTCTTTCCGAAACTTCAAGTAAATGAACGCACTTAATACATTGTGTTGTAATGAAGTTAACAAGGTAGAGTCATCTTGGTTTTAACCTTCGTATAAGTTGTTAACATACTCAGATGAAACAAAATTGTTGTTTAAGGAACTCAAACAGACAGAACACTGGATATTTTTTGATTGCGACAAAGTTATATTGTATATGCAGGGGCGTAGCCAGGGTGGTCACTAGGGGGGTTTCCAAACAGCTTACTAGTACAGTCGACTCTGTACACTTAGACTACTGTTACGTATATCTAAGAGGTTTAGGGGGGTTTCCGGGCAACGGGAAACCCCCCCTGCCTACGCCCCTGATATGTGCCATGTAAACAACTACTTGATGGAATCCTCTGTTCGTTACAAATGATCGCAATAAATTATTAGCTCCTTGCAAAATCTTTTTGGATGAAACGGGTCACAGTGTAATTTAGGTGGGATTAACATAAAATTCTCATTCACTTTAAACTTGAATTCGCAATTACTACTGAATTCAAAATCTCAAATAATCTAGTAATGCACAATATTACATCTGTTTTATTATAATCCCGCTATATACCTTTCCCCTACGATTAGCTACACTTCGTAATCCTCAGAGTTGATAATCTTATAGGTAATATAGTATACGCCTTGTTCTCTGGCCCTTGACCTAACACCTATACTTTCTACGTTCACCCCACCGTTTCTAGGTTTTATTGGTGTTGAACTTGAAATATTCTAATTATGGTCTTACGGTGGTGACCATTGCACATCGTTTAAAACTGAGTCATTGATAGAAGCTTTATGTGATGTATCTAAAAGGGTACTTGTATTGGTAGATAATTTACTATGTTCTACCAATGATTCATTTATCTCCGAAGTTTCCTTAATTTACTGATTGTTAATTGATGGCACATCCATACAATTGTGTAAAGGGGCAGTGAGTATGTATCGTTACTACATTCATCGTCCATCCGTTGAATATGAGGTTGAAGTCGATTAATATGGACCGTCTTGATTCTACTATTCCTTTTCTGGATCGACACATCGACTGTGCCTTTGACTTCTGTTACCTTCCATCCAGCTTCCAATCTGTTTTTGAACTTCCTAGCTATTCCCACATGAGGAATAGGAACGCAAACGTCATCACCTACTTTAAACCTCATTGAATCAATCAGATTCATTTCCTGTCGTAATATTCCTTTTGCCTCCTCAGGCTCATGAGCTGAAAAGTTGACACGCCTGTGCTTGAGTGTTTCGAAGCGCGGAATGCTAACAATACCAATTAAGGTATTTCTCCAAGTCCTCATTTCTTTCCACATAGCACCGCAACATCTGAAGAACCCTTCGGTTACTTCTGATTGCTATGCTATTCAAAATTGTTAGATTTTTGACATTTGGAATTTTTATTATGCGTTTAAGCATACCTAGTTCCTGTGAATCATTGCATATTTTGAGAACATTGTTTTTGAGAATGACTTCCTTTTGACTATTCTATAATACATGGTCTCTTCTATCTATTGGATATCATAAATACGGTAATGCTGAAATGGTTCGAATTTTTCAAAATAGGAAATAGTTCGAACAAAAAAGGAAATAGTTCGAATTTCATTTTGTATTGTTGGACCATGGATTCAAGCCGGGATTTTCTCATATCCATGGTGCAGCAACACTAAAAAATTCGAACAATTTCCGGTTTTGGTTTTTCGAACAATTTCCAGTTTTGGTTTTTCGAACCATTTCCAGCATACCCATAAATACATCTCAGTATAAGTTGATTATGGGATTTGGCTAGCAGTATTTGTGCGATTCGGACACTAAATTTTTCTATTGACTCCTTCAATGTAATGGGAAATTTCGTGTTATGAAAATTGAAATATAGTTGAACATGTAACGATAGCTGTATAGCTGCATAAATTGATGACCTAACAGTATGTAATCATTGACCTGTAAATTGTTTGGGCATTCTATGTTTAGCAAGCCGTTGTAATTGTAAGCCATGTTGAACTATATTTCGACTTTTTAATTTAAATAATTTGTTGATGGATTTTGTTTTTAATGATAATTGAACAATGTTTAGCCAATGTCTTCATTTGTTTTGATTTTTTTGTTTGGAAGCTAATATACGTATCATACTTATGATTACTTTTAACCAAATTAATCCATTTCTGAATATTCAATTGTAGCTGATATTACTTCTTTCAAATTGATTGGTTTTATTTACTTTATTTATACTCTTAAATTTAGTCTCAAAACAAAGTTGCTCTTTCTACTGGAGATCATGAGATACAGTTTTATGAACTGTCAAGCTTCGATCCTTGTTGTCAATTAAGCGGATTCGAAAGTGTTCCTGTGTGTATTTTCTATTCAACAGAATCAAACTCATCTGAACGTTGTCTACTAGCCACTGGTGATGATAATGGTTGTATCACTATTCTCTATTTTGAAAATGTTTTTGGTTGTTTGAGGTTGTGGAATAAATTTCCTACTAATAATGGAATTCCAAGTATTTCATTAGAGAAGGCAAAATTACTTCCTGATACTTTCAAATATATTAAATGGAAGGTATAGATGCTATCTGTATGACTTTTATCATCTGTTATTATTTTGATTTAGGGCTTGTTCACTGAATTATCCTCTTTCACTTAGATAATGATATTTGCAAATCTCATTTATTTAATTTTTCTGGATAAATTTCCTGATGATGGGACGCTATATTTCCATTAGACCTCTGCGCGGGTCATATGCGGAACCCGCCCCCTCCCCGCATCTATTAGTGATTGACCCGCCCCGCCCCGAAAATCCGACAATATAAACAAATGAACCCGCACCAACCCGCAACTAACTCACATTAACCCGCGCCCAACCCGCACCAACACTCGTTGACTAGTATTATCGCTAGGATTATATAATAGGGTGTAAACACTCGGCGCACAATGCGGGCACAAAAATAATTACATCATTAAGGAATAAAGAAGACGGCAATATGTTTTGGGCGGACATTTGAACATAGAATTACGTGTTTATTATTCGAGATTACGAAATAATTCACAGTACAATTCGTTCCATCGCAAGACTTCTGCCATCTTAAGATTATACTGATCATTAATTTTGTTTAGGAACTATAGAGGGGTACATTGTTACAATTAGTAGACACTGCGCCCACAAATAATCCTTAGCGAGAACTCTTGCGCAAACCCGCGCTGACCCGAACCAACCCGCAGTAACAATCTCTGACCCGCACCCGCCCCGCAAGACGATTCCGTGACACGCACCCGACCCGCCCCGAAAATATTCTGATTCTTTGACCCGAAAGAACCCGCGAGTTTCGGGTTCCCGCAACCCGAATTTATTAACCCGCCCCGCGCAGTGCTCTAATTTCCATAAGGGTCTGAGGCCCATGTGTGTCCTTTCGTGGCCAGTTATTTGAGATTTAACTTATTTTCTTATCATTTGTCTTTGATTTAAGAAAAATTTCCCGGTTCACCTTGCCAACTTAATTTACTTCTGTTGACCTTGTATATTACTCATTTCTGTTGTTATAATGATTTTTGAAATTCATCTATTGAAGCATTTAAGAATATTCGCACTATATTGTTTTTGTATCATGCATGTTTTAGCTAGATAGGCTATATAGTTTGCACGCGAAATGCCACCTTTTTCCTGAACCTCTTCTTTGTTGTATGTTTTTATTACTTACTTACAATGTTGAATTACATAATTAGGATAAATTGGTCAAATTACCAATGTTCATTGTTGTTACATACTTCATTATTCAATGATACGACATTTACTATTAATACGATACTAACATGTCTACATAATTATTGTTTGCCTGCCGAAATGTTTGAATTAATTTCAAATACTCATAGTAATTTTAATGGGAAAATTCCAAAAATACTCAAGTTTTTAAAAAAATTCCAAATATACTCAACTTTTTACTGATACTCAAATATAAAACTAGATCTTTCCGAATCTACTCAAGTTTTTCAAAATAATTCCAAATCTACTCAAGTTTTTCAGAATAATTCCAATTCTGCTCAAGTTGTTTCAATAAATTCCAAATCTACTCAACTTTTCAGTAAATTCACAGATCTACTCAAGTTTAGAAAGGCTATATTTAGTCTATCTTATATATTAAATCACAATGTTTTTGTGTTTGTTTGTTTGTGTGTTTGTTCAGAATTCATTGAGGAACTGGTAAAAGCTACAGACCTAAAATTTGGCAGTGGGGTGGGGAATACTAGTATTGTATGTACAAACAAGTTCAATATCTAAAATGATATTCAAATCTTCCATCACAAAAGGTGTAAAAACCTTTAGCCAATTAAATTCGAGGGTTGTTCCAGTATGGATTAGCAGCTAGCATTTCAATTAGTATAATCGGATGCTTTAGTGTCTGTCAAATGTTAAGTATGCATTATGGAATACTGAGAAAGTAATCTAATTGATCGAGAGGAAGTTCAGGCATTTAATCAGTTATTTGTGTTCTGTCTGTCTAGCCATACATTTATAACATTCCATTGTGTTATTTGATATCAAATTATTATCAATCAATACAATAACTTCTCCACGTCCCAAAGTTAGGGGTCCACTGGTTCAGTTCTTAGTGATATTTAATTATATATTTGGAATTGGTATATCATTATACATGAACAAGCTCATATATCTAGAAAATTATCTGTTCAAATTTGCAAAAATATCCAAATTATTTAATCTGTCCTTATAGAAACCTGTAGCTAGGAAGAACGGATATAAATAGACGGCTAGCGGCCAACCATCAAGAACAACATTTAATTTGAAAAGGAGATGCTTTAAATACAAGCGAGGGCCGTCGACCCGAGTACAAGTTGTAAGAACGCGCGTAGAGCAGACGAGCAGATTGCACTAATAAATATTTTTTGTGGTTGGGATCTCTAAACTAGTTTCAATAATCCAATAAAACTTGAGTATATTCGGAATAATCCAATAAAACTTGAGTATATTTGGAATAATCCGGTAAAACTTGAGTTTATTTGGAAAAACTTGATTATATTTACAAATTAGTTGAGTATTGTTGAGTATTTTTGGTAATTTTTAAAAAACTTGAGTATTTTTGGAATTTTCCCTAATTTTAATTCTTACTAGCGCGCCTCCCTTGCTAGGTCGCTTCGCGGCAGAACACAACCGCACACACCAACCGCTTCGCGGTTGGTGTGTATTAGAGCTCTGCGCGGGTCATATGCGGGACCCGCACCCGCCCCGCATCTATTAGTAATTGACCCGCACCCGCCCCGCAAATCCGACAATATAAACAAATGAACCCGCACCAACCCGCAACTAACACACATTAACCCGCGCTCAACCCGCACCAACCCGCACCAAAACTCGTTGACCAGTATTATCGCTAGGATTATATAATAGGGTGTAAACACTCGGCGCACAATGCGGGCACAAAAATATTTACATCATTAAGGAATAAAGAAGACGGCAATATGTTTTGGGCGGAAATTTGAACATAGAATTACGTGTTTATTATTCGGGAATACGAAATAATTCACCGTACAATTCGTTCCATCGCAAGACTTCTGCCATCTTAAGATTATATTGATCATTAATTTTGTTTAAGAACTATAGAGGGGTACATTATTACAATTAGTGGACACTGCACCCCCAAATAATCCTTAGCGAGAACTCTTGCGCAAACCCGCGCTGACCCGCATCAACCCGCACCAACCCGCAGTAAGAATCTCTGACCCGCACCCGCCCCGCATTACGATTCCGTGACCCGCACCCGACCCGCCCCGCAAATATTCTGATTCTTTGACCCGCAAGAACCCGCGTATTGCGGGTCCCGCAACCCGCATTTATTAACCCGCCCCGCGCAGTGCACTAGTGTGATGGTTTATATACTTCTAACATGCATTATAAAGCGTAGATAGGCCTATATAGTTAAATTTAGCAATGTGAAATTTTAGTGATTACGTAATCATGCGATAATGAGTAAGCGTATTGGTAATCTGGTGTGACCAACGTGTCCGCATCATTAATGTCCATGCTATATTATTTTTTCAGATTTTTTTGTCTTAGAGTGAGCGAATTATGTGCGATTAACTGAATTTTCGAGGTTCTCGAAATGTAACAATGACGTCATAACTTGTCGAGGTGTGAGCAATTTTGTGTGGAAACCTCAACTTGTTGACGGGTGCCAAAAGTTACCCCTATATGCCAAAAATCAGATTTGTAAACCGTCCACTTTCTTCAATCAACTCGGAACATACAAACAAATATTTATATACACACACATATACGTATATACACCCACCCAGCCTTGTGTTTTAATAGTATAGATTTCCCAGGAAAACCTTCAGTAATGAGGTATCTTAAAAATTTGATTTCCCTTAATAAAAATTTTCAACAAAAAGAATGGATCAAACTCCGAATTTATGCACTAGCTAGTCGATATAGGCCAGTGGTTCTCAAACTTCTCACTGCGCGTACCACTTCATCAAATATTATAGTCTCCGCGCACCACCATAATGATCGATATTTATATACACCTCTGAAACGACGTACAGCATATCGTACTAAAGTACATTTCCATTGTATTTAATAACATTTTATTTTGATGTATTTTTAATGTATAATGATGTACCCACTCTCAAGGGCGTATACAGGAGAAAGTGTCAAAGATACAAGCAGCGAGTGTGGCAAGCGACCTAAATGGGGTTTGGGGTGTATACCCCAGGATTTCTTTGCAGAGTTAATGTTAACTACTAATCTACCTGCAGGAAGCATAATTTGCTAACAAAAACAAAATAGTGTACAATTGATTTATTCCTAGTTTTCCACAGGAAATTGATCAGATCGGAATTGTAGCCTATAATCCTAAGTAGAAGCGATGAATTGTACTTTTCATGCCATTAACATAAACTAGCATTTATATTATTCTAAAAAATACCTTAAAAGATGCTCTTGTTTAGAAGTTCCCAACCTTTCACTTCTATTACCCACTGTAAACTCTATTACTACAACTGCGAGGTTTCATTCGTTGCTTTGTTTTTATGGTAAGCAGACGAATGGGATTAGTATCAGGAGAGCAATTTGTTGATCTTTGGGAATATTTGTTACTTCTTTACCCAGGAGTTTTGGAGACTAATTGAATTTAGTTCACTTTTACTAATGGATTTTGCATGAGTCCTAAAACTTTTCTTGGATATCCTCCGTAAGTTCATCCACTTTACATTCGTAGGGATATATTCATATTTCCATTTCAATTGCTTCAGAGTTGATCCCGGAAAGAATTTCTTAGAATTCACCTTATAAGCCACAAATATAGTTTCTGATATCCTCTTTCAACTCTGCGCTGATCACATCCTCCTAAATTTTCACTCAACTTGTGGAAAGCTTGGAATTTCCTTGTGTCCAACTACTTTTCCAAGGAAGAACTTTTTCATTGATTGTCCTGATGTTATCACTTTGTGTAATTATATTAGACTCCCTGCCCTGCAACTTTGTGTTTAAACAATTCAAAATTAAAATGCATCCATAAATACCCAAGTTTGTACCGAAATCGGGGGTTTCATGGATAATAAGAGATCATACTTTCCCTGTGCATCAAGATTTGTTTCAAGCTTTTATATCAGCTTTTCTATCATATTACTGTTAGACAACCACCGTAGGTATTTGAGTTTATAACAGTTGATCATGGTGTGTTGAATCGAAAGACTTACATAGCTGTCGAAACACATCCCTTCACATAATTACTACTTTGATTACTTGGGTTCTCATCCTGACCTCTATATTGATCATACAATGTATTCTAACAAGCTCCGGATTGATCTGCTTTACTTGAGTATTAAATCCAGATCGAGTACCCAGCATCGCAGTTGCTCCGTCACATACACCAACAAGCTTGTTCCAAGGAAAATTTGCATCTTCAAAGAACTGGACATGTAGGCCATGACGCCGTCTGCTTTTGTCGTAGCCTCCAATCACGACAAAAAAGAAACTTCCTCGACATAATCCCTATGAACAGAACTTGCAAAACCATTAGTTGTGAACATTGAGCGACATCAGTTGATTAGTCGTTTTGAATTGAGAAAAAAGGCGACAATGAATTATTTCTTTTTCTTGTCCTTTATGTCGATTGTAATTTCCTGTATCCGACGTTACACGGTGCATAGCCTACTTTATATAAGGCCTACCATCAAATGTACCATGGATGAAGTAGTGTACGATGAGAAAGTGATAAACACAGTTCAATGTTTTCAACTTCATTTAGAAATTAATCTGTTATAATAAATAATTATAGTAAATTAGTAGATTTTCTCTATTGAGTCTTTATTGATTACTTAACAACAATGATAAGAATACATAATGAATAATGTGGGTTCAAATAACAATAATAATAACAATACTAATAATAGAAGAGTAGCCTTCTGATGTATTTCATTAATGTGAGAACTTCTTCAGTTTTCGCTTTCATATACCTTTAGATGCAACAGCAGGTTATAATTTTTAACCATGTTAGCTAGTAAACAGTTGGCGCAAGTGAAATCAAGATTTTTTACGATAGTCAAGATAGAGACACCACAAGAAATGCAATTCGATTTAGCATCGCATCACTCTCTTCTAAGAATATCAATTTACTTCCACAATAATTTTTCTGGATGATCCTTGAATCAATATCGCCAACAAGTTGTATTTGCTTTCAATTGCAATTAACGTCTTCCATAAAGTTACTATAAATTCGAGGATTAACTAGATGGATACTTTAGGTCACCACGGTCAGTTAATTGTATTTGCCAATGGTCGAAAGATCAATGCAAACATGATACGGCTGAGTTTTAAAAATATATTTATGTATTGCATAACCAGCAATAAAAGCTAATGACTGAAGAATCTGTAAACTACATTCAATGGAAGTTAGATCATCAATTTATCCCAGAATAGTTGGACATCGATTTCATCGCTATTATTTGTATCAAGGGATAAGTATGAATCAATAAATGTCTGAATTGAATATAGGCCACAATCTTGTTGTGAAGCAAAAATCTTTAATATGTTGGATAACCTGAGGCGGGGTTCAGTTTCAAGGATTTGAAGATACGGGATATGATAGTTTGAGCCTGACATCATACGATATAGACCAAAGTGATGTTCCAATGGATCTGTCTGTAAAAGGATGTCAAAAGATAGTTGAATCCACAAAATCCAGTTAAATGGTCAGTTATCTGAGGCAATACAGTACAAGCGTGTTTAAAACTGTTAAACGTTTGTTTACCTAACTTTCCTTCATTTCCTGGCAAGGCCAGCCAAGTCTCTAACCAAATAACAACACAAGCTAAGGATGAAAATCGTTCGTCCTGGTATGTTAGAGGTCTTGAGATATCATCATTCAAAAGTTCACGTTTAAGTGGGGAATTTGTGTTGAACAGTTTCCAAATTTGAAGAAGCATTTCAACAAAGTCGTGTGTATTGTTTCGGTCTTCTTGGTTACGGAGTTCATTCTGTAACTTCAGAGCCTCAACAGTTAATTCGTTGAATACTTTCAAAACAAGTTTCACATTTTGGCGCTCAATAGCAGAAGGATAACAAGCTTTGATAGTCAAGCTAGGAGCTAACTTAGCTAAGGATTCATTCTCTAAATTATAGAGGAGACGCACATCACTAAAAGATGCAGAGTAAACTTGAACAGGATACACACAGTAATCCAGCTTAATGTTCTGAAAGTTGGGAAAGTGAAAGGTTTTCCGAATATCTTTCTGATTCAACCAGTTGTTTGGATTACTTTTCAAAATGTGCACAAAGTCAAAAGTAACATAGAGTTTTCTTTTATTATCAGAAGGGTGTGGTACACTAGTCTCTAACTGTTTAGTTGGAGAAAATAACTTGAATAAGTTCACGTTTAAAGGGTAATTATTGGTAGAAATAATCTGTACTTTCAAACCGCAAGATTCGATATCCAAAATACAAGACTTAATTATTGGAAAAAGGTATTCAGCAGATATAGATTCGCAAGGTATCAAACGAGAAATACAGGACCATTTTTTGTGTAAGCTAGAAACCATGATATCAAAAAAAAATTGGGTTTTCAGGGGATAAGTTAAGACAAATATTACCCACCCTTATATGAGATATCAGACTTAACGTGGATCTCATCCATCTGAATAATTACATTCCTCTCTTGAGAACTAAAAGAAGAAGTTACCTGGCTAAGGTAAGTACAAGAGTCGTTTTCCAGCCCAAAAGAAGAGTACAACTTTTCTAGTGTGTGAACATGTGGAAAAGAGCATTCTGAACTTTGGAAAAATTTGTAACTAGCAGGAGAAACCAGATGCGTTTTTATGTCCAGAATTTGTGTAATAACATTATATCTCCTTCTTTCCTTGTAAATACCCACATTCTCTAGTTGGCCAAGAATAAATTGTAATCTTGGCAAATTGGAACGATTGGATTCTGTTTCATCACTATCTAATATTACAAATGGCCTCCTCGATATGTTCTTTTGCTTTAGATATGGTGAGGATGTTTCTTCTGAGGGGAGGAGCTAAGTTTCTGAGTAATCTCTGTAAACATCGCTTCAATTTGTCGAATATCAGTGATAGAGATAAGTGAGAGAGAAATGGACTCCCCATATATATATCCGTTAACAGATAAAAAAGAATTTATTTCAAGAGCAACATCTGCACATATTATGATTTTCCATCTTAGGCAAAAAAATCTCACACAATTATCTGTTTGAATCCAAACTAACCAGTCAATTGGAATCAACTTGGGATTGTTATCAAAGCTAACTTATCTCGTGTTTCTTGTATACAACCAACATGAAACTTCTCCTTTTCTGTATCCCTGATCTCAAGATGAGATCAGTTGCTTGGTTCAATAAATCTTCCTCTTTGGAGTCGTAAGAGAACCGAGTTCGTCTGATTCTATTTGAAGGGGTAGAGGAATAATAAGACGGACAACCAGGAAGGAGAGAGGGACAGCGCCAGGATTTAATTTGGGTCTTCCTCGCGGGACCTCATAGGATGTGCCATCTCCTCTGGGTACCGTGTGAAAATATTGAATATCTTCCTTCGGAAATTCTTAGCACACACATACACCATTTTGAGGTCAGAAATATCCTCACGATGGAGAGCACGTATCCAGGCATTTCGTAACTCAGGTGGACGATCTGGAAGTTTAATAACTGGGACGCTGTCTTCTGGGGTATAATAACTCCTACAACTAGGGGCAGAACAGTTCGGCATTGAGAAATTTTTTAATATCTAACTATTAAAGAGAAACAAAGTCAAATATAGTACTAGGAAGTGCTTAAAATATCGGTGGAAGGAGAATTGTATTAATTAATTACTAAAACTTAACAAAAATCAGTAACAAGTTGATCCAACTATTTAAAAAATATTTCTAACAGTACAGAGATAAATGTAAATAACTCTGGGTCAATAATAATATCGTACACTAATTCATCCTTGGTGCAAAATATCAGCTTTGATGGTAGGCCTTATATAGAGTAGGCTATGCATGGTGTTATTTGAATGCGAGGTTCCTTTATTTTGTTATAGTCCCCTTCATTCAAACGAGACGCAGTATTCAAAAGGCAAGGTTTGATGAGTTCTTTATCAATATTTGGATTATCTTGTTCTACTCAATTTGCAATTGGATGTAGTAAAATGTATCCACAGTCTTATTCTACTTATGTTGAAGGTCCCCCTTACATCAAGTTTCGCTCTTTTGAGTCCCTCGCTCTTTAATACAGGTAGTCAATTCCCTTGTCCAGTAGATCAGGATACACTATTAGTCAGTCTTTTGAGCTGTTAACACACTGTGGAATTTGAATGCCATTTTTCATTATATATGAAAACCAAAATTCAGGAAACTTTGATTATATGGTGGTCTCTTTCTTGACATTTACGGACATGATTTTGAATTTTTGATACTAATCTGAGTTTTTAAGAATTAAGGCATTTCAATATTATTCTAATTTATAGGAATCGACGAAACATTGTAGTTGGAATAAGTTATTCACTCTGTCAGACAATATGAAATTAAATACAATCGTGACCTTCGTTATATAAGGCCTTACTACTACTCCGAACCATGGATTACATAAAGGCCATTGATTATTAGCTGACATATCTTTATCTTAATAGCTATTAATGACAGACCTGAAAATGCATTATAATTATATAGGAAGTCAGGAACATGATATCAAGGCATACATAGCACCCTTTAGAATTGTGATATATCACCATTTGATTACGTAATCGCTATTTTTCGTGGGAATTATCGTGTTTTTATAGCCTGCTTTTAACATAGTTAAACACGTTATAAATGTTCAAAATTGCAACATGAGGATGGCCATAACTAGTTGAATGAAATATATCGAAAAATAAATGGAATGTTGACACATTACTCGGTTGCCTGGTAAATTCATTATTCTCAAAATGAGCCATAACTCAAAACTTATCTATTTTATGTAACTATGATAGTACTTATCCATCCGCTATTGGTAACTTCCTATTCATTGATTATATATTTTCCATGCCTAATATCAATAATCTTTGAGATAATCAGATTTTACCATATAAAGAATTAAGTGCTAATAATCTCATTATCTCAAAGATTATTGAAGTTAGGCCTAGAAAATGTATAATCAATGAATATTAAGTTACCAATTTCGGATGTATCAGTACTAGCATAGTTTACATAAAATAGATAGTTTTTGAGTTATGGCTCATTTAGGAAATATACATTTCCCTCGAAACCGAGGAATGGGTCAACATTCCATTTATAATTCCGATATATTTCATTCAACGAGTTATGGACATCCTCATGTTCCAATTTTGAACATTTATGACTCGTTTAACTATGTTAAAATCAGGCTATAAAAACACTATAATTCCCACGAAAAATAGCGATTACGTAATCAAATGGTGATTATCACAATTCTAAAGAGTTTTATGTATGCCTTGTTATCATGTTCCTAACTTCCTATATAATTATCATACATTTCTCAGGTCTGTCATTACTAGCTATTGAGATAAAGATATGTCAGCTAATGATAATTGGCCTTTAAGTAAACCATGGTCCAGCAAAATCTACTTAGTAGTAAGGCCTTATATAACGAAGGTCACGATCAAATATATTGTCAATCAAGAATACCTTCAAAGTCAGTTGTACAATAGTTGTTTACAGTTCACAATTATATATCGTCGAACTAATAATCACTTTATGGAATGTTGAACTGATTGTAGCATAGGTTCTCATTGGCGACCTTATCAAAGTGCTATATAATCCATCCTGGGGAATCTTTAGATTTATTGATTTATCGGTTAATTCATCGAATTTAGATTTTGGTAATTCTCTGTTTCCATTGTACGATTCAGCGCTTTGGTTGATTCCCTACACACAAAAATCATGTAATATTTTATCTACAAAGTGAGAGGACATTGTGTTTGGAAATTACCTCCCTTCCACCACCAGAATAATTATTCCTCCTACGCTGAAATTTTCAGTACTCCTTTTGGTGTCATTTGGGCGGCTGGAGTGTGTGGAAGGTGCAGTGGCGGTTCATAGACTACTTAATGCACAGATGGGCAAGTACCCGACAATTGTATAAAAATAGAAGGCCACTTTAAAAAACAACCATAATATACATTTTCATGATTTCAAATAAATCTTATGTCGCTGTCGATGGACAATCTGGAATTTTTAGTCATATTTTCAAACTCGTACTATGATTTTCCTTTTATCTGTTGGAATTAAAACACAGCAAGCTTTGCTTTATCCATAACCTATTACAGTGTAACCCGATTATCTGAACACCGATTATCCGAACTTCGATTATCCGAACATTTCGGTTGGTCCCAAGTCAATGTATACAGTGCAATCCCGATTATCTGAACTCCCGATATTCCAAACATTTTGTCTGGTCCCTTCAAATTCGGATAATCGGGGTTGCACTGTAGTTCTTGACATTTGCATATCATAATTATAAATATCTATTATTATATTATTATTAGAGCTGTACCGGATTAGAGATTCTCTACTCCGGCCGGATCCGGATATCCGGTGCTCAATTATCCGGTTATCCGGCCGGATATCCGGCTAAATATGTATTTGACAAATGAAACCATAATATTACATCAATAACAAGTTCTGCTTATTCATAATTAAATTGTCCATAAACTAAGCTTGTTTTTTTTTAGGGAGGCTTCTGAAATAATTTATGTGATTCCACAATTGATACAGTATATGAATATACTTTCAATCGCATTCACCTATGGTAAATAAGATCTTTTCAATAACATATTTATTTTCGATTCCTATATGAAAGGTTGCTTTTTTTATCAATCCCAGCATGAGTGAAATTTGGCATTTTTCTCACTATCTAATAACGATTCTTTCAGAGCACTCTGTAATGAATGTGATGCCAATACATATATCACGGGTAAAAATCCTAAACATATAGCACGTCACCACTGTGGAACCACATAAAATATTCACATCCAGAAATTTACAAAGAAAAAACAATAAATGAAAATCCTCTTGTAGAAATTCACAACAAGGTGATCATAATATTTTTTCAATCAACTAGTTCTGCTATTACACACTATCTAAATTCTATTCCAAGAATATCTATACAAGAAAACCTATGCTAGACATTAGAACGACAGAAAAAATGGACAGTTAATGACCCTAGAGCTATGCAAATTCACTTGATATTCGGAGAGATAGTTATTCTTTAATTCATACACAAATACAATTGGGACCGTTATCCGGCCGGATAGTTGTTCATATCCGGTTCCGGCCGGATATCCGTAATTGGCCGGATACACCGGATACCGGATTAGAACCGGATATCCGGTACAGCCCTAATTATTATTTAATTAAATATTTAGTCATCATCAACTCTTTTACTTATTGATTTACTATGGTAGACAAATGTTCTGTCGTTGGTTGTCATACCGGATATCGTAATTCAGACATTCTCTAACTGAAACTAACTTCACAATATATCGCGTTGATATTCAATCTGATATTTGCCCAAGTTAAAGAATGCATTAACGTTAGTGTCGATTTGCACGTAAAACTTAGTTACGAGGATTCTCCTGTCCCACACCCGGACTATATCTCCAGTTCTAAGGTTCTAAGATCACATCTCTTGATATGCTTGATAACTTGCCAAACTATCGAAACTCAGTTAGTAGTGTAAACTTGTCAATTGATGTCATAAAAGAGTTACTCAAGCTAAGTTATTATTGTGTAAAAGGAGTGCCCAAGTACTCACCCCAAACACTTCGGTTTGCACTTCAATTACGTTATACATCACATGCAGCTTATAATTTTCTCAATCAATTTATTACTCTTCCCAGTAAACGATTATTGCGTGATCTCAGGTCGAAGTCTCTTGATAGTGGAAAATCTCTCTACAAGCTTAGAGACGAAGGCCTTATAGGGAATGACGTAGTATTGCTCCTTGACGAAATGCACCTTCAGCAGCAGGTACAATATAATGGTAAGGACATAATCGGGTGCGACAAAGATTTATTGATGTACAGGAGTATACTCTGTTTCATGGTCGTTTCTATTAAAAAGTCGATTCCATATGTATTGAAAGCCATACCTATCGTTAAACTAACTTCGGGTATTGTGAGTGGTGGCATTCTCAATTGCCTTGAAGTTTTGAATGAATCCCATTTCTCTCCCCGGGCAGTTATTTCCGATAATCATCAGACGAACATCGCCTCTTTTAAACACCTTATCAAATCTTATCCTATTGCCAACAAAAATTATTGTATGTCCAATCCAACTACGTCACGAGTAATTTACCTTTTTCTTTTACTCTGTTCATCTGCTCAATAATATCCGTAACAATTTACTTAGCAAGCGTTTCTTTCAAATCCCCCAATTAGAAATACGTTTCTTAAATTCCATTCACTGTATTCCAGCTGGTTCCGTAAATTGGTCCAGTCTGCATAAATCGCACAACATAGATATGGATTTGGATTTACATCTACGCAAAGCACCAGCACTTACTTATTCCGCACTCCATCCAGGAAATAATAAGCAATCAGTACGACTCGCTTTAGCTATTTTTGATATTAAAACAACCACAGCTATGCGTCAATATCTACATGAGATCGATTTACAACTCCTGCTTTTCTTGAACTCGTACAGTTTTGGTGGCTAGTAGTCTTTACCATCCTCATCCATTTGGCAATGCAATCAACTCACATACCTACCGAAATGTTTGTGCGTTTCTACGACAAATGAACGAATGGTTAGAAATTTGGAAATGTTCAGGTAAACACGGTTTATCCAAGCAGACCTTCAGTGCCTTTCTGTTACTAACAACACAATTTCCGATCTAACTTGTGATTTGATCAACGAAGGGTTTAAATTTGTGCTGACTGGCAGGTTTTTGACTGATCCATTAGAGAGGCGATTCTCTCAATACCGAGGGATGAGTGGGGGTCGCTTCCTTGTCAGCTTAGCAGAAGTACTACGATCTGGATCAATAATTTCTTACAAGATTTTATTGAAACATGATTTTAACTATAAACACCTGACAGTTACCTCTGAAGATATAGAATATCATATCGAAGATTTTATGGAAAATGTGAATCTTGAAAATATTGACAGTATTGAAATCTCAGAAAATACCCAACACGTAGTTGGTTATCTTTCTGGCTATGTAACTCACCGACTCCTCCTTCGTACAAGTTGTCACGGTTGCATTCGCTTACTTCAAAAAGACGTAACAGATAACGAATGGACAAATCGTTTGAACAGAGGTGGGCTGAAATTGCCATCTAAGATTCTTTACGAATACGTTAAAACTGCCTTTTGTGTATTTAGTGCAGCCGCTAAGTGCAACATTTTGGTCAAATTGTGCTTTTGATGATAAAAGCGTGAAACTTGGCACTAAGTAAGAGCACATCATACCAAACGTTTTTGGATATAAGGGCATCTTGGATATTTCCCATGTTAAAAAATATTGGGGGTCAAAAAATTGACCCCTAAAAAAAAATCGCCGTTTTTAAAAATCAAGGTTATATTATCCAGATGCATTCTAAACAACTTTTATTCTCAGATTCGTGCTCAGCACTTAATTTCCCACATTTTAATGTGTATGTAGACCGTATTTGGAGAAATTTTTGTTGTTCACCACTGAATCACTAGCAACGGCCTGAAATTTCACATAATTGCATATTTACTCTAGCTTTATTGAGTGACCCCTTTTATTTTGTTATGTCCACTATGTACGAATCAACTAATATGGATACTAACCAATCGTAAAATTTATTGAAAGCTAGACAAGTGTAGTGATGAGAAAATACAGAAATAACAATATTGTTGATTCTTTTTTTAGTTCTCAGTGCACAGTTCACCACAGTGGCAAGTGCAGTACACTGGAGTGCTTCCTTTAGGCAGTTGCACTGTTTTCTGCAACCTTTCTTGCAACCACACCGCAGCAGTTCTCTACAAACCTTCGTAGCTTCCGGAAGAGTTGTCCAGCATATTTCCCAGCCGCCTGATTCCTTACTTTTCCAACCCCATTCACTCGGAGATGGAATCTTTGGGTCTGCAACCATTGCTTGGGCCCAAGAGTAACTGGCTTGATAAGCTGCACGCTTTGTGTGCTGTATGAGAGCTTCTTTTGTCGGGGGAAGCCCTTCTAATGCTCTGCCTTTCTGTGTGAAGAGCTGCTTTCGTACCTGATTGATACATTGCAGGCTGCTGGTGCGGTCGTAAATTAATACTACGAATCGCTCCAATGGCTTCATAACACTCTCTATGGATTCTGGGTTAGCAATCAATGAACATAATGCTGGTGTGACATCGTCGTAGACTTTCCATGTGTCCCACGCTGTCCTTTTTCCCCTACCTGCAAAACATGACACTGTATCGCAGCCTGTGAACGCATGGAACATTGGCAGAGCCATACACCGATCAGGCCCCAAAGCTCTAGCCATCTCATGAGCTGCTAAGTAACGGAAGCTTTTCCAGCACCAAAAGCGATCCATATTTCAGCTTTCTTGAGACGCTGGGCTGATGTCACTGCCAATACTACCACATCTGTGTCAACTGTGCATATTGATACTTTGGTATTCCCTTCTTTCACAGCATCTTCCAGATGTAGAATGATCCTTGTGTCTGCCTCTTCATGTGTGAATGGAGCTAGCCTCGAGATATCTTTTGGAAGATTACAAAGTACCTCTATGTGATGTGTGCTGATTATCTGTTTATCGCTGTCAATGGATGCTATAGAAGTCTCGAGGAAAGAGAAAAGCTCAACTTTATTTTCATCAATGCGGAGAAACTCTTGCCAGTTTATGGGAACTAAACTTGAAGGCTCCACACGTCTCCGAACACCATTCCCCCTCTTTCTTCGTGTTTCGGCCTTTAAGCTGTCGGGTTTGTACTCGTCCCAAACAATGTCGACTCGGCTTGCATATTGCAACTGGGACTCAATGTATGGCATGAAAACTGGTTTTGCGTAATCCGAGAAAGTCTTTGCAGAAGCAGGACGTAGCATATTCACAATAACAGATCCATCATGAATAATAACTTGTACACTGGGATTCGTGGCGTCCTCTTGGCAGACCACCAAGTCCTCCAAGCATCTAACTAGATCGGACTTTGTACCCAATCTCAGTTTACCATTTTGCGATAACGCTGGTGGATATGCATGATTTTCATGCTCAAAAAAATCATCTAGGTTACCGCCACGTACTTGTGATGCAACATACAGCCGAGAAAATAGGGAACAATCATTCTTCAGAGAAGTTAGCTGTAGCTGTGACTTATTCTTCTCTCGGACAGGAAGCCGGTTAAACAGAGGAAGATTGTTCTTCTTGATGGGAGCTGAAATGGGTTTTGTTTGATTGACAAGCCGATCAATAACATAGGTGTCATACTGCTCTTCTCCTAATTTCTCAATTTTACGCACAGTGTTAATAACGGCTGGATCAGCAAGGTCTCTACTATCCAGTATAAGAAGATCGCTGCTGTTCTCAGTGAACGGGTTTCTCATTTCTTCTATGGTATTTGCTAGACTTTTTACATCTCGTGCAAACGCCAATTGTACATGTTTAGACTCCTCGTGATGTCTCATATCATGTGTTCTTCTAGTCTCAGTTGCTGCTTCAAACTCTCCAATAAGTCTGGACATCTCAGGTCCAGACACCATCCAGCGTCGAAGAGCAGCAGGGTTCTCAGTTAGGCCTACGGCTCCACCATCATCTTTCACAGAAGCATTGTTTTGCTCGTGGGCATGGTCAATGGCAATAGCGGAGAATCTGCGTATTGTCTTCTTCACAACAAAATCCCCTTTCAGGTACTCGGAAAACACAGTAGGATGAACGTCCTTTAGTGTAACCATGTCCCGAAGATGAACAGAGATCCATCTAGCATAATGAGTATGGTCCAAGGCGAAAAACCAGGGAACGATCTTGGTAAGAGCGTCTATGTATAGCTCGAAATCTGGCTCTCTTATGGATCTCACGTAGACCATCACTGCCAATTCCATCTGCAGGATTAACAACCAGAACTTGAACTGTGGATATAATTCGGCCCTATCTGAGCACCAATCTTCCAGTGACGAACTATTCTCTTCCTCTCCCAAACTATTGCAATACTCTAAGTATGCTTTCTGCAGAAGTAGATACAGGCTGCAAGCTGTGATCTGGTGAGCTCGTCGTGTGCGTGACACATGAACGACCCGAAGAAATGAATCAGCCGTACCAGGTGTAGCAACATTGCTTTGTACTAGTGCACCTGTCCAACCACTGCCATCTAGAAGATCGCCAATTGTCTTGAAAGCTGCCATCTCTATATGTAGTCCTCCAAAAAATATAATGAATTGATTTTCGCCCTGGCTTGTTGTCCAGTTCCACTGGATTTGTTTTGCGATTGCGTACAGAGGCTGATTAATAGTGATGACGGGCACCTGTCCAGGATTTAGAATATCAACTGCCTTCTTCACTACATCCATTGAGTGGCGAATCATGGCTACGGAGTGAGCTTGATCGTAAAAAAGGGGCAGAAGAGAATTGTGTGTCACACAGCTATCTAATGCTTCATTGGGAGGTTGAAGGCTAGCATGGTATGCAGACCAGGAAACTGCCTCATCTCCCTGGTTCTTTTCAGTCGACACCACTCGATTAACTTGTTTCAGCCACCTGTCAAGAAAAATATATATAATGATAATAAACTGGGTAGGGTAAGTTAAATTTGACTGTACCTATATTCCTTCTGTAAAGCTTGAGGCATGCGCTCGCAGTTTCCTCTGTTGGGACCATATAGCTTTGGTACAGGTGGATCATGCCTATGCAAAATAATAGGAGGCACACTAGTGTAAGATTCTGGAAGGTTTAATTTCGTTTTCTTCGCATTAGTATCATCCTGAATAGCGATAACAGCTCGTTGGACTCCATGGAAGTTCTGACTTTGGTGCTGAAATAGGGATATTCCAGTTCCATGAAATGAGTCATGAGCACTAGTTGAACTGGGGTTGTGGTCAATATTGTCTACTGCGGCAGTTGTGAAAAGTCCGCCTTTAAGTTGAAGGGGGCAAACAACTTTTTCCTGATCATAGTGATAACAAACTTTGTTACCCAGTTCAGTGGAGATGTTTAATACCCGGTCATACGATATGCACAGACCCAGGTTAAAAAGAGTGTCAATAAGTTTACGTTTCCGGGTATTTGTATGGATCATCACGCCTAAATAGATGGGCAGTAGTGTTTCTTGCTGTTGGATGTGCCTGACGTTATCTGTATCCTCCTTGGAACGCTTCGAGCTGTTGTAAAACAGAAGCTGACATGTAGTTAAAGCTGACTGAGAAATTGATGAGGAACCTGATTGTGATTTGATGTTAGGCCCTTTCAGCACTATATTAACTAGTACTTTGAGTGAAAACGGCACAGATTGCTCCTGACACTGGGTGTCAAATGAACCATTGAATTTACTTTTCATTGCAAACATATCTCGTCTAACTATCATGGCTGCCTTTGCAAGATGAACTGCATCACTATCAGAGTCATGTTCACATGCTTTTCCCAGTGCATCACCAACATCTTCATTGAAAACAAGAACAATTTCACGTCCTTGTATGTGAGCTTCCATATCTGGAAAATAACTTAATATCCTATTCTTGAGTTTGGTAGAGTGGACATGCCCTGACATTAATGTTCCAAGTTGTTCTAGTCTGTTGCTGTACAAATTTGTCAGATCAGACAGTTTGAAAATTGGTATGACAAGATCGTCGATTCGGGCCTCTTCAATAAAGGACACTAGTTCAGCAAATGCAACGCCGTGGTTAAGAGCATCTACATGAGATTCTGTGGTACAAGTTTTTGCTTCTCTTGTTCTATTATATAGAGAAACTAGGCACTTGATATGATATTCAGCATCCAGAGCAACCATGTCTCCAGCACTCAGTTTAGCTAGTAGAAATTTGTCCTGCAAACGTAGAGCACAATGACGGACACGAACATCGGGATGAAGTGTAGACGCTCTGTGCAAAGACTCACCAGCTTGAGCCTCCGTATCACAGAAGAAACAGTCATGGGCGGTGGAATGTAACCGTTTCTTACTTGCACGGGTGAACATGTTATCGACGTTTGAAGGCGAACTGTTTTCAGGTGCGACGGGGGCAATTTCCTCTTCTCTGCCCTTTGAAGTTCTGTTTTGTTAAACTTCAGTCTGCATGAATCATGCCATTTCGCTTTATGAGGATGGAAGCTTGCTTCCATACCCTCACCTTTATTTAATCGAGATAAACTTATTGTTCTTTTCAAGCAATCGAGTTTTTCGAAAGCCAGAAGATTTTCAGCAGTGGTCTTATAACCAGCTCCTTTTTGTCACGTTTTGAATCAGCAGGACAAGAGAGGCTTTCATATGTGTCTGCCTGACACAAAACACATAAATTCCAGTCTATAGTGACATATTTTATTTCCGATGTTCCAGGTTGCAAGGAGCCTACTATTTTGTAGGCTTTGGACATAGTCTTTCACTGGTCTAGCACTTAGATAGGATAAGCTAAAAACAAAGGACAACACGATGTGGTTAAAGTAAAGTTGGAGATAGAATGTGTAACATTTAAGACCTTTGCTAGTGAACAACAAAAAAATCTCCAATTATGGTCTATATACACATAAAAATGCTGGAAATTAAGTGCTAAGTACGAATCTGAGAATAAAAGTTGTTTTAAGACCACTGGAAAAGATAATCTTGATTTTTTAAAACGGCGATTCTTTTTTTCGGGGTCAATTATTTTGACCCCCAAATTTTTTTTGCATGAGAAAAATCAATGATGCCCCTATATCTAAAAAAGTTTGGTATGATTTGGTCTTACTTTGTGCCATGTTTCACGCTTTTATCATCAAAAGCACAATTTTTCCACTAAGCGGCAGCACTAATTAGAGTTATTCGAAGAAAAAATTCTTATTACAAAGATCCCTTTCAAAACCATATCTATGCATCTACTCTTGAATGTTGAAAGTGACACCTTCTTCTTCTGTGATGACCATTATCAGTCTGGTAGAAATCAGGTAAATTCAACTATTATAAACTTATATCTGAAAGGATTATCGAAGGAAATAAGTGATCGTAAACGAAAAGACCAAGTCGAGGCTTTCAAAGCCCTTAAGTTTAGAAAAGTTTAACCAATAATTTGTACTGTAGTAGTTTCTTTCTGCAAGTATAGACAATTAAATATGCTTAATATTTATTTTATATCTTATATTTGTGTTAATTCTCATGGTTAAGTAATGTAGAATATACATATTACAATGCATTTGTAGAAAACCCATTTTATTGGTAAACTAACATAGAAATTTCATGACCTTCTATTTTTATACAATTGTCGGGTACTTGCCCATCTGTGTATTAAGTAGTCTATGGGCTGTTCTCTTTTAATTTATTAGGAGCACGATTTGTTTAGCAATATTGGGCAGGGACATACTTCGAATTATTGTTACTGTGCCACCAGTGGCTCCCTTAGATAATGATGATGAAATTTCTCTCACACGCTTCCAGAGTTTAGGTTTTCAATGTCTGAAACTTGATTATGTTTAATACCTCTAATATTAATAGAATTTGGCATACTAACTGGGATCTATGGATCACATTCTCTCCAGGGATTTATCTACGGCACCCTAAAGGTGTTAGACATAGTACATGGTCGGTTTAATTCAATGACGCGGCAATATTTGAAGGAGGTGAACTTTGTACGAAACCCAAACATGGGTATATCGCAGAATTTCTGGGCTAGAAAATTTGTCCAGACACCCGGCTCCAAATTAAGTACCAGCCCGGCACCTAAATGGCATCTTACTGCATGCACCTTGGCGACTCAACCGATGTCTAGCTAGCTCCTAGATCAGGGGGTTCTTAACCGAAACAATCATGTTACCCCCCTTTCGAAATTGCTAGACATTTCCCCCCCCCATAATTGTTAACAGTAAATTGTATTATATTATTCATTCCAAACAAGAGAGAATATGAATAAGAATCAGTAGTAAACTTATCCTGTTGTATAGTAAATATGTTACTTGTATATTTTGGTCACCTTTGTAAGTATTTATGTAATTTACTTTGTAGAGATATTATAAGGTATGACCAAATTGTTAAAAAATTTCCCCCAAAATCCTCCAAATTCCCCCCTATGGGGGAATTCCCCCCCGGTTGAGAACCGTGCCACTTATGTTTGATAGTGTGGTCATTAAGGTAACTGGGGAAACTAGGAAGGTATTTAGATAATGCGCTTTTATCAAAGTCGCCTTTATATTTCGTGTCAGTCATCAATATCAATATAAGTTTATGTGCTTCACAGTGAGATCATAAACTGTCACTTTACATTATTTAATTTGGTTTATCACAATATTCAGACTGCAAAAAAGAATAATGTCGCGTCGTGTCGTGTTATCTCGTTGGATATTTTATTAAAGCCTCCCATAAGTTTCATATTCTGGAATGGTTGCATATGATTCGCATGATAGCTTAGGCTCCATTATTCGTTGTAATTTCTGACTCAAAAATTGAAAGTTATTCATTACTTATTTAAACGAACCATCCTATTTTAAAATATAACTTTAGATTTTATAAGTGCATCTTTTTAGCAACAGGTAGATCAGGAGATTTCAAAAGATTATAAGTTTGCTGCATAATGTCTGTTGGAAGGAAAGGATAGCCATTAAATAATATACATATGTTGCAAACTCTAGATTATTTGTGAATGTCTCTACTAGTCCTAATTTTTTGAGTTTTTTGGCAAATACGCTGATCCATAATTTTGCACATTTTGATACATTTCTATAACATCATTCCTTGGAGCTGCCTCCCAATCCGACATAGTTACTTCAGGTTATAAATTTGGGTATTAGTTTAGTAATCTTATTTAATACTTGCTTATATATTTTTTTGTCTTTATCTGACATAATACAATGTATGCCTTGTAAAGTATATCGTCCAACAGTTAGGAAATTGTCCACAACTCGGAAAATTGGGCTGGAACTGTTTGAAAAGTTCCATCAAGCTGAATACTTCTGACCATGGACAAATCAGTATTTATTTTGTGTGAAAATATAATTGTTGTGGTTTTGTTATCGACAGACATAGTACTTCTATAGTAGCAACCAAATGTTGTTGTCGATGGGACTTCTGAAAATTCGATAGCATTTGTATGAGAAACTCTTCAAAACCGTGTCGACAACCGAATCGAACAAATGACAACCCTAGTAAAATTGAGTCGAACTAATGACAACCCTAGTAAAATCGAGTTGAACTAATGACAACCCTTGTAAAAAACCGTGTCGAACTAATGACAACCCTAGTAAAAACCGAGTCGAACAACGACAACCTATGAAATTCGAACTAATGACAACCTTCAGAATTCGAACTTATCCGTCCATCCCGGATAGAAATGGAATATATTACCGATAAATCAAACTCAGTTTCGAATAGTTTTTATATATTCAATCGAAGCTTAAGGGAAATTATATCTACCAGGTAAGATTCGTATTTTTGGGAAAACTTGTAAAGGAACGAGCAAATTTAATCGAGATAAATATTTGATAACACCTCTCAAGGGACACAATAATGATGTCGATGAATAAAAGGGAGAAGTATATAGTCTAATGACAAATTGTAAAACGATTGCTAAATATTAACAAACCACTCTCAGAAACGTTTTCGATGTTGTTACAAGGGACAGCCCATTCGGATGTGAAATCTCGTTTCTCAATGTGAATTAACAATGTACCGTGCAAGAAATACGTGGAACCCAATACACTATTGCACGCATCTGACTTTGTTGATATGATACATACCACCACACTTTGAAAATATTTCAAATTTAGTGTAAAGAGTGGCTATCAAATTGGCCTTGTATTATTTTCAGATCAAATGGCTGGATTTCTCTGATGTCACAAATATACAATTTGATGGTACATTTTTACAGTACCCATAACAATTTACTCAATTATGGACTGTATTTGTATCAGTTGGAAGGCATAGTCTATCAGCTTTACATTGTTAATGACCGGAAAAAGTCCTCAAGCTGTGATAGACAACATATTTAGCTTAATTCCCCTCTTTCGACCATTGTCATCAATACCAGATTGGGAACCAGCATTCCTGAATGCAATGAAAGGAGCACTTCCTCAGTTGGAAATTTATGGGTGTTGGTTCCAGTTCACTCAACGAATTTGGGCCAAAACACAAAAGGTTGGACTCGCTCATTGGTTCAGAAATAGTAAAGAAATCATTATCTCTGAAATATTACCCAATCCATTATTCCCTAGATATAGCTCTAATCTTATAACTATAAATTCTTCTTCTAATATTCATTTCAGCAAACGTGTAAAATACTTCACCATCGTTCAAGGAATCAGCCAGTCCATGTTCTATATAAAGCGAGTAAGGCATGAGAGCCTTTCTTGATGCATAGTTGATTTCAGATATGTTTTTATCAACTTTAACTTGATGAAGCTTCTTTATACACCTGCAGGAAATACTGGAAGAGTTATTGAGTTCTTAAGAGTATAGACAATTTAGGGGCAGCAGTATAGCAAATCTCTTGGCAATTAGTAGAAAATCCTCAAACCTGATTCCTATTTGCAATAAACATGTACAATAAACAGCATAAAAGAAGTTTATCCTAAATTATATTTTTAATTAATTGAAACATCCCTACTCATTTCTCCCGGCTTCACTTTTCTGCGCCTTGATCTTGGAATTCAGAACACAGTTTTAATTCCAACTTCTGAGTCAAATTTGCTACTTTCTTCAAATAATTTCTTAAAAGATTCTTCGTTCCTTCAATCCTTCGTTCCCGAATTGTTTTTATGGTTTTCGAAATTAGTTCTGCTCCATGTAGCATAGTAGTTTTTCAGGCCTCAGATAATCGGAGAGGCACCTACTAGTCGCAGTAAATCATCCCAAATAAATAAACCCAACAAATATTCAAATGTCATCAGTGCCGTAATAAGTCCACGACAATCTGCTCTTATAATAGCATCTGATTCCTTCTCCTCATTAACTTCCAGTACCAGTGCATTCAAAATTGCTGGATCCTGAGTCTACTTACAGCATCATCACGTGATGCCCATGTATCACATACAGCTTCTTCAAGCGTAATTTTGGAACATTGCATTTATCCTGAGCGTTATAAAGTTCAACAAGCCGTAGGTGACTGCTTGTGAAAAATACATATGTCTTTTCTACTACACCAAAATAATATTTAGCTTTCAAACAAGAACAGCAACTATCTATCTGTGAGAACTAAATTAATAACATGAACAGTACAGTGCAAATTTGAGTCCTCAGGATTTAGTTCTTTGATGCGTTTTCGCAAGCCAGAGTGTCGTCCAGATATGGAAGAAACACCATCATAACCTTCGCCTCTACACTTCTGCAAATCTATATTCCAAATTTGGAGTTGACTTGTTAATATTTCAAACAAAACTTAAAGCACTACTTGATTCAATAGAAGTAAACTTAAGAAAATCGCTCTACTACTTAACCCTTTTTATTTACAAAGCGGACGTAAAATGAATGCTGATCGAAATGCGAAATGTCCTGTATGGTATCCAGCAGAATTGATTAGAAGTCTGCTTCCTAAATTTAACCTAATATATGTTGACAAGTAACCTTTGCAAGAGCAATAATGAAGTCATTCTGAATCAATGGGGTGGTGTACTTCTCATTTCGATTTGTAGTTTTCAGATTCCCAGAAACAAACTGAATCATGTTTGGCCAATGATGTTAGTCCAAAAGATTTTTTTTTAAACATTTTTATGCTCTCTGTAACTTTGAAGTACCAATTTCTTTTTAGCCAAATATATCGTCATCTAGTAGGCATTCAAGCATCTACCGATTATGTAGAATTTTTTTATTTTTCTCGTTGCATTTTGTTGTGCATCTATAGTTTGTCCTTTCTTGATTTTGTACAAAATCTTTCTCCATTCAACAAATGCTCATATATTGTCTCTGGATTCGCTGTGCTCTCTGATTTTGTTTATTCCTTTTATGGTAATTTGACGAGTTTGGGTCATAACCACAGTGTTGAAACTTTGGGGTAATAGGTAAAATTATTCTTATACATTTGTTGATATATTTTAATTAGTTTTCAAACCGAACTATCAATGTGATTATTTTTTATGAATTTCTTTTCTGGCTATTTTATAAATAACTTCTTGCATTGTGGCAAATATTCCACCTATCCGATCTTAGGATGCAAACAACTGCGAGCTGAATTGTTTGCGTTTTTATATTGTCTATCTATCTAGGTTCAGATTTAAATTATTTCTACGCCCGCCCAAAGGCGCCCAAATATATTTTCGAGGTAAAGTATCTAAATAGTGGGTAAAAATATCTGACGATTTTTAAATTTTCCCCATTTTAATCATTTATTTGAATTTACTAATTTCCCTTGAGATTGTTAATGAATACTGATTTAAAATAATATTAATAGATTTTGCTTGAATAATGACATTTATAATCTGTACTAGCTCTTCATATTTCACAGTATGAGTGAATTTATTTCTAATAAAGACGCGTATGATAATTATGTAGCTCACGGCAGGGATCACTCAATCTATGCAAACTCTAATTGAAAAGCGGCATCTTTTGGAGGAGGATAGCGAAGTAATACGTTACAAGTACTACTCACTCCAAAAATCTAGGGAATCCTCCCGAAAAAGAAATGATTTAGAAACTTGGGAAAATATGATATTTCATTCTATTCCTTTACCAGTAAAACAACCTCGAAAGAAACGAATTTCAGATTATTCCGGATCAGATTCAGATGGCTTTTCAAATGTGACACTTCCTGGTCTTAAGGTTTTTCCCAAACACATTGCAACGGATTCTAAAAAACATATTTTTGTTTGCAACCTAAAACTGCACGGCAACGACTTAAGGTACTTTTGGAACATATTAACTTTATAGCCGAACGAGAACTAATTGACCAAAAAAACTAGTTGCACTAACTTTAAAATTGGTTTCCAATGAGACATATGATAGAGATATCTCAAGAGTATTTAAAGAGTAATTGAAAAGGGCTCATTCAATATAGTTGTCACTAAAATTTCGGAAGTCAGCCCATTTGTTAGACATCTTAGAAATAGGTTCAACTAAATGTTCAGAGCTAAAGCGGATCTTGACAGGGGAAAATGTTTCATTACCACCATACAAAGTAGTCTCGCTATTTCGTAGAGAAAAATCTCCTTAGCAGATGAGATGAGGATAGTTCAAAACCATGAAGGCCTCTCATTTGGAATTGCTATATCTTATCATTCAATTCTTTCTCTCACCATTCAAAGTACCCTTGAAAATTTAGATCCCATTTCAAATACACAATATCCTCTTAATGTCACAATATCAGATGGACTGGATGGTTCAGGTACTCACCGCATCTACAATCAAATCATTTCAAATCCAGATTTATCCACTAATTTTTTTATCTTGTTTGGATTTAAAGTCCTAACCATCACAGATACAAATCATAACCAAATATTATTTAATAAGTTTCCCAAATCGACTTTCTCTTTCAGACCAGTTGCTTTAATAGTTCTGAAAGAAGATTATGGCAATGTCAAATTTATAATGGAGTCTCTGATAAATCCTTAAACTGATCATATCATGGATGATAGGTTTAATCTAGCTGGCGGCAAGATTAATGTTAAATTAATTCGTTCCCTTTTTGATACTAAGATGGCTGGCCTATTGGATGGACAGGAGGGGCTTCATGTCATCTATGTACTGCGACTGAGTCCCAAATTAAAAGCTTAGAATGGGTTGAATCTGGATTCCCCATTAACAGATTCATCAAAGATGCTCATGAAATTTTCAGTGAGGTTAATGAAGAACAATTTTAGAAATTACCTTCTCATCAACGTGTTGGTATAACTCACCAATCAACTTCCAACTTCAACATTATAGCAGCTTCTCCCTTACATGCATATCTTTGTGTTTTCAAGTGGTTTATGCTCCTAATATACCATCTGGATGCAGGTCGCACACAATGGTCGCCTTCAAACTCTGAGGTCCAAGCATCAATGAGACGCAATAGATCAATCATTGAAGAAAGATGTAATATCAGCGTTGGCATTCCTTCTAGCCATGGAGGTATTTCGACTACAGGGAATGTTGCTCGTGACTGTTTCATGAACAAGAGAGAGTTCCTGAAATCGGCTACTTGTTCAATTGGTCCAGTTCATAAACCAACACTAGAAAGAATTCAAACCAATCTATCAGTAATTCTGAGATAGGTCAACAGCGGCGTTCAGATATACTGTGTTAAATTAGAGGATTTGTGCAAAGGAACTTATCAATTCATTATTATTAAGTTTGCATGGACGAGCATAATACCTTCCTTGCATAAATTACTTTCCCATTCTTTCCAAATAATTCATTCTTATAATAGTGGCTACGCTTTTAAAATATTTTAGAAGAGTGTTTAGAAGGCTGTAACAAGTATGTAAGTCGATATCGGGAAAACTTAGCTCGCAAGACGTAATTTACCGAGAATGTGCGTGATATAGTGATATATTGGTCCGTATATTGTGTAATAGCGACCCTGTACTTGTCGAAAATCGTTTCAGACCAACAAAAGTATATAAGGAGCCTACAAACTGCGAACAAGATACATTATACAATAATACACTAATAGAAAGTTATTAATAAATGTTTAATCAATTCGTACTATTTAGTTGCTTTGTATTAGCCTCCTAGGCATATTAATTTTGTTCATGTTTCCATAAAATATTAACCTATGGTGACGCAGCTATTACAATGTCATACACATGGGCGTAGCCACGAGATAGAGATAGGTAGGTTCGGGCCTATGTTTATGAGTCATCTTTTGGGAGGATTTTCATTATGTTTGCTATAAAATAGTAATTCTCTGTAAATTATTGGTAGAGCCATGGCTCTACCAAACCTACCAAAGTATGCGCATATTATATATGATGTATTTACTAATTAGCATAAAATATAGAGTGATAAATATTAATTATTAATGACCCATATTAGAATTTTTAAAATTAATAATTTATGATTTCATTTTCACACATTTCTAGTAGAGTTAGAAAAAAATAATGTAATTTTTGGAATCTACGTAGTCGATTTAATATCTGTACTAATGCAACATTACTATATGTACCATCAACGTGAATACCTATTACCCCATAATCGCCATTTTGCCACACTGTGATAACTCTTGTTTGCTTTATTATCAAAAGGCCTACAGGGATGGAAAAACTAGACATTAGTTTTGGTGAATTGATTAACTATTCTATTTGTGTATTGGAATCCTTAGGTAATTTGTTTAGAATACCAATCTGAATGAAAACACCGGTTTTTCTTATCAAGAGGGGAAAATAAATCTTTGTAACCAATTCCAGGATAACAAGGGCCATCATTAGCAATTGAACAGGATCCGTGAGTACTTAATTGTGAAGTTTAACATGTCACATATATTTGTTCTGGAAATACTGGGTTTTCTGATGTGAATAAATTTCATCAGGTTTAGTTAGCTCAATTGGACTAAATGCAGTATTAATGGAATGTCTGTCCTATGTTTATTTGCACTAGTCAGCTGCTGTGATTCATAATCAAGATTTATTTGGAACTGAGATGTCATAGAGCAGTGGTTCTAAAACTGTGGTACGCGTACCACTGGTGGTACGCAAGCTCATTCTAGTGGTACGCGGAGCTATAGGCGGAGGGGGAGGAGGTAGCGAAAGGGGGGCACTTGCTCCTCTCCTAAACAGCCATTTGAATTTTTGGCAGTTTGTTGTTGATATAATTTAACACCTTCAATAGCTTCAATTTATCTAATGTTGATAAAGTACACATTCTAAATAAATTGTATTTTGTTTTTGTTAGTAAATTATGCTTTCTGAAGGTAGATTAGTAGTTAACATTAACTCTGAAAAAATATCCTGGGGGTATACTTCCAAAAAACCCCTTAGGTTCGCTCGCTGATTGTACATTTACCGCGCAGAGACTTTCTCATAACTACGCCCTTGTCAGGGGATAGATCATTATACTTTAAAAATACATCAAAATTGAAATGTTATTAAATACAATGGAAATGTACTTTAGTACGATATGCTGTACGTCATTTTCAGGGGTGCATTTAAATATCGATCACTATGGTGGAACGCGGAGACTATAATTTTTGATGAAGTGGTACGCGCTGTGAGAAGTTTGAGAACCACTGTCATAGAAGAATTCACAGGAAATCTAGAATCTTCTCTGGGGCTCATTGTAAAAATCCCTTATGATGGTTTGCCTTTTTGACATTAAAGTATTCAAAATTGTTTACAATAATTACTAATGATATTATAATAGGAAATATAGTAGATGTCGGATATAAGCACATCGGTTCTAAGAACATATCGGATATAAGAACACTATGTTGGAAAATGGTTGCCATAGTATACTCTATATAATTTATGTCGGTTATAAGAACATGCCGGTTTTAAGCACATTAAGTGCAGTTCCCGACGATGTGCTTATAACCGGCATTCACTGTATTAGTCATTATAAATTATTTATACAGTTCAGAGTAAATTAAAATTATCTATATTCTTACTCATCATTCGAAATATGGAGTACTATTCATTAAAATTAAAATTTACAATTTGAATATTTTGTAGTATTTACCATATATTATTATTGTTAAACTTTGATCCTCACACCAACCCAGAAGTGTTTGGTTCGTGGTTATGTTGTGCCACGAAGCTTCCTACCATCCGAACCGCGATGGTAATTTTTTTAAATTACTATGCCCCACGAAAACCTGAGAGGATGTATTGAATGTATTATTGATATGTAAGTTAATGTAACGTAACGTTTCTCTCACATAGTTCAGTGTAGTTTAACAAAGCTTGCTCTGAATGTGAAAACTGAAACTGATTTTTAATTGAAAGTTGAACTGGGGATTTATTTATATCAACTTCAGATCCCACTCCAAAGCAGGTTAATTAATTTAAATACTATACTACTACACTAAACTTTTTTTTAAGAATACTGAGGCATCTTTAATTGGCAAATTGTGATAATTATGTGATTAAATCTTCACATAATGTACTTTTTCTAATTGCCAGATTCTTTCGATAATGATTTAGAACTACTCAATTTATTATTAATTGTATCATTATCTATTATAAGGAATTCTGGCATGGTCCTTTGAAAACCAATTAAGAACAAAGAAATGCTGATCATATAATTTCAATGATTATGGATATCATGGATTAGTATTATGAGGTGAGAGCCATAAACAACCAGCAAGGTATGAATTTTTCGGGCGCCCTGACTGCTTAGCTAGAGTATCCCAAAAATTACACTATTTACTATTATACTAATTCGCAAACGCTTGCTAGAAATACGTATGTTTGATATTTGATCATTTATGCAGCTCAAGTTTCTATATTCATTCAGGATTTCATTCCAAATGAAAGCTTCGGCCATCGCTTAATCATCTATATTATACAAAATAGGTTCTTGACTTTATTATAGGTATGTAATTTTTATATATTTACATTGAGGGGTGGAACCATATACGCCCTCGAGCAGTTTGAAATTCCTTATTTTTATTGTTTTGGGAACTGGAAAGGCATTTCCTAAAATTTAAGATCTCTAAAAATCTCGAAGTAGGCATTCTTAGTTATTAGACGCTCTCATCGTGGTGGTTATGCTGCTGCATTTGAAATAGTATCTTAGATTTTAATTACTTCCATTATTTAGTAATTTTATCATTATCATGTAATATTTTGAATTTTAGATGCATCAAGATTGGGTTAACGATTTGAAATTTTTCCCTGAGATTGATAGCACAATATCATGCTGTAGCGACCCGAGTACTAGTCTTGTGATTGCAAAGACCTTTGGTAGAACTGATGTGAAAAATGCTTTAAAGGATTTGCAAGTTCCTTCATTAAAACGTCCATCTATTGTTTCACTATCGAGAAAAAACGTATCAAATACTTTTCAGGCCAAAAAACATCTTCCTGGTGACGAGTTGGTTTTTAAAATTCAGAAAGGAGTGAAATCATTTGACTACAATAAACGTTTGAATATTCTTGCAACTGGTATGTACGTATTTTCTTTTAATTATTGTGCATATATATTTATCAATTATTATGCCTCTTTCCTTTTGTACCCCATCGTTTTCTCTAAGACCTTTATTCATTATATTTTAATTAAATCGTAGGAATAATATTTATACCACAACGCCAATTCTGAAGGCACAATTTCACAGTGGCTTCATAGCCGGAAGTAGCGAAAAAATACAGGGTTGTATTTAAGCTAAATAAAGTTGTTATTTCATGCTGAATACAATAGAAACACTCTAACAAAATTGCTAGTAGATTGAAAGCCTACAAGCTATAGAAATTATTATCAAACTCAAAAGAAATTGATGGTTCCATTTTGCGGTTAGCAAAATTTAAAAAATAACTTGTCGTTTGATGTTGATAATTACTTCTAACGAAGATGTATGTAGCTAAATTTAGTCTTTATAATACAATTCAAGTATGCTGAATCTCAATTTGAAATCGCATTGGGTGTAGCTCGCATATTTTGACTGGAAATTTCGATTTCAAATTCATAAGTTCAAAAATCTAAAAGATATTTACGTAATAATATTTCAAAGTGAGCGATAAAAAAATGTTAACGAATGTCTAGCCGATATTAATACATTTTCTTAATTAGTATATCTAGAATGATTTAAAAAAATTAAAGCTTCCGAAACAGTGCGCAACTTTAAATATTTCAGTGAATTCCATTGTCACTTTGTGTTGCTATGAAAATCCAAAAGCTAATTATTTTTTGCAATTCAGTAGTATACCTCAGTAATTACGCAAATTTATAGCAGTATTGTATAATAAGAACAAGTGATCACTTAAGTATAATTTCATCAATCAGAGCACCGAGCTATGAACTCTTATCGACCGGGACCAATATCTTTTCCGGGACCGGGACCGGGAACGGGAATATAATCTTTCTCCGGGACCGGGTTTTAACCGGGATTGAACCGGGATCGAAGTAAATCAAATGATGGCCCTTACAATAGACATGTTGTTCCCATTAGGGGTTCTACCACACGTAGGGAAGTTTACTTGGTCCACGGGACGAAGAATTGGAAGGAGTAGTTACAATACATATTGTAGAATAATGTTATCAATTTTGTTTTGCAAAAACACAGCTACCAAAAATCAAAAGTTAATTATTCACCATTCACCAATTAGATTATGCCAATCTTATTTCCACTGTTAATCAGCAGTTTACTTCTTACCGATATGAAATAGTAATATAGAATGAATAGACACTTTGGGTTATATTGGTTGTTTTAGTCGATCGTAGTTAATAATTTAGAATTTAGATGTTAGTTGTAGGATTTACTTCCACATCAAAGAAAAAGTTGATATTAATATCACCTTCCATTTCATAAATACTATGTCACAGGACTTGGAATACTTAATTAAAAAAGTTCATTTTAGAATTTTAGCTTCAATGACAATGTTTATTCATTCAATTAACAACTTTGAGTTGTCCATTCCCTGTTAGGAATCCCAGGAAAACATCAATATTTACCAGGACCGGGACCGGGACCGGGACTCTATAAACAGCTGGGATTTCCCGGGGCCGGGACTAAAACCGGGATCCCGGTTGTTTCCTATGTTTAACACATTTGCACAATAACCATGGGTGAATAATAAAATATTGTTAACAAACCAAAAATTATTATTTCATTGAATTACAACAGATCGCCCAGAAGTAAAATTAAGAGACTGCTAACGTCATTTTTGACGATGCCATTCAATCCCCAGCTATCAATAACCTATATGTCAATAATACTTCACATTTGAGTATGAGTATCTGCGACCAAAATGCCTATTTCCTACCAACTACCGTTTTAAGCAACTGTGATTTTGGCAATACATACTTTGTATTTATTCAGGTTGTTATAAAATTTACTTATCACGTTAATAAGCTCAGTACTCCCTCTGCTTTTTAAATTCTGCAATACTCCCTAGTTTCTTCACTTTGCTAATGTCTCCGTCTTGTTGGGAAGCAGCGCCCCAGATTCATCAGCAGGTGATTATCTCTCAAGGATGAGGCCCTCCACGGATTGCATGTACCACATACACCTGGGTGAACAGGGAGGGAGCCGTATTAAAGGTGCCGTTATCCAGCCAGTTTTGGACAGCCGCAGCATCTCCAGGTTTCACTTTGTCCCGAATATGAGGATCCTCTGCGTTTTAGTTCCAGTTTTGTATATGAAGAATGCTCCCCCTTGGCTGTTTGCTGGTACTCTGCTGGTAGCACAAGCTTCAAATAGGAAAGTTACTCCGACCTTGCCAGCTGGTGAACTCGCTGCCGCTATATTGTCCGCTTCATACTGTAAAAGTGTCATCAGATACTGTGAGCCTTCCTGTGCGTCTCGTGTCCCCTTGATGCCTATCTTGGTCACACAGCAGCTCTCTGTCTGGATGTCAGGTACTTGGAGATGCTAGTTCATGCGCTTGACTATTTCAGTATCGTGGGTATGTATTCTTGCATTACATTTCCTCTCTCATCCCAATCTGACAATGCCATACTCCTCTCTCTTCTATCCATCAGTTGCAGCATGGCCTACTATAATACCGTTATACTTGCTGCCGTATCATAGTTGAAAATAAGAGTCCAGTTTTGTAATTTTATTCTAAGCTAAACTATGCTTCCTATTGGCATAATTTGCATTGTGTATGGGGTAATCAATCATTGCGAGTCCAATGGAACCACTTTTCAAAATCTCAGATTTGTGGTTGAGCTGTTTAGGCGCAATTTAATGGTGACAGTGAAAATTTATGGTAAAATGAAAAATAAAAATCTAATATCAGAAATTTCATTTTCTTCCTACTTAATAATAACTAGCGCGCTTCGCTTGGTAGGTGGTTTCGCGGAAGAGCACAACCACAAACTAACCGCTTCGCGATTGATGTGTGATTTATGCACTTCTAACATTGATTATAAAGAGTAAATAGGCCTAAATAGTCAAAGTTGACAATGTGAATTTTAGTGATGACGTAATCATGCGATAATGAGTAAGCATATCATCAATCAGGTGTGACCAACTTGTCCACATCATTAATGTACATGTTCTATTAAATTTTCAGAATTATATCTCATAGAGGGCGCGAATTATGTTTGATTAAGTTCATTTTCAGGGTTCTCGAAATGTGATAATGACTACGAGTGTGAAGTTGGCTGAAAATTCGACCAGCACTACTTCAGTCAATACGTTGACTAACTTGCTGACACAAATTTAAATGATTTATACAGCATTATAAAGAGTAGAAACCTACGTTTATGAAACTAGCATTACAATTTTAAAAGATTTTCATTTTCGACAAAAATAATTGACCCCTGACCCGCACTAGTTCACCCACTTTTTTAATACACTAACACTAATTATCAAGCGCTGAAATTATTCATGTAAACTCCAGAGATATCTACGTTTATGTTATAGAAATTTCAATTACTTTTTGAAATATTTACGTATGAATATTGAAGTTGTCAAAATCGAGTCTCCATTAAAATCCTACTATTTATATGCATACAGCTAGCAATAGCGTAAATTCCAATTTGACGTAGACATTAGAAGTGATTAAATTAGATCACTAGCTTCAGGCTGATATTCTATACGTATTAATATTTCCTTATGAAGAGGATAATGTCAACTCACGCCTCTCATTCTGTGAATAGTCCTTTGATATTAGCAACACTATTTATCGTTTGTTTGCTTATTGAATCAATAAACTATTTCAACATATCAAACTAATCTTTTAATTTCAGAAATCATATTCAAATCCCGCAGTTATTTTATTTATCTAATCTCTCCATTGATTGATCCAATATAGCCAAGAAACTTAACCATTTCTAACTTTGACTTGTGAGTATTGACTCTTGAAGTTCGTTTCTTCTTATTACATAAGATTTATGGTTTTACATATATTATATCAGGGATTTTCAACCTGGGGATCGAAAAGGCTTCCTTTGGAGGGCTCGCGAACCGATTATCTTTATTTATTAGAATTTAAATTTTTTCAATTATTCATAAAATACAATATACACTGGTATCATCAATTGTGAAGTGAATAGATTGGATCTTTTGACCTGTTGTCTCTCAAAATCTTAGCCTAGGATTTCTCTAGTTCTTGAAAAAGCAGTTCCAACTCTACATCAAATATTTTGGTAATTATAGAAGAGTTCTGACAATAAAATTTATCCCATGGACATTAAGGTGTTCGTGCGAATGTTCACAGATACAAAAATTAAAAATCCCTGTATTATATTTACTTTCTATTATATTGATTATTTTGTTTCTACAATTTAGATTTACATTTACTTCTCCACGATACATGGCTCGAAATTTCTACAAATCTTTCCCTTGAACCAGCTTTTCTAAAAGTAAATTTATTGATATGTTTATCTAGGGCCAAAATCTATATTCTAAATATCGTTCTACTCTTTCGTTTCAAACAATATTCGTTTATGTCCAATGTTAAAATAAAAGATTAGATTCACTTAACTATATTATTATGATATTTTTCCTGATTAATTATTTAAGTATGAACTAACACTCGCTTCTAATTACCTAATTATCTGAATATGTGCTGGGCATAAGTATGTGCCGCATTTTTCTTTAGCAATAATCTGGGTGTAGGTATTTCCACTACATTTTTTCACGAAAATACCATATGCATAACTATTCCCTATTTTAATTTCACTCTCATTTTTTTAGTTCCTCCAGGACTCCAGCAATTACTTTCATATGTTGAATTCACATCACAATCATACAGTGAGATTATGAATTCCCTTTCTACCAGTCCTAGTGTCGCAGATTCAATTTGGGGAGTAATTTCCAAGAAAGTTCATGCACGTAATAGTCAACTAAACGCGTAAAACTCTATTTGAAATGCAAGAACATTTCCCATAATATCCGTGAATTGTTAGAACGATTAATTAATCCTGATCCCACCTCTCAAAATATGTCATTTTTCGTTAGTTTAAGTCTCGACTCTCTCCGCCCTGAAGGGTTACCTTCGTTACAGACCTCTGTTATGCTGCGAGAAATATATCTATGTGTGTCCCTATCTAGTCTTAGCCCTGTAGTTCGTAAATAAATTTCATGGGAATCCATTGACCCTGATTTACAGGATGACAGATTATTGTTAATTTGGTCTTCCTCCGCATCTGACTTGGTTACCTACCGTGAACTTAAGCAAAAGGACGAGCATGTTTCATTTGATCTTAGCAATAGTAATTCTATTAGTTATACACAAGCATACTATTATTGCAACAATAGCCAGTCTCAATTATGGGTTGATGGTTGTATTTTTATGGTTACCGAAGACCAAATTATTTTGGAAACTTTTTGAAATTTGAAAACTTGATAGATTTGGAACAGTGTGATAGATTCGTTCGTAAATATATTGACAAGTTATTTAAAAAACAATACGCACTTTTGACCAACGATCAACTAAGTGAATTCGTACATTGGATAACAGATTTACGTGATCAGTTTTCGAGTAAAGGTGTTGATGTATTGAAAATCATTTATACTGATTGTTTAGCTATAATAGCTAACCCAGAAGTAGCTCCAGAATTGTCCCCACTTCTGAAAATGTACCTCTTCATCTTGTTGAAGAGGAATATAATGCCGAGGACGCCATCAAGTGTAGTAATAATATCATTAACAACGTAAATTATACTGTTTCTAATTGCATGGGTATAATGAATGTTTCTTTGTACCCGATTTGAGTGTTAATGGTGAATTTTTCCTGGGCGTGCACGAGTGGAATAGCATTCATTTTATTCATATAGAAGGAAGAGATAAGTTAAATCGAGATTGGACAGCTTTGTGTAGCAGTAAAGTTTTTAAAATCTATCCCATGTGTCTTCTTAAGTATCTAAAATCTATCCCATTTGTGTTCTTAAATTTAACAATTATTGGTTTAAGAAGATTTATAGTCGTAAAGTAAACTCACCATACTTTCGAGCATGTGCTGACTGTAAGTTGCTTAACTGTTATTCGTTTGAGTTTTACATAAATGAAAACAAAACTAGTCTACCAGTATCTACAAATACCTTAGCGGTACACTTTATATCTAAAGGTTCTCTCTCAGTGCAACACAATAATGGAGAGAACAAATATGCACGCCATGTATCTGGTATTCAGCGAACACATCTAAGTGGAATTCTACAACATAAATCTGTTTAACAGTATTTTCATAAACAATTTGGTTGTATGGATAATGTTGTCGAGTACTGTAGTGGTAATTTTCTCATCTTAAGACCCAAGATTGCTTAAGACAGATAAAATTTGAAGTTCACTCGTCTACCAGATTTTCAAACGATATGATCACGGATATTTCTGCAACTCAGGAATACTACCGTAACTTATTAAATGAGAAACCAATTCCTGGCTACGTACAATACTTTTGTTAAGGAACCGTTTATTATCAACCGATAGAGCTATTGACACTTTTAAATATGGAGATAATTTTATTTTGGGATGCTACGGGTTTTCTTATTTGTAAACCTCAATCCGTCACAAAACCAATCTACTATTATGCACTCACTCTACAACATCCATACTACCATACTATCCCGATACCAGTAGCAGAGATGATTAGCTCGGACCATGGTACTGCAGAGTTAAAACATTTTCTATATAAAAGGTAATTAAACTCTAAGTTAGTTCTCAACAAAGAAATACACATAACTAGAATTGAAATTGATTACAGTTGGGCTATGATTCATGGCACTTGTATAGCCTTTAATAAAAGTAATATTTTAGGCTACCTAGAGAGTCTTTGGAAAGTAGTAAGTACAAATGTAAAGGTTATGAATAGCTTAAATGTTATATATATTTATGTTCCGCCCACATAATGCATGGATTAAGTCATAACTTAGATAAGAAATTTAAGATTCAAAAAAGTTTAAAACATCTTATTTTACACGTGTTTGCTATAATTTTAAAAGCAAAAAGTATGCAAGAGATAGAGATAAATTAGAGATAATTTAAGTAATATTTTATCTATACATTATTAAGATGATACTCTCAACTCCAGTTTAGTGGAATTAGATGGTTTAATTAGAGGCGACATGCTATATCAACTTGACTAGGTGGAACCACCTGAAGATGATTGCATGCATGTTGAAAATGCCACTACATATTGTGCCAAATCACCCTTGGGTAGACATTTTGATTCACTAGTATCTAAGAATCGTAATGATTTAAAAACTGATAAAATTAGTATGCTAAATGGCTGCTATTGTCCCGATATTTTAGAATATTTGTTAACATACTATATGCCAATCTTGCCTTTATGGACTGGAATTATATTATCTCGAACTGGTGATCAAGAAGAAACTAATGCAAGTAATGCCATAGCAGAAAATTGGTTTAGGATAGTTAAACATCCAATATTCGAATCTAATATACACATCAGACCTGGTGATTTTATTCGTACAATGTATAGTAATATTTATGATAGAATTTCTGCTTTCAAATTTGGATTTCATCCCTTGGCTTCTAAAATATTTAAAGCAGGGGTTCGCAAACTCACCTTTTTAGGCCGCATGCGGCAGGATTGCTTCTTTGGTGCGGCCGGTAGCAGCAATGCCTAAATGTTCTATGAAATTTTGATTTTTGGTTCATTTTAAGGAATTATCCCCTTATAAGTCGGTCGCTAATCTCGCTTTGTTTCTTGGGCACCCCATTTTGAAAATTTATGGATACTTTAGTGATTCTTCTACATATACGTGTAGTAAGGCTAAAAATGTTCATACATAAAAATAAAAAACAATCTTTTGAGATGCGGCCGGTAATGATATCTCCTTACCTAAAGTGTGGCCTGTATGCTGCAAAAGTTTGCGAACCCCTGATTTAAAACAAACAAGCGTAAACTAGAAGTATCTAATGAAGAAGATTGTGAGGAGGAATGGTCTCGGAGGAGCAAAATTCATAGGAGTTATATAACCTCAGATATAGATAATGTTGTTCAAGTTTTTGAAAAATGTGTTCAAACTTTAAATAATAACTACCGCGCTTCGCTTGCTAGGTCGCTTCGCGGCAGAATACAACCACATACCAACCGCTTCGCGGTTGGTGTGTGGTTTATATACCCTAATATTGATTATAAAGCGTAAATAGGCCTAAATAGTCGAATAAAATAATGTGAAATTTAATGATTACTTTATCATGCGATAATGAGTTAGCATATTGGCATCATTAATGTCCATGTTCTATTAATTTTCAGATTTTTATCTCTTAAAGGCCGCGAATTATGTGCGATTAAGTGACTTTTCAGGGTTCTCGAAATGTGACAATGACGTCATAACTTGTCGAGGTGTGAGAAATTTTGAGTCGAAACCTCAAATTGTTGGCGGGTACCAAAAGTTACTCCTATATGCCAAAAATCCCATTTGGAAACCGTCCACTTTCTTCTATCAACTCGTAACATACAAACAAATATATACACATACCTACATATCCACATATGTTTGTGTTTAATAGCATAGATGTACAGTCTGAAAGTGGTAAATATTTAATGAGAAAGATTTTTGACTCTGAATTTCCGCGAAAAAAGAGAATTATAGAAAAATAGGTCGCATCCACAGCCCCTAATGTGGTCCTCCAGGCAGCTAATGTTGATATTATCACTGACATCGATATAATTGAAATTTTACAATGAATTACGACCTTCCACCCTATGAGCCACTCTCCCACCCTTGTCAGATAAATATTTGTCATAATCTGAATTTAAATGTTGTAATATCGCCAGTACATAGCAAGATTAACAGTAATGTAAAGAGACCACTGAATGAGTATGTACCTAGCAAGACTTATTATGTCCCCGAAGATGGAAATTGTTTGTTTTCTTCTATAGCATATTGGATTACGGTTTGTTCGGATAATTGTCAAGAAATACGGAAACTTATCGTTGATAGTATGATAAATAAATTAAGAGTAATATGTGGAAAATTTATTAATAATAAATACCCAAATACTTAAAGAAATATCGGAGATTATGTGGCTAAAACTGGTATGAAGAGTAATGCCAAATGGGGCGAAGATTTAGAATTATTTGCAGCAGGTCTCTTATTTAGGACAGATATTTGGGTCTTTTCGAAAGATACGGGTAACACATGGAATGTTTTCTCTGGAAAAGGTGCTAGTATAGATCAAGTAATTAATACACCACCCGCCAACACCACTGGATCAATTTACAATCTACATACTGGTAATCATTATTAACCAGTCTTGGAATTATCAGAAAAGGAGATAGAGACGAAGTTTTAGTATATTTATTTTCGCGCGCATATTATGGTTATTTTATTTTAATTCTGTGGACAACTATTAATGATTTACGATTAATTTCTAAATGTATTAATGATATTGTGTACACACTTTATGTAGAATTTTGAATAATATAATCAATTCTTTGTATAATCTTTGAAATCTAATAAGTCATCCTATTAAACTATCAAATTATTTAATATCTCATTTATGACCGAACTCATCTCCTTGCAATAATTAAAACAATACTCTCCCTCCATTTGTGAAAAAAACTATTCAATCTACAAAATTTGGTATTAATTAATTGATGGAGTAAATTAGCCCGTTTACTATTATTGAGGGACTGTATCCTTGGGTGATTGATTACATGCTTTGAAATACCTCAAATCGTGACCTACGTTATATAAGGCCTATGCACCAACTTTGTGAAACTGGACCATGGATTAAAGGAAGGCTATTGATAAATAGGTTATTTATCGTTATCTGAATAACTAGTAGTGATAGACCTCATAAATGTTCTATAACTATATAGGAACATGATATCAAGGTATACATAGCACCCTTCAGAATTGAGCAATGTCATCATTTGATTACGTACTCGCTATTTTGAGTGGGTATTATGTGTTTTCATTGATAATACATTATATATGCCTAACTACAGTAATTCTTGAGATAATGAGTGCATTACCTAATAAGGAATTAAGTGCTAATTATCTTATTATCTCAAAAATTATTGAAGTTAGGCCTAGAAAATGTATTGTCAATGTATAGGAAGTTACCAATTGCGGATAGATCAGTACTGGCATAGTTTACATAAAATCGATAGTTCTTGAGTTATGGCTCATTTAGGAAATATACATATGCATGGCAACCGAGGAATGTGTCAACATTTCATTAACAATTTCAATATTTTTCTTTTAACAAGTCCTGGGCATCATTATGTTCAAATTTTGAACATTTATAACACGTCTAACTATGTTAAAAACAGGCTATAAAAACACCATAATACCCACTCAAAATAGCGATTACGTATCAAATGATGACATTGCTCAATTCTGAAGGGTGCTATATATACCTTGATATCATGTTCCTATATACAGGTAAACCTCCCAAAGCGGCACCTCCGAGTAGCGGCAACCTCCGAGAAGCGGCACAAAATCATTCTCCCGATGGGTGCCGCTATGGGAGTTTTACCTTACGAGCAACCTCCCAAAGCGGCAACCTCCGAGAAGCGGCACAAAATCATTCTCCCGATGGGTGCCGCTTTGGGAGGTTTACCTGTAGTTATAGAACATTTATGAGGTCTATCACTACTAGTTATTTAGATAACGATAAATAACCTATTTATCAATAGCCTTCCTTTAATTCATGGTCCAGTTTCACAAAGTTGGTGCACAGACCTTATATAACGTAGGTCACGCTCAAATATATTAATAGAATGAGAGGCGCGAGTTGACATTATCCTCTTCATAAGGAATTATTAATACTAATTGAATATCAGCTTGAAGCTTGTGATCTAATTTAATCACTTCTAATGTCGCTATTGCAGCTTATATGCAAGATTAGCGTGCATGCATGCACACTAGTGCACATGCATGCACGCTAAGTAACTAGCGTGCATGCATGTACGCTAGTCTATATGCACGAAAATGATAATATTCACTGTCGTGCATATACACTAGTGTATACGCACGACAAAGTTGATTTCTTATAGTGGTTGTTCATTAATTCATTGTACACCCCAATATTTTCAGGCATAACACATTTTGTCTAAAATACCGTATTAATTCGAATAGTAACCTAGGCGATTATTAAATTTCAGGGGAGGGCGATTATTCGAGGTAGGCGATTATTTGAATAGGGGCTACTATTCAAATAAATACGGTATTTTAGACAAAATGTGAAATGCCTGAAAACATTGGGGTGTACAATGAATTAATGAACAACCACTATAAAAATCAGCTTGTCGCGCGTATACACTAGTGTATATGCACGACAGTGAATATTATCATTTTCGTGCATATACACTAGCGTACATGCATGCACGCTCATCTTGTATATACGCTGCAACAATAATATATAACATACTTTCCAAAACAAATTACATCATTTGATTACTAACGAATCACAACCAGAGGGTCCGATTGAATCGGAAGACTTATCCATATCCGCTCCATAATCCATCACATCTAGAATTAAAATTCCCATCCGTTCCATATCCGTAAATCCGTAATCCATATGGACCCTCAATCCATGGCTGATTTTCAAATTCTATAAAATATATACAGATTTCCAAATCCATACGGATTTGCTAAATCCATACGAACTTCCAAATCCATATGGATCCATTATACCATATTACGATAAGGCATAGCCTACTCTATATATGGCCTGACAGTAGATGTACCAGGGATGCACAAGAAGATGGGAAATTTTAATTTTTTAATGTTTTCTATATTGAACTACTAAGTTCTTTATACCTCTCTAGGTCGTAAACATAACTTTCTAGGTCGTAAACATAACTCAGCCCTGCTAGCCCGTGATTAGTATTAGCTGTAATGACAACGGTGATTGGTTTTCATAATTTAATAATAATAATAAACACAAACAGTACAATTTCTAATATTAATATACAGTAATAATACACAATTATTTGCTTTCTTTCCTCTCTCCTCTTTCTCTCTCTGGCTCTAGCAGTGACACACGACACACTTAACTACATAATAGAAATAAGAATAACAGAGTAATACAAATCATGGTAAATACAAATAAGTAGACACATAATTAAGCGAATTTCTTAAATTTACGCTTTCTTTACTTTTTTGAAAGAACCAGCGAGTTATAATTCTTGACTTTGTTTGCAAGAAAGCAATTCGCTGCAGTAAAGACGAGCTTCGATAAGATGTTCAAACTAAACACACCACAGCTAATACAAGTAGACTTCCAAATACTTGGATACGATTATCGCAATCTTCCAAATATGTACATCAACGTGAGTTCAACTAGTATTTTTCGAGAAGGTCCACTTACAAGCTTCGCCATCAGCTCTTTATTGTTTTCGATGGTACTAAAGGTCTTCCATATAACAAATATGGAATTTAAAACAGGCTCAGATGGATATTTAAGTCCGCCACGTTCCGTTAGCTGCAGAAGTTTATACTGAGAGTCCTGGTCTAAATCAAGAGGAAATTCTTTATCAACTGTTAGCATATGTAGACAGACATGACACGGTTTTGTTTGTTTCAGGTACTGATGGACAGTATAGCCTGCAATAAAGGGTAATGGTTGAAGCAACTGTAAACCACAATCTATTGTTGATAGGTCATGAATCTCATCAAGAAATGACTACAAATTGAATTCACCATCAGTAGTGGAATACGGACAAGAAAATGACTTAATAAATGACTGAATAGATTGAAAGGAAGTGTCTTGTTGGTCAGTAAACATGTTTAATATGCTAGAAAGTTCAAGTCGATGCTCGGTTCAAGGATTTGAAGATAGGAGATGTGATAATTAGAACCCGACATCATACGGTATAGACCGAAATTGTGTTCCAAGGGATCAATCTGTAGAAGGGAGGACAACACATACTATGTAAAGCCACAAGGTTGAGTCAAATGGTTGGTAATTTGTGGTAAGGCAATACAAGCATGTCTAAAACTGATGTATGTTTGTTTACTCAGTTTGCCAATTTTTTCTGGTAAAGTTTGCCAAGCATCTAACCAAAACTACACGAGTCAAAAATAGAAATCGCTCGTCATTAAAAGTCAAAAGTCTAGAGAAATTATCGTTCAATCGTATTCCTTTAAATGGTGTGTTAACGTTGAATAATTTCCAAACAGTAAGAAGGGTGGGTATCGACAAACTCCGAAGTGTTATTTCTATATTCTGGATAGTTAGCGCAGATATTGTTAATTCGTTAACGACTTTCAAAACCAGTTTGACATTTTGAAGCTCTATGCTAGACGGAAAACATGACTCCATAGTCAAATGAGGAGCTAACTTGGATAAACTTGTTCTTTCTGAATTATATAATTGACACAACCGAACTTAAGGGCAAGTTACTGCAAAACAGATTAAATTTCTCGGATGTCACTAATTGCAGCAATGGAAACGGATATACTCTGTCCATTAAAATAGGCTGAGGTAGATAAATAAGCATTGATTTCAAGGTACAAATCTACTGAGATAGTTTTTCTACCATTTAGCGAGAACAAACGTTATGTTGCTTTCATTACGGAACCACACCAACCAACTATAAGGTAAAGAAATCAAGCTTAACTTATCTTTCAAGTCCTGTGGAGCGTTACCACAAACTTCTCTTTCTCTTGACTCTCGGGTCTCAAGCTGAGTTGTAGTGTTTGGTTCATCAATTCTTCCTCTTTTGCATCGTATGGTTCATCAATTCTTCCTCTTTTGCATCGTATGGGAAGCGATTCCGTTTGTTAGGTTTGGATGAGTAATATGCTGGGCTGCCTGGGGAGCGAGTTAGTATACTTGGTACAGCGCCTTCTTTCAGCTTTGGCTTCGCCCGCGGTACTTCAGTAAAAGTACTATCTCCTTTTGGGACTTGGAAAGTGTAATCTATGTCTTCTTTCTGAAAATGGTCGATACATACATAGACCACCTTCAGGTGACCGATATCCTTGCGACGAAGAGCGCATGTCCAGGCATGATTCAGGGTTGGTGGATTTTGAGGCATCTTGAACACAGGAACATGGTCATCTGGGTTGTAATTGCTCTTGCAACCGGGGACAGAACACGAGTTAGGCATGAATAGAAGCTAATATGAATAAAATACCAAAGCGAAATAAAAGGATGTGAATATGCGTCAATAGAAGAGTTTGGAATAAAATCTGATCAATAATTGTATATATTTCAAGAATATTTCTAATTAATGTGGTTGATTATGATTATTATTTTTGAAATTAAATATTGTGGTTGGATAAATATTACCATCTTCTCCTTCATCCTTGGTCCACATTTTCTAGGTTACTGTCAGGCCATATATAGAGTAGGCTATGTGTCATCCTAGTTTCTTTGTTCCTTCAGTTGCGATAAAGCGAGAGATGATAGAACGAAGCTGTCGATGGCTGTTTACACTCCCAGTAATTAATTTGGATATGCATCGAAATAGACAATTACCATCTCCTTCGATATGTTCAGTTTCCAAGGTTCAAAACCGCTAAGTGGATTCCAAACGCTATTATATGGTTGTCTGCAAACTGATTCAAATGATATCCCCATCATATCGCATTACTACGCTGCCTATTTTCATCTGGCACATTGATCATTGGGTCCACCGGTGTGTCGTGTGGATTACGGCAGAACTGCTTCGTGAGATAATTCCCATAATATTGTGTTTAGATACTCATTCCCAAAAATATTAATTCTAATTTTAAGTTATATCCTCCTTTCCAAGGTACGTATACTGAACAAACATACTAATTTGACTGAATTTGAGTTGAATTCCCAATGGCGAATCACGTACTGTTAATTATGATGTAAAAACTGACGACTAGTACGTAAGTAAATTATCTGTGGAATTAATTGAGTGAGGGAACATTTTGAATTTTCTACTAATATTATTTATACTAAGTAATTAATTAGTTTCTATTAAGTAAGTCCACCATACACTATACAACTTTGTTACATCGTATATTATTAAGTACAGTAAACTCCCATTATAACGGAGTGCGGACATCGATTTAATTTTTTTCTAAACCAAATTTGTTATGAGCTGATTAAAATTACTCATAAATTTATGGGGTAATAAATATCTCCTTAAATAGAGAATTTCATTATATCGATTTATTTTATTATAGATAGTCAAATATAAAGATGTCCTGACAGTTGAAATTCGTTATAAGACGATTTATAGCCGACTTGGAGTTCACTGTAATACTGTTTAATTTCATAGTTTGAGTAATTAAGTGTAACTTATCTTATTTCCTTTGATAGTTTATTTAGTTCCCTGGGAACTGCATTTTCAGGGCGCATAAATGCGATGCTCATTCTGTTTTGTCGTTACATATATAAGAACGAAGGCTAGTTAAATTAAAAATGGGGGCCGATTGAATGGATATAGATGTGCGGTTTACACTTTATGAATGGAGAGGATAGGACGGCTGTGTGGGGAAAAGGAGGAGGGCCCCAAATTTATTGGTTTTTATAGTCAAAACTGATTGAATTAATAGTTTATCTTTATTTATCTTTTAAATAATTATCTCTTTCCAGACATTCTCCTAGTTTAAGTATGATACATATAAAAAGAAGTTGATCTTTGTGATTACTACTATATTCAATAAATTGGTAGCTAGTACCCTAAGTCGTAAGAATCAAGGATTATATGATTGAAATTCAGGATAAATAAATAGGTTTAAATTTCACAACAACAAATTTGTTTAAAATATTATTCTATAAATATATCACTCTATGACTAAAACTATCTCACTAACTGCGGGTTGAAACATACCTCACACCATTCCCTTGGGATTGTCCTGTCAATTGACTCCCTTGACCCGATGGGTTGTTGTCATTGTGGACATACAATTATTGTCTGAAACTTGGATTATTCTTAACAATTAAGTTTATCTGTGATTTAATATTTTGCATTCCCCATACAATGACTGTTTCGTAGATCTCTATCAGAAAATGAATTGTATTGTCATCATTTTTAAAACGAATTACGTACTTTTATTTGCTAAAAATATAGTATTCTTAACAATACGACGCCACTTAAGATTCCGTACAAAATTTCCGGTTTCCGTTGCGCAAAAAAGTCCTGGACTTCTTAAGAGGATCCAGTCCGCTTCGTCTTTGGCATTATTTGCGTTTGAGAGAAAGCTTGAATCAGTTTATAAACTGTCTTGATTAAATATCGACCTTGAAAATATATACTATTGTAAGTATCAAAGAATCTACTACTATGCAGGTTATTACATTGACACATTCCATAATCCCGATATTGATTTTGTACTATTGACCACAACCAGAAGATTTCCGAATTTCCCCCAAAATTTTCGAATCCCTCCTTGAATCTCTCGAATATTAACTCTTCTCTATCCGAGTCTGATGTACACAACACATTACATTAAACATTGGTATCAGCAACACTCTTCGTATACCATCTGTTTAAACTTTCTTTCAGACGATATATCTGATATTCAACGCCCATTTCCAAGAGGTAACACTTACAAAGTTTCATGATGGGCCAAAATAATCGTGCACCGACTGACACGACAAGCTAAGAATCCTCTCGAGAACATGATTGAAATTGTGGGAAAAACACTGATAGTGGGGTCAAAAATTAAGATTCCGTGACCAAACTCTGGTTAGTTAATTTTTATACCTGATTCTTATACTTTAGGATATATCTCGCGATTTAAGCTCCCATGCCGCTCTGGAAAGTTTGGGCAAACTTTTTTATAGCGACAAATTCAAAGGGCCTCCAGCAATCATTTTGAAAAATTAAGGCCGCTATCTGAACATTTCAGAAATTAAGATTAGTGTGTTTTTGAACAGTATACAATAAGTAGTAGCTGCACTGAAAATTTAAACTTAATCGGGAGTATATTTTAATGTAATATCATTTTGAATATTCTTACGTAATTTTCACCATGGGAGGTCCATTCTCAAAAAGTTTTTATGAATTTGAAGCATATCTTATCCTATATACATGCAATAACCTTTTAACCCGCTATGTATTATGTCTCCATGTAAATCTCGGTAATAGACCCTGAGTTCAAAAGGTCGCAACTCTTTTTATTTAGGTCAAATCAAAATTCTAAACCGGCCACCAACCGCCCATAACGATGATCTATGTGATATATCGCACAGAATATGTCTTTAGCTAATAATGATCTTGCAAACCACACACTTATCAGGTTGAGTCTGAAGAAATCTCCCTATGGGACTTTTGTATTACCATAAAACTGCCCGCACCATAAAATCAAATTTATAGAAGATGATTAGATTTAGTTTTCAGTTTCGATAGCTATAGTGTCTTCTATCATATATGTGAAAATCAAACGCCTAACTTCAAAACGAAATTTATGTGTTTTTTGCTTGATTCTGCCGTAATTTAACCTTAATTTTTCAAAATGATGGCCGGAGGCCCTTTGAATGTGTCGCTATATAAAAGTTTTCCCAAACTTTCCAGAGCGGCATGGGAGATTAATCGCGAGATATATCCTAAAGTATCAGAATCAGGCATAAAAATTAACTAGCCGGAGAGGTTGGTCACGGAATCTTAATTTTTGACCCCACTATGAATGTTAATGCACAGTGGGCATATTCAGGGATGGAAGTGGAAGTAGGAAAACTATGCAAAATAGACTTTATTGATGTATTATTGACATATAGGTTATCGGTAGCTGTAGACTGAATGGCAATATCAAAATTGATATATGTATAGTTCCTAAACGCAGTTCTAGAAGATTAATGATAATTCACTAATAAAATTTATTTAAGGTTTATTAATAAAAATTTATTGTTCAACCATGATTATTGATTATATTTCTTGAACCTGATATAATTTTTTAAAATCGTTAGAATCCTATTATTTATTGTTTAAAAGTTATCAGCTGACCCACGTCGCGTATTTTCGCGCCCTTGAAAAATATCTTAAATTTATTCTGATGTGGTTAGTTTAAAAACTTAATAACATTTGCCCACGATGCCCACGATATATTTCGGCAATATATCTACAAAATAAGATTTTACAGAACGCAGTTAATTCCAGTGATATAGATTTTGTTTAAATCTATAAATATCGACCAATTATCAAGACTTCTTGAATTTATATAGATTATATATGCCTATACGTAATTGAAAACTAAGTTTACTTTCAATCACTAGTTTTGGGTGAAATATTACAATTATAACTAAATTTATAAATATATTTTTGGATCCAACAATTGACATTCCACCTGGACAGCATAACTGAAATATTTGATGATATTACTTCCCAAAATTTGGTTTCCTTGGTTTTAGAGTATGAGGAATTCAATTATGACAATATAATTGAGATTCGTGAAACATGTTGCCATGAAGCTGTCTAGAGTCCCCAATAATTTGTGACTATAGTTTGTCCATCACGATGAACATTCTCAATTGCCAACTTTTAAATTACAGGATTAGGAAAATCTACAGCCCTTATAATTTAGTCACTTCCAATTGTCAATCATCCTATGGAGGAACCAGCTTTTTTGATGGATCAAATTTGACCTTTTAAACGTTGCCTGCTCTTACCATAAATATACTTTCATTATTTAATTACCATAAAATACTTTCACTGTTTATGTAACATAAATATACTATCATTATTTAAGCACGTATACATTTAATACACAGTTGAAGTGTGGTGTTGTTACGAATTAATCGAAAAATGTTGCTCTAGATCTCAAGATTTGCATGGAGGAATAATGCAACTTTAGAACAATTACAGTAAATCTTCAGAAAGTGAACACCTGAGGACTATCCAAAATCTTCACTTTTGAGAGTCTTCACTATTCATGATTTATTTCTATGTGTCCTGTCCAGATTCAACCTCCAATAGTAATTTATCACCACTCATTGTAATATTCACTAGCGGGCTCAACTAACCCATTCAGTTCATCTCAAATTGAAACACATTCAGTTCTATTCGTTTAGTTCTTTCGTCCAGTTCGTTCAATTATTTCAGTTTATTAATTCAGTTGAGATGTGTGGGTTGTGGTGGTTATTAGGTATGGCAAGCAGATATGAGTAGTAATATTTATATTTACTTTTATAGTGATGTACACTCACCTACCAAGAGTAATCGTACATTAAAACATCCCCATATAAAATAGTAATATAGTGATTCTCTTGATAATTGTATTGTATTCAAAATATGGGTTATTGCGATTGTGATTCAGATTCGCATTCTACGCATTCGAAGTATCCATAGCAAATCCCTTCACCTCTACTAGCTACTGATTTGTTAGAAAATTATTATTCATTGTCACCATATACCATTTATTCCCATCTTGTACTATGGTTGCAATTGGAAAAGTCGTAAATGGTCACACACGATGATACTTATCAAAGTAATAAATACAAAATTTATTTGAAAGATTCTGTTGTGGATAATTCGGATGCGTAGAATACAATTCTGAGATTTAAATAGACATATCTTATACAATGTTGTTAGATTACTGCGATATATTTGATTTAGTATACTCTTATTTCCAAAGGATTTTTTTATTACGAGTACTCTTGGTAGGGGAGTGTATATACATTTAGGTATCGATTAACGATTCAGTATTTATGGTTTATCAATATTCAGTTCAGTTCGTTCAGTTCGTCTTTTCAGTTCATTAAATTTGTTCGTACAGTTCGTTCAACTGCCGTTCAGGCAACCGTTGGCGTTCGTTCAGTTCGTTCTGGTAGAATCCTTAAAAGTTCAAGTTCAATAAGCTCTTCGTGAACCTTTGATTCCCTGCTTATCACATATTGTCTGTCGAAGCTACATCATGAATTATCTATGCATTCACAATTGTGAAAACATTGCTGCCACTTACTTCCAACATGGCTAAAAAATCCTCCAAAATCAATTATTCACTTTAAGAGGTCATATCCTATACAATTTGGACCATTAGGACGAGTTTAAGTGTGACCATTTGACTTATCAGAGGTGTTGATAAGTTGGAGTGTAAATACTCTGTAAAATAATTGGAAATTCTGGACCGTGAAAAAGTGTTGACATTCTGTAGTTGAAAATTCTTTAGAGGTGTTCACTTTTGGAGGTTTTGCTGTATAAGTTTTCTAAGCGAAATAACTGGATTACTTTAAAAAGGAGAAATTTTTGAGTTTGTTCTGTTGCCTAGGATTCTGACCCGAAATATAAAATTATATTAGCGAATCTTTGTTGCGGGAGAATTTCCTGCGAACGATTGTTTTCCGAGTATATTTTTGTTTACATAAAACACATTTGAATTGCTATGTAGATAAAGCTTTAATAATTTTTTGCTTGTATTTCGTAATTACTAATTATTAAATACGATAATTTATCTTACGTAGCGATGTGAACCAATGTTCCAAGATATTTCTAGTTTTCAAATCAATCGGCACTCTTTATACTGAAATAATTTTTAATGAATAAATGAAACTATTTTTTTTGAGGGATACTTATTAGCAATATTATTATTGTTGCAAGGCTGGATTCGGTTAACCGGCTAACCGGTTATCCGTTGCTGACATTGGTTAACGGTTAGATATTTTATTAACCACTTAGCCGTACTGTTGAATATCATCAGAGTTATTTGGAAATTAATGTATAAAGTAATAAATATTTGAATTTTATCAGAATATGTTAGTCCTAAATCCATTTCTCTTCACCACTTAATAAATTTTCTTCGACAACGTTAATTTAAATTTACCTAAAGCACGAAATGTATGATTTAATCTACTTATGCGGTTATTTTTTATACAGCGGAGTTTTATTCTGTAGTATAATCAAATCTTTATAAAGGATTTATTGTATTGAGTAGGATGGGCGGTTAACCGGTTAACCGTGTCGAGAAATCGAATTGTAACCGTAGCCTCAGATCTGTTAACCAACCCCACCGTTTATTTTTGCTTATCTAACTAACTCAGGGCCCTCCGATATGCATTTTACTGTATAAACAAAATACTATACTTAATATCATCATATACATACAGAGATAATTATACAGTTCATCAGTAAGTGCAGGATATAATTAGAACATTGTTCCCCCCAAGCCAAGTAATGGACACATTTGGCCGTTTCGTACCGCCTTCATCGACCGATAAATTTCAGAAAACTGAAATACGCCGGCTATAGAATACTACACTTTAAATACAATATAACTTCGGTATTACGCAAAAATCTCTGCATATTCTTAGCTTACTTACTACCAGCCCTCGACAAAATTATATTTTGATGGTGGCTAACTAAACCACCACCTCACTTTTTCTGGTGGCTAAAGAGTAAACAATTTCCGGTTTAACAAACCACTAATGGCTTAACAATTTCTGATGCCGTAAAACAACACTAATATTGATAACAAATAATGCAAAGAAAAATTCAATCTACACAAAGTCAAATAATCCACAATTTATGCTTGATTATTAACCCACCAAAGTGTAGTGATTAGAAGAATAACGATTTCGTTGTGTATTATCTAACTTAGACATATTTAAATTTAATTAAGCTGTCCATATATTTATTTCATCACTCAGATTATTATAGTACTTGGCATCTTAGTATAAGTTACTTTCCTACATATTACTATTGTTAGCTTAGGAATGTTTAGAAGTTCTCCATTAGTTTGTCTGGTTATTTTTTTATTACAGCTGAATCTTTGACATAATAAATGGGTTATTTATCCGGATAGATTATTTATAGCTTTATAATAAAACCACACATTATATATTAGATCGATTCTATCTGGAAATGGAAGGATCTTCAGTTATTGATTTAATGGAAGTGATCTTGCTCGAGTAAGTTTATTCAGTATCATTCTAATTGCTCTATTTTGTAATCGATACAGTTTTATCACTCACCCCCAAGTCCCCATATAGTATCACAACAGTAATCTAATTATTTGTTTGATCTGAAAATGAGTTTTACCGGAAAGTGATCTTCTGATCTGAAAATTAGTTTTTGATCTGAATGTGATCTTTTGACCTGAATGTGATCTTTTGATCTGAAAATATTATTTTGATCTTAATGTGATCTTTTGATCTCAAAGTCATCTTGATTATAAAGTTTTTGAACTGTATATTAACCTTTTTTTGTACGTACAGTCGAAATCGGGTTTTTTTGCCACGGGTTTTTTTACCTCTCCGGGTTATTTTGCCTCCTTGCTTCTCCTTGTTTCTTCATAACCTCATAGCACTGTATAATGTTAAATACGGGGTTTTTTGCGTATCTTGTTTTTTGTCTCTTTTTCCATGCATTTAGGGTGGCAAAAATACCCTATTTCGACTGTACATGTCTTGGATACCTTTTAATTCTCAATCTAAATTAACTTTTATATACAGAAGAGTTTTTGATTTGAGGATGGTTGACGATCTGAGAATGAAGTTTAAGTATATATTAAATTGAGTTGATGATTTGCAAACTGATTCCCATGTTTTTAGAATTGATCGGAGAATGTATATGAACTAAATCAATAAACTCAATGATTTGTCGCCGTTCACTGCCCACTAGGTTCATGTACCTTGCCTGAGCTCTTTCGACTGAATACGAATTGGTCCGAAGCGTACAAGAAGTTGAATAAAGTATTGTCTTTTTCGGTTAATTGTTCGCAGTCCCACAGTTCGACAGTAAGTTTTCTCATGCAGTCATATTTATATAATTATCGGTTGTTACATATGTTGGATTAAAAGTGGTTATAAACCAAGATTGTCGATGGATAATTGCAATTTCCGATAGTACACACTCTAAAAAACTTGTTACGTCAGAAAATCTTCATCGAGCAACGTTTCCTGTAGAGGTTTTTCTACCTGGTTGGTCAACTTTCAAGCCAATCTTTTCTTGAATTCGAGTTTGAAGAAATTTCATCGACTGTTTGATCGCGGGGGAAGTTGGAGACCAGCTATACTTTTCGATATGGAGGTGATACACGAGCAGATTATACCACCGAAATATGCAAGTATGTGAGTGTAGTGGAGATGCTGAATTTATGTCTATGATAGAAATAGGTATGTCTGTCATGCCGAAATAGGTATGTCTGTCAAGCCTTTGAAGTGCAAAGGATATATCTGTATAGCGTCAGTAATGGTTCTGTTGATGAGGAATCCAGAAAACAACAAAAAGACTTTATCTTTCAAATTTTTATGTGTGACAGTGCACATTTTACAACTAGCACCTCCTGAACCAGAAAGGATTGCAGCCATCTTTCCGTCGAACTTGGATCGAATAATATCGACAACAACTAGACCTCTATCGTGAGATACACCAGTTCCGAGCTTTGCTGTTTGTGCATTGATCATATGTTCCATCAATTTCGGAATTATCTGTACATTCCTTCGCAGCACAAACAAAATGGGTCTCTGTGAAAATGGAGAATTTGGAGTGTTATTTCTCCAAACAACCGTGTTCAATTTTGTATAGATGGATATTGGCTTTGAGCAAAATATAATCAAATTCTTTATACTTGTGTTGGTGTGTTGCTAGTTATAGATATTATGGCAACCAGACCCTTCTAGGTCATCACCAATTCTAAACGAAATTCTTCGCTATCTGGAAGATCTACAGTAGATAATATTCTCTCCAAGGTTTGTTGAATTTTAAGGAAATACGAAGTGTATGCACCAAATTCATGTTTTGGGTCTGGATACAAAAGTATAGAAAGCCGAGAGATCAATATGTCTCAGATCTCCTATCTTGCTATATGAAGGAAATATAATATTTTCTGTGATCAATGTTTAGCGAAATTGTGTGCATATTCTTCTACTCACTCCAAGTATAATAACTTTATGTTTTAGATTACTGAATCCCCATTAGCTGCTATTTCTTTAGCAACAATGGAAACCTTACGTATGTCTTCGTAATTGGCTAAAGTTGCAATGGTAGAGCTGCAATTACTAAATGTTATTAATTTTCAATTGCAGCAACCTCCCTTTATTGCTCCAAAATGAAGTATAGTCTGTATTTTTATTGCTGCAAATTAACTCTCAACAAAGACTTTCTTGTCTAAGAAGTATTCAAAAATCCGGATTTCCCTGAAGATTTGACTGGTAGCTTTCCTAGTTTTGCTTCCCAAGGAATTTCGGAGGTCACCACTATTATCTATTTGGTCCAAGGATTTCTTAGCTTTCTTTAAATTAGAGTGAATTATTCTCATATATGAAGTAACAGAGTCTGTCAATTATTCTTCATTTAAAACGTAATTACTTCATTGACTGCTTCAGGAATGTTGAATTCATTTAGCAAAAAAGTACATTTACCAAAAAAAGTAAAAATTAGTACACACTTTTAAGTCTAATAGTCCACCAGTGGGCAATTGGCCCAAAGTGGACTATTAAAGAATATGGACAACACTAATTTTAATAATTATGATAAGTTATCACCAATTTAGGTTTAGTGATTTAATAATCTACCAACATAATATCCTAGAATACATAGTCCATTTGACATCACATCAGTTAAATTATTTATTATTATCCTAGCGATAATCGACAAGGACACTGTCTGTTGCTTGGTACAGTCTTTTCTCAAAAAAACATTTTCGCCTTCTTTTGTGAGGCTTCTCTCTACTTAAAATTCGATGAGCGTTGATATATATTATTAAGCTATGATCAATTAATCAATTTTTCGAACTGTACAAAGGCCACACATTGTGGCGGTTGGATAAATGGTGGTCAAAATTATTGATATTGAAAAAAATATCAGATGTAGTCATGGTTTGTGAATCTCAATCGTTTTCAATCATAAAATAAATGTTTTTAAAATATATGACGAAGTGACATAAAAGTGACATAAATCACTTGATTGGCACTATAAACGGATAAAGTTAAATGTAAAATTTGGACTGTGCAAATCAGTGTAGTAATGTAATTCAATGTATAGTGGAACTCGCTTAGTACGTACACGGCTTAAGACGTACTCTCGAATACTACTTACTTTTCCCTAATTACCGATTTTCTTAACATATGACCATTATACAGGTAAACCTCCAAAAGCGGCACCTCCGAGTAGCGGCAACCTCCGAGAAGCGGCACAAAATCATTCTCCCGATGGGTGCCGCTTTGGGAGTTTTACCTTAAGAGCAACCTCCGAGTAGCGGCAACCTCCGAGAAGCGGCACAAAAACATTCTCCCGATGGGTGCCGCTTTGGGAGGTTTACCTGTAAATGATTCAGTTAATACGACTCGGATAAGAAGTACAATTTAGATTCCCAACTAAATAAAATATAAGTAATTTAATTCAGATAGCACGTACTCTAGAAAAGTATCAGAAGACCTCAGTTATTATTTAGTTTAAGTGAGTAGGTGACAACTAAATTACTTTAATAGTATAGTGGAGGTACGTCTTGACCGATTTCTACTGTATTGTACATTTTTGAGATATTTGGTGGTGTTATTACAAATTTGAGCGACATAGAATGCATTAATTCTTTTTCGTCATCCATGTTGCCAAACCAAAATTTGGCTTTTTTTTAAAAAGATTGCTATAACTTTGGTATTAGGAGGCACAATCGTTTTAAATATGTTATTTAGAAGAAAGAATTGGCTCTATGTGATGAAGTTTTTACAGAAATTCGGATACAGTCAACTTCGCTTAATAGAGCCAACGGTTAACGGTTTCTTCGTTTATTTGGGTCAAGATTTCACAGGATTTATAGGACATAATTACAGTTTGGCTTACAATTTTTTCGGTTAATCGGTTTCTCCGCTTAATCGGGTCAAAACAACCTGGTCCCGAGGTGGCTTTATTAAGCGGAGTCGACTATATTTATTCTAAGAAAAATTACAACATTTTGGCTTCAATTCTTTAGAATGTTCACAATCTATTTGTGTTTTGCCACTATTAACTTTCTAACTTCTGTTTAAAAAATAATCTTTTAGCAGTTTCCGGTTGACAATTCAATTGGCTGTAGAATTCAATTCAATTTGCTGTAAAATTGAATAAAATTCTACTATTGAGTGCAGAAAATTAAGAATAGATAAAATGCGATTCACAAAAACTAATTTTGTAAGTGAAAAATCTAATTACTCTTCAATTAATGTTTTTAATATATCAGAAAATTGTTACATCAGTGGATAAAAGTTCGTTTCGCTATTCCGGTCACCACGAGATTAATATTCTTTTCTTTTTCGAATATTTTCTTATATTGTAATACAGTGGACTCCGCTTAGTAGAGCCACCGGTTAATATATTTCTTGCTTAATCGGGTCAAAGTTTCACTGGATTTATAGGACGGAATTACATTTTGGCTTAAAATATATTCCTTTAAACGATTCTTTCGCTTAATCGGGTCAAAGCGACCTGTCCCAATCTGATTTTATTAAGCCGAGTCAACTGTATAACTATTCTTCCATATATATTTACATTATTGTGTATCTTATAATATTATTAAGTCACCATTGGAGGAGAATTTGTAAGTTTTAGTTATAAATTAGAATCAACCCAACTTCAGCTTAGTAGGGGACCATTCAGATTTCAAATTCAGTGTAAGTTTGTGATAGCATAGATTTATCGAAATATGCCTAGTACATAACAAAATTGAAGGTTTGATTTATGACTTTGATCTTAAGAAATTTACTACGCAAGCCACAGTACGGCCACAAGATTATACGTTGATGCGGATTTAGTCAAACAAATACTAATCCTGTCACTTTACTCTTCTTGCGCGTCCACAAAAATTTGTGCAAAGATTTGAGTAGTTGAGGCAAATTATAGATTTCAAGTATTTTCTCTTTGACATGAATGCACTTGGAGCTTATTTGAAATGTTCAGTTTTATAATCAGAACTCAGTCATTGTTATTTAGTTTATTACACATTATTATTCCCTACATGTTTAAAATTGTGCTAAATTTGAATATTCCTCTGTTGTGGAGAACTCTATAATACCGCGTGCCATATGTTATACAATCGCGTGCAATGCATGATTTGCTTTGTAATTCCTCTATATGTTTGGAATGTTAATGTTAAATCTTATAATTCGAACGTCAGTGACGTCAGTTTATTGCCACATGTAATGAATTTAAATTTGACAACTTTAGTATAGTTTAAGGTTAAATTACGGCAGATCCAGCCAAAAAACACATATATTTCGTTTTAAAGTTAGGTATTTAATTTTCACATATATGATAGAAGACATCATAGCTAGATCCAAAATGAAAAATAAATCAAGGTATCCTCCAAAACCTCGATTTTATGGGGCCTGCAGTTTTATCCCAATACAAAAGTCCTATAGGGGGGTTTCTTCAGACTCCACCTGATAGAAAAGTGAATTTGAAAATCTCTATTTTCAAAATACATATTCTGATGATTCAACCTAATTCTTTTTTAATTGTGACCTTTTGAACACAAAAATATTAATATTTAGTTCATTTTAGGTGGCATCTTTGATAAAATGGTTGAAATAAATTTCCCGGTCATAATTGAAGAATGTAACCGACTACCAGTTGCGTACGCTTATAATCTTTAATTATTGATTCTGGGAACAAACATAGATATCAACATTGGCAAAATTTAGCATATTAACGACCACCACTTACGGAAAGTCCCCATGGGAGATTTGTATTGGATAAATTTTGAAACCCACAAAAAATAAAGAGTAAAATAGATGGAGACATTTTCTTTTTGGTTTATTGCTTTCTATTGTTTATGTCTCACAATTACAGATTTATACAAGAATTTTTTTTATCTGTCGTATTTAACCTTAGTTAAGTTGAGTTCGCTTTTAATTCTGGTCCCTTTGAATGTTAATTATTGAAGGGCCTGACTTTATTAAAATATAATCGAATTTATAGATTTTGCAACCTTTCACAAATTATTTGGTTTTGATCGTATTATTCTGGTATGAAATCCTTATAATCCTTCTACAATTTAGGTGGTTCTGATCGTATTATTCGTGTATGGAATCCTTATATTCCTCTTCATCCAATCGCCAGATTGTCAGGTCATCAATCTGGGATCATTTTTCTTGTCATTCACTACACTGAGAGACGATTAATTAGTATTGATAGTGAGAAAAATATTCGTGTATGGGATTTGACAGAATACACTTGTTTACTTAATTTTGGTTATAAATTTCACAAAATAGCTTCAGATATATGTGCATGTGCTTTAAATTACAACCAATTGGTAAGTATTTTTATACATTTTCCAATTCCAATATTGTATTGTTCTTAACAGTTGTCAGGATCTCATACAGGGGTGCTAGGCCCCTGCTCCTTCATGTGCCCCAATAGAAATACCACTTATACAGCGTATTTGAATTACCTATCCCAGATTTCCTACTTCGCATCCAAATCCAGTATGAATCACTGGTTGTGGTATTTATTAGTACTTACTTTAAATAGCTATTTTGCAACCTTAAATTTGTTTACTACTTGTTTACACTTAGTTATGTATAGTTTAGTTTATTGTATTTCTACCTGTATATAAAATTTGTTTGAAACAAATTATATTTTATTTGTCGTATTTTTCACTACCTACTTATTATTTGTCGTATCTTTCACTACCTACTTTTACTATAAATCCACAATTAATAATTTTGCGATTAGTCCAGTGGCATAACCAACAATTCTTCAATCTTTTTATAAAAGCACCAAAATCTGTACACATGCATTTTGACGTTGTGAGAACATTTTGGATATTGAGGTAGTTGAAAGAGTGCCTGTTCGGTCATGACATCTCGCCAAAGTTACCACTTTAGATTTACTTCGCAGGAACCCTCTGAAGCGTGGTTGATAATAATTATTAGATATTTATCGTAAACTATTGCCTTTCGCTTTCTAGGTCGCTTTGCGTAAGATTTTCTAAAATGATCATAAAGCGTAAAAACGGGTAAAATAATCAAATTTAACAATGTGAACTATTGAGATTACGTCATCATCCGATGATGAGGAAGCATATTAGCAATTTCTCGAATATGTGTCAAAGACGTCATAACTTGTTCAGGTGGATAAATTTCGAGTTGTTAACTTCAACTTCTTGGCGTGTGCCAAGGTTACCTCTATATTCCAAAAATCAAATTTGAAACCGTTCAGTTTCTTCAATCAGGAACATACAAACAAATGTATACTAATATATTTATATGTACAGCCTTGTGTTTTAATAGTTGTATCTAGCGCGCTACGCTTGCTAGCTCGCTTCGCGGCAGAACACAACTACACACCAACCGCTTCGCGGTTGGTGTGTGGTTTATATACTCATAATATTGATTATACAGCGTAAATAGGCCTAAATATTCAATTTTAACAATGTGAAAATTAAAAATTACGTCATCATGCGATAATGAGTTATCATATTGGCAATCTGGTGTGACTAACTTGTCTGCATCATTAATTTACATATTCTATTAAATTCTCATATTTTTATCTCTTTGAGGGCGCGAATTGTGTGAGATTAAGTGAATTTTCACGCTTCTCGAAATGTGACAATGACGTCATAACTTGTCGAGATGTGAGAAACTTTGAGTGGAAACCTCAACTTGTTGGCGGGTACCAAAAGTACCCCTATTTGCCAAAAATTACATTTGGAAACCGTCCACTTTCTTCAATCACCTCGAACACACAAACAAATATATATACACACACTCAAACCACTATTTTCCTGGCCTCTGAGTTACGGGCACCTCCCTCAAAAGGGAACCTAATTGATGTAAACCCAAGCTAAATACAGTACATATTGGATATAGTGATAATGGTGGAGACATCTGATTTGTGGCCAAATTATCACTATATTCAATATATCACTATACCCATTATATCACTATATATACCCATTATATCACTATGTACACCGCATCTAATATATGACTGTATACATTGTCAATACTTAAATTCTGAAAAGCATGATCAAATTCCTTATTTAATTCAAGTGATAACGATATTTATACTGTAAAATATGAAATTATGGGGTCCAAGGAAGGTTAAAAATCCAATATTCTTGTGTAATCTGTACACAAATTATCACTATATCCAATAATGATATCACTAGTATAACCAATAAAATTTGTATGGGATTTGCTCGGGGACGCACCTAAAGCTGCAAAATTATCACTATATCCAATATACATATCACTATACCCAATATCACTATATCTATTGTGTACTGTAATTAGCAGGGTGTGATACAGAGGGGGGGGCCTGGGATTCCCCCCAACAAATGTCCCCCCCCCCAGGAAAGATGCCTCCATCCCAGGAATTGTCTTAACTTTGTTCATAGTTATTAAATAGATGATAAGTAATTGCTAATATAGACAGGATTAAAGCATAGAATGATTATGCCAACTAAAACATTAATTTTGGCTTTTACATGTATATGATGCTCATTATAAAGGGAACAGTCTGTTTCCAGGAAATTCCCCCCCCCCCCAGGAATAACATCTGTGTCAAACCCTGGTTAGATATTGCGGTAAATCTCCAAATATGGTATTGTGATATTTCAAATTATCGGAAATTTACTCTGAATCCGAATTCAACAATAAAAGGCGATATGGCTTAATTTGAAGAGGTTTTTATGGGTCACAAGCCGCACGAATCCTATCGGACGTTGTAACCTTGTCGCGCTGTCATGGCCGAATAGGCACTCTTTCAATATCCAATAATGTTCGCACTACATCAAAGTAAATGATCACAAATTTTGGTGCTTTTATCCAAAAAAGGTACAATCTGCTGAAATTTTTCGATAAGTCCTGTTTAATGTATTTATATTAGACCTCTGCGAGCGGCGGGTTAATAAATTCAGGTTGCGGGACCCGCAATCCACGGGCTCTTACGTGTTAAAGAATCAGAATATTTTGTCGGGCGGGGGGGTTGATGGTTACGTTGGTTTCGCGGATTGGGCGCGGGGGATAAATAATGCGAGTTTGGTCGGGTTCATTTGATTATAGCACTGACTCTTGCGGGCCAATCACCAATAGACGCGGAGCGGGTGCGGGATGCCCATACGACCGGCGCAGTGGTCTAATCAATACTCTCCTTTATTGATTTAATTATTTAATAATAGAAACTCAATTTTATCTAATTAATCTTATTTATTAACTTAACAACTTCTAAATAAAAAAGTATACAAATTTGTTTTCTTCCAATGATATCTCTCCACCTTTCAGAACACCAGTATTTCTTGTCTTGCAATTTCTGATTTTCTCCCTAATTTTTCTGTTCAAAGCATTTCTCTCAAATATTTTTGTAGAGATCTCTTCTTTTCTCTTTCTGCTGGATTGGCCTGCACTTAAAATTAGGACTACATCTTGGATGGCACTCATGGCAGTTTGATCTGCTTTCGCTAGGATTCCGAATTTCTTTTCTCAACTTCTCGTAAATGCATAATTTGAAACCATCCCATTGAAATAATTCCTCAACTTAACATATTAATAGTTCATAAATTTGTACATCATTGATATAAAAAATACTCAACAAAGTCTTAAGAAAAATTTATATTGAGCAAAGAACTTGATGTAATCCGAATGAGCAGAATATACTTTGACCTCTAATTCACTAAACATATATAGACTTACATGAATTATTTAGATCAGCATACTTGTTTAGGTACAATACCCGTTTAATTATTTGCCTATTATTAATGGTCGATGATTGAACAAATTAAATTAAGTTTTTTGAAACGCAAACCGAGATTTACTTTGAGGGGAAATAGGCCAATAGAGGAATTCAGAAAAAAGTATTTTTGCACATGGACAAATTAATACTATTTAGTTCTTAAGAAATCGAGACATAAATGCAAATTTGGGTTCAAAAGAAAAAAAAAGGCAAGTTGAATCCTGATAGTGCTGTTGACTCATTAGCACACTGCAAAATAGACATGGTTCCGTCTATGTTATGCATCCTACACAGTTTTCCAACCTGTCCAAAAACATCTGCAGCAAGTGTAAGGAGCTTTTCGACCATAAAGCTTATAATCACCTATCTTATAAATTATATGGGAAAAAGAAAGGTTCTCAGGTCCTGCAATAATTTTCATATGTCGAGACAAAGTACTATGGCCCCAAGGAAAACATTATCAACCCAACATTCTTTCTTGTATACACTAACCAGCCAAAAGTATTTAAACAATTGGAAGTTTAATGCAGACACAAAGGTCGTCTGGTAACTAATTAACTAGTGTTTAAACTACTCTGAAATGACGTTAATATATGAGATATCTTACTATAGTTATAAATTTATATAAATTGTGATTTCAAGTAATTTTAGAAAATATCTATGAAATGGCGTAAGTGTCTCTGCCATGTGCCAATTGTGGCACAAGTGGCACAAAATGGTATGTGGCTGTATCTCAGTAGAATATAATCTTATTGATTTGAAATTATGCACCTAGAGTAATTCGAACATGTGGAATTCAAATCTGCAATCAGAAGTTCTATATTCTCATTGCATCTTAATGATCAGAAATTATATATTTAATTAGCTAATTATATAGTTAATGAGTTTAACACCTCCATATAAATTTAAATTCAAATCTTTTGCTATTTTATTATACTTTACATATCGATTTATGTAAAGAGTTGTGTTGAAGAATCTACCAATGTTATTATGCTGCTAGAAGCCTGAATGTAAAATACAAATTATTGCTGTTCAAATACTTTTGGCCGGTCAGTGTACAATATTGAATGAATTTTATGTGATCAGTTATAAAGTATCACATATTTTTGGATTACGGAAGCAATAAATTTCTCCAGCAAAATCGCCACTATCTTAGCGGCATATTTATTGCAAAACTCCTTAACATAAAATCACACTCCGATACAAGTTAAAATTTGAACAAATAGTTTTCAAAAACTCAACGGGTTAAAGCTGACGAATCTTATACTTGGCAAATTCACTACGATATATTTAAAAAGTGTCCGATTATCCAGTAAAAGTTTTTTAAGTGTGTTTAATGGAGTATATCCAGCAAAAGTGTCTTTACTTGGCAAATTATCCCTAGGACACGCTTTGGTTTTGCCTAGGCAAAACGAGTGCTTTTCGGACACTATTTTGGATATTCGGACAAAAACTAGGATATTCAGACAGTTTTTATATGTATCTAGATCTAAATTTGGATATAGATGTGATATGTGTGGGGTGGGGGAAAATATAATAGTATCATCAAACTGAGTATTCTATATCAATTAGTTTAACAGGGTCGGATATATATTGAGAACAAATCGTTTATGATACACTCCGCATAAATAAGTCTCTGACGGTGAATCTCTTTGCTAGCCAGACTAGCGAGAACCATGCATAAAAATTCAGTATCAGTGAAAGAAAGACGGCGCCGAAGTGGCACGTGCCACTATGTTAACAAATTTCTAATTAAATTTAAATAAAAAAGAATCAGAAGATTAATAGAATAATTTTCTAAATTTGAACCCTGCAAGTAGATTTTGTTGAATTGATGCACAGTGTCCAAATCGTATAGACCAAAGTCATATATCATATATCGGGTTAAAATATAGAACCGGTAGAAATTATTATAAGATACGTAGATATATTAATGGAACCATTTAATATAAATTTCATGAACATAACTCGAAAGGCAGTGTAATTTAGTTTTTGCGAACAAAGATAAACGAACAGATCTGAAAATTCTAGCTCAAAAATACAACAATATTATTGTCCAGGGCATAGCCTTAAGGCTCGATCCTACCCATAAAATTTATTTTCCTTTTTCATCCATAGTTACATCAGTTAAAGCATACACTATACTGATAACAAATCCAATTTCAAAATTTATTTCAAATAATATCACAATAATATCACAGCCTGATTGTCCTGATAATGTATTTTTCCCTATTATTTTTCAGGAGATTTAGCTATTCTATTTAAAAATATTCAAAATATTGGAATTGTTCGTTGATGAATTTGCCGTTTATCACGATAACTGGAAGATAATCTCCGTTAATTTATCATTTAGTAATGCACAATAGGCAGTTTCTATTTCATTGTAATAATCGGTTTAGTATTTTTATATTTCGATGTTTTATTCATTAATTGACTAATATAATACAATCTCTTCTCAAATAAATATTGTTCCAAGTGGAAATAATTCTTCATATACAAAATTGAAACACGATCGCAAATGTTAGCTCAGCATCTGGGAATAAATATTTGAGTCCCCTAGGATTTGTATTCATTATTTGGCCACTGTTAGTTGGAATCTTGTTTCAGCTCCACCGCTCGCGTCAGATTTCACTCTCGAACGAATATTGTAATTATTGTAATTATTTCCATTATTACACCTACATCTCAACTATGGATCGACTGGGGACCGAATTCTGCAGGGGCAGGGGCCGATGTCGGGCTGGAACATTTTTGGCCGGGGATATTCTGTAAATATAATTATAGAGTAGCTATTGCTTTTCAATTGATTATTCGAGGTTATTTTGAAAAATGTGAGCACGAGTAAGATAGAAATCCCCAAAATATCCAATTCGACCTCAAATCCTATTGTTAGATACATCACACCATTTAAGAAAATTCTCAGCAAGGGGCTCAAAATTCTCCTTAAGAAGCTCAGTCCCCTCGTCCCACTGGACACGTGCCTGGTAACGTATATGGTTCTAAAAACTCTTTGACTTAACTTGTAGTAGTTCTCAAATATGTTGGCGGGCCGGATGGAAATATCTCGACAGCCGGATTGTCGCCCGCGGCCGGGACAAGCCTGATATACAGTATACTCCGCTTATTTGGGACACCTGTTAATCGAGACAACCGCATAATTGGGACAACTCCCCAAGAACCAATTCTTTACCATATAAGCTAATACTTAAAAATTCGGTTAATCGGGACAAACACTAGTAATTGGGTTCAAAGTTGGTGCTCTCTCATTAGAAAATTCTTATTGATCTGAACAATTTGTAATAAACTTGATCATTTCTGATAAACGTATAACAAAGTATCTAAATCGGGTATAATTTCTTCTTGATTTCCGTAAAGTCGCGATCTCCTAGAGATTCTGAGCTTGTTGTTCACGGATAGTTCTAAACGGTCCACTGATTTAAGGCTCAAGCTATGTGTGTGAGTAGCCCCAACGGGGTGCAGGCAGCGGAGGAATTGTTATAACAGTTTGAATTGAAGTTGTTGTAAATCAATGCTAGATCGCTAATTTATATATACTCATTGTTACTTGGGAACTCAACTTTATTTGGGCAAGGACTGAAACAAAAGTGTCCCAATTAATAGATGTTGATTGTATAAGACAATAACAATAAGGATGTATACTAGAAGATTTTTTCAGATTAGAAGGTTTGGTATATTTTGGTCGAATTATCGTGGTTCCTATACGTAGACATATGCATATACGTATATCTTCAAAATTTGGTTGCTGGGTATCATACAATAAAAGTAAAGGAATGCGTCAAAAATTCCATTCTCCAATTGTGTCCTTACCATAGACTCCTTAAGTAAAGGACTGAAACGTCGCGATCTCGGGGGTTTTAACTTGAGTCTGAGAGGCTCTAATTATAAAAATTGATTAAGTAAAGGACTGAAACGTCGCGATCTCGGGGGTTTTAACTTGAGTCTGAGAGGCTCTAATTATATAAATTGATAAAGCATTAAGTTTCCGGTTTCCAAATGTGATTTTTGGCATATAGGGGTAACCTTTGGCACCCGTCAACAATTTTAGGTTTTCACTCAAAATTTCTCACACCTCGACAAGTTATGACGTCATTGTCACATTTCGAGAGCCCTAATAATTCACTTAATCACACATAATTCGCGCCCTCTAAGAGATAAAAATCTTAAATTTTAATAGAACATGCACATCAATGATGCGGACACTTTCGTCACACCAGATTGCCAATATGCTTACTCATTATCACATGATGACGTAATCACTAAAATTTCACATTTTTAAATTTGACTATTTAGGCCTATTTACGCTTTATAATCAATGTTAGAAGTATGTAAACCATACACCAACCGCAAAGCGGTTGGTGTGTGGTTGGGTTCTGCCGCAAAGAGACCTAGCAAGCGAAGCGCCCTAGTCTATTTAGATATACTGTAGCATCAATCTATATAGATACTAATGCGCTTCGCGGAAGAATCCAACCACACACCAATCGCTTTGCGGTTGGTGTATGGTTTATACACTTCTAACATTGATTATATAGCGTAAATAGGCCTAAATAGTCAAATTCAAAAATGTGAAATTTTAGTGATTACGTCATCACGTGATAATGAGTAAGCATATTGGCAATCTGGTGTGACCAAAGTATCCGCATCATTAATGTGCATGTTCTATTAAATTTTCAGATTTTTATCTCTCAGAGTGCGCGAATTATGTGCGATTAAGTGACTTTTCAGGGTTCTCGAAATGTGACTATGACGTCATAACTTGTCGAGGTGTGAGAAATTTTCAGTGAAAACCTCAAATTGTTGACGGGTGCCAAAAGTTACCCCTATATCCAAAAATCACATTTGGAGACCGGAACTTAATTCTTTATCAATTTTTATAATTGGAGCCTCTCAGACTCAAGATAAAACCCCCGAGATCGCGAAGTTCCAGTCCTTTACTTAAGGAGTCTATGGTCCTTACCCAATCTAGTTACCGCCCTTTTAACTACATTCATCTACCTGAGTATAATTATAAGCATATCGACTCTCTAAAATATTATGTACGGTGTATATATAATTTTTTCTTTCAGCGCAAGAGAGTGCTATATATTGCTAAGAGGATCACAATCATAACGGATTCATTATCTCAGCAAAACAAAGACCTTGTTATTGCTGCACAAGCATCGTAGTTGGTGTGAATAACATCGCGAAATACAAAAATCCCCCTACCATCGAAGTGGAACTACTAAAACTATCTTACTTACTAATTACTTCGTTGTTGTGTGGTGAACAAGTAGCAAACAAGATCAAGAGCCTTTCTATATCACCCGAAACTCTGAAGAGGAGGATCGATGTCATGGCTCAAAATTTCCAGCAACAACTTCTAGATAAAGTTCGAGAGTCCAATTTGCAAATAAAGCTTGAGGAGCCTTCTACTGTTTCTGGTGAGGCACTACTTCTCATAAATGTTAGATATTTAAAACAATAATCTGCAAAATGAAATACTTCACTCAGTGAAGAGGTGCGGAAATCTTTGCTGCTATAGATTGTTTCTTCAAAGAACACAATCTTAATTATGAAAACCTGGTAGGATGTTGCACTGACGGTGCTGCAGCGATGAGAGGAAGAATATTGGCTAACACACTCGTTTGAAAGCTGTTGCACCTCACTGCCGAATCATGCATTGCTTTATTATTAGACAACATTGGCGGCCATTTGAACACAATGTGATGAACGTTTACGTAAAGCGATAAATCTTCTCAAACCTCACGACATTTCTCTGAGCTATGTTCTGATGAGAAACATACAACTCTACTTCTGCATACTGAAGTAAGGTGTCTCTCTCGTGGACGTGTCATTGGACAACTTTTTTTAATTGTGTAACAAAGTCACAGAATTTCTGAGAGATACTGAATGTGAGTTCGAGTCACACGAGTTCATGTTGCGTTTGTCTGACATTTTTTATAATTTCAACCATGCAAATTTGAAATTGTAAGGCGCTGAAACTACAGTTATTGATTGTAAACAAGTAATGAATGCCTTTTGTAAGCGCCCCAAACTCTGGTGTGATTAACTTCAGCGTGGTAATACTGAGATGTTTCCGGGTCTCAGCGAAATTCTTGAGGAAACTTAATCATCTCCTTGATAAAAGAATTTGTGAGGCATATGACGAATGTAGAGTCCGAAATGATTACGCGCTTCATGGAAATTCAGGATCCTGCAAAACATAAGTTGGTGATCGACCCGTTCACTGCTACTACGGAAGATGTTTCTCACATTTCTGGCAAGAATTGAAGATTTGAGAGATATACAAAATAACATAGCTGCAAGCGATTTTGCGATAAAGGGGCTTTATATACTTCTGGATTGAAAAAGGACATATACTGGCTCCAATTCTTAACACCATCTCATTAAATAATTGTATCTTACTGTTTGAAACAACATACTTAGCGGAAGCAGCTTTCAGTGCAGTCCCTGTCATCAAAGCTAAGGCTCGCAATCGTCTTGTTATTCATAACGATCTCAGGAATGGACTGACAAACATTGTTTCTAAGTTAAAAGTTTGCGCTACAATTATTTCTGTTAAATAATGTCGATGAATATGTCGCATATGTTTCACTCTTCTTTACTTTACATTAAAATATTTTCAATGATGATTTCAATAAAATGCAAATTTAGGATTTCAACACGTTCTCGGAAATTATAATATGATACTGAAATGTTCATGGCCAGTTCATTTACATTTCTATATCCAAATTAACCGTAGAAGTCCGCTAAAATTCGCTGATTGAGAAGGGGACTTCTATTGAAAAAAGTTTTCGGACCACTGAACTAGCTCATTATATATCTAATGAGTTTAACAGCCTAAAATTAAATTAATAATTTCTTTTAATTAAATTATACAGAACTTATAATATCGTTTTATTGAGATGGACATTTTAAAGCATCTACCAACGTTATTGTAAGGCTAGATGTCCTGCATAAAAATCATTGTTCCTTTGACCGAGTAGTGTGTATGCATACCGCTTCGTCAATTCTATTTACTATTTTGTGAAATATTTATTTCAGATCATTTAGCAGAATTAGTATGGAATAATGAATTAAACTCTCGCTAGCCCAGGAATGTGAAAATGAATTTTAATACATTGAATATTGAATTTTAGTACAAAGCAAAATTGAAATACTTTTTTAATACCTTGGGATCCATGTCATCCATGTGTTTAATAAAATAAATAAGTTTACTCAAAATCTCTTTAGCGAAAAGTCATGACTCATCGGGAGCACTGATGTTTTACTCAATTTACGTTTGACCTGGGTAGGTAAAAATTGGTTGACACTCCCTGTAAGACCATTCACATTTTATTATTAGAAATGTTGTTAAAAATTTCAAATGTTTTTCAATAATTATCCATTTAATTACCTGTTTTATTTATTTTCATTTTATTAATAGGTAGTTTGTAGTGATTTTCCCACAATTTTTACTTTTAACACTCAGTTTCAATTGAATTGTTCCTCCCATCATTCACCTGTTATATGTGCTTTATATAATAGATGTTTTGATTGTGTTGTTACTGCATGTGACTCATCAGTAGTCAAAATCTGGGATTTATCAACTGGTAACTTTCATTTTGAATATACAGATTTGCATAATGGAGGTGGAATTACTTGTATGTCGTTTGATAATTCTGGTAGAAGACTGATTACAGGTAGTAATAATGGAGAAGTAAAAATTTGGAATTTCAATAATGGACAATTTCTCAAATATTTGGATAAGGGAAATACTAAAGAGGTATATATTTATTATAGTTCTGCTTTCCTCGTTTTCTATGCAAATTTTTTGTTTTTTTCATCATTGACCTATTTACTAGATACATGAAGAAAAATTATTATCTAAGTCATGTAAATTCATTAACTTATTATTTAATCAATATGTTACTACTTTTCATGACTCTTGGATTAGACTGTTAGACTAATAGCAATTGGTTTAGTAGCTTTATTGGTATATTAGCATGTCTTTCAGTAACCAAGAGAGCTTTTTTAGCAGTTTCGCCTATTCGTAGGAAAAATTGGTGCAAAATGTCAGTTGCAATTACGCAAGCACCACTGCATATATTCATACGGTTTTTATTTGGTGCAACGAGTATCCTTTGCTTTATTGTACCTTACAGGGGCAGTTCACATTTCCTGCTCTCTCTGTAGACAGTGGCCACTTGTTTACATTTCTAGTTCTATGTTAGTACCTCATGTTATTTTTGTGTTCCTTTTTATGGATCGTGCTCTGGTGTGTGCACTTTTATTCCAAAATACCTTTGAAATATCTTGTTTTTTAATTTAAAAGTCGTGATATTTACAAACTATTTCGTACAACAGAACCTCAATACAATTTTGTTATGACATATATTAGTATTAATAATTAGAGACTGGGATGGGTCTAGCAAAATCATTTTGGATGATAATTTACTGCTTAGTTTTTCACTTTGCCAGCAGTTCTTTCAACTCGGTTCTATAATAGCCCACAGTGGTCATGAATGTCAAATCAGGAGAAAACGATTTTAAAATACGTTTTAGAACAATATAATCAGTTATTCCAGAAAAGACCACCCCGAAAAATCGAGAAAAAACTTTTTTTTCTCCCCAGAAAAGGGCATTAAATTGAGACCTTCTCTATCCAAGAGACAGACAATTTAAAGAAATCCTACAGCTTCTATATCCAAGAGAAAGATTCTAAAGAAATCACCACCGATTGTTGAATTTACGACCTTTGAGAGTGGAAACCAATGCTAAATACACAAACGATTTATACCAAAATGAATGCTGATAACTGAAGTGTGGTATCTAGGAATTCTTAGATACCAAAAAATCATTAAATTAATTACATATAACCATGTAAAAGAGTTGTGGAATAAGTATTTTAGTGACTGTAGACAGTAAATTAGTATTCGCACTAACACAGAAATTTGTTAATTATGCGTCCTTCAGTTAATAGAAAAAGGCATTAAAGTCCAGAAAAGAGCGTTTTTTTAGAACACTGTACACGTATATAGTATATTATTCTTGTATCCTTTCTCAATCATAAGGTGTCAAATACACTGTCAATCGAACATATTTTTTTAATGGCTTCAATGCTTCGAATTATGACGTCATTATGATGCTTTCAGAAACGATTGTTGACGTTTTAGACCTATGAAACTGATCTAACAAGAAAATAAAAGTAGAAACCTAGCAACGAGATTATACAACACCAAACACAAGATATTGCTGATAAAATACGGTGTATGTAGTAAGCCTAATTATGTTGTATGTTATATTGTCTAAATTCAGTTGATTCATGAAATATATCATCATAGCTATATATTATAAACATACCATAATATAATAATATATTACTAAGTAAATCAAAATGCGAAAATTCTTGTATTTTATCGGACTTCCATCGTAAAATAATAATGTATGCGGGTGTCTGCGGGTCTAAATATGGTTTTAATTTATAGGGTAAATGAATGACTAATTATTCATGTTTATTAAGCAATTCTCAATGAGTCAAGTGTATATTTTTGACTTTTGATTAGCTAACAATACATTAAATTAATTTCAACGAAGGGAAATGTGGAGAAGAGGAAAATCAGTATTATTAGTTGATGAGTTTGTACAATGTTTTTATCATTTGAAGGAGATCAGAAATACTTTCGAAACATGTCATCACATTGATGTTGCTATTTATTTAAGCAATCCTAGAGATTGAAAGAGAAAATGATATTTTTGCCAACTTAAATTTAACCAGGAAGTTGATATCATATCTATGATTCCAGATAGGTGAAATTGGAATGATTCCTAATGATTATCCGCTGTGGAAGGTTTTTCTAGTTTTCGAGTATGCTGTTTGCATAGGAAGTGAAATAATTTAATTTAACACCCGAATTTTCACAATTTTTCTCCTTCTTTGATCACTGTGTAGCCACTATTGAAGCCTGTTTTATCAGACCCTTTATATCCCAGAATACGCTGGACATTCTCTTTCCGGCAGAACTCTGAAAGGGTTTGGTGGAAGTTGTACCATGATTCGTCTCTGGTTACTCGCGATCAAGAAACTCCTCACCTTTCTAGGATATCATTAATTGGCACTGACATCTACCCCCAGCTGGGGGGTACCGGGCATCCCGGGGAGAAGAGAAGCCCCAAATTATAATATTTATTTCTCGGCCCCTGCCCAAATTGTTGGTATTATTGTTTGGGACATGCTCAGGATTCACTCAAAGATCCTCCCCTGCCCCGACCTGGCCAGAACCTGCAACCGCCCCTTATCTTCCGTTGGCGCTTATTTTCATCGGTGCAAAGTTTTGGCACCCAACTAGAAACAACTCGGCTCATTTTCAAGTCCTCGACTAGAATGCAACGCGATGTATGGTAGGTTTATACAAAGGCGCCGAAAGGGGGGGGTCAGGGAGGGTGTCACCCCCCCTGGCCGAGGAGAATTAAAGGGAAAAAAATTGAAAATTATTGATTCCATAACGAGTTTGTATAAATATCAGTGGATGAACTATATATCTTTACAATTATGCCCATCAAACATTGATTTTATCCCCATAAGCATTGTTTTTTGAACTTTCACATTTGAATATTACGTCACACCCCCCCTATCGTTTGAGAGTTTCGGCGCCCATGGGTTTAGATATTCCCAGGATCTCTTATATCTGTCTGAACATAAGATGCCCATCTGTATCAATGATAGGGATGATCAGGTTGATATTAACTTGGTTTCCCGTCCCGTGGAATATATACGGTATTCGTACTCATCAACCGTTTCCTAGCCATATTGGTATCATTATATCTACAAGTAGACAGTGGGTTAGACAGCACAATTGTCCCCATAAGCTTCTCGTAATTCACGAAGAATTTCTCCTCCCGACTCCTCTTCATGCAAACGAAACACCATACGACTTTTGCTTTTTCAATGATACTAAAACTATAAAATTTATAAAGCAATAGAACTTTTACAAGTTACTTCTATCTAGTATAATTCAATATGTAGCACAATACATTCTTGTTATGGAATTCTACCTACAAATTTCAATTTTGAGCACTACGGCTTTTTGATATTTATACTTTACTAAACATCCCTATTAATAATAGGACAACCCTTGTAGATTATACTTTGATACTTTAGGGCAGTGTTCCGCAACCCATAATTTGCTGACCGCATGCGGCCGGAAAATTACTTTTTGCGCCCGCCAGAATTACAGACAATAATAGTTTTATATAATCTCTTATGGATTTGAAGTTCCATGCTATATTGCATTATATAATGTTCCTAGGACCATTTTCCACCGAAAATCAGACCATCTGACCATTTTCTCGGGTGATCAATTTTCCAGTGACAGACATTTTTGGTACTGGTACACGTCTTGTATCAGATCTTGAGTCTCCCAAATCTTATCATCCATCAAGTTAATTCTGCCTAATTAATTATTGAGTAACTAAATAAAAATAACTCAGAGGTACCAATTTTCCAAGGGGACCAAAATTTCTGTGACAGTTTATATGAAATATTTCGTCGCTATTCAGAGCCTAGTCTGCTAATTTTACGTTGACATTTAATGGAAAATATTTCATTATATTATGCGCAATTTGTTAATTAAGGTTATCCACCTTTTTGAACAATAAACATTTAGTATACTATACAGTCGAAATCGGGGTTTTTTGCCTCTCCGGGTTATTTTGCCTCCTTGCTTCTCTTTGTTTCTTCATAACCTCATAGCACTGTATAATGTTAAATATTGCTTTTTTGCGTTTCTGTTTTTTTGCCTCTTTTTCCATGCATTTAGGGGGTGCAAAAAAACTCGATTTCGACTGTACTACTACATTAACCACCAAATAAGTGATACACTTTTTGTGGCCGGCACAGCTGTGGGCTATAGAAAATTGGCCTCGAGATTCAAAAAGGTTGCGGATTACTGCTTTAAGGAATTCTTTTATACAAAATACTTATATGGAGCTGAGTTACTGGTAACTGAAGTAAGTTTTATTCTAAATTTCATTTCTAAGCTTATGGATCTTTTAGAATTGAAACAATTCCTTATATGGCAGTTCAGTTACCAGTAACTGAGCTCCATCTAAGTAATCTGTTCTTTTAATGGTATTATTATTGTAACTTTACGGAATTCATTACAAATTAATTAAAATCATGAATTTTATCAATACAAATCATTGATTTGATTCATGATTCTAATTAAACAACACTATAATGAAGACTAAATGAGTCACAATAGGTTAATTTTGTAGTTAATATATTGTCAATTGGTGTAACAGTGTACATCATTTAGTCTAAGTCAGATGACTTTCCCCAAATCTTTTCATGGTTGATCCGACTAGATAATCCAACTAGAAAATCCGACACGACTAATAAATCCGATAATACCATAGAAATGTACAGAAGAACAGTCAAAACTCATTCTGACACTACTAGGTATCACTTTGTATATTACTCTTAAATATCACAAAAAACTGATTGATAAGCAAATAATACTTTCAAGAAGTGATTTGTCTTTAAATAGAATAAAAAATACTCGGATATTACACCAAATCCTGCGGCAAAATAAACCTGTGGGATTTTAATTTTTGCACAAAGATAACTTCATTAAATTCACATCAGACACACTTATCCGATGACAAAATATTCCGATTTCAAAATACATGCGGCCAATCATGGTACCATGCCTCTTTACCCTTGGTTTTCAATTACACTCAGATTTATCCCACACAAATATATCAGGAAAATTTGTGTAAGTTATATCCCTAGCGCTATGGAAGGTCTGGTTTGCCAAAACATCCAGTCAGAGTTGTGTGCCGCTGTTTACTCAATATATCCGTGTATTCAGTCTCCTCAGCGAAATATACCGGCTGCTGATTCTCCAGATTTACAGCTAACCTCAACACATGCGGCAGATTAGCATGGAGATCATATGCAAAGATACGGTACACGCCTCTGTAGCAGAAACATACCGACCCTCCAAATAGTTTGATATTTCATCAACACGCTTTGTGTCAGCAGTTTTCACAGTCTCACTACCTTATTTGAATTCATCAACACGCTTGGTGTCCGCAGTTTTCACAGTCTCACTGCCCGATTTGAATTCATCAACACGCTTGGTGTCAGCCGTTTCCACAGCCTCACTGCCTGATTTGAATTCAACAACTGCTCTATAGTGTCCCTTGTACACGTACCTGTACAGGTACTTGACAGAAGTCACTGTACTACAAATTTTCACGTTAATATGAGCATTAAATTTCAATGACAGAAAGGGATTGTATGGTACTACCCACCTATTATCAATCTTCGCCCGCCCACATTAACAGCACGGTCATTGTCTCTACGACGATAATTGGGGTAGCCATCTTCAGCAGTTGTGTGATTGCTGAAAATGCCTTTGGGTTTTTCTTAGAGCACTTCCCGTCCCTTAAGCAAGGAGCACTCTTTTTTGCTACACCACATGGACCATGCATCACACAGCGTCTAACGATAGAGTGCAGTCGAGGTTGCAGGTTAGGGTCCGGAAGCTCAGCACAAATAATTCGATCACACTCAAGCGGGTCTCTAGGCTTATCCCGGTCAGTGAGTATAATAAGAATGTGAGCGTGAGGCAGACCACGCTTCTGCAATTCAATGGTATACACATGCGCTAGTGGTTTGCCCAGTACATGCTTTATCAAAAAATGCCGAAGTAATTCTCGCAACTTCAATCTGAAGACTCGTACTATCAAATCAGGACGATCGCTCGTTTTCTGATTTAATAGGAGGGCAGACGTAATCTCCTCCCACTTCGGATTACACGTAAATGTAATGAATAAGTCTGGCTTACCATATTTCCTGACTATACTCATCGCATCCTGGTACAACTCAAACATTTGTCGAAGACTACCAGTGTAGGAAGAAGGAAGGACAACCTTACGTCCCAGTTCTCTTGAGTCTGTATCACCTGCAGCAACTGCATCAGACAACCCACAGTAAAGATCCACTCGAATCTGCTGCTGGTTCATCTTGATGTAATTTAGCCTCTGCTGTTCTATATTGGCATACATATCAACAGTGTACTGATGAAAGAGTCTACCACAGAGATTCAGCCGACTTTATTTGCTCCTGATCATCAGACGGTATGAATAGTACTCCATACATAGCGGTGACACAACCCTTACCTCGAGCGTGAGGATTTTCACCTGCCTAAAGGGAAGATCAAGACATAATGCATTTCAGCATAAGCGCGGTGAGTCCTTATTATACGCTGAAGACCGCCTGTCCGCGTGCAACACTATATCTCTGCTGGCCACCTCCTCTCCATAGCCATCACCTGGCATGATAACAGCTACTTCAGGTTTTGTAGGCGCATTGTAACGTCGAGGATCCAGAGCACCTTCTGCTCGGATAATCATTCTCACGTCAGCGTCCCCCTGCTCTCGCATCAGATCTACTCCCTATCTGAAGAAAGAGACATATGGGTTATACTCATGCAGCATAAATTGTAACCATTCAACTCTGGGAGAGAAGCCTCTCCTAAATGCCGCTCACGGTCTCAAGCTCAGCCTCAGGAGTACCATCATGTATATAGATCTCCGCAAAGCAGGGTGACTCGCCTTTTCGAGACATCAACTGGCCGATCAAATGGTGCACTGTTCCGTTTATACGGAATGTGTACACCCCATCCTTAGCATTAGCCAGCCCCTTGTCTAAGTTCACTCCAAGAGAAGCAAACGCTAGAGCGGAGTTGTATGCTCTGATTTAATCTCGAAACGTTCTTCCACGCGGGTCAACTTGTAACGCAACTTAGTACTACCCGATAGCTTTTCACTTTCATAAAAACTTTACCAGACAAACAGAGTAGCTGAAAGTCAAACTGCCAACTGAATATTTTTGTACAATACAATCTGGAACTTCAGAGGCAGTTTTGGATCTGGCAAAGTTTACAGCAATCCGGGATTTAACCCTCTTAGCATACAACTCAGCCTTTCGCTCTCGCTTATCAATAAGACGGACTTCGCGCTTCTCGTCCGTTTCCTTACTCAGCCGAGAGGCCGTTCGCTCTTGAAGATCAAAGCAACGTGCAACTCTCTTCTTGGGAGTCTCATATAGCAAACGTGAGCCCTGCCGAGAAACGATACCTCGTATCCTGGCCTTTCTCTTGTTTGGCGTATCTTTTCGCAAGGTAAGTATATTACGCTTGCACTGCTCTTGGAGACGTCCCCGTGTATATTTTGGGATCTGGATTAGCAAACGCAGCAGTCTCTATCACGCATCTGTTGCAATCGAAGGAGTCGCTCGTCATTTGTTTCAACCATCCGTATTCTCCTCATCTTGCCACCAGAACTTTCAGTATTCCCTCTTAGGGGACCGCGTTTCACTTTTTGGGCATATTAATGTAATTTAATTAGTAATTAGAACACCAAGACAAAAATCTTAATATCTCAAAGAATTTATAGTTAAAAACTTGGTTAGTATAGGCCTTTCTAAACTCAAATTCTCAAAGATGTTACAGTTAAAAATTAAAAAGTAAGAACTCTTGTAAATTTAACTATTATTTTAATAATGTACCCTTGTTGAGAAGAATAGCTAAATTTGTCACATAGTGTCATGTTGTTGTTGAATGTAGTTCATGCGAAAATCAATTTGGATTTCATACGACAGTATGTATTAAATTATTACTAGTTTTAATACGTGTTTATTTGATATGTATTCATTTGCGTATAATATTTTTAATTAATATAATATATAATATGTATATATTCTGGTATTGTTATTCGACTCATAGTAAGTCTGTAAAGTCCAAATTTGATAAATTGCTAGCTTCTTCTATTTACATTAAGATTAAAAAATATCCCAATGAATTTACTTGTAAATATCCTTGATTACATCATTAGCGTATAATACGTACGCAATACGCATATTAATCCATTTAGATATAATCCATGGTCCATTTACAATATCAATTTATTTGAAGGAGGATAAAATCAAAATATGAGACCTATCACTAAATCCTAATATATTTCCCATCAATAAAGCAACTATGCGTGCTTTTAAAGTGAATCTGAAGCGTATAGAGGCTTAAAATAGTCAAATTTAACAATGTGAAATTGATTGATTACGTCATCATGCGACAATGAGTAAGCATATTTGCGATCTGGTGTGACCAACGTGTCCGCATCATTAATGTTCTATTAAATTTTAAGATTTTATCTCTTCCTGGGCGCGAACTATGTTCGATTAAATTAATTTTCAGGGTTCTCGAAATGTGACAATGACGTCATAAATTGTCGATGTATGAGAAATTTTGAGTAGAAACCTCAACTTGTTGGCGGGTGCCAAAGGTTATCTCTATGTGCCAAAAATCACATTTGGAAACCGTCCAGTTTCTTCAATCAACTCGGAACATACAAACAAATATAGTACAGGGTTGTATCAACTCATTTTGAGTTGGCAAAACAATTCATTTTTTGTCTGCTCACTCATTCAAATTTCCTTCACCAACTCATTCAACTCATTCATTTTGCTATTACCAACTCATTCAACTCATTCAAGAAAATGAGTTGATTCTCCCAACTCATTTTTATTAAACTAATTGTAACTAACGTATATCTTAAATCTTCAGTTTATTAATACATTTACAGCTGCATAGGTCGGCTCTCAAAAGTGTCCGGCCAAATTTGGATCTCCCTGGGCATTAATGTCTCGACAAAGTGAAAGTTGTCTGGCCATGGTCGGAAGTAGGTTTGTATCAACTCATTTTGAGTTGGCAAAACAACTCATTTTTTGTCTACCAACTCATTCAACTATTCATTTTGCTGTCACCAACTCATTCAACTCATTCAACTCATTCATTTTGCTGTTACCAACTCATTCAACTCATTCAAGAAAATGAGTTGATTCTGCAAACTCATAATGAGTTGATACAATCCTGAAATATACAGTAGATGTCGGATATAAGCACACCGGTTATAAGAACATATCGGATATAAGCACACTATGTTGAAAAACGTTTGCCATCTACCCTGTATAATTTATGTCGGTTATAAGCACATGCCGGTTATAAGCACCATAAGTGCAGTTCCCGACGATGTGCTTATAACCGGCATCCACTGTATATATATATACACATACCCACCCTTGTGTTTTATAGTATATAATCTTTAGATGTAGCTAACGACAGAGGTATCACTATATCGGTACAAGCTCCAATTGAAATTAGTCCGTATATTGTCTAAAAGCAACCCTGTACTGGTAAAAAATGGTTTCAAAGCTACAAAGGTTAATGAAGACCCTACAAACTGCGTACAGGACACATTGTACAATAATTCACTATTGGAAAGCTGTCAATACATGTATAGTAAATTCCTACTATTTAGTTACTGAATTATTTTCGTATTAGTCTCAAGGTCAAGGTGTTCTTGTTCCATAAAAAGCAGCTATTGCAATGCCATACATAGGGGCGATCCTCGAGGTATAGAATGGTAGTATGGGTTATGAGTCATCTTAAGGCAGGGTCTTTATGGGACAATTTTCATAATGTAAAATAGAAAATACTGATTCTCTATAAATCATTGGTAGAGCCATGGCCCTATCAAACCTACGCACATGATGCTTGATCTATTACTAATATACAGTCAGCAATACGTAGATTTAGAATTGAAACAGTGCAACCATACTAAAATGTAGTCAACAAAGGTGAATACATTTTGTTATTTCTCATCAAATTCGACAAATTGGTTGTTATTGTTTCAACAGCACTTATTTACAAAAATCACTAGCTTTACTAGATTGTATGTTTACTCGTCTATTCTATAAAAGTCTAAATAAATGTTACATAATTACATAATGAACTTTGAAGTAGTTGAAGGAAAAAGGCTTAACTCACTCCTTTATCAATCAGGAGGTTATCTATACCTAAAAGTCAGAGCTTCCAAAAATTTCACTTACGTGAGCAGTGAGGGGTACACTTTATAAAAACCCAGGGTGCAAAGGATTTGCTAAAATAGACCATGAATCTAATACATTATTATTAACTCATGATCATGACCATGATGAGAATGCTTATAGACAAAACGAATTCGTATTCAAAAATAAACTGAAACGGGCTGCTGAAACTTCTTCAGAGAGACTAAGACATGTGTTCAATGAAACCTGTCGTGAAGATCCCGCTAACATTTCAGTAACGTTTAGACAGATGGAAAGTAGTATGTGCAAACTTAGAAGAAAATTACTCCCACCTCTCCCTCTGAACCCTGGGCATTTTTGTCAGTTAATACCAGATTCGCCATTTGTTCATTTGTGCAAGGGGAGCGTTAACAGTGGTGGAGCATATGCAGTTATATTTGCCTCGGACTTTATGCTGATGAAATTGAAAGTTGCTGATCAAATCCAATTTGATGCAACTTTTTACACGGTACCGTCAATTTTTTTATCAGCTCTTTACTATCTTCATATCGTTTACCGGACATTGTATTCCAGCCATTCACGTATTAATGCAAACTAAAACAGAGGACTTATATGCTATTATTTTGATGAAAATACGCGAGATAATTCTTGAATTTTCGCCTAAGATTGCTGTTTGCGATTTTGAAAGAGCACCTCGCAATGTATTCTCCCGTTATTTCCCTGAGATAAATATTATAGGCTGTTGGTTCCATTTTACACAAGCAATCTGGAAGAAAACGCAACTCTTAGGCCTTGCATTATGGTGTAAGACTGATCAAGTATTGGCGAATTGGCTTATGAAACTAATGGCACTGCCACTATTACCTGAAAGTGAAATTTAGGGGCCTTCTCCACATAGGGGAAAACTTTTGACCTCTAGCCAAAAGTGCCAGTTGTGCACCACAATACAAAGTACAGGTGGAGTTAGCCCCACCTTGCACCACCGCACTTGTATCGCTGTGCCGGTGGTGCACTTGCACCACCTGCACCACCGTGCTTTGCGCCTATGCTTCTCCATATTAGAAGAGGAAAAATTTTATAGTAATGAAATAGAGGATCCGCTGATCAAAAAGTTGAAGGTATATTATAAAAAGACATGGATCATAGGACAAAAGGAACTTTCAGTATTTCTGCATAGAATGCAACAAACAATGGTGCAGAGACCTTTCATAAAACTATGAAATCCGTCATCACAGTTCATAATCCAAATATATGGAAGTTTTTATCTGATTTGAAAAAGGTCATACTTGATTTTGAATTGGAATACCAAAGATTAGAGTAAGGCCTTCAGTTAACAATAAAACCAAAGAGACAAACATTGGAAAATGCTGCCCGCAGAAATACATGTAAAGAAAAAATACAAGGAGGAACATATTCAATTACTCAATACCTCGCTGCTGTCTCAGCAACAATTTGTGGCTGTGGAAAACATGTTTTTGGACATTTTGCAGATATTAACACAGAAATTTTAGATGAGTCAAACTGTGATGTGATGATGATACTTTCCACAATACTTGTATGATTTGTTGTCATCCAAAACAGGAACATACGCTCTCATTCCTTGTAGTCACGCTAATCTATGTCGAGATTGTGGCCGGCATTTTATTGAAGAGAACATGCTCTGTCCAATATGTCGAACAGAAATAAACGAATTGATGCACTATTTAAATGAGTGTTAAACTCATTTATTCATCACTCATTAATTAATTAACATGCATACGCATTTCATAATTATATTTATATAATTTATAACTCTCTTTGCTAACATTATATAACTTCTTACATTTTTATTCAATAGTATATAAATTATTATATTACAAATTCAAGTCACAAATATGGTTGGTCTAATTCCTACCTCTGCATTGGTCTAATTCCTACCTCTCCGTTGGTGTAATTCCTAACTTTAAAATACGTTGGTCTAATTTCTACCTCTGCGTTGGTGTAATTCCTAACTTAAAAAATGCGTTGGTCTAATTCCTACCACTGCGTTGGTGTAATTCCTAACTTAAAAAATGCGCTGATCTAATTCCTAGCATCACGCTAGTTGGTCATATTCCTACCTAAAAGTTGATCTTATTCCGCTGTCCCATTTTCGCATATTTCTAGTTAAGTTTGATTTCTACGGAATTGATTTCCTACCTTTACTAATGCAACTTGTATGCTTTCCATTAACGTTTATGCCTATTATCCCATAATAGCCATTTACCACACTGCGTGTCGCAACCAGTGTAGCCCCACTTAGAGCCATTAACATGGTTCGGCACCTGGGGCACAGGTTGCAAAACAATTATTCTGAAAGCCATAATGCCCACTATTATATTACTATAGTGTGGTAACGACGCACCCAAAATTTCCCAATGCCGAAACTTCATGCAGGGCTAGCCACGCCTCTGACCCCACCCTTTAGGTTTTAAGCCATAGGGGCACGCTTAAATAGTTAGGGTCTGTGCAAGGGCCTTTACGCCCAAGTTGCGGGCTAAAATCTCAATACTCGTATATATTTTCTAGAGTTCTTTATATTTTATATAAGTGCTACGTCGATTAACCTGACTATTTGGGAGCCCAGAAGGTTCGGAAATTTAGGTATCGCGGTACATAGACCACTATGTAATGGGATATAAACTTGGGACCCAGGAGTTTATCTAGGATTTTCGTGGCTGGCACTTTATTATAGAGGTAGAGATTTTCCGGCACCCAAGAGGTATTATCCATAATACATAATACATAATCAGTATAATTCAATGATGCGGCATTATTTTAAGGAGGTAAATTTCTACGGTGCACTAACAGTTGTGTTTCCAATCATCTCTGGACAAAAAACCTGGCTATACACCCGGAAACCTTAATTGAGTCCCAACCCGGCACTTAAATCAATCGCAAATCACGCACTTTTTCACCACAACTGATGCCTGGCCGGCACCTTAAAGTGTCGACCAGGCACCTAAATAAACCCCTGTTGGGACCAGAGGGTTTGTTCGGCATCAAAATTTCTATAGGAGAAGGCCGAAAATTTTACTCTCTCGTTACCATAGTTCGGTGTACAAATTGTTGAATTTTATTAAACGGTAGAACAAATTGTTGAACTGTTTTTACAGTGAACCCTCCGCTATCGAATTACAAAATTTCTAGATCCTCTCCTGAAGAGACAACTGTGATAACATTTATAAGTTAGACAATTCAGTGTAAAACAAGTTTAAAATACTTGATGCAGAACATATACACTAGCGGCCAAAAGTATTTGAACAGCAATAATTTGTATTTATACGTTCAAGCTTCTATCAGCAGAATAGCATTGGTAGATGCATCAACACTGCTATTTAGATAAAACGATATGTGAAGTATAATAAAATAGCAAAATTTTTGAATTTACATTTATATCGAGGTGTTAAACTCATTAACTATCTAATTAGCCAATTAAATATATAATTGTTGATCATCAAGATGGAATGAGAATATAGAAGTTTTGATTGCAGATTTGAATTCCACATAGTCGAATTACTCTAGGAGCATAATTTCAAATCATTACGTTTATTTTCTACTGGAATACAGCCACATTCCCATTTGTGCCACAAGTGGCACGTGGCAGATACACTTATGCCACTTCATGGAAATTAACTAAATCACGTGAATGCAAATATTATTTAATTTATAACTATAGCAAGATATTTATAGTCATTTCAGAGTAGTTTAAACAGCCTCTAATAAGTTACCAGACGATTATGGCAGTTTGCATTAAAACTCCAATTGTTCAAATACCTTTGGCTGGTTAGTGTAGTCATGGCTTACTATATACTACGGCTTGCTAAGCATAGAATTGCCCAAATAATTTCCAGGCCATTGATTACATTCTGTTTGATCATGGATACATACAGCTATCGTTACATGTTCAACTATATTTAGGTTATCATATGTGGCGGAAACATCTAGACTACTTTTGAGAATAGTTCCACATTAATTTTAACCACAATGACGCATTCAAAAATTCATACCATATATGGTAATAAGCATACATAAACTCTTCGCTATGAATGAACATATTTTTGGTATTAACTACAAATAAGGCATATACGAAGGATCACTATATAATAAACGGAAATATACACTAGCCGGCCAAAAGTATTTGAACAGCAATAATTTGTATTTATACATTCAAGCTTCTATCAGCAAAATAGCATTGGTAGATGCATCAACACTTCTATTTACATAAAACGATATGTGATATATAATAAAATGGCAAATTTTTTGAATTTACATTTATATCGAGGTGTTAAACTCATTAACTATATAATTAGCTAATTAAATATATAATTTCTGGTGATCAAGATGTAATGAGAATATAGATGTTCTGATTGCAGAATTGAATTCCACATGGTTGAATTACTCTAGGAGCATAATTTCAAATGATTACGTTTATTTTCTACTGGGATACAGCCACATTCCCATTTGTGCCACTTGTGCCACAAGTGGCACGTGGCAGATACACTTATGCCACTTCATGGATATTAACTAAATCACGTGAATTCAAAATATTATATAATTCATAACTTTAGCAAGATATTTAAGGTCATTTCTGAGTAGTTTAAACAGCCTCTAATAAGTACCAGACGATTATTGCAGTTTGCATTAAAACTCCAATTGTTCAAATACTTTTGGCTGGTTAGTGTAATATAGTAATGTTTGTGTAAACTTAGGTTTTACAATTTCTGTCGTTTATTTGATTTTAAAGGTGTCACTTGGTCCTTACGTCGAGTTTCAGAGACCTGTTTTCTTAAGTTGTTAAAGTAGATGTTTGAAATGATCTTGTTGACTAATTCTTTTGACTTCTCTGAATGACAACTGCAAGCAAAGGTAGAATCCCACTCAACTGTTGCGATACTGAGTAGTGCCAGCGCTAGAGATTTCCAGGGAAAGCTGGAACTTCTAATTTCTCTTTCCGAAACTTCAAGTAAGCAGAAGGCACTCAACACATAGTGTTGTAATGAAGTACAGGGTAGAGTCAAACCACCTTGGTTTAAGTTGCTGACATACTCAGATGAAACAAGATTATTGTTCAAGGAACTCAAACAGACAGGACACTGGATATGTTCTGATAGCGACAATGTTATATACCCTGCTATGTAAACTACTTCTTGCTGTGAATCCTCTGTCAGTTGTAAATGATCGCAATCATTTATGAGCATGCTCCTTGCAAAGTCGTTGATGGATGAAATTGATTGATTCGGAGTTGATAAAGAAGAGATGTCAATATTTCGCTTCAGGAGAGATTTCAACTTAATTATTGATTCTGATCTGATCACTTCTTGCAAGCTGACCAAAAAGCGCCCTCCACTCATTTGCCGATAATGTGAAAACCTCCTCTCAAGTGGATCACTTTGTAAACGTCCAGTTAACACATAATCATACCCTTCTGTGAGTAAGTCGAGAAATAATTCAGAGATGGCATAGTTGGTCTGTATTAAGGCTTTAAATGTTTGCTGAGACAAACCAAATCTTCCCGAGGCTTGCCAGGTAATTAGCCAATTACTAAAGGAACAAAGGAATTCTGCTTTAGAATCATTTGGAACTAAAGCATTTCCTTGGAAAAGAGGGTGAAAGCGTTCCTTCGAATTGACGGAGAGCCACCAAATACGAATTAGATTAAAAAATGCAGCAGTAACCGCATCCTCAGGAAGGTATAAGCGAAGTGCACTTATAGTTGATTCGTGGAAAAGAGCAAGGGCTAAGGGAACAGATTGCTTATTATTTCCAGGATGAATTACAGATGAATTGATTTTATAAGCAGCACGGAGGTGTGCGGATAAGATTAAATCTCTTTCGTGAATAGTATGGAGATGAGACCACCGAACAAATCCTGCTTGAAAGGAAATATTTAGATTTACAGAGGAAAATTCGAAAGATGGAATATCAAAAAATTTCTTGGCTACCAGATTATTTCTAATGTTCTTGATCAAGTGGCATGTGTCAAAGAGAAGATAAATATTATCATTAGAAATGTAGTGGTTCTTGATTTTGTAATCTTTGTCCTGAAATTTGTAATTAGTTAAGAGACGATTGTAAGCCTTCACATTCGTTGTGTGGTTATCCGATATGATCGCTCTAACTCTAAACCGAGATTGTGTGAGTAATCGCAAACATGTATCCAAGTTGTCGTAAACAATATCACCAGAGTTTTTTACAAGAGGTACTGCGGAGATCACAAATGGGAGAGACTTTCGGAGGGATATTACCATAAAACATAATATACTGCTGTACATTTCCAAACCAGCATTGCAACCAATGAGTGTATTGCCATCGAATTGAACTTGAGATTGGAGATGCATTTCATCAAGTAATACTGCAATATCATTTCCAATCAAGTTTTGGTCACGTAGAACTTGAAGTGCTTGACAGTTGTCTATAGTAGGGGATTTAAGCTTTCGGAGTAGTGAGTTGCTCGGGAGAGGAATGTATTTCTTAAGGAAACTATAAGCAGAATTAGAAGTATATCTTAGCAATAGAGAGAAACGCAGAACCTGTGATGAGTACTTCGGTCTACCACGAGGGCTGAAATATCAAAGTTGAATTAGCTCCTTTATAACATCAACATGATACTTGGAGTCAAAATTTCGACAATAATTTGGTAAATTCTCAAGAGCATCCAAATGAGTTATCTTATGGTCAGTAGAGTTTAGGATGTAACTTGGAAGAGGAATAAGCGAACCTTCATAGCTAAGTTTAACCTGGAAGTCTGTGTAGATAGTAATGCATTCTTTTACACCAGCTAACCCAGAGCTAATAACAAGATGGTACGCAGTTACGAAACTATCTTCAATATGCAGTTTAAAACTTGCATACTCAGGAGCTTTTTCGAGGAAATCAATTATATCCTGAAATTTTTGAATTTTGAACTTTTCCTCGTAGATGGAAATTTGGTCTGGTTGGAAGACCCGGTCTTTTGGTGGTGGACGTGAATTAGAAGGGATAATTGCCTGACTTTTAGGGATAGAAAGTGGATGGATAGTAGGAATTGGATTGAGATTGTAGTTCAATCTTGTGAAACTATGGTGAGTAATTTTCAGAAATTTATTATCAAAGTGAAGTGAGCAAATGAAAGAGTTATCGGTAATAACATAATCAGCAGGCCTGTTAAGAAAACGCAACCATTTAACAGCCAATTGCTCGTCCTGAGGAAATTTGTAGCGAGGGTTATTAGGGCCATCCTTGTAACCAGAGTTGCAATCAACAACAGAACATTTGTTAGGCATCAATAAATATGAGAATTGAAGAAATGAGGCTAGAAAATAAAATGTTGTACAATATTTAGATTAATTAACTCTAAACATATGAAATAAGAGAGAAAAGAAACATGAATTAGATAGGTCAGTGGCATAATCAGGTATTTACAATGTGATATCATGATGTAGAATGAGATTTCGAAGAGAAATGATAAATTAATAGAATTTATGTATTTATTTATCAGATAATTCCTAAATTTATGGTTTGATAACAACAATCTATTAATTTTAGTCATAAGGCTCTTAAGTGAATCATATAACACTTTTGATTACTACTTATAAATATAAATAATGTGGGTTGTATCGAGATGAAAGTTTCAGGGTTATATTTCAGGAAAGTTTGACAAGATGATCATAAAATGAACGCAATTACCATATATGGTATGGATTTTTGAATACGTCAGTGTGGTTAAAATTAATGTGGAACTATTCTCAAAAGTAGTCTAGATGTTTCCGCCACATATGATAACCTAAATATAGTTGAAAATGTAACGATAGCTGTATGTATCCATGATCAAACAGAATGTAATTAATGGCCTGGAAATTATTTGGGCAATCATATGCTTAGCAAGCCGTAGTATATAGTAAGCCATGGTGTAGTCAAGACCATTTGTAATGTTATTCAAATCACAGACGGTACAATCATTTAGAATTTTGCTATTGCCCTTGAACTCAGATGTGCCATTTGTATAGTAACTATGCATGTAGGCCCCAAGTATATCCCAGATAAACTCTAATCCCAGCTACGGTACTGGTGACCCCTTGATAGATTTCGTTGAACCCCTTGGGGCCACGATCCCCAGTTTGGGAATCACAGATATTGTTAGGAGTTTCACACCGAGACGCAGGAATTAGACCCAAAAAATGTTGGAATTTGACCCAAATAAAATTGGTAGCAGGAATGTGACCCAAAACTGATGTCGGAAGTTGACCCAAAATAAAATTGGAAGTAGGAATTTGACCCAAAATAAAATGGGGAGTATGAATTTGACCCAAAAGATGTCATCAATACAACAGGATATTTACGGATACTGATTGAATCAATGTTGTAACTTTGCACTTCTATTTTGTTTGTTTTCACTTGAGAAAATGTCTACTATATAACGTAATAAATATTTCAGAAACTATCAAATGGAATATTCTGTGGTAGAAGGAAAGAAATCAAATTCTGTGAATTATATCTCTGAGGGATATCGATATGTCAAGTACCATGAAAATAATGGTACAATTTATCTAAGATGCACTCTCGCAAAACAGAAAGGATGTCTTAGCTTGGCGAAAATTTACACACCAGAAAATCTCCTCATAATGACAAAAAATCACTGTCATTCTCAATGTGATTATGGAACCGATAGTATTATTTTAACAAACAGAATAAAGAGAGCTGCTGAATTATCGACAGATAATTTACGAGAGGTTTTTAACAAAGAGTGTCGTGATTCCCAAGAAGGATCTTTTTTGACTTTCATCTAAACTCGAAAGTACCCTGGTAATGAGACGTAGATTACAATTGCCGAAATTGCCATCAACTCCTGAAGATTTGGATGAACTATTGATGAATTCTCCTTACTCCAGTAACCACCGAGTAACAATTAGGGATGGAAATGAGATAGCAGTCATTTTCGATGTGATCTAAGCCTAGCTAAACTTAAGGAAGCAGAAACAATCCATTTTGATGCCACCTTTAAAGTTGTTCCCCGTCTCTTCTACCAACTCCTAACTATTTTATAAGGATCAAAGAACACGCTATCCCTGCAATACATATTCTCATGACTGCGAAGAGTGAGCAACTCTATGTGGCCATACTAACGGCTGTTCATAATTTGGTTCCAGAATTTAGACCAACTTTTGCGATGTGTGATTTTGAAAAGGCGTCACAGAATGCGTTTATCTCTATTTTCCCCGGTATAGTTATCATTGGATGTTGGTTCCATTATACAAAAGCTATTTATGACAAAGTACAGAAACTAGGGCTCTGCAATTTGTTCAAACACAACAAAGCATTCAAGAAATGGATTCATCAATTGATGTCTCTACCATTTTTAACAGAAGAGGATATTGTACCGACATATCTGGATCTGGAATTGTCATTATCAGGATTAAATGATAACGAATTACAACTTGTTATAGTGGGGTCAAAAATTAAGGTTCCGTGACCTACCTCTGGCTAGTTAAGTTTTATGCCTGATTCTGATACTTTAGGGTTTATCTCGCGATTTAAGCTCCCATGCCGCTCTGGAAAGTTTGGGCAAACTTTTTTATAGCGACAAATTCAAAGGGCCTCCGGCAATCATTTTGAAAAATTAAGGCCCCTCTCTGAACATTTCATAAATTGAGATTAGAGTATTTTTGAACAGTATGCAATAAGTAGTAGCTGCACTGAAAAATTTCAACTCAATCGGGACTATACTTTTAATGTAAGAACCTTTTGAAGATTTTTACGTCATTTGTCACCATGGGTGGTCCCTTCTTTAAACTATTTTTTTAAGGGATTTAAAGCATATCTCATCCTATATACATGCAATATCCTTTTAACTCGCTATGTAGTATGTCTCCATGTAAATCTCGGTAATAGACCTAAATTTACCACTTTGACTATACAAAAATTAAAAAATCCAGTCATTTGACGTCAAAATTGTGATAATTATATATATAAAGTGGCCGAATAAAACGATTATGGGTCAATTTTATTTGCTTCGTCACCCCCATGTGAGATCTCCAGAAGAGTCAAAGTGGTAAATTTAGGGCTATTACCGAGATTTACATGGAGACATACTACATAGCGAGTTAAAAGGTTATTGCATCTATATAGGATGAGATATGCTTCAAATCCCTTAAAAAATAGTTTAAAGAAGGGACCTCCCATGGTGACAAATGACGTAAGAATCTTCAAAAGGTTCTTACATTAAAAGTATAGTCCCGATTGAGTTGAAATTTTTCAGTGCAGCTACTACTTATTGCATACTGTTCAAAAATACTCTAATCTCAATTTATGAAATGTTCAGAGAGGGGCCTTAATTTTTCAAAATGATTGCCGGAGGCCCTTTGAATTTGTCGCTATAAAAAAGTTTGCCCAAACTTTCCAGAGCGGCATGGGAGCTTAAATCGCGAGATAAACCCTAAAGTATCAGAATCAGGCATAAAACTTAACTAGCCAGAGGTATGTCACGGAACCTTAATTTTTGACCCCACTATTAGTACATTTAAAAAATATATCTCCAAGAATTGGATGAACGGAAGTGAAAATCTCTCAGTTTTCTACTACGAATTTAGCACAAACAACGGTGCTGAATCGTACCACAAATCTCTTAACGGATATATTAAAACAAATCACCCTAACATCTGGAAATTTCTATCCTCATTAAACAATATAATGGATGATTATGATTTCGAACAACGAAGGTTATAAAATGGATTGTAAATTTCAAGGCCCCCCAAACTAAAGAATCGATTAAATAAAGCACTTAGAAATGAGTACAAAACAAAATACTTAAATGGCACATACACTGCATTGGAATAAGGTAAACTGCATTTCTCAAACAATTGGTAGAGAAAACAAAACGGTATTGAGCTCATGTGATTCACTGTCTTTTCAGGAAGAAATAGATTCACCTAGTAATGAAGAATCCAATAAATCTCGCTGCAATGTGTGTCTTCAGGATAGAATCGAGAACTTTGCACTTTTACATGGAAATTTCGCGCATGCTGGGTTTTGTGAAACTTGTGCAAATGAATTAATGCGGTTAAAGCGCGCGAGTGCCCAATTTGTCGGGAAAAATTGATAGCATAACTAGAATATTCCAATAACAGTGAACCTTTCATTCTATATTACTGTCATTTATTTAATTTATTACACTTAATTAATTAATTATTATAAAACATGCTCTCCCAAGCTAATATTTTTGGTCAAATTCCAACTCCCCATTATATTTTGGGTCAAATTCCTACTCCCCATTTTATTTTGGGTCAAATTCCAACTCCCAAAATTACCAAAATTATTTTGGGTCAAATTCCTACTTCAGGTTTGGGTCAAATTCCGACATCAGTTTTGGGCCAAATTCCGATTTGGTTTTGGGTCTTTTTCCGCGGTCCCTTCACACCTAAGTAAAAATTATAATTCACATATTTGCTTTTTTTCTCATACTAAACATTTCGTTTATGTAACGCTATAATTCGGGTAGTGTGCATGATTTTAATCCTGATCAAATAATACAGATGCAATTTTTCTACTATTTTGTATTTATTTTAAATTTTAATCATATTCTAATTGCATAGGTTACAGATGTGACTTATGTGAATATGCACAAAAACCAATATATCATCACAGTTGGTTGGGACAGGGAGTTGCATATATTTTCAGATTTGCCTGAAAGTATTCAAACTAGACAAACGGAAAACAAGGAATGGAAGCTTAAAAACACGAATTCAATCAATTCATTAGACTCCAATAGTCAAAATATAGGTCATAAAGATGACATTTTAGCTGTAGCTTATGGTATACCAAATTTCCTTGCAACTTCATCATATGATGGAGAAATTATTGTATGGAGTATGCTTTCTGGTCATGTATTCTGCCGAATGAAGGTTGAAAATCAGCTTACGGAAACTAACCCCGACCTCCCCATTAGTAATATTCTGTTTCTTGATACAAGGGCTTATAAGCGTGATTCCGGTTCTCTCGTTTCAAATGGACCTTACGGACGGATTTACTTTTGGAATTTATATAATGGATGTAATCCGAGAGCAATGTTTCATTCTACTAAGGAATACGATATTACTTATATTTCAACTGACATTAATAATATTATTTTGGCATCTGGTGATTCGAGTGGATCTATTTCTCTTTGGGATATTCAGAATTTTTGTATGAAGGGAGTCACTAACCAAACCCCATTTTTGTTGCGTACATGGCGCGGACATTTAAAGAAGATAACCAGCCTAAATGTTTTAGAGAAACAAGCTTTCATAATTTCTTCTTCAATTGACCGAAATGTGAGGCTTTGGACGCTTAAATCACAGTTCATTGGTACATTTGGGATTGATACTTGGAATATACATGATATATCCACATTTAAATATCCTCATAGTCCGGAAGATGTTTTAAAAGAACCAATGAAAATCTTTAATGGTGAGAAAATATCAAGTATAGAGATTCCCAATTCAGTAAGGGAAATAATATATTCAAATGAAAACAATGAGGATATTCTGATTGGTGAAACCAAGTTTTTTTCCGGCATTGAAGGTGGAAAACGTTTGAGAAACGAAAAAAAGACTTCTTCAAGAATCGATTGCTCTGGACGAACATATCAAAGTATTTCTATCAATGATATACAGTTGTTGCCGCAAAATGAAAATTTGGACTATCTTATTTATACCAAGTCTAAAGGTGTTTTCCTTACAGATGAGATTAAATAAATTGCAAATTTTAATTTAGATATATTGTATGTAAATGAATATATCGTATTTTAACCTAATATTAACTTTTGTCAAATTTATTGCACAAGTTTTATTATTCTCAATATTGGAACATTTCAAAGAAGCTAGTGATATCTTTACAAGTTTTACTCTGCCGACTATGCTATACTATAGTCATGGCGTAGCTATAGGCGGTTCATTGAACCAGGGCCCCCGATGTCTAGGGGGGCCCCAAAGGCATACTTGCCAACCTATCTGATTCATATCCCTGTACAGGGCTCCAATTTTCCCCTATACATTGGCCAAATCCCTGTCACCTCCCAAAATTTTTATCGCTTGCTGCGCTCGCTCGTCCAGGGAATTACAATACACTTACATATCAAAAATATCAATTTGGAAAAGAGAAAGCACTGAATTATATACTGTACAGGGAATCCCTTTACGCTAAATACATATATAAACCAGTTGTGCCTTTATCTGGTCAATGCAGAATGCATGGCAGAATATACGGTACAATTTCACAATCTTACCTCATCTAGATATTTTGATGAATTGTTAGAGGTTATATTTTTATTGGATAGAGCTCTGAAAATAATGAGTATATGTCGAAACAGGGAGAAAATCGGACAAAAATTGACTTAGTTAGGCCAAATATTTTGTTATAAGCCAAAGTCTATGGGAAATTGAAAATAAGCATATTACTTTTGTGGTTATACACTTCCTTTTGATGAATCCCTATCGCACTAATACACTTTCTGAAGCATGATCACACATGAAATTGTTCTGTCTGCATCATGAATAGCACACCAAAATATTTGAAAACTTATTTGACACTCTTATATACTGATGAATCACCCTAAATTCTATATTTACATTCTAAAATATATTTTCAAATTTATTTCACATGCTTAGTATTCAATTACCACTGAGAAAACGATTTAAGCTCGAATGATTACCCACCCACCCACTTCCCGTCCTCTATCATCATAGTTATTTTAGCTTTAGGCGGGGCATAGGAGCACGAGCTCCGAAGCCCACACAAAAATTCCTCAAACAATCTGTCTAAACTGTCCCAATAATTATTAAATTATTTGCTTCTCATAAAAAACGTTGTCATAATTCTAGATGTAATTCACTAACTTCCCTTTTTTAGTAGCTACCAATCAAACCAATTATTATTATTTTAATTATCTATTAAAAAGATAATTAATAGGATCGTGATGAATCTTTGATCCATTTCTAAATTACGATCAGTAAATATAACTTTATTCTGAAACTAATCAACCTTACTACCTGTAAAGCTGCAATCAAAGTGATGTATATTGGTATGATTTAATATAAATAAAGACTAGTACCCGAGAAGAGGACATCTCTCAACAACGGACATCTCTCCCCAACGTGTCCATTATTCGGATACTCCACTGTAGGGATTTCCGTATTTCTCATTGACACTCATGTACTTTAATATCTCACTCCAGGGATACTTGAAAAATCAACTGGCTCGTGATTTATTTAACTGCACTGACCCAAGCGTTTTATTATTATTAATCAAGTATCCTTCGTTTGCTTGCGCTGCGCGACCTGCGAACACTTCGTATCTGCAGGAGGCCTTTGGGCGTTCAGTAATTCTCTTTCCAAAAAATATGTTAGTGCACAAAGATGCGAATAATGCGCTACACGCCTCCTCAAAGTATGCACTTGGGACTGCGAACGACTCTATTTATGCACCCAATGATCGCCGATGTTGTTAATACCTATTTAACAAGCATACAGATACAAAAATATCTGAGTAAATAATACTCGCAAATTTTCTTCTGGCGTGCAACCCCCTACCCCCAACTTTTTTGGATTTACATAGTATTAAACAAACGATTTAATTACGAAACTTTTGAACAAGAATCTCACATCTAGTACAAGTTTCGATTATGAATATATAATCTTGTTGTTTACAGGATAAGTAACAAATTTATGGGTTCCCACTATCCTCCGAAGGGTATAATAACTAAATCTATATGCTGAATACAAATTTATTATTGCCACTTGTGCAAATAAGATTTGTTGCTGTTAAATCCGGCTTCGCAATCAGCGAATCAAATAGATGTAGTTATTTCTTCCTAATCATAATGATTTCATTTAAACCTCGTACAAGCGATTAGTTATAAAATAATGATTAGCATCATTAACTTGATGTTAATCAAATTTTTCCTGTCTAAGAGCCTAATTACATTGATAATTCAGCCTCGATTGTCCGAAGTTTGTGTAAACAGGTTATTCTTTTCGATAAATAGAGTTAATATATTATTTTTTCTCAAATGAACTGTCAAGTATGATATTGTCGAGAATGCAAACATTCCCGAGAGTAAATTAGATTAAAAGAAGATCACTATGATAATTATTTTGTACATTATGCGTACCCAGGTATGTGCTGTATTAAAAACGAAAATTAGTTAATAAAACGAATGAAACTATATTTAATTTGTCGTTAACATTCCAAAAGATATAGACATTTGTCAAATTATGTTCGTGATAGATAATTGTGTGGTTAATTGTAATGTCTATTAACCAGTAAACCTGTATGATATAGTCATGATTCGATCCCTACGATTCGTCTAACGACAATTCATAAGTAATTTGGTTGGTCGTATATATATAAAATATTTTTGCAAGTTAATGAAGTAATGTAGTACATTTAATTTGAATCAACTCTTTATTTAAAATAAATATTGCAGATTTTGTAGCCGGATGAATTTTTGTAGGTGATGTTTATTAAAAAAGCGTTTGTCTAAAGGAGGGACTTGAGGGGGGTTTCTTCTGGAGTAATTTTAATTGGGAAAATTCCAAAATAGTCAAATATTTTTCAAAATTTCCAAAAATACTCAAGTTCTAGCTCTAGGTTTGTATAATATGAGAGAGTAAATAATTTGATATTTATGGTAATTTGAACAGATAAATATCTAGATATTAAAGCTTGTCCGTTGGTCCAAAGCTTTTTTGTCCAAAGATATCCAAAGCACAGAGGCATTGGTGGAAAATCTTGGTTGGGCAACAGCGACAATAACAGATTGGAAAAAATTTATGCGTTGAGCGGTATTTCACAAATCCTCAACCAATCGGTGGACCAGGAGAAGTTGTGGAGATAGATGAGAGCATGTTTGGAAGGAGGAAATACCATCGAGGTCGACAACTCTCAGGTCAGTGGGTTTTGGGGGCGTGACCAGGGGAACCAAAGATGTATTCATGGTCCCAGTTGGCGATCGCTCAGCTGCAACTTTGATACCACTGATCAATCAATATATCTGCGCAGGTAGCACTGTAATGTCGGATCAATGGGCAGCATACAATCAATTAAATCCTGGAACCTTCCCACATTTAATGGTGAACCATAGTGAAAACTTCGTAGATCCAACCACGCTTGCACACACCCAAACAATTGAAGGAGTATGGTCACACATAAAAAGCGCAGTCGAAAGTCAATGATACAAACCCAAGTCTTTTGGATTCATACCTTGCTGAATACTGCTGGCGAAAGAAGTTTGGTGAAAATTCATTTAGTAATTTAATAAGAGAAATTCGGAATCAGTACCCAGTAGTATAGTATAGTATAGTATAGTCATTAATGATAAAATACTAAATGTGGTGTTAAGCAAAGAATATTCTTAGTATTATACTTAATTGGGGATTTAAACAGTACTGCGTAGCACTCCTTTAGGTTAATGATTTTCAACCAAGCAGTTATTTAGGTTTACAATTTTCTTCAACAAAGTGCGACAAAAGCGCCTTTAACGAGCATCAGCAGCACTGAAATCATCATTTAAATATATGTATAATTAATCAATGCTTGTTTGTGTGTGTTTGTCCAGTAAAAAATATTAGTGCATAAACAGTGGAGTTCGCTTTTCGCCTATTAGCAAGAGACTTGTGACAAACGCGACTTGCTATTAAGTGAATTCCATTGTTACTAAAATTTATAAATAAAAATATAGATTATCATAGCGATGAAATATTGATTTCCCAATGAAAAATCAATTAATTATAAAATTTGAATACACTTATAATTACAATGTTAGAATATATTTCGATTATAGTATTAATAAGACTCAGCTTTATCCAGCTAAGGCCTTAATTAAGTACAGTTGACATATTTAGTATCTCTAACATTATAAAGTACCTTCAAACAATGAAGGCATTGAAATATCATTAATTTTTATACTATAATCTTTATAAATTAATTTTTTATTTAACAACGTACCAATATCTAAAGAATCTAACGATTTACAAAATCAAAACTAGCCTGAGAACATAAACTATAAACGTGTAACTTTCATTAATAATTATCAAGTAGTATTAAAAATTAGTAATAGCTATTACAACATTAGCACAATTCTTTGAGATATAACAAGTCCCGACTGTCCCATCGGGCATTCGAGAAAATGAACTACACATCTAGTCCAATTTATGTTTTGATATTGAATTTATAATGGCATAGGGAATTTTAATCTGGAGAGTATGTCCCTGATACAGTATAAATTAATATGTATACCAGGGGCGGCGGAAGCGGTCAGGCCATGGCCTGACCACTTTAAAAAAGTGGCCAGGCCAATAGCCTTACCACTCTTACGTCACTAGTTAGGCCGTTCAAGCATGGCCTGACCACTTTATAACTGCTTCCGCCGGCCCTGTATACAGCATAAAGATAGGAAAGTACACCTGACATATTCAAGTTATATCCATCTCAAATAGATAGAGCTGAAAACAACTAACCGAATATTTTAAGATTCGTTCATTTAGAAAAAGGTTCGTACTTTGAAATTCGAATAAACGTTTCAGCCTAGAAATAAATGATAAAATCCGATGCGGGAATAAGATTATGAAAATACATCGTTTTCTCAGTGGTAATTGGATACTAAGCAAGTGAAATAAATAAAATTTATTTTAGAATGTAAATATAGAATTTAGGGTGATTCATCAGTTTATAAGAGTGTCAAATAAGTTTTCAAATATTTTGGTGTGCTATTCATGATGCAGACAAAACAATTTCATGTGTGATCATGCGTCAGAAACTGTAATAGTGCGATAGGCATTCATCAAAAGGAAGTGTATAACCACAAAATTCGATATTCCAAGTAATATGCTTATTTTCAATTTCCCATATACTTTGGCTTATAACAAAATCTTTGGCCTAACTAAGTCAATTTTTATCCGATTTTCTCCCTGTTTCGACCAATACTCATTATTTTCAGAGCTCTATCTAATAAAAATATAACCTCTAACAATTCATCAAAATATCTAGATGAGGTAAGATTGTGAAATTGTACCGAATATACATACTATCATCATTGTAGAGAAATTTAGGCATTATTTGACTCATAATTAGTAAATTAAAAATCTCTGTACGCCTGTACAGAACAGCCAAAATAGTTAAAATTCCTGTACGTTTGGCAGGTAGGCAAAGATTCCAAAATTCTCCATATGCAGATATATACTTCGTCAAAATGCGGGAAATGCCATTTCCGAACCCAAATTTACCCAGATGCATGCCGCGAACCTCCTTAAAATTTACTACTCCAATTTTAACTATTGGGGCCGGGGGCTCCGGCTCATACCTTTAAACCGGGGGCCCCGACACCTTAGCTACGCCACTGAGTATAGTGGCCCAGTACTAATCTTAATACTTTGGTATATTAATATTATTTTCCTTCCGTATCCTCTACACAGAACAGAGTTTTATTAACTAAGAGCCCAAATTTTCAGCATACGTATCACATGTGATATAGATTTGCACATGGGGTCACGATTTTTGATTACAAATTTTTGGACCCATTTTACAATTATTCAATGTTATAAAAGGAAAAATAAATATTGCGCGAACATTCAATTTATACGCATTCGATGGAGAATTGAATTCTACACCTTTTCACAGTGCACGAATTTTCAAATTCCGCTTCATTTGTGCCACAGTTTAGTTGCAAATTTCTATTGTTAACGGACACATCGGTTCAATTGAAAGTGTTAAATCTAATTCATTTGATTCAACTTGTGAGATCGAGTAGGCTTATATTTTCTGATTGAAAACTAAGATTTTACATTCCATTACAGCGACAGATTAATTGAATATATTTAATTCTGCAAGAATGCACTTGTACTATTAGTGCAGCGGCCAGGGAATGAAAGGTTCACGCACAAACTTATTGAACTTGAACTGAACTTGAACTGGCATTTACGCTGAACGAACTGAACAACGTTTGCCTGAACGGCATTTGAAAGAACTGAACGAACGAACTGGAACAACTGAACTGAATATCGATAAATTAGAAATACTGAATCATTAATCCATACGTAGAATATAAATATATCACTAGAAAAGTAAAATATAAATAGATCACTACTTATACCTGCTTTTCATACCTAATAACCACCACCAAGTAATCTGAACTGAACGAACGAAGGTCTGCCCGTTGAACGATCTGAACGAACGCTGGTGGTGTGAAGTTAGGAGGTGAACGTGAACAAACTGAACGTGCGTTAAATTGAAATGAACTGAATTGGTTATTAAGTCGTGAACCTTTCATTCCGTGGCAGCGGCACAGCCATATAATTGTTCATTTATTTTGATGAAAGCACCAAAATTTGTACACATGTACTTTTATGAAGTGCGAACATTTTGGATATTGAGGCAATTGAAAGAATTTCTATATCGGCCATAACAGCTCGCCAAAGTAACCACGCCCGATAGTGTTCGCCGGACTTGTTTCCCATAAAAACTTGTTCAAATTAAGTTATATCTTCTTTTTATTGTTGAATTCGGTTTCGAAGTAAATTTCCGATAATTTGATATATCACATGACCATATTTGCAAGATTATTTCCATAGCAACGCTGGAATGTGTCAAATATTCCTTTCTCCAATTGTGCCCTTACCCAATCGAGTGACCCCTTTTTCGACTCCACTCAACTACTTGAGTATAATTATACACATACCAACCCTGTAAAACGTGATTTGATAAAATTATTCGAGATTCACCGTGATTTACCATAAATATCGAATATTTTTATCAAATCACGTTTTACAGGGTCTGTATGTGTATAATTATACTCAGGTATTTGAGTGGAGTCGAAAGAGGGGTCACCCGATTGGGTAAGGACACAATTAGAGAAATGAATTTTTGACACATTCCTGATACATTCCAGCTTTGCTATGGAAAATTCTTCCAAATATGGTCATGTTATATATCAAATTATCGGAAAATTTTAAAAATTCTACAAAAGCATTGATCTCACAGATGACACGAGATAGAAAAAAGTTCCAATTTATTCTTATGCCACATAACACCACTATAAATGTGTCTTGTCACCTTGAGGTTATAATGACAACTTCACAATGTGAATTATATACTCTGAATGGGTTGGTTGGTGTTGGGTGAATACCAACACACATAAAAAATGCTAAATCATCGCCTATTATGTTCTACTGAAACTTGAATATCTCTGAAATCAGGGAGCTAAAACGAAACTAAGACTCACAAAGGGTAGTTTCCTTCCGAAACTCCTTTCTGAAATGGTTTAACACCTTCATAGTTATGATGATATGGCGAGAATATCCAAAATCGCAACAGTGCTGACAGCATTTACCTTTGGAGGCACTATCCATTAACCAGCCAGTAGCCACTAAAGATAGTGCCTACAAAGGGAAACACAGCTGCAATTTTGGATTTTTAGAATTGATTGATGTAAATCATAAAGACAGTACACAACTACACCCAGGCGATGAGTTTGCTTCATTATCTTACTCTGTATACTATGCTGGTAGTATATGCGAAGTTCTGAATCATTGACAAAATTCGTTTTTGAACTATGGACTAAAATATTTATGATTCAATGAAGAGTCAGCATTCCGGGGTTGCGTCAGTTCTATGCATGATTAGTTCATGAAATTGCTACGATTCCTCTAAAACCAAAATTAAAGGTTAGCTTATATTTGCATATGTATAGCTTATCTAGTATGAGCTAAGCAGGAAACTTATTATGTGTTCTATTTAATAATCCTGTTTTTTAGTTTTCGTAATTTTTATCCAAAATATGTCAACTTTGAGCAGTGGTGCTCTGCTCAATTAATAACTATGGGAGCGGTAGTGTGATTCCAAATATTGAATAAATTGACAAGTAAATGATTAAGTAATTACTCACAAAATACCAAACCACTAGTACAGTCAACTCCCGTTATAACCAAGGCGGATTCATCGATGTACCTGCTTATAACGAAGTCATTCAATAGTCGGGATATTTTCTATCTGATCATATTACATTATTAAAATTTCGTTACAGCAAAATGGAATTAACGAAATTCCGCTAATAACGAAGTGATTTAAATCCCATATACCCACTAAGCTATTGATTTAGTAAGGGAGCGGCGCTCCCACAATCAGAAACACTATGGGAGCCGCGCTCCCACCCGCTTCCACAGCAGGACACCATTGACTTTGAGACTATTTCAAGTTTTTCTCTTAGTTTCTAGTTATATATACTTATAGGCAACGAACAAATGTATTCGACCAGAACAATAATTACCATCCATTGGCCATATTATCTGTGCTACCAGTACATTTATGTCTTCAATAATTTCCATGTCTCTGAATAACAAGTTTGACATACATTCAATCGAACTATTTACTATTTTTCATTTTTGGTAATAATTTCTCTAATTAAAGAGTTAATGGTCTCATTAAATATGATACCTCAATTATCCTTAAAATTGCACAAGTTCTACTCATTTTGACCATTTATTTGAATTCTACGTCCCAACCAGGAGTAAATTCAATCACTGTATGCCACGTAATAGAATACGTCGAGACATGAAGATTGAGCTAAAGATCACTAAAATCGGTCAAGAAACAAAAGTTAATTTTTTTCTAGCTCATAAGCCAAACTCTATGGGAAAAATTGAAATCATCACTGAAGCCAAATATACTATAAAATAGTATTATATAGTAGCATAGCTATGTGCATACAAGCCAATTTATATGTCTAACACTTCGCTTCGTTATTAGGATGTCAGATTCATTTTATCAGATTCCTATTCTAAATTTCAAACCTCCAGTTTCAAATTATTTACAAAAGGCTAAGCTACATTATTCATTATTTCAATTTTCAACTGTAATTAGATTCTTAATTGGATTGGGTCAGTATTCAAATGACTGAATTGGGTAGTTTATATTTTATGGCCGTATCCTCTCCACCAAACAAAGTTTCATTAACTAAGAGCCCAAATTTTCGGGATATGTCTCATGGGTTACAGATGTCACCCTGTAGTCTTCTTGTACTTCAATCCCGATCCTTTTTCCAGATGTCTCTTACTTTTAACTAAATCCCATAAATCCAGTCAGTCTTAATAAATTTACCAACAGTATGGCAATTTTCGAGTTGTTAATTCCTTTAGATTCTAATTTAAAGAAGCTGAATATGCATTTAGAATCAAACCAAGTTATTTGTCGCTATTTTTATTATCTATTAACCAGGGGCCTTATTCACTATCATTTCTTAAACTTAATTAAACTTAAACTTAGTTTCCCTTAAATTTAACTTAAATTATTATTTCCTCGGAATCTACGAACATCTTTACTTGATCAATATATTACCTTCTTTTAATGCAAATTATATTCCAATGAAATATCAAAACACGATTACACCACCCAAAAATTAGGGTATAGTACAGTAGGTTTGTATACTATAAGAATGTGAGGTATAATAAATGAATTAATAAAATAATTGTCAAATACAAGCATATTAAAATGAAAAAATCAGTTAAGTCTGGTAAGAACTAGACTTAAATTTTGTTTAGTTTTCTACAGAAAACTAAACAAACACTAAACAAGAACTAAGTTTTATCTCAAAAACTAAGCACAAACTTCAAACAAAATTCAGACATAGTTTGCTTCTTGAATACCGACTTATTTTCAGACTTGGTTTATGCTTAGTTTAATTCAAACTAACTTTAAGAAGTTTAGAGAATAAGCCCCCGGATCGTTTCAAGGGATCGTGATGGATCATAAATCAATTTCTGAAGTATGATTAGTAAATATTAGCACTTGCAACTTTCTCCTGTTACTAATCAGCCTTAGTACATGTAAACTGCAATAAATGTGATGTATATTGGCTAATTTGATATAAATAAGGACTAGTACGCGAAAATAGGACATCTCTCTACAAAGAACAAAAGCATTGCCCCCAAAGTGTCCGTTATTCGTAGCTCCAATGTATTCTGTAAGGATTAAAATTAATGTATTGTAACTAACAATGAGTAGAAAAAGAACGTTTAGGAATATTAATAATAGTTACTGTAATTAAGTGAATAATATTGATTCCAAATGTTGTATATCCAGCTTTAATTAAATAGCATATACATACACCATTTGGGTGAATTAACAATATACTATAGAAGACCTTGAGTCAGTGTATAGGTTGAGGACGGTGGAATAACATGGAAACATTAGTATTAAAAAAAATCCCAGTGATTTAACTATTGCATGCAAAAGAAATGTCCGTGTATGTCAAAACTTATATGAAATGTTACATGCAACTTGTATGCAAATAGAGCTGTGTTCTATTTAAATGCAACACGTTACTTAATAATTCGTTTGATTGTAGGTAACAAATTTGAATCGTGTATGGTGAACTTTATCTAATCGATTAACAATTTAGGAAATGGATGCCACTGCATCGTATATTATCAATTGTTTTAATAATAGATTACAGGAAGCAAAATACTGGAAGTACAATTATACTACTGGGTATTGACTCCTTATTTCTTTAATTAAATTGGAGAAAGTAGCTTCTACATATTTTTTTCTCCAACATATTTCTACCAGATAGGTGTCCAATAGTTCCGGGTTTGTAGTCATGGAGTTCCTCATCCTTTTTTTCGCTTGACCCCATGTACTTTCCACAGTTTGGGTATGTACACACACCAGTGGTGGGATTTACAAAATTTACGCTGTGGTTAACGGTTAAGTGTTGGAATGTGCTAGCAGGAATTAAATTATACGAGGCCCATTCATCAGAGTAGATAGTAGTCCCAGGGAGAATATACAGTTGTATGATCGGGACTAAAGTTGCTGCTGTTCGATAAAGTACAGGGATCCTCCTAATACCTATTGACCTGAAAGTAAACGACCTCAGGAATATTTTATGTGTCCGAATTTAGATTCATCTATTTCAACAATTTGTCCAGGTCCGTCAATTGGTTTGGGATTAGTTAAAAATACTTCTACACACAAGTCACGAATAAAGTTCTTCCAATCAGTGATTGTATGTTCTCCAAAACCAAGATTCTTGTGTAAAAACGCCGTTGTTTGCAGATTATCAGCCCAGAAATAGAGAAATTCTACCAACTCGGGTAGTGGTACATTGGAACCTTCGAAAAATTAACAAATCCTCAGTGACGCGAACTTTTTGCAGTTTTTTCCGCACATCTCCACCCCTTTCCTTCTGATATACCTGCAAATGCTCCAGGACGCATCATGCTACCGAATTTACATAGCATCCCTCTAGCTAAAAGCCCATTTGTCTACAACCACTTGATACAGGTATCTTCATCTATAATTACTTCACTAAAAAGATGCTTTAATGTCATTTCATTATCAGTAGGGAAGATAGTAGGAATCGTCAAAGGTTGAAATGAAGGAGCAATTGCCATTAATGATCAATGAAATAATAATTACGTGTGATATGTATAAAATGTGCAATTTTAGAATTATCTTCTCTGAAACTCTTTTATCTTCATATACGTAGGTGGTGATTTGTATGCCATTTTGGAATTTAAGTTATCTAAGGTCTTTACCACTTGTGGTTTGTATTACACTTTTATGAAACCAACATTGTTTAACAATAATCATTCCAATTGTAATTTGTAAAACTTACAATTGACTAATTTAGAGTGCTTCCAATTGGATTGAGGGTTTCTGATTGAATTGTATTGTAAAGATTCATTACTGCATAAAAACCATTGAAATGATTGCAATTATATGTATAATTCTGTTTGGTAATAACAGAAAACATAACAATATTATCATAGGATCTACTTACTTCGATTTTCAGGACGGACCAACTTTGTATTTGGGGAACAGGAGCCGGCGCGGCGCTCCAATTTTTAACGTTATTCTTTTTTATTAATTATTACAAATCCTTCCGGAAAATAAATCATTGCGAATCCTATTTATTTCAAAAAGAAGTACTTTAACCTAATGATTCATGATTCAAAAGAATATCATAAATCAAGGTTAAGAAATTTTAATAATTCTTAGGAAATTAAGAATCCTGATAGAAGCTATTAATTTGTGAAATCCATGTTCAATTGCAGTTAATTTTGTAAAAGCACTTCAGTCTCGGTCGTTTGGCGACAGCACACTAAAATTAATATTGACTATGAAGCAGGATTTGTTAATTTGTGAATAAATTCACAACAAATTAGTCTCAGACTATTTAGGGTCAAGAAGTTTGCAGAAATAATAGCCGGTAAAACAGATAGATTTACTTTTTAATTATCCCCTTAAGTAGTTAAAAGCAACTCCATATACACTACATTAATTTTGTATACTCTGTATGACATGTACAGAATTGTATCAATTGATGGCAGTAAATAAATCTTTTTTTCCAAAATCAAACAAATCAAATCATTTGAAATATTTGATTTGATTTGATTTAATACCCTGATTGAATGAATTGTTATAGAATTGTTACTAATTATGTAAATGATGTTATTTGATATGAAGAAGTTATGAAGAAGTTATAATGAATGAATGTGGACCTTCTAGAATTTTCTACAATCCGCCAACGCTTCTCTTATTATCTAAGTATTTCTAGACGAACTAATGTGTGGCTACCTCTTTGGGAATAACTTATCATAACAGACAACACTTCTTGAACCAGGGTTGCCAACCCTCCCGCTTTTTTTCCTTTTTTCTCCCATCCTCCCGACCTCCCGACAAACTTTCAAACTCCCGATTTTTTGGAAATTGTTTCTATGTTATTATTTTATGATATATAAGTAAATAACTGGATTTTTTTGATAAAATTAGTCATTGTACGAGTAACAAGGTTTGTTCTACTCGTATATACTTGTAAGTTAGTTAAGATTCTTTAGCAACCCTTATTAGACACTGTACAATTATGTTTTAATTCGAATTAGGAAGAAATTCTTAAAAATATCCCGGATGGCCTTCCGCCTACATCCTCCTGAAATTGTTATACTAGATACTATGCTGAATTATTGTATCCTTTAGTTTATTTGTCATTCTGTGAAACCACGGGTGGAATAAGCTTTACAACACACTTTACAAATTTCATGGCCTAATAGTCATGAAAAAATGTCCATAATTACGAGAACTTTCGAAGAATTTAAACTGCTACATCTACTTATATCTGATTTTTTAAAACATAATTTGTAAAATTTTCTAATCTATTAATCCAGCTATTTCGTTTTTGTTGTATTATTGCATAGATTGGATGAATACGAGATAAGCGGGAAGAAATTTGATAGATAGAACTAGAAAAATAAGCGTTTCCGAATACTAGATATCCAAACATAAAATATCATCATATTGTATCGTTCTATTCATGATAGATTCAAAGAATTGGCGTATATTTTCGGTCTCCCGCTTTTCTCCCGTTTTTTCATCTTCGACCTCCCGATTTTTTGGAAAAACTCCCGCCAAAATTGGCAAAATCTCCCGATTTTTTGTTTTCAGAGGTTGGCAACCCTGCTTGAACTGATACAAAGGCGCATAGGATTTTAACTGTATTTCCATTCTAGTATTTATTAATAGGGATTTCAGCACATGTAAGAATATTGTTGTAATCTGGAAGGGGCATATTTAGAAAATAATATGAATGTTGACAAATTTGAACTCCAAGATTACTATTGTAGGTGGTCATTTGGTCAAAACAGTGTAATATTAACGTGTATTATAAAACAGGCATTAAGCAACTAGTTATATTTTTTGATTCTTTCGAACTCAGTATCTTCAAAATGGGGATACAATCGAAACTCCGAAATACGGAGTTCCCACATTTGACATTTTTGGAACCAAATTTCCACCAAATCTTTACGGAAGTGAATGGATAAATACCTTTAAATAAATATACATTCAATCGAGTTTCTATAAATCTGTAAAACATCAGGATGTCCATAACTAATTGAATGAAATATAGCGAAATTATAAATGGAATGTTGACACATTCCTCGGTTGCCAGGGAAATGCATATTTCTTTAAATGAGCCATAACTTAAAAACTATTCATTTTATGTAAACTATGCTAGTACTGATCTATCCGCAATTGGTAACTTCCTATTCTTTGATAATACATTTTCTAGGCCTAACTTCAATAATCTTTGACATAATGAGTGTATTACCATATAAAGAATTAAGTGCTAATAATTATGATCTCATTATCTCTAAAATTATTGAAGTTAGGCCTAGAAAATGTATCATCAATGAATAGGAAGTTACCAATTGCGGATAGATCAGTACCAGCCTAGTTTACATAAAATAGATAGTTTTTGAGTTATGGCTCATTTTAAGAAATACGCATTTCCCTGGCAACCGAGGAATGTGTCAACATTCCATTTGTAATTTTGATATTTTTCATTTAACTAGTTATGGACATCCTCATGTTCCAATTTTGAACATTTATAACGCGTTTAACTATGTTAAAAGCAGGAGACAAAAACACGATGATTCCCACGAAAAATAGCGATTACGTGATCAAATGGTGATATATCACAATTATAAAGGGTGTTATGTTTGCTTTGATATAATGTTCCTAACTTTCTATAAAATTATAATATATTTCTCAGGTCTGTCATTAGTAGCTATTGAGATAAAGATATGTCAGCTAATAATCAATGTCCTTTAAGTAATCCATGGTTCAGAGTAGTAGTAAGGCCTTATATAACGAAGGTAACGGGTTAAACGTATTTATTATACACTATGGACATTAACATTAAATTATTTCAGAATTCTGGACACCCCTCTATTCCGAATCCCGACCATTCTTTAGGACGAAACCCTACCTAGGCTACCTTTAACCTCAGAAACACGGTCCATTCACAACATCAATAGTTGACAACTTGTTGAATCAATAGTTTACGTGTTGAACCAAAACATTTTATTGACAATTATACGAGTAGACGAGACAATACATTGCAATGTAGATACATACATATCTATAAATGATGTACATCCTATTTAGTACCTTCATATAGTTCCAAATAATAGGTGAACTTCATAATGTAACATTTAGATTCTCATACTACTATACTAGTACATAATTGTGTATTACGTACGTTTATGTACTATTCCCGGCAAAAAATCTGACAATCCCGGAAAAATCCCGTCCAGGCATGAAATCTTATCCCGGTCGATCCCTAGGTTCAACCTTGCTAATAATTAAATAATAATCAAATACCAGTTGAAAATTGAAATAATGAATAATGTAGCTTAGCATTTTGTAAAATAATCTGAAACTGGAGGTTTGAAATGTAGAATAGGAATCTGATAAAATGAATCTGACATCCTAATAACGAAGCGAAGTGTTAGACATATAAATTGGCTTGTATGCACATAGCTATGCTACTATATAATACTATTTTATAGTATATTTGGCTTCAGTGATGATTTCAATTTTTCCCATAGAGTTTGGCTTATGAGCTAGAATAAAATTAACTTTTTTGTTTCTAGACCGATTTTAATGATCTTTAGCTCAATCTTCATTTCTCGACGTATTCTATCACGTGGCATACATTGATTTTGGCCATCATTAAAAAGTAGGGGTGTAAGATAGTGCAATGGTACCGTTAAAACTTCTATAAAGTTTTAAAGGTTTCGAGCCCCCTCAGTTTCGGACTTTTTTAAAAGTTCGCGCTCTGCCCCTGGCATCATTACTACATATTAACTACAATCATATATTTTTTAAAATCCACAACAACCAAACAAAAGTTCAAGTTATACATACAGATTCCCACTTCGCTCGCATTGCGAACGAAAAGGAAATTTCCCAGAAGTGTAGTACGCCCCTTTGAGAGCTAACGTCATTGTTAACCTCCAGGAGTTTATCTGAAGTTAAAAGATGATGGCAGCTTGATAGACTTCTTAAAGTAAGAGAAGACTAAGCATCCTGCTATATAAACGAGACATTCAATTCGAGGAACTTCTAATTCAGGGAATAAAATTTAATTCAATGTGGTTAGATAAAGTTCTATAACGTGTTGATCCTCATTGCAACAATCAAAATCGTCAGAAATATGTGCAGTTATTCTTTAAAAGAATAACTGTCTTCACAAGAAGTAGCACCATATTTTATAGCGAACGCTTTTTGAATGTAAGTAAGTTGTTGTCTGCGTTCGCTATTGATTGTTGTACACACAATCTGCATTCTGCAAATTACGAAAATAAATGTACGTGTATTGTCTAAATTTTTGAGAGTTAGCCAATTATTCCTGATGGACTTAATGATATGAACAAAATCAAAATATCAAATTAAAGTTCTTTGTGGATTGCGAGGGTGCTGTACCTTTGTTCCAGTTTTGAATTAATTGAAATAATTTGTATAAACGCGCTTTGAGTGAATAATTGTCAGTTCACACAACTTCCACAAGCTTCGATATCACATATAGTTAATTTAACAATTGGACATAATGATTCTGCAGATGAAGAACCCAATCACACAATGCTGGAAAACTTTGCCGATCAAATCGACACCATAATTTTAAAAACTGTAGTACCTGGATCTTCCGGATTATTAATCGACCCAATTACCCTTCCTCCCTTATAAGATCCATCACTACGATTGTGAACTTCTCAAAAGGTAGTGTTATTAGTTAACTAGTAAATGATAACAACATTTCGAATGCATGATTTAGGATAATATACTAACTATGAAAGTTCTTTTTTAGTAAACTGAACAAAATGGAGATCCAGACTGGGGATCATTGGACAAATCTTCTAAAAGCTGCTGCAATAACAATGAATTCTACCTTTAAAAGGTCCCATGGACAAATTCCATTCAAGGTTATGTGGGGAAGAGAGTCCAGGCATCAAGATCTTCTATCGACCATTAACAACCTGCAGTGCAACACTGAAGAAGATTTTGCAATAGATGATGCTATTATGAGCGAATTCATTCCTCAACTCGATGATATTGAAGAAATATCAGACATCTTTTCTCCACCACTTGACATTCCCCAAGAAGAAGTTACTAGTATTGATGAATTTCGTACTTCTACACAACAATCAGCAATGGATAGTATCAACTTTGAGCAAATACACAGAAGATGCAGTATGATAAGAAGGTCAACGAAGGACGGTTAGTTGAGCTTTATATATTTATTCAACAATGTTTTCTTACTCACATTTTATTATCATTATGACATCTGTAGTGCCTCTCTGAAGATGGATGATAAGATCATATACACTAACATGCCAAAGATAAAACACTTACCCAAAACAAAGAAGCAATCGGAATATATTGGGCCCTACACGGTGTCGAAAGTAACAGATAGTCATGTTACTATTTCTCAGACAGAATTAGGAGCCAAAAAAGACAAGAAAATTCCAATCCATATCACACGTCCTTATTTTGTAAGAAACACTAAGAAGAAAGTAAACCTCTATTCGAGCATAGGTGTCGACACATCACAGGTACTATTGATCAAATCATACATAATTAGAAATTAGTGTCAATTTTAGACTTGCCTGAATCTCTATGGATTTACAGCAGTATCTATATTTACACATCTAACTACTTTCAAAGTAAGGATTCCATTCTCTTTACATCCCTGAATTATTGTTGAGAAGTCGTTGTTATTTTATAATTCACTTCTCCAAATGATGTCAATTTCAGTTATCTCATAAACTTCCAGGCAATAATGATTACTTCATTATTTTTTTGAATTTCTAGGAAATTCTAAAACAGAATATTCTCCAAGGAACCTTCGCGACTCCTTTACATGAGAAATTGTACAGAAGATTAAACAAACAACACATCTATACTCCCAACACCTATTTATTTCAGTTTTTGAATGGTGAAAAAGAAGATAAAATTGTAAGTCTAGCCGAGTATAAATTAGTAAATTTTAGATTAGTAAAACATAACTTATATCCATTGAATCTATATATCTGTAGAAGAGAGACATATTTGAGACTGTAATGAAACGGACACCAGATATTTATCATAGTTTTACAGATAATGAGCGTGCTAGACATACACACAAAATACTGTATTTCGTGGTAAGTATTCTACACAATATTAATTGAGATACCTTATATGGATGCTCTAATTAATTGTGTAATTTTATTATACTTAATGATTCCTATATACCTTTATTAGGCGATGGAGTGTCTCAATACGATGCTATGGGACACTTTCGACGAAAAAGATCAAACCGTTATTACAGATGCCTATCCGGATGACCCAAAATTATTGTTATAGAAGAGAATTGGCAGCGTAGTAAATGTGTTCTCTTGGGGATAACATTTGATTCAGTTAGCAAGCAACCATCGGATCTCGTTGGACAGCCACTAAGCAAATACGAACCAGAGCTGACAGAAAAATCAAAGGAGATGGTAATTATCTCTTCAGATGTCTCTCCAAAATAATTACTGGGAGTGAAAACAGCCACTTACAGCTTCGTTCCATTATATGCCGATTTATAGCCAGTGAAGGGACAACAAAACTTGGATGGTATTTTAAATCAAAGCAAACAACACCGTGTCATTACCTCACACACGAAAACGCTATCTACCGTGAATCCATTTGGGGAAGTGATGTTAAAATTATCGCTGCTTCTGCTATTCTGAATGCCGATATCTACGTTGCTAACAACGATTATAGAATGCCAGAGTCTGTAATTCGTCATGTGCGTTGGAGCTTGCTCAGATCTACTAACAGCCCAACTGCAATCTTTACATCAAAAATTTCGTCCTACATTATGAACCTGTTGTATCAATGCTGAAATCTCCTATCCCGAAGTATGGAATTACAACAGATGAAGTCCTAACAGTGTAATAACAACTCACATCACTCTTTCGAAAGCGCTCAAAGACAAGGTGCATCGAACTTTGTGGGGACCTCTGCTCGAGGTTATTCAGGCAACGCAATCCCTATCATGGTGAGCCCAGATAATGGAAACGTGACCTGCAACGGCACATCCCCAGTGGCGAGAGACGAGCTGTTATCTACGAGGTAAATAATTGATGACAACAACTAGGTAAGTAATATCATATCACCTATGGAATCAAGTGAGTTTTAAACTTAGTTTTTTAGTTGAAGTTAATATTGTTTGCGTTTTTTTCTTTTAAGTTTTAGGTACATTGGAAACCGCCTCGCATTCTTAGGGTTCTTCATAATACCTGGAACTAGATCAACAAAAATTTCCAAAGCCAATTCTTCCGTTTATCCAGTTTCATAAACATATAGCGAACTCTCGATTAAATTATAATAGGAAATTAGAACAATTTACAAACAAACTGGTTTTTAATTAAAAAGAAATAGAATAATTAATTTACTAATACTACACTAGGTACAGCAGCTAGAAACGATATTAATTAATAATTGTTATATAGCGCTGTCGTATGCCATAAAAAAGAGTATCTAATTCAGTACATATGTCTGGCTATAATTTGGTTGTTGTTGTGGAATACTGAGATAATAACTCGCCAAAATTTCCATTTCTTTCAGTTAGCTAAGTTAAAACTTTCGTTGTGTTATCATAGTTTTTATTAAACCTTCTGTTTAATAAAAACCCTCAGTCTCATGTAATGGGTAAATTGTCCTGAGCTTAGGTCCTGCTAATGGTGTCAAGAGATAAGTTCGGTGTTCCAGGTAAGCTCTTGACATCCCTCAACCGTTAGGCTCGCGGTTGGGGAAAGGTACAGAGTGTGTTCCAAGTACACTCACAGCGAAACTACTCTTTAGTAGCTAGCTGCAGCCCTGAGGGACCAACCTACTATTTATTCATTCATAAATTCATAAATTAACACTACTTCACAGCATAATCAATTATCTTAACATATAGCTTACTAACAGGCAGTTATCAAGACATTTTATCTTATTACTCTGCGAGAAGAATCGAGCCTGAACATTGTACAAGCCAGAACAAGTAGTTCCCGTCCTGAATTTGTGTATTTTGATGGATTAGTTTATATCCTTTACACGTTAGTTATGTGGTATATTTATTACATCTTTCTGAAACTGTTACTCTGATATTTGCCATATTTCCCATTAAATTTATTAATAAAAGATATCAATGCATAATAGTGGCTAATATTAATAACAGGGTGATAAAAGTAAATTTTTAATATAAATTGCTTTAGTTAGACAGAATTTTTATAATCAAAAATATAATCAGGGAGTAATAAGGTATGTATTGTAGCCAAACAAAGTGGAGAAATAAGATAATAAACTAGTAGTTAGATAAATTAGATATCGTGTTACTTAGGAAGCTTTTTAAGCTTCCAGAATGTGTGCACTTGGCCCAAATTACACAAGTTTCATAAACTTCCAGAATGTGTGCACTTGGCCTAAATTACACAAGTTTTATAAGCTTCCACAATGTGTGCACTTGGCCCAAATTACGTTTTTAATGTTTCATGACTCAGTTTTGTGCTACAATGATTTACAACTTACAACTATAAATACCACATGAAATATGCAAAGGTAATTACAGCTATAATGGATTCTTCAGAAAGATACTATATTGAATTCATTGAACAGATGCAAAAAGAATACGAAGAAAAAAATGAGCATGATGGAAGAGACATGCAAAATGATTGATGAACATAAAGCGTATCTAGATATGAAAAGGGCGGAATGGGAAATCGAAAAAAAGCATTTGAAAAAAAAAATCAGAAAATTAAAACAAACGATAATACGAATGGGGGATATATATTCAGATTAAGTGTAGAATTATTTAATTAGAAGAAGAGTATTAGATTTTAGTTTGTAATGTGTTTTTTGTTTATTCATAAGATTAAATAAAGTTGTGTTTACTAGTATTTTAATTAATGGTATTATTTAATTAATTAATCTATAAGGGAAAATGCATATAGCTTGACTAGATCCCGTCTTTTTTAAGGCAAGTGGATTAGAGATTTAAATCTTTCAATTATAAGAATTATGAATATGATATTTAGCCAACAAAATGCTTTAGATAGAAAAAAATTAAGATTTGCAAGATATCGAATTTAGTAATCGTTTTGGGAACCAGTTCCTCATTCTTGTAATCGGAAGTGATAAATAACTAACGCATTCCATTTAATTCCGGAATTTGATCCAAGAATATAAGCTATTAGTTCGAATTACATCAAATTTAATGATCAATGCACATGATATTCGTGATTACTTCGTGAGTCTTTCTATTTGATCAAAGATGTATAAACTTAGAAACTATAAATAGGTTACAGTTTAGGAATTATTGAATTAGGATGATTTCAATGATTTATGTGGACGAGACGTTGACAGAAGAATTCAGAATCAGCCGAAGAGCAGATCGAGCTGCCAAGATGCAGTCGAACAATTTTAACCAATTGATTCTTTTAATTAAGAGCAGAGGATCCCTGGAGAATCAGAGAAGAGTATGGCAGGATGAGAGAAATGCTTTGAAAATAAAAATTAGGGAGAAAAGTAGAAAACTGCGAAACATGGAGACTTAGCTGGAGGGTTTCGAGAAGTTTAGGGATATCATTGGAAACTAGAATAATTTGTATACTTTATTATTTAGATGTTTGTTGTGTCAATTAATGAAATAAAGTTGAGTTGCTACTACGTATTAATTAATAAACACCTTCTTTTAATAAAGCAAGTGGATTACAATTAATCTGTAAAGTGGAAAATTCTTTTCACTACCAGCGCCTCGAAATACCACAGTAGATTGGAAAAGCAAATCCAGAATTCACTAGTTATACTAAGTCTCAAATTCACAATTTAATTAATAAATTAATAATTAAGTATAACATTAATTGTTCAGTAAACTTATAGTTAGAGTGGATAAAATTTGCCTTGTATAGTTGCGCCTCAGAATACGACAGCTTCTCAAAATACCACACGTCTAATTTGTAATAGCACATCCATGGTGTATAGAGTGTATCATAGTGGTCCGAATACGACCAAGGTTGTTGCCATTTCTTGTGTCAGTCATTAGCTGCTTTTCATTTCGGAGGATAGACAGCCAGCCGGCCTTCATTTTTGAACCTTTATTCATGGTCATCTCAGTCCACATGTCCCAAGGAATGGATGAGTATGGATTACTTGTCATAGACTGGGCAAAGTTAGAACTGAAGAATTGTGTCTGGTCAGCAGAGAGTGAAGAGAGCATGGCCCAGAAATATGGGAGCCAGCGCACGTAGTTAGTCTGATCGTAGATCATCAGCCAAGGCATCATCTCCCGAAGCGAGGTGAGATATTCTTTCCAGTTGCACTTGTGAATAGCGTTCACATTCATCATCAAAGCTTCCACCATTGTCATAAAGTCAAGCCAGTAGGTAGCCATATCCGACCCTTCAACCTCGCCAAACATTCTACTGATGAGGTTATCTATGCACGGATCATCCTCGAGCTCCTCATGAGCAGTGGACAGGGATTCTTGGCAGTTATGCTTAGGGTCACCAAGCACGGCAAGCCGCGCCCTCGTAGAAGGCGCGAGCTCAAATTTTGCTGGATTTCTATTTAGAAGAAGATACATGAGTACTTCATACATAAGCATAAGGCAGCGCAGGGATCGCCTATAATGCTTCCCTCTTAAGGCCTGATCTACAGAACCATCATCTATTATGCCAGCAGCAACCAGAACCTCGGCGATCTCACTCCCCTTATGACGCTTGTATATAGCATATATCATGCAACAATGAGTATGGAAGGGTCCGAGGAACGGAATAATCTTATCGTACTTTTGTGGATGCTCGCTCTTGATCTCAACAAGCAGTGTGTATACTGGCTGATCACCAACCACTACCGCAAATGGCATACGCTTTAATGTGTAAGAGCAATTTAGCCTACGGGCTACTAATTAAACCTTTCTTTCATTCACATTTGCCATAACGTCGTTGATAATTGACTTCTTGGGCGGATCTGGGTAGGTCATAAAGTAATAAGCCTTGCTCCTCTCTACGTGTAAGCCAGCGAAACCAGGAACTTTGGAGAATACACGAAGTCCGCTCACCAGCAGCATCTGCAGATTCTGCACGAACCAATGTGTGAATAATACTGCGCTTTCTTTGAGACTTAATATTCCCAGCATCAGGCGATACCCTATTTCTAACTGGCGGATCTCCCCGATTGTGGGTAACGTAACGCTGATGGGTCTGCATCTCTTTCGCTATCTCCTTTAGGGTCGATGATAGTGCTTTTGCGTCTTTAATACGTTCACTATAATGAGGACCTCGATGTTCAAGGGATATCCGCTAAACATACATCACGTTTTACCTGTATATATTTCCACTATAATTTTAAATATTATTTATTAAGGTTACATAATTTCTACGAAATGTACATTTTTGCCGGTATAAGCGGAGGTCATACTGAATTAATTTGCCAAGCAGACTTTTAATCTCCGAAATAACCACGGAAATGGATTCCATAAGTATAAAAGAGGTATTATTGAAGTTAGTAGACCCTTTGACAAAAAGTCAAATTTTCAAAATGATCTTCGGAGGCCCATTACATTTGTCGGCATAAAAATATTTGCCCAAACTTTCCAGACCGGCATGGGAGCTTAAATCGCGAGATATATCCTAAAGTATCAGAATCAGGCATAAACTTAACTAGCCAGAGGTTGGTCATGGAATCTTAATTTTTGACCCCACTATTTTCTTACTATAAATTATTTATCATTATTTATTAAATATCGATAATTATTCACAGTTTTCATTCAATAAGTTCAAAATCACGCCTTGTCGTTGTTTATGTAACTAATTATTATAAATATCTAATATGATTCACTCACTTCATAGTTGAAGGGGGACGACATGGCCTGTGATGCTGGGATTAGGGAGGTGCAACCTGGTGCTGCCTTGAGTCCGTACTATTAATTCAAAGAATAGTAAATATTATGTTTTAAAAAAGAAAACCTCACAACAATTAAATTTCCATTTAATGGTGCTTCGACTAAAATCACTATTAGTCCTATGAGAAATTTCGAGGCTTTGCTCTTTTGTAAACTCTTTGAATCGAAACATTAATGCTTTTCAACTAACTAAGAGTTTCCGCAATTCAGTATAACATTCATTGTTCTATTTTCGGCATGCTTTTGAATTCTTTCGAGATAGGGCTTCCATAGCAATAACACTCTAGTGTTGAAATTGACTTAATTAATTTGAGGAAACTGTAGGAGCTAAGAGTTTCAAAAACTTCAGACTTATTTCTTAATCACTATTAGAAAAAAGTGATGCATTTCTGAATAAATCGGTTCAGCATTATGTTCCTGGAAAATAAAACAAAGGGAAATACACAAAAAGGGTCTCAAAATGCAATATTTTTCCTTTCGGAGGTCAAATATATATGAAACTATAGCAAGATTAGTACAATTTGCAATATAAATTTACTTATACGATATACAAGTATCTCCAAAAATTTGAGAGCTTTAGACATATTCTTTCGTTTTGAAAATATTCTTCGAAGTGTAAATTATGTATTTTGAGATAATAGCGATTAGAGTTATAGTAAATTATTCTAACAAACATTAGATTAGTATCATTTGTGTTTCATCCCGGTTTGAATCATCAGTTAATCTACCGATAGCTTAATCATTTAAATATATAATTAGCAATAATTTATCGAATTCCATACAAGTCCCTCCCATATTATTGGAGTCCTCTTTCTTTTTCTTTTGGGACATCTTTTACGGAAATAAATCAGGAATAACGTCGTGATTAATGTTGTAATATGTAAAATATGTCTACACTAGTGGGATACAGTAAATATATCTATATATATAAAAGACAATGTCTGTCTGTCTGTTTGTCTGTCTGTCTGTCCTCACATCTCCTCTGAGATGCCTGAACCGATCTGTACCAAATTTTGCATATTATCTAGGAATTATCTCACCACTCCAGATAAGGAATTTTTAAGAAAAATATTCACATCTTCCCATCCCCAAGGTGACAAAACCTTTAGCCAATTAAATTCTAGGGTTGTCCCAGTATGGATTAGCATCTAGCATTCAATTAGTATAAAAGGATTTTTATGTCTCTATCAATTGTTAAGTGTGCAGTATATAATACCTAACTGAGACTCTAATTTAATTGGGCGAGAGTAAATTAATTTATCCAATCAGTTATTTGTGTTCAGTATTCCATTATGATTTCCATTAATATAAACAACAGTTGAATATACATATAGACCAATAAAATTCAACCTTACATTTGTGTTGCTGGACAATGTAATAGTCCTACCTATTGCTATACAGTCAGGTCTGCTTATTGAGAACAAGATTTCGTCTGCTTAATGTGAAGATTTTCTATTAGAACAAGCCTTATGGTCCCAATTTAACAACTTACGTAAGGTTGTATTAAGTTGAGTTCGCTTATTATGAAGTCTCCCTATTATGAACACATTTTTGGTCCATTAAATGTTCATAATAAAAGAACCTGACTATATATAGATCGGGTTGACATATTTTGCCAACTTCAGTCATAATTTACATACAAAATCCAAACCTGTTATTCAACTAATACGTATGCCACTTAAAAAACGTTCGCGTGTTGGTAATGATTGTAAACAAACGCCCAATACAGCGAGAAAGCGATTAAAACGTGAAAAATAAACTTACCACCAAATACAAAGCGTAGTGAAGCGTAGTAAACTAGCAGAAAAACGCCGCCCGGAGGGCGGCTTTTCGGCTAGTACTAAATAAATATGAGAATTGAGCATAGGCGTCGAACTTTCCAATTTTTCTGAAAATCTTGGGGGGGGCAGCCAGAGAACATTTAAAAGACATTTATTTTATTTTGCAATTAATACGCAAAAATCACGCATAACTAGTAAATAAATAACGTAAGTGAGATGTAAATTTACTGAGAAAGCTTTATGCAACTTGAAATTTTTGGCAAATTAAAAAGCTGTTATCCTCCACTGTTTCAACTAATTTTCAAGAGAAACGCCAGCTGAGGGGACGAAATCATACTTGCCAAACCTACAGGGATTCCCTGTACAGTACAGGGATTAAACATTTTGGCGGTTCATTACAGTCGTACAGGGATTTTTAATTTACTAATTATGTGTCAAATAATGCCTAAAAATGTCTACAGTGATGATAGTATATTCTGCCATGCATTCTGCATTGACCACATAAAGGCACAACTGGTTTATATATATATTCAAGCGTACAGGGATTCCCTGTACAATATATAATTCAATGCTTTCTCCTTTCCAAGTACTAATTTAAAAATGTTAGTTGAATAGTAATTCCTTGGACGAGCGAGCTAAGCGAGCGAGATATTTTTGGGAGGTGTACATGGATTTTGGCCAATGTACAGGGGAAAATTGGAGCCCTGTACAGGGACATGACTCAAATAGGTTGGCAGGTATGCGAAATCTTGGGGGGGGCGAGACCTATGCTGCCCCCCCCCGACATTTTTCCGGGGGTACAGGGCCCCCCCCGCGCCCCCTGCAACGACGCCTATGGAATTTAGTTGAAATATGATATAGTCAATCAATGTGTTGATAATGCAACAAGAAATGAAAAAATTATCCAAATCAGTGATTCGAACCCATGATCAACTAATTGTTGGCCATATACGCTAACCACTGGCCATATACGCTAACCACTGAGTTATATGTGCTTATTAATCGCAATGCAAATATATAATAGTTCCAGTTTCTCAAACAATTCTATATTTCAAGAAAAGTATAAGATCTAGAGTCGATTTCTTTTTGGCAGTGTATAGCTAATACATTAAGCTAAACATATATAATCAATATAATTAATGGATTTACCGGCGAATTTTAGCCTGAAGATACTAGTAGGACACACGTTGTGACATTCACCAGTACACACGTCACTGAAATCTAGTCATCCTCCTAGAGCAGTACTCAGGCGAAACCACCACAATTTTACCAACATCCCACTGAAATCTTACAATCGCTTGGACAAGCTCAACTTCGGTATGTAGAACGCTCACTCTATGAAGAACAAGTCTGCTTCAATATGTGAATTGATATTTACGAACACACTCGATATCCTCACTATTACTTAAACCTGGTTGAATAAATACTGCGCTCATCACTTATCAATACTACTAGATACACTCAAGGACTATGAATACGTTAACCTGCCACGCCCCTCTCGCGGTGGTGGAATTGCTGACTACTAAGGAAAGGATATGAAGTCGGCACAAACGAACACCAGATGTTCTGTTTTGTTGTTCTCTTATCACCAGATGTTCTGAACTGAGTATCATTAATCATTGAATACGATTTGTGATGTGCCTTCGGAGCATTTCTGTATTGTCTGCAATATTGACTTTTCTCGACCTAAGTTCACAAAGTTTCGCATCTCCTTCAGGAAAATTAAAGACATCGATCTCAATAGTTTTCTTGCTGAGGTCGAACGGCTATATTTTGGCACTGACATCGATTCGGTAGAGGAGCTTGTAAAGAAATTCAATTCTCATCTAAGTACTATCCTAGATGACCATGCACCGATATTTAATAGACTGTAGGATCCCGTCCGCATCCACCATGGTACATCGATAATCTGAGAGAAGCTAAACGATACCTACGCAAGTTAGAGAGAAGAAGTAAGGAGACTCTCCATAACATTGATATTCAGCTGTTTGACGTTAAAAGACGCGAATACAAAACATCACTGGATCTAGCTGAACGTAAATTCTATCGTGACAAGTTCCAACAATGCGATATAAGACAGCTTTTTCAGTTGGTTGACAACCTGGTGACACTCCGAAAAAAGCTTGTTCTACCAAATATGATAGACTTCTTCCCTTGTAGCTAAATTCTCTGAATTCTTCGAATCAAAGATTATTTGTATCCGTGAAACTCTCCTGAAAGTTAGCCCGCAGAACTTAACTGTCTCTCTTTCTCAAACTTGTCACTCAACAATTAGTACATTCATATTGATTGATGACGACCATTTATTTAGGAAATAGAAGACTCGTCGACAAAGACTTGTGGCCTTGACCCCTTACCTACATCGCTCTAAAAATCTCTCTCCTCCTCTCTTCTTACCTATATTTCTGGTATTGTTAACAAATTACTGTGTGAAGCCATATTTCCTAGCACACTTCAGAAATCTTAGCCCTGTATACAATTTTTCTGCTTTCTGGGACTCGTAGTCTTTCCAATAAATTCTGGACAAACAAACACACACACAGACAACACTTGCGCTTTTACTATATAGATGAGCAATAGAAAGATAAATCATGGTTGTGTACAGTGGCGTACCGTGGGGGGCGGGATATTTAATTTAAAACTTTTAAATTCTACTAATAGAAATGCTTTATTGAATTAAATTGATCCAAGTATATTTCTGTGTTTCCAATTTGCACTATTACCATTTCACAAATTACAATTGATATATTGTACTGCTACAATTAAGCGTCCTATTAAGTTAATGGTAAAGAATTCAATTTCTGAAATAATGTATACCGTAATGTTTCGAATAAGCGCCCATGCGCCTATTGTTTTCGTAGGCCAATATTGTCCTGAATTCTTTTTGAAAAATCCAGAAAATAATATTTAGGTCGGTTCTAATGGTTCTCACCCATAGTAAACTTAAGTTGCCAAAATCAATCGAATTACACTCAATTTATCAACTAATGTGTTTTAATTCTATCATACCAATGTAATTTTTATTGACCCGGCGCTTATTCAGGCCACTGGCAAATACTTGGGAAAATACGGTACCTATAATAGTTATTAGTTAACAAACGCTTTTAACAGATGGACACATTTACTTTTATGTATAGATAGCATCTTGATTGATAAAGGAGTGCGTTAAGCCTTTTTCCTTCAACTACTTCAAAGTTCATTATGTAATCATGTAACAATTCTTTGACTTGTATTTTATTATAATATGAGTAAACAAACAATAGTGTTATTGTAAATAAGTGATGTTGAAAAAATAACAACCTAATTTATCGAATTAGATTAGAAATAACAAAATGTATTCACCCTTGTTGACTACATTTTGTATAGTTGCACTGTTTCCATACTAATCTACGTATTGTTTAACAATTGTTAGAATACGTTGGTCTAATTCCTACACAGCGTTGGTATAATTCTTACCACTTCGTTGGTGTAATTCCTACCTCAAACATTGATCAAATTTCTACCTCGATTGTTGGTCTAATCCCGGCGTCTCAATGAAATCGATAACTATTTGTTAACAATTTTTGTTATGATAATTATATTTAGCAAAATATAGTAAATGCACAATTTAATCATGAAAAATAAATTTAATATTTCACACCTAGGGGCGAACTTCTGTATTCCCGCCCCGGGCGGAATTTGGTCATGGTACGCCCTGGTTGTGTACAGGACGGGAAAATTCTGGAAGATATAAGATTATTACAATTATTCTTAACTGAGTGTACTATGTATATTGAACATCAATAAATATTTTGAGCAGAATTAGATTCTTGATGCAATATTCTCTATTATCAAGAGGGTAATTATTTACTAAAACTTTCTATGCTTTTCACGTTAGTTGAATGGTTGTCCGTAATTACTCCTTCATAGTTTAATTTTCTTTCGTTTAGGGTGAAAATATAGTTCAAGATTATATTGTAAACATCAAGGAAAGTAAGGCTAACATTGGCTAACAATAGGTATTGCTTTATAATATATGGAATAGTTTTCTTAACGAAAGGAGTCAAAGGACCATGAAGCACAATATACGCTTGAACATGTTTAGATCACCCTCACAACCAATTACACAATTTCCTTCGAATTGTACTTGAGTTTGGAGGTACATCTCATCTAGTAGGATAACAACATCATTTACTCACAGCATTAGTGAAAGTATTAGGTATGTCTCAATTTTTAATTGAATCTGAGTATTACTCATCGAATGCGCGTCAAACTTCTTTTCAAATTATTATTTTCAGTAGAACAGATTCCACAATGATGACAAAATTCCAGACATACAGGACAAAATCGACTCGGGTGAACAAACTAAGTGACGCAAATAAACTCGAACAGGTTCACTCCAAGTAACTATACGCATACTTACTATACAAAGTGATTAAATTCAATTCACACTACAGGTAAACTTCCGAAATGCGACACTTTGGGAGCAGCGCTTGTGCAGGATATTCGGAGGTTGTCACATTTCGGAAGTTGCCCCCATATGCATTATTTATATTGGAAAGTCAATCGGGAGAATGGTTTGTGCCGTATCTCGGAGGTTGTCGTATTTCAGAGGTGCCACTTTTAGAGGTTTACCTGTATTAGCTAGGGGAAATTAGTTTGGCTACTGTTTAAATCGCCGGCAGAAAATTCTGAAAATCTCAATTTAACTTTGCTGCCACACCAAAGATAGAAAACCGATTGACTTGAAAATTTCAGCAAATACGAATATACCATACTAGGATTAGAAACTTTAATTGAACTCAACATTTATAACCAGCAGCGGGATTGGAGCACCAGAGAGGAGTTTTAGCCTAATGACTTTATTTTGAAGCAATTTGTTGCATGAAAATCCAACAAAAGTTGTGCAAAATACAATATTATTATTGAAACTAATGGGCTGAACTCACATAATCAGCAATATTTGAATACATTCCTTGCTAGTAGCATCGCGGGGAAACTTCAGTAATAAACACCTAGATTTAGTAGAGCTAGGCTCCACTTTTCAATTGGGTAACAAATCTAGATGGTTTATTACATAATTTTAACTCAGATGAGTTATGATTTTTGTTATTATAAGAATAAACATCATATAAAATGGCTTGAAATTCTAATACTACAAGGACGGGACGATATATAGTGTAATGTGGATGGCGTCGCTCCCAGTTAATTACAGGTTCATAGCCACTGGTCAGGTTTTAACCTGACCACTTTTTGGTTGATTAATTTTCTCGAAATGGCACCACTCAGATTAACCTGACCACTTAGATTTTGGTGGTTACGGCCCTGTAATACTATTTATTGTCCATACAATAATATGTTTCACCGTTCCCCTTTCGTGTTAGTGTAGCTCATCCAAATTATACCAGAGATTAGTATAAATTGAACCATAATTATTTTAGTGATAACATATTTTAGAATTATTTATTATGCTATTTAATGCGCTCCACAGCTAATATCTTTCGTATAACTGTATAATTATTTGCAGGAGTCATAGAATACTGTAATCAAGGACTGTAGGCTGCCATCTCGGGTCCTGGAACTTGGTACCATTGTGAGTTACTGATATCTCGTAATTCGATAATACTAGACAAAGGAAATGTATTATTATCATATAGGAAGTCCTTTTGGGAGTCCATTGGTTTGGGAGAGCATTATCTCAAATATTTGTGGAATGTGAGTTTTGAGGTTTTCACACCTTACTCATATATGATATTAATCTCAAATTATCGTATTCAGTTAGAGTTAGACATAATAAATGTCATATATAAGGGAGATATTGGCATATTGACTATCACAAATTAGTCAATAACTCATAATATCATAGTTTTAGCTACATATACTACAACTGCAGATCAGGGTATTATACAGGAGTAGAATTGAACACTCCTAACTGTCCTAAGGTCACTAGAATATGAATTTTGTACGCCTAAAAGGTTAGTTTTGTATTACTCTATGGGGACTTTCCGCAGTTTTCGCGCTCCTAAACACAAATATATCCCAATTTATACGCCTCTAGGCGTATGGCGCGCTGCTGGATAAACCCCTGCTGCAGATATGATCCAATTATTTTTTCCCAGTTTATCGATTTATTCTTACTTTTCATATACTTAGAATGCCCAGTTGTGATCATGATTCTGTTTGTTGTACTCATCACATTATCTTCAGAAAAACGATCCTAGTACAGTCGAAACCGGTTTATTCTAACTCGGGGTATTCTAACTTATCGGTTTATTCTAACTATTAGTAATGCAATATTTTGTAAGAAATTCCAACTATACTGTATTTTTCATCGGTTTTTTCTTACTATTTTTATCTGAAAAGAAATGGTTTGAAAAAACCGGTTTAAACTGTATCTACAAGTTCTTGTGAGAAGACAGGCAGAGGAGCGTAGGGTGGGCGCTTGCCTACTTCTAGATCCGCTACTTAAGAGGATAAATCGAGGGTGTACAAATGATAGTAATTTATTTGAGTAAATTTATTCATAGTATAGAATATGATATAAGTAGAGATTAAAAAAGTGCCAGAATGAATATTTCTCTTCGATGTGTAAATTTAGGAAATTTGTTACTGGTTATGGATTTTTGACTAATACTCATCTATTGACATTTGTTTGACAACCTTTGATTATTAATAGTTCAGGTCTTTATAATAGTATTATGTTTGTATTCAACATGCATTCACGCAACTTGAAGTCTCTTAGAGACTGATATCAGGTAACGAAGTATGTCAAAACATGGTGAAGGGTATAATTGTAAAGGTGAGCAATAGTTTATACTCGGTATTCATACCTTAAAATGAAAGGAATAGGTGGATTGAGGCAAGGCCAAATAATCTAGGATGTCTCAAAGATCGAAGAGAAAGCTTCGTGTGTGAAACACTTTATGAATGTGTTTGGGCGACTCTGTACATGGTGGAAAGTGGCCAGTTGGATTTCCTACCGATTTAAACCTAAAATTGATTAGAAAGCGTAAAAAGGCCTAAATAATCAAATTTAACAATGTGAAATTTGAGTGATTACGTCATCATGCGACAATGAGTAAGTATATTGGTTATCTGGTGCGACCAACGTGTCCGCAACATTAATGTCCATGTTCTATTAAAATTTAAGATTTTTATCTCTTAGAGGGCGCGAATTATGTGTGATTAAGTGAATTATTAGGGTTCTCGAAATGTGACAATGACGTCATAACTTGTTGGCGGGTGCCAAAAATTAGCAAAAATCACATTTGCAAACCGTCCAGTTCCTTCAATCAACTCGGAACATACAAACAAATATATACACACACCCAGCCTTGTTTTAGTATAGATTAATTATGTCAGTATATTAATGGTATATGAGTATTCTTGCAGAAGGAAATATATTCACATAATCTGTCGTTATTACGGTATGTAAATCTTTGTTTTCAATTTGAAAATAGAACACACAAGCAAAATTAATATAATTATCACAAGTTGAAACAATAGAGTAAGATTTAACAAGTCTAGTCACTATAATTATTACAAGTTGAAACAATGGAAATTGATTTAACAGTTTTACTTAATCTGAAGTGCGAAGAAATAGAGGAGATTGGCACCCTAATTATGGGACAAACATATGCCAAATTGAACATTTGTGATTTGCCAATAGGTGTAGAATTTAATTCTCTATCCAAATATGTGAAGTTTATCAAGTTCACGATTAATTAATTCATGTTATGAGCCATAACCAGCATAAATGGGTGTTAAAATTATTTGATCAAAAATCGTAGCCCCAGATGCAAATTATACGGTCACTCCGAACATACAAGCCAATTTTTAGCTCTTTATTTATAAATTTGTGGGCAGGGCACAGTCTACGGAGGAAAGAAAATCCAAAATTGTACCTGTGCCGTAGCACTATATTTTGGTGGTGGTTTATTGATAGTGCCTCCAAAAGAACATGCTGTCGGTACAGCTGCAATTTTTGATTTTTTCGCCATGTCATGAACGCCTCATGGTGTTTAGACTCATTTAACTAGTTGTAACGGGACAAAGGAACGATTGTTGAATTTGTAGTTTATTTCTATCTTGAACCATCTTGAGTATAATGCCATTCATTCATTATGTATTGATAATAAATTATATTATTAGTTATTTATTTTAGCAATTTTATCCACGGTGAGTGAGTTAAATCAACAAATTCCTTATATTATATTATTTTATTTAATCCATTGTATAGTAATACAGTCGGGATTATCTGAAGATAAGAAACATGGTAATTGGTACCTGACATCATACGGTATAGTCCAAAATGGTGCTCTAAAGGATCTGTCTGCAAGAAAGACGTTAAAAGGTAAGAATAGCCACAGTTGCCTGTTAGATGATTAGTTATTTGGGTAGCCCAAGACAGGCATGTCTAAAGCTGGTGAAATTTTGTTTACTTAACTTCCCATCTTTCTCAGGTAGCGATTGCCAAGCTTCTAACCAAAAGATTATCTTAGTCAATAACGAAAATCGCTCGTCATTGAAAGAAAATGGTCGAGATAGTGGGTCATTTAAACGAACATGTTTAAAAGGGACATTTATATTTAAAAAATTCCATAATGAGAGTAGAATTTCAACGAATTCTGAAGTGTTATTTCTATATGGCGCACAACGTTGCTCGTTTTGAATAGTTAACGCAGCAATGGTAGATTCATGAATACCCTTTAAAACAACTTCACATTCTGACGTTCCAAACTACAGTAGAAGCTCGCAAACCGGGTACCTTGGCGTTTCTGAGATATGCCCCACTTTGGGAGTGCCCGGTTTGCGAGCTTATCTACAAAGCTAAATATACAAATATGAAAACAAAGTAACAAATCAATGAAAAAGAGTGCCCCGGTTTGCGAGTGCCCCGATTTGCGAGCTTCTACTGTAGAAAGAAAACATGATTTCAATGTCAAGCGTGGAGTAGTTTGGCCAAGCTTTCCTTCTCAGAATTAAAGAGAGTACGGATATCTTGAAAAGAAGCTGAACACAATCTTAGAGGGAAAGAACAAAAAAAAGAATCAGATCGAATATTTTCGAAATTAGGAAAGATGAAACTTTTAGCGACAGATTTTAGGTTCAACCAATTGTTATGAATAGATCTTAAAGCGAAATCAAATGTAAGAAAAAGGACTCTACTATTATCACAAGGATGGGGTACCTTAATTTCCAGATTACCAACAGGAGAGAACAACTTAAAGAGTTACACGTTAAGTGGGTAGTTGTCACAAGCCTCAACAACTCGAATACAAGATTTGACAATGGTAAATATCTTCTCTGCAGATAAAGATGCACATGGCAATAGACGAACAATGCCTAGCCCATTTTCTCTGAAGACATGTGACAATGATAGCGAATACAGTTTTCGTAGGATCATCAGGACATATATTGGGACCAATAATTTTGCCTCCCTTGTATGATTTATCGGATTTACGTGAATTTCATCCATTTGGAGAATAACATGCTTTTGTTCAATAGAAAAAGAATGCGTTGCTTGCTTAAGGAATGGAAAGAATTCGTTTTCGAGCCAAAAGGAAGAATGCAGTTTTTCCAAAGTATTGAAGTAAGGAAGGGGATAGACAAGACATATGCTGGAGATACTTATAACAAGCAGGAGATATAAGATGAGTTTTGAGAGAGAGAGAATTTGAGTGAGTATGTTGTATCTACGTAGATTTTTGGGAACAAGACTATTTTCTAGCTGGCATTGAATGAATTGAAGTCGATTAAGTTCTGGAGACTCGGATGTTTATAAATCCGAAGTGGTATGCATAATATCGATGGCTTGTTGGATGTGAGCTTTCGCTGAAGATACATGGGACGCAGTAGTTGAGTCAGATTTCTTAGATGATTGACAGTGATGAGGCGAAGACAGTTCATTCAGAACAAACTCAAGATGTCGAATATCACTGAGGCAACTTAACGAAAGTGGAAATGTCTCATTTTCACAAAATGCCTTTATGGAAAGATCGAATTTTACTAACAAATATACATCAACGAGGATACGAGAATTCTCCAAATTAGGACGCATTAAAATTAAGCTATGTTCATCTGAGTACCATAATGACCAAGTTTAGGTATAGAAATAAATGATAACTTATCTTGGAGATCCTGAAAACTTGTAATCTTGAACTTCTCATTCTCTTCTGTATCAGTTTTCAAGCTAAGTGTCAAAGCTTAATTGAGTAATTCATCTTCTTTAGAGTCGAGAGACAGGCGACTCCGCTTTGTTGCAGATTGAGAATAGTAAGAGGGACATCCTGGTAGAAAACTGGTACAGCACCATCTTTCAGCTTTGGGTTAACTCTTGGAATTTCCTTAAAGGTACCGTCTCCATTGGGAACCCTGTGTGTGTACTCGATATCTTCATCCCAGGGAATGAAAGGTTCACGAACGAACTTATTGAACTTGAACTGAACGAACTGAACGCAGGGCTTTTAAGGAATTCATGGTGAACGAACTGAACGAACGCCAACTGTTTCCGAACGGCAATTGAACGAACTGAACGAACTGAATTGAACGAATTGAACGGATTGAACGAACCTAAACTGAATAAAGATAAATTATCAATATTGATCCATTAAATATAATAGGTGACTGCAAAAGTGGTAATCCCGGACATCCCTAGTGGATTCATGTCTCTTAGCTTAGATTCTAGCTTCTTAACCTGATCTTCAATAACAGTTTGGAGGATCGAACGGTCTATCATAAACGGAATAGTTCGACCCACTCACTATACACTGAACGAATTGAACCAAATGAACAACTGAACGAACTGAACGAACTTAATTGAAAGGAATGAACGGATTGAAAGAGCCCGTGAACGAACTGAACGAACGCTGGTGGTGCTGAAGTTAGGAGGTGAACTTGAACGAACTGAACGTGCGTCAATTTAAGATGAACTGAATTGCGTCAATTCTGTCCGTTCGTGAACATTTCATTCCCTGCTTCATCCCTAAATGCTTCACGCAAACGTATACAGGCTTTAGTAGATCTATAACATTTCTGCGGAGTGCCCGAGCCCAAGCGTGTCTGATTGGTCTGGTTTCTGGGGCATCTTGAAAAGAGTAATCCTTTCTTCAGATTTATAGTTGCTTTTGCAAACAGGTGCCGAACAACTAGTTGTCATCTGCTGGAGTTTAATAATCAAATAGTATCTGGTATAAATCGGGAAAAATAACGACTGGGGCAAAAAAGATAGATATAATATATGAATATTAATTAAAAATAAAATTTGATTTTATTACAGGATATAATGTTATATATTATAGGTGAATAAAAATATCAAAAATTAAAAATATTGTTCCGGTCATGAACTAGTTTGTAAAAAATATTACCAATTTGTAAAAAAAGCTTGTTGTTTTCAACTACCAGGTCAACAAATTTATTTCAAAATTTTGGTATTCCGGCTTCGACCGTATCCCTGGCCCAAAATCGCCATTCTATTGTGAGGCCTGATTTGAGTAGGCAATGATTGATCCCTATGTGTAATTGTTGCAGTTTATGGAAAGTCTTGGTGTGCACGCGTGCACACTTGTGTATCCGCGTGCACACCAGAAGAAAGTCATGGTGTGTACGGGGATACACCAGGCAAGTCGATAAACTGTAACATTATCTGTATACGTATGCATGGTAAACGAGTACAAATTAGTAAGGTACCACGTATATCAGTATATGCTACAGTTAACAAGCACATTTATGAATGGTACACCCTTGCTTGTTCAAAGATATTTACCCAGGGGGCCCACAGCTAATTGAAAAGGGACTGCAGATCGCTGCAAAGGTTGGTATAACTGGTTTTAAAGGAAGTAATGGTTGGTTAGAGAAATTGAAAAAATAAGTATAATGTCAAGCAACTGAAGGTGATTGGAGAGTCTGGAGATGTGGTTGGCGAGACAATTGATTCTTGTAAAGAGAGGTTGCCAGAAATAGTTCATGCCTATAATAAAGAAAAATGCATAAAAGTGATCTACCAGTTAAGTACTTCGATCTGAAAAACGCTTGGATGACTAGAGAGAGATACTATCAACTGTTCTCATGGAAATGAATCAACAGTTGTTTGCCTGTAATCGATCAGTCCTATTAATAATGGATAATGCTGGGTGTCATCAAAAAAATAGGTGTTAGAAAAATCGTTTTCGTCAGTACATAGCTTAAATATCAATTGAAACTTTATTCAGAAGATTTTGTTCCAAAATTTACAACATTAATTTCTAGATATACGTATATCCATAGCATTCTATACTCTATGGCAATGCCGCGGTTAAATGCACTTGGATCATGGATGAACTAGTATAGTTATCGATTTTATTTAAATAATTACACTACATGTAACTATGCTAGTAATTTAGGGTAACTATGAGTTTTATCAATCCACCACCATTTATAAAACTATAGAATCACTTAAGACGAATATATTTACTGTGCCGACTATACTATAGTATAGTGGCCCAGTTCTAATCTTACTGCCTTTATTTTTATTTTTATTTTTATTACTGTTCCGACTATACTTTAGTATAGTGGCCCTGTATTGAAATGACTTTTTTTATTTTTTTTATCCGTATACGGTGCCCTGGCCAGAGCTCTATAGTTGATGGGCTGAAACTTAGAATGTAGGTGCGATGGGACCGTCTAATTTACACCTGGGGTTACGATTTTTGATTAAGAAATCTGTGACACGTCTTTAACACCTTTCAAATTGCAATTTGGGATTTCTTTATTCATATTCTCAAAACTAACATAGGTACGTTTCAGAATATTAAATAGTATAGTAAAATAACAAGAACGGAGTATTTAAGAGTAGAGTAATTGCTGAGCTAAGTGTCATCATAACAAGTCCATCTCTATGTGTTGGTAGTTAAGTGAAAGAGTAGTGCATCAGGATGTTACTTGAACTGGATACCTAAAAGTTAAAGATAAAGAGAAACTTAGAAACGAATTTCTTGAGCTTGGCATTATTGCGGCCAACAACCATATCATTAAAATTTCTCACTTTCGTTGATAGAATACAATTCGCCACAGTTGTAAAGATCTTTTTTAGAATTTCCCATTTTGAATTCATACAAACACACCACCCCCTCCAAATTTCACTCTGATTCATTTCGACATCGAGTATGGATAACTGAACTAAATTTCGGCGAAAGGAACCCACATAAAATAATCTACTTAAACGTGAACTATTATCAATCTTAAGAAATATTTCATAAATAATTAAAACAGATTCAAAAACACTCTCTGATGGATATTTAAGGGAACTTCTGTCAAGCAAATCGATCAATGAAAATCTAGTGTCGTTGTCAACTTCAATATGTTTGGGTGAAGTAAAAAGTTATGACATTCTCTGCAATGTGCAGATAGTTTCAAATAAGAAAATAGTGCATATCCAGCAACATAATTTAAGCAGTCAATTTGTGAATTATCAAATATGGGGCTATCAATATTGGATAATTAATTAGTAAAATATTCAAAATTAATTTCTAAATGCATTATATCGACATTATCATCCTCTGTGAAAGTTTGTAAATATTCCTTAAGAGAAATGGTATCACTTTGTTGTTTAATATAAAAGAACTTAAGAATATTTGATAACTGAAGGCGACGTTCACTCTCTAAAATTTGAGAGTAAGATATATTATAGTTGGAGCCAGACATTTGAAGATATAGTCCAAAGTGGTGGCTAATGGATCTTTTTGTACCCGAGATGTCAACAAATATTCAAAACCACATTCTACGGTCAATCTACGAACTAAGAGTAGGAGAGCAATACAGGTGTGTCTAAAACTTGTAAATGTTTGCGGTGTAAGCTTCCCACTGGATGTAGGCATAGTCCTCCAAAAATCTCGCCACTGTACAACATTATCCAAGAAAGACAATCTCTGGTCGTTAAAATGGAGCGGAGCTAGTAATGGGTTATTGAGACGAATATCTTTTCCGACCCAGTTGACATTGAAAATGTTCCAAATTCGATTTATCAGGTTTATGAATTCGACAGTGTGACAGTTTTCAACTGTTGTATCTCATGATTGAAACTTGAGAGCCCCGCAGCTGTAGATTCATGAAAAACTGATTGCAAGGTAGATTGACTGGATGAGACTGTTTAAAAGTGTAGTCCTCAAATTTGGATACATAAAGGTTTTCTCAAAATCTTTCAAATTTAACCAATTATCACGGATTGACTTAATGATAAGGACAATGTCAAAAAATAATATAAGATCTCGAGCTGGATTACATGGATGTACAACCTTAGGATCAGACATGGGGTCAAGCCCTTTCAAAAGGGCTTAAATTAATGCTTAAGCCCTTAATAAAGGGCTTAAGTCCGGTATTAAGCCCTTTATTAAGAGCTTGAGCTTGGACTTAAGCCCTTTTGAAAAGGCTTGACCCCATGTCTGCTTAGGATGCAATACTTTTCCATCATCTGACAATAATTTATACAAGCTAACGTTCAAAGGATAATTATCGGTATATAGTGCTTCTACAAATAAACCACATCTCTCGATATCAAATATAGTTTGTCTAACTATTGGGTGTAGGTAAGCAGCAGAAGAAGACCCCAGTGGTATTAAAAGTACAATGGTGGAAAAATATTTTCATTAAACTCGAAACCATCATTGAAAATACAGTTGTAGGGTGGTCATTTGGATTGTCAATTGAGGCCAGAATCTTACCTCCCTTATAGGATGCATCACTGCGGATATGGACTTCGTCCATTTGAAGGATTACATGACGTTGTCGGGGATTGAACTTAGATGTTATTTCCTTAAGTATTTGGAAATACTCGCCACCTATACCCAACGTGTTCTTTATAGCAAGTAATTTTCGCTCGTTTGGTAAAATTAAGCAATTAGATGAATGAATAAATCGGTAACAAGCCGGTGATACGTATCCCATAAATTTTAAGTGAGAAAACCAGCGTAAAAATGTTATAACGTCGATAATTTTTCGAATTTGTCAAATTAGTAAGTTGTCCTTAAAAAATTAAAGTGATATTTTTAAAGATTCACTATTGGAATTTGAACTGTCATCATTGTCTAAATCTAACGAACACCTTCAATAAGTCCAATTGCGTTTTCTAGCTGACGGATGGCAATGTTGACAAAATTGTTAATTGAAAGTTCAAAAGAAGAGGAAACAGTTTCTAATATCGGCGAAAACATGTCAACTTCATAGAGTAGACTCTCAATTTGGCGAGTATCATTAATTGATATTCTGTAAGTGAAATTTAAAGGTTTTTATTATCGAATGCTTAATAAATAAATCATTGTCAACTGATACTGATCGTTCAATGATTGGCCCGGAATCCGAAATCACAATTTTCAGAAAAAAAGGGCTATTTTAAGAATTGTGTAATATCCAGCCGTTCGGAAGGTCAATTATATTTACTTTGAAATAATGTCAAAACAAGAAATAACTAGGAACTTATCAACACAATCTTCATTGTCAGTCAAACTCTGTGAGTAGGCAGCTTGAATCATCAATTTGTTCTTAGTCGTCTTTGGAGAGTCCCTTTGGTCTAGAGTTCCAATCAGACAGGTAGGAAGGACATTTGGGAAAATTGTTGGTACTGCATCTTTCTTCAGGGAAACTCTTTTTCAATATCCACATAATATTCCGGTACAATACTATATTTGCAACAAAATGAGTATTACCTTCATTTGTTTGTTGTTTTCATAATCTTTCCTTGGGCTTGGAATTGATTTGAACCATTGTTCACGTAAATTCAAATCCTTGGGGAAGTTGAAAGCGGTTTTGAATTCTCCCTGGAGTTTATAATTTGATTACAAGCTGCAACAAGACAACTCATAGAGATATTATGATTTTCTATGCTTTAAAATATCTTCATTGTGGGTAATATAGAATGAAACAATGATTTAAAATATCTTCTATGTGAATTGGGTAGTAAGGAATGAAACAATGATCTCACTGTGTCAAAGACTATATAATCGATGTAAATAATATGTTTATTGGTGGTTTTAAAAATTGTATACTCACACAGCCCAAGTTCAGTACAAGAATTCCCTAAGACTACCTATTATAGACTTCAGTTTATAGTACTTAATTAATTCTGGCGACAAAATTCAAATTTGAAACAATGTTTGGCAAGAATGTATAACTATACTAGTTCGTCAATGGTTCAAGTCCATTCAACCGCGGCATTGCCTTAGAGCAGTGGTACTCAAACTGTGGTCCGCGATCAGGGGCGAGGCCAACCTCAACTGTTTTGTGGGGCTTAAGCCCCTGGACAATTACTCAAAAAAGAGAGGTCCAAAGAGAACCTCAAAGAATCTAATAATTTTTGATCCATCCCACAGCGGTATTATACTACATTTTAATTGCCAATCCAATCCAATCTAGATTATTTTCGATACTCGATTGCTGATTTTTCGAATCGATTGGATTGCCCATAATTTAGATAGATTGGAACTCAATCTATGGACCTGGATCGATTTTATTTCTGTTTCTCGATTGGTGTAATATTTTACCCAAATTGATTGACAAAATAAGATCTAACATTACTCTCAAATCATTATTGCAACTTGGTTGTCAGTTTCAGACAATGTGTATACCCTTTTTCATTATTTATTTAAATCAACATCAGAATTTTCGATATTTCGATTCTTTAATCCAAGGGTATGTTCAAATGCGAATAGTATCTAGTTACTACTGAAATGCATAAATAGTGGTGGCTCTGATGTAACTAATAAAGAATCGATTAGAATTTCAAATAAAATAATACATAACTAGGTAATAAGCTAACAATATGTAAATATTATGATCAACCGACCTAAATAACTTAGAAAAAATCGAGAAAAACACAAGGACAATCGATAGAAAAACCTTATCAAATCGATTTCGATTATCGATGGTCAATATCAATTTGATTTTTCAGGTGCAGCGTCTATTGTGCAACCCACGATATCGCTTGGATTGGATTGACAACCTGATTACAAAGGAATATTGACTAATTATATATGAATTATTTGGTCTAAAGCAGGGCTCTCCAACCGTTTTCATTAGTGTATTAAAACATGATTGAGGGCCGCAAGATCATAACACGTAGAAAAATTCCCTCGACAGATATATTTCAATTTTTTGAGATCTGCTTCTATTTGTAAGTAACTAATTTGTCAATTTCTAATTGTAAATTTGAACACTCGAAACATTATCATTACCATTCAAATTTAGATTTATATAGAACAAAAATGCAATTGGACTAAATATTTCAATGGGCAATATTTTTTGACGGGCCTGCATATTTTGCTCCTGCGGGCCGAAGTTTGGAAACCCCTGGTCTAGAGAATTAATTAAAGAAACAATACTAAAGTATATGAGAACATTGATATCTAAAATATTAATTTCAGAAATTATCAAATCAAATTTAGCAATGTTGTACTATTTTATACGCAAACACCATCAGTAATTAGGGGCTAACTTTAAAAATTTGGGGGGGCTGAATTTCGGATTTGGTGGTACTTAGCCCCCAAAACCCCCCCTGGCCTCGCCACTGTCCGCGACCCACTAGTGGGCAGCGAGGAAATTGTTACTGGGCCGCGGAAAGATCATGAAAGTTGTTCAATATTTTATTTAATGGATTTCAATCTCCAATTATTTGTTGTCATTGTATAATTTGGGTATAATATCGAAATTTCCCTCACTCTCATTCAAAAATTATCAGATGCTGATCACATAATCTACTTCCTGGAATGCTGCTATAATTTCATCAATCCTGCAAACATAAAACAGTAACGTGAAATTCAAACATAATTTTATCTTCCACAATACACTCCCCTACCAAAAGTAAAAATTTCCATAGAAAATAGCAATATAGTGCGTCTAGAAAAATGAATATTGTATTCGTAATATATGGGACATTGAAAAATTATTTCAGATTCTTTTTCCACGCATTAGAAATATCCATTGCAGGCAGGGCCGTCGGAAGAGGGGCGGTTGGGGCGGCCTGGGACGCCCCACTTTTTCTGTGATTTTTTGGTACTCTGAAATTTACCATACGGCAGATGCGGCATATGCCGGGGGCCACGCGCTTTGCTGGCACCGCTCTTGGGATCCTCCGGTGGGTAGATTTCTTTTTTGACAAAAAATGTTCAAATTCGATCTACCTACTTTATGTGCCATAGTTTACTATTACTATATAGTCTCTTTATCCCGCGCAATGGAGCGATTACCATACCAAAGTGACCTAATTCTTTGAATTTTCGACTAAATGAACCAGGGTCTTATTTACTAATATGAATAATTAATCCAAATTCTACTAATTGTCCTGAGAATTTAACAAGTGAAAAGAAATTCGGGGGCAAGCCCCCAGATCCCAAAATTAATCACTCTCTACGATTGCACTGTATCTCCCTTACCAGACAGGTTCTAACCCCATGCCTCGGCTCTGCAAGCGTATTGAATTTCAGACTAAATTCAGATGTATATTTCGTTATTCGTAAACTCGAACCCTTCGGTCTCGGTAGCTTTGCGACGGATCGGTGCTACACACATCAAGTTAACGGCCGCCACGCGCCCTTACCCCTCCTTAAACCAATCATTATAAGACTCCATAATTTTGAATTTCACAGATTTGTTTACATATTTTGTCAACAACAACAATAAACATTCATGTTGAATTTTTTTAATGCGAGAATTCGGAATCAGCATACTCACTCGTTCAACTATTTCACCAACTGGAATCCAGTCTCTGGGTATATTTTTAATTTTCAGCAATTTGTTTACTTTTTAAAAACAACAACAATAAATATTGATATTAGAAATTTCTAAATGCGAAATTCGGAAGCAGCAACTTGTTTACATATATGACTATTTGGAAGCTAGCCTCTATCTCAATTATAAGTGCGGTGCTATTCTCCTATCACATTAATACAAGCCTGACAAACATACCCACATACAACAATCGAGTTTTAATTTAATCTTAATTATGTTATGAGTAGACAATATATGCCCTAGCACTCCATGATCGATCCAACCAAAAATCTTTTTTCCGTGGCCCAAAGGAAGCCAATTTTAATCATTTGCAATATGATCAAGGGGTCCCGTGCGGAAGAATATGCCGCGGGCACCGCTCAACCCAAATCCGGCCCTGGGTCGCCCCACCTCTCACGAGCTTCTGCCGTACCATACATACTATCTACAAATTCTAGAAACCGAACGTCGTCTCAAGCTATCCACTTTGAAATATTTTTTCTCAGCAATCGGTATCTTCCTTATCCATTCAGACTTTCGTCAAGTCCTTATCTACCCAGATTATATTAATCCTGATAATGATGACTATATTATTTTAAATCCGTTCCTTTAAGATATAGGGTATTTATCATCTATCGAATGTAGTTCACAAATTCTTAAATCTTTAGCCTTTACAGTTGAACCCCGCGTATCGGGGCACTCGCGTATCGGGGCAGTCGGTTGGGAATTTGTTTTTTTCCCATTAAAAATAACCCCGCGTATCGGGGCGCCATTCACTTATCGGGGCACTCCACCGAAGATTATTTCTTTTGAGTAACATGCTTTTACTTTTGAGCAGCTTAGTATTCTTTGTAATGGCCGCTAAGCGTCACCCACTCACGCTAGAGACTCGTGCTGAGGTAATCGGGGGAGTTTTTCAAAAGAAAATTCCGTGAATATCATAGATTTGTGACTCATAGTGTAGGTAAAGTATAATGTTAAATTGTAATGTGTAGTACTGCTTAAATATCAGCCTTAACTCTAGGTTTTGACTATATGTGTATGATTTGTTGTGTAGGTGCTAACTTAATTGTTTTAACCAAACATATTGGAGTTTTCTTGGAACCCCGCGTATCGGGCGCTGAGCGCTTGGACGGAGGTGCCCCGATACGCGGGGTTCCACTGTATCGTAGGTTTTGTAGTTCACAGATACTTGAAACGGCACCAACTTTGTCATGTCTGCTTGATTTTCTATTCGATCTTGACTCCATTTAACAGATCGTGGTCTACTGAAGTATCCATCTGAATCGCTTCTTTCTGTTGTAATTATTTAATTGAAAATATTCGTTCTGATTGAAAGTGATGACAACCTCTTGAACAAACTTGTAGAATATTCATCTAGAGAGATTCTTGTACAGCTCACATTAATCTTCATAGGAGAAATTGGTGACGAAGATGTTTGAAGATGTAAATGTGTTAATTACGATACTTGTAGGTGGAAGATTGTGCACCAACTTATATTTACTGCAGCAAATTGTATTATCGCAAATAAAATTAAAAATTGCAACTCATCATTATGTTCAAGAAAAACTTTTCATACATTTATTCAGACTTGTTTAGTGTTGTTTGTTTTATATATTGTCCGCTCAGAAGTGAAGCCAAATTGAAGTCAAGTCCAAATGTAATTGAAGCAAAATGTCAGAGAGAGATGGGAGGATGTTAGGATTTACATTGGGCAAATGTAGATGATCGTGTGTGTCGTTCTAATTTGTAATTGTTGATTTTGTGTTTGTATTTATACTATAGTTAATATACGCGGATCTAGTTTCTCATAGTTTCTCAATAAGGGGTGAATATTATCAGTTATCAATATGTATAGGTAACATAACTTTAAATACGATATTGTTTTATTGTAATATAGAAAAGTCCACTTGCTACTTCATCCCTGGTACTTTACTATCCGGCCTTTTATAGAGTAGGCTATGAGTGAACTTATTTTATTTATTAAAATCTTACTTTAATTTAACTTAATTTCTGATATTTCGCATTGTTTTATTCTTTTTCCAGTTATTTTAACAATACTTATTAGTATGTGTTATGTTTTACAAATATAAGACCATTCCAAATCTACCCAGGAAAATTTCCATTTTATGTTTTGACAATATCCAACAATTTATTTAGTTCAAATTCCAAAATTGGGGATTCCTTTAGGAAATATTTCAGTGAGTATCAATGATTTAAGAAAATTCAATTACTTAGAGAATAGGACAAATTCCAATACTTATATATTTAGGAAATTCGAGTACTTTAATGTTTAGGACAAATTCATCACTTAAATATTTAAGATAAATTGGGTATTTCCGAATGTAGAAAATGGGACAAATTCCAGTAGTCTGTAGGGCATACTCCGTTTTTCCCATGATTTCTTGCGAATGAAGATATATGGAGGTAGGATTGCAATGTTTTCTCACCCCAGCAGCTATATTGAAAATTGCAAAAATTGCATCAGCGATGCTTTACAAAATGTCATTGTATCTCGTTTGCTATCACTTAAAGATGAATTCTGTAGATATTTTCCAGAACGACCGGATCTCAATACACATACTTTCGAAATCCTTATAAAGTAAAATGGATGACTGTAGTCTGTATCCCTGATAACGATGATACTGCATATAAGGATTTTATAAGTATATTTTACATTTTGAGTTTAAACTAATACTTTAATGGGGTGGGATGCGGATGCTTGAAAATGTTTGAAAGCGGCCATGGTTATACAAAGGTTGAAAATCCAGTGAACTAAACGAAGTCTTGTATTTTAATTAGAACATGGCAGGTGGTTGGAATTTAACTTAAGTAACTGAGTGCTGGTTAGGCTCAGTCCCTGTTCTGCTCTGTCTCTCTCAGCAGCGTCTCCTGCATCTAAATCGTTTATTCCGGAAATTCATTACTCACAGAAATAGAGAGACATATACACATTGTGTTGTTATTAGATTTACTCACTTGATCAATTTTAGATTCATTGTTGAGGACATTTGGGCTTAATTTTATACTAGTACTAGTGGCCAGTTAGAATTTCTCCAAGTTGGCATTTAAAAGAAAATGCAACTAGCAACTTGAAATTCTATTAGTTAAAGTTTGGGTACCAATTAATCTTAAACAACTGCTAAAACGGAGTATGCCCTACAGACTACTGGAATTTGTCCCATTTTCTACATTCGGAAATACCCAATTTATCTTAAATATTTAAGTGATGAATTTGTCCTAAACATTAAAGTACTCGAATTTCCTAAATATATAAGTATTGGAATTTGTCCTATTCTCTAAGTAATTGAATTTTCTTAAATCATTGATACTCACTGAAATATTTCCTAAAGGAATCCCCAATTTTGGAATTTGAACTAAATAAATTGTTGGATATTGTCAAAACATAAAATGGAAATTTTCCTGGGTAGATTTGGAATGGTCTTATATTTGTAAAACATAACACATACTAATAAGTATTGTTAAAATAACTGGAAAAAGAATAAAACAATGCGAAATATCAGAAATTAAGTTAAATTAAAGTAAGATTTTAATAAATAAAATAAGTTCACTCATAGCCTACTCTATAAAAGGCCGGATAGTAAAGTACCAGGGATGAAGTAGCAAGTGGACTTTTCTATATTACAATAAAACAATATCGTATTTAAAGTTATGTTACCTATACATATTGATAACTGATAATATTCACCCCTTATTGAGAAACTATGAGAAACTAGATCCGCGTATATTAACTATAGTATAAATACAAACACAAAATCAACAATTACAAATTAGAACGACACACACGATCATCTACATTTGCCCAATGTAAATCCTAACATCCTCCCATCTCTCTCTGACATTTTGCTTCAATTACATTTGGACTTGACTTCAATTTGGCTTCACTTCTGAGCGGACAATATATAAAACAAACAACACTAAACAAGTCTGAATAAATGTATGAAAAGTTTTTCTTGAACATAATGATGAGTTGCAATTTTTAATTTTATTTGCGATAATACAATTTGCTGCAGTAAATATAAGTTGGTGCACAATCTTCCACCTACAAGTATCGTAATTAACACATTTACATCTTCAAACATCTTCGTCACCAATTTCTCCTATGAAGATTAATGTGAGCTGTACAAGAATCTCTCTAGATGAATATTCTACAAGTTTGTTCAAGAGGTTGTCATCACTTTCAATCAGAACGAATATTTTCAATTAAATAATTACAACAGAAAGAAGCGATTCAGATGGATACTTCAGTAGACCACGATCTGTTAAATGGAGTCAAGATCGAATAGAAAATCAAGCAGACATGACAAAGTTGGTGCCGTTTCAAGTATCTGTGAACTACAAAACCTACGATACAGTGGAACCCCGCGTATCGGGGCACCTCCGTCCAAGCGCTCAGCGCCCGATACGCGGGGTTCCAAGAAAACTCCAATATGTTTGGTTAAAACAATTAAGTTAGCACCTACACAACAAATCATACACATATAGTCAAAACCTAGAGTTAAGGCTGATATTTAAGCAGTACTACACATTACAATTTAACATTATACTTTACCTACACTATGAGTCACAAATCTATGATATTCACGGAATTTTCTTTTGAAAAACTCCCCCGATTACCTCAGCACGAGTCTCTAGCGTGAGTGGGTGACGCTTAGCGGCCATTACAAAGAATACTAAGCTGCTCAAAAGTAAAAGCATGTTACTCAAAAGAAATAATCTTCGGTGGAGTGCCCCGATAAGTGAATGGCGCCCCGATACGCGGGGTTATTTTTAATGGGAAAAAAACAAATTCCCAACCGACTGCCCCGATACGCGAGTGCCCCGATACGCGGGGTTCAACTGTAAAGGCTAAAGATTTAAGAATTTGTGAACTACATTCGATAGATGATAAATACCCTATATCTTAAAGGAACGGATTTAAAATAATATAGTCATCATTATCAGGATTAATATAATCTGGGTAGATAAGGACTTGACGAAAGTCTGAATGGATAAGGAAGATACCGATTGCTGAGAAAAAATATTTCAAAGTGGATAGCTTGAGACGACGTTCGGTTTCTAGAATTTGTAGATAGTATGTATGGTACGGCAGAAGCTCGTGAGAGGTGGGGCGACCCAGGGCCGGATTTGGGTTGAGCGGTGCCCGCGGCATATTCTTCCGCACGGGACCCCTTGATCATATTGCAAATGATTAAAATTGGCTTCCTTTGGGCCACGGAAAAAAGATTTTTGGTTGGATCGATCATGGAGTGCTAGGGCATATATTGTCTACTCATAACATAATTAAGATTAAATTAAAACTCGATTGTTGTATGTGGGTATGTTTGTCAGGCTTGTATTAATGTGATAGGAGAATAGCACCGCACTTATAATTGAGATAGAGGCTAGCTTCCAAATAGTCATATATGTAAACAAGTTGCTGCTTCCGAATTTCGCATTTAGAAATTTCTAATATCAATATTTATTGTTGTTGTTTTTAAAAAGTAAACAAATTGCTGAAAATTAAAAATATACCCAGAGACTGGATTCCAGTTGGTGAAATAGTTGAACGAGTGAGTATGCTGATTCCGAATTCTCGCATTAAAAAAATTCAACATGAATGTTTATTGTTGTTGTTGACAAAATATGTAAACAAATCTGTGAAATTCAAAATTATGGAGTCTTATAATGATTGGTTTAAGGAGGGGTAAGGGCGCGTGGCGGCCGTTAACTTGATGTGTGTAGCACCGATCCGTCGCAAAGCTACCGAGACCGAAGGGTTCGAGTTTACGAATAACGAAATATACATCTGAATTTAGTCTGAAATTCAATACGCTTGCAGAGCCGAGGCATGGGGTTAGAACCTGTCTGGTAAGGGAGATACAGTGCAATCGTAGAGAGTGATTAATTTTGGGATCTGGGGGCTTGCCCCCGAATTTCTTTTCACTTGTTAAATTCTCAGGACAATTAGTAGAATTTGGATTAATTATTCATATTAGTAAATAAGACCCTGGTTCATTTAGTCGAAAATTCAAAGAATTAGGTCACTTTGGTATGGTAATCGCTCCATTGCGCGGGATAAAGAGACTATATAGTAATAGTAAACTATGGCACATAAAGTAGGTAGATCGAATTTGAACATTTTTTGTCAAAAAAGAAATCTACCCACCGGAGGATCCCAAGAGCGGTGCCAGCAAAGCGCGTGGCCCCCGGCATATGCCGCATCTGCCGTATGGTAAATTTCAGAGTACCAAAAAATCACAGAAAAAGTGGGGCGTCCCAGGCCGCCCCAACCGCCCCTCTTCCGACGGCCCTGCCTGCAATGGATATTTCTAATGCGTGGAAAAAGAATCTGAAATAATTTTTCAATGTCCCATATATTACGAATACAATATTCATTTTTCTAGACGCACTATATTGCTATTTTCTATGGAAATTTTTACTTTTGGTAGGGGAGTGTATTGTGGAAGATAAAATTATGTTTGAATTTCACGTTACTGTTTTATGTTTGCAGGATTGATGAAATTATAGCAGCATTCCAGGAAGTAGATTATGTGATCAGCATCTGATAATTTTTGAATGAGAGTGAGGGAAATTTCGATATTATACCCAAATTATACAATGACAACAAATAATTGGAGATTGAAATCCATTAAATAAAATATTGAACAACTTTCATGATCTTTCCGCGGCCCAGTAACAATTTCCTCGCTGCCCACTAGTGGGTCGCGGACAGTGGCGAGGCCAGGGGGGGTTTTGGGGGCTAAGTACCACCAAATCCGAAATTCAGCCCCCCCAAATTTTTAAAGTTAGCCCCTAATTACTGATGGTGTTTGCGTATAAAATAGTACAACATTGCTAAATTTGATTTGATAATTTCTGAAATTAATATTTTAGATATCAATGTTCTCATATACTTTAGTATTGTTTCTTTAATTAATTCTCTAGACCAGGGGTTTCCAAACTTCGGCCCGCAGGAGCAAAATATGCAGGCCCGTCAAAAAATATTGCCCATTGAAATATTTAGTCCAATTGCATTTTTGTTCTATATAAATCTAAATTTGAATGGTAATGATAATGTTTCGAGTGTTCAAATTTACAATTAGAAATTGACAAATTAGTTACTTACAAATAGAAGCAGATCTCAAAAAATTGAAATATATCTGTCGAGGGAATTTTTCTACGTGTTATGATCTTGCGGCCCTCAATCATGTTTTAATACACTAATGAAAACGGTTGGAGAGCCCTGCTTTAGACCAAATAATTCATATATAATTAGTCAATATTCCTTTGTAATCAGGTTGTCAATCCAATCCAAGCGATATCGTGGGTTGCACAATAGACGCTGCACCTGAAAAATCAAATTGATATTGACCATCGATAATCGAAATCGATTTGATAAGGTTTTTCTATCGATTGTCCTTGTGTTTTTCTCGATTTTTTCTAAGTTATTTAGGTCGGTTGATCATAATATTTACATATTGTTAGCTTATTACCTAGTTATGTATTATTTTATTTGAAATTCTAATCGATTCTTTATTAGTTACATCAGAGCCACCACTATTTATGCATTTCAGTAGTAACTAGATACTATTCGCATTTGAACATACCCTTGGATTAAAGAATCGAAATATCGAAAATTCTGATGTTGATTTAAATAAATAATGAAAAAGGGTATACACATTGTCTGAAACTGACAACCAAGTTGCAATAATGATTTGAGAGTAATGTTAGATCTTATTTTGTCAATCAATTTGGGTAAAATATTACACCAATCGAGAAACAGAAATAAAATCGATCCAGGTCCATAGATTGAGTTCCAATCTATCTAAATTATGGGCAATCCAATCGATTCGAAAAATCAGCAATCGAGTATCGAAAATAATCTAGATTGGATTGGATTGGCAATTAAAATGTAGTATAATACCGCTGTGGGATGGATCAAAAATTATTAGATTCTTTGAGGTTCTCTTTGGACCTCTCTTTTTTGAGTAATTGTCCAGGGGCTTAAGCCCCACAAAACAGTTGAGGTTGGCCTCGCCCCTGATCGCGGACCACAGTTTGAGTACCACTGCTCTAAGGCAATGCCGCGGTTGAATGGACTTGAACCATTGACGAACTAGTATAGTTATACATTCTTGCCAAACATTGTTTCAAATTTGAATTTTGTCGCCAGAATTAATTAAGTACTATAAACTGAAGTCTATAATAGGTAGTCTTAGGGAATTCTTGTACTGAACTTGGGCTGTGTGAGTATACAATTTTTAAAACCACCAATAAACATATTATTTACATCGATTATATAGTCTTTGACACAGTGAGATCATTGTTTCATTCCTTACTACCCAATTCACATAGAAGATATTTTAAATCATTGTTTCATTCTATATTACCCACAATGAAGATATTTTAAAGCATAGAAAATCATAATATCTCTATGAGTTGTCTTGTTGCAGCTTGTAATCAAATTATAAACTCCAGGGAGAATTCAAAACCGCTTTCAACTTCCCCAAGGATTTGAATTTACGTGAACAATGGTTCAAATCAATTCCAAGCCCAAGGAAAGATTATGAAAACAACAAACAAATGAAGGTAATACTCATTTTGTTGCAAATATAGTATTGTACCGGAATATTATGTGGATATTGAAAAAGAGTTTCCCTGAAGAAAGATGCAGTACCAACAATTTTCCCAAATGTCCTTCCTACCTGTCTGATTGGAACTCTAGACCAAAGGGACTCTCCAAAGACGACTAAGAACAAATTGATGATTCAAGCTGCCTACTCACAGAGTTTGACTGACAATGAAGATTGTGTTGATAAGTTCCTAGTTATTTCTTGTTTTGACATTATTTCAAAGTAAATATAATTGACCTTCCGAACGGCTGGATATTACACAATTCTTAAAATAGCCCTTTTTTTCTGAAAATTGTGATTTCGGATTCCGGGCCAATCATTGAACGATCAGTATCAGTTGACAATGATTTATTTATTAAGCATTCGATAATAAAAACCTTTAAATTTCACTTA